>CM031244.1:155203144-156403144 GCA_018340775.1 Taxus wallichiana var. yunnanensis | reverse complement strand
TTGCTCCCTTGAGGTTAATATTCCTTGGTGAAGAGATACTTGGTCCCATTAAAATAGGAATCTCATTCTCCTCTTCAGCTTGTCAAAAATATTTCATCCTCTTGTTTCTTTGGTATAAAATGTTGGCTCTGAGCTCCTACTTTTTGCACTATGTACCTCATCTTATTTTTTATAAGTAATTTTTCCATGTCTCATTTGACTAGTATGGTTGTAAAAGACCAATTCATTTGAATTTTACCTCCCATCTTTGGCATAAACATCTACCCGTAGCATTCCAAATGAAGCCGAAATGTCTACTACCAAAATCATCATCGAAACTTTATTTTCTAGAAATCAGAGAGATCCATCTATGCATCTTTGATCTTCCCTATAAGTGGGAATTCTTTGGACTCCATGGAGTAACAAGAGCCACTAGGTAAATTCATGGGGAGTTTAAGAGCTTTGGAAACCTTCATAAGGCATCACATTATCTAAGGCACCTAAATCTATTATGTAATTGTTCAATACATATTCCCCAACTAGAAGGGAGACATAAAAAGGATTGACCTTATCTGTATTTGATGTACTCATGGATAACATGTTCTATGAGGGAGGCATAGGTGGGTTTGGTAGTACTCCTTTAGAACTCGGGCATTACAACATCGGGCATAGAACTACCATTCCTAATATATCATACGTGTTTCTCAAAATTTTCAAGGTGAGTCTCGCAAATATTTGGTTTCAGTAATCTACACTTTGTCTTTGTTTGCATATTCTATGAAGTGAAAAGGAGTAGATGTGGACAAGGGTGATGAAGGGACTTCTTTTGGATTTAGGATAGGTTTGGAAGTAGGAGTATATTTTTGGGGAACATAGGGAATTTTGAATGGTACATTAGGAGCTTTAAAAGTACTATATTTTACAGGAGCATATTTATAATTACAATTGGAAGAGGAATTAGAAGACTTACTTGGAATTATGGAAGCTTTCTTACTTACTACAGGATCAGGTTTCTCAAATGTGGCTCCATGCAAGGGAGAAGTGGAGATCCTCGACTGATTTTTTTGTGGAATCACCACAGGAGGATCTTCATTCTTATTTTTCTTCACAGCTATTGAGGAAGAGGCTCCCATTTGAGAACAGGAGTGAGTAAAGAAAACACATGAGAAACTTGGTGCCTCTTTACCATTGTCATCTTTTCTCCCTACATGATATTCAATGAGTCCATTTTTATTTTCACCACCCACTTCTTCTATCTCTAGGAAATTTTTGCATTCACTTTCTTGTTCAATTCCTTCCTTGTCCTCTTATATTATTCAACTTGTATTGACAGGAAGAGCCTCCAAGGTAATTATTTGTGGTGCCCAAACAATCGACTCAGTTATTTATTTGAGGTGATATTTGTTCAAAAAGTTCCATCCTTGGCGAATACATTTCATTTTGCATTTTTTGGAAAAAATAACTTGTTATTTCATCTCCAGGATGTTGAGCTTTACCCTTTGAGGGATTCTTGATCTTTCTAGATAGGATGAGATCATCATCAAGTTTAATGGCCAATATTTTTACTTCTGCGATATCCCTCAGTTGAAATCTTCATAGTAAAAATCCTACCGCTGGTGATTGAGAATTAATAAAGAATCTCTTGACATTTTTCTCTGATGGTGAATCCTCTTCCGGTATCCTATAGAGAAACCAGTCAAAACGAGCCATGAATTCTCTCATATTTTCATTTCATCCTTTCTTCATTTATGCCAATTAAACAAGGAGGTCTTGACAGTCCTCACTAAATCGAGAATCTTTTTCGAACTTCCTTTTGATTTCATTCCAGAAAGTGATGGATCGCGAGGCGGAGGTAGAAACATTCAGACTTCTTTTTCTTGGATAGACTCCATGAAAAATCTTATGGATACATCTTCATGTTGGACACCAAGAATCCCACATGATGTGGTGAAGGTGATATGTGCTCTTTAGGGAGTTATGTGCCATCACCTTTGAACTTGGGAAAGTATTTATGGGAATTTGTTGGAAAACTACGAAGAGGGGGTTCAAGATAAAGTGGGCATGTATTTCTTCCTTACGGAACAATGGGTTGAGGTCTTTTTCTTCTTCTAACATTATTTCTCCCACTTCATCTTTGGATTATACTTCAGCAAATTCTTCTTCAAATTCTAGCACTAAATATTTTTGTAATAGGAATATGAAAAGACATTGTGGAATATGAAAGGTCACTTGTAAGAATCAACATCGTGTCTTTTAACAATGAATTTCCATCAACTCCAATTTTTGATCTTTTCAATTTTTTTATTTTTTTAGTTTTTGGATTTTTTTGTATTTTTGAACCTTGCGATAATATTTTGGGTACGAGATGTGCCAATTTTTTCCCATGGTGGGTGCCAAAACTATTGGTGAGAAAAATTGTTGGGGAAAACTTGGTGGATTTCTTTCCAACACTCTCAGAATCTAAGTCCCTCTATTTAACCAAAAGTGGCTGTTGTATATGCATGCATGAGAAAAGGTGGATTTTCCTAGTGGGCTTGTGGCCAAGGATCCAACAAGGGAACTCCACTAACCCTAGGGAAAAATCTTTTAGATATCTTCAAGGGAGGAATTTTCTGGGAGATTGGGAAAGGGAGTGATAATGCTAGATTAGAGAATTAATTCTATAAGTAGAAAATCAGAGTCTTGCATACATCAGTTATAAGTTTCATCACATGAATTAAAATTTAGAAGAAACAACCCTACAAATGGCAACAAGATGAGTTAATATTGAGAACTTAAAGTTTCTAAAATATCCTCATCAAAAAAGGCATGCAACTCATTCTTCTTGTATTGATGCTCAAACAAAAGTTGTACATAGTATGGAAATGGAAGAAATTTGAGAGATAAAAGAAAATGGAAGAAAATGGATATCTCCTCTATTCTCTCTCAAGACAATGCACTCTTGATTTTACAAAATCGATCACTAACCCTTAGAAATTGGAATGGATTTACAATTTACAAGAAGAAAAGATTCTTCATATATCCCCCAATAACTCTTCATATGTCTCGATATGACTCAAGATTCTTCCCCATCTTAGGAAAAAATTAAGTTCCTTTTTATAACATAAAGGTGAATTATTACATTAGGAACATTAAGACGTATGAAAAAGTGCAACCCCTAATGCAAACTTAGAATATTGAGAAGAGAGAGAAAGTTAGGAGAGAGAGAGAGAGAGAGAGAGAGAGAGAGAGAGGAAGAACAATGCGATGAAGAACCTACCTCCGAAAAAAGTTTTTGATCCTTCTAGATGACTTGATGGAATTCTCTGATGTGATGAACTCTGGATCCCCGAACTCTTTCCACTCGAGAAACTTTTTCATCTCATCTCACAGTCTTTTGCCAAGGTAAATGAACTTTTCGGCCTACGACCACAATTCCCACCCGCGTATGATATACCTATGACCCAAACCATGTAGTGAGTTTTGAAAGACACTGTCGGGTTCCTTGGGATGGATCTTGAATTACCTATGATAAATTCTCATTGAGGATCATGAATGATGATCCCCTTATGTTTGATTGTGCCAAAACTACCCTCTGAGTTTAAATTTCTTTTAATAGAAAGTGCCCATATGGGAGACTTCCTATTTTTAGTAAGAGGTGATTTTTTCCTCTTCCTGACAATCTGAATGCGATGAACTCCCTCATTCGCTTCTTAGCATACTACCTTTTCCTCGAAATATTCTTGAGGTGACTTACTATTTTTAATAAGCACCCATATAAGGGGATTTCTATTCTTAGTAAGTGTTTGATTTCATTGTTTTTCGCTTGTGACAATAATATTTTCTTCCTAGTGATCTTTAGTGCACACTTACTTCATCATAGTCGCTTTTGATGAAAAATTTCCAAACATAGCAAGTATGTATAGGAAAAATTACTATTTTTAGAAAGTATATTTCAAAGTGCTCGTTTGCAAAAAAACCTATTTTTTGGATTCGTCTTGTCTTTGAAATCACATCCTCCTAAATTCTCTTGATTTTGCCCACTAGAATGCTTGGAAATATAATTTATGATTTTCACCTAGCGGTGGCTTCAAGCACGCAGGCTGCCATGGAGGCCATTCATGGAGCTAGAAATTTACAGTCTAGTTTTATCTCTGATCATGATGAAATCAAATATTTTGCAATAGGTTTCTTATTTGGATTCCATGTGCAAATGTTTGGCTTATTTCCATTGCCAAATTAACGGGAAATATGACGAATGTGAGCTAGGGCACGAGATGGAGTTTTTGTTGGAAAAAATGATTCAGGGCACCATTCGACCTCCCATTTGTTGCATCTTGCTCATCTTGAAAAATGAGAAATTTTCAAAAGATGACATCTAAATCTGACTTGTATTTTGTAAGATATGAATATTTTTTTATTGGAAGACTTCATGGTTATTTGGTGAAAAATATTCATTTTCTCTTCGTTATTCCTTGTTTGAATCCATTTTCTCTTAGATTACTATGTTTTCATGGTGTGGAGGATTTTATGAAGCTGGTTTAGAGTGTAACAATGGTGGATTGATATTTTTTGTAACTTTCTTCCAGTAGTGAGTTTCATGGAACAATGGAGAAACAACAAGAAGTGGAAAAGAGTTATAATTTTTTTAAATTTTGAAGTTGGGGTTTGAGAAAATTTGTGTCCCCGATATCCATTTAAATTTAAGGGATGAAAATGACATCAAATTTCACATCGTTCCTCCATCTTTGTTAGTGCTTGATTTGACCTCACCCTTTTTCTTGTATATGGCTTCAAAAAAAATTCTCTTATTGGTTCACCCGTGTAAAAACATATGTTTGAAAGATATAATCGTATTGAATGCGAATTAAAACCTCATGTTTAGGGAGTGAATCATTTTTTTGGTCAAGGAATGTAATATTCATCTTTCCCCGAAAGTCCTGTAAAAAATCGACCATGAATCAAGCTAGTACTTATAATGATGAAGTGCAAAGAAAAAATATATCCGATGCCTGCCACTTTTTTGTCTTGTCCCATTTTTCCCTTAGAATTATTTGGTATTTTGAGAGACTCAAATTTTCCTAAGTCTGAATCTAGATGCAGAAGGTTGTGTCCCTTTTCCACGTTTTGGAGAAGGTATAAATAATAGGTAACCTCTAAGTAGTGGAAATCAACTACATGGCCAAAGCACGATAGGGTAAACCAAGTGGTGGAAAATTCAAGATAAAGAGAAAGAGCTCATGCGCCTCCACATGTCATCTAGTCGTAGATTAAAAAAGAGAAAGATAAAAAGAAACCTCAAAGTTGTGAGAGGCCTCCATGTGTCATACAAAGAAACTACCACCATCGAAAAAACCAAATAAAGAGGCAGAGGGATCGATGTTTGGTGGATTAGAATGAGATCTCGGGTCCCAAAGCATGAAATTGAAGACTTGGCTAAAATTAGGGTTGAAATTTTGAATGAAGTTAGGGAGAAAATGAAGACAAAAACATGCCTAGAGAATGAAAGATGAAGATGCAAATATGAAGACTGATAATAAAAATGGGGATTCTATAGGGGCCCCTTCCCATGAAAGATATATACATTCTCAAAAATTACATCAAAAAGGAAACTAAGAGAAGAAAAGCATTCAATCATCCCCTACTTCTATTTTTTTCTCCTACAAGTGGGGTAAATCTATTTAATTACATGTTCTTCCTCGAGGTAAACTCCTCTCGATCCTAGAGATGGTTAAGTGAATATAATCGACCCAACCAAATTGTGAGACATCCCCATATCCATCAATGATTCAACAGTCATCTTGGGGTCATCCATGATATTCCTTAGCTCCATCTTCTTCTGGTAAGATGATACCCATTCTAGAAGATCCAAACCACATGTAGGAAATTTTGTCTTCTCTTTTTTTGTTGTAAGGGGTAGATGGTTTGGAGTAGACCGAAGGGGAACATTTGGAGTGGCTAGAAGAGTGAATATTACACTGTTGGGACCTGATGGAATAATGTATTTTGAACTAGACTCACCTTGGTGCCTCCTTGTAAAAGGTGGATGCTCTCTTGGAAGAGGAACAAGTAGAGGTCCTGACAATTTTTACTCCATCAAGGGATCTCGCTACACTGGATGAATGGAAGGTTGGAGAGCATACTTTCCCTTACCTTCCTTGGTAGTAGAAGTTGAGGCCTTGGAATGATGAGGAGATGAAGGATTTGCTTCTTCCTCATCCAAAATGACAATTGGGGGCTGAGAACTTGATTCCCCCTCTTTCTTCTTGATGATGGTGCTAGTATTGTAGATTGATGAGGTGGTGCAGGTCTTTCTCAACCTTCTTCCAGGGAAATGATTCATTGCTCTAACTCTTCTACCTTATGGGAAATGGTGGGGATCTGTATCAATTGAATTCTTATCATAAAGTACATAAGACTCCTTGGGAACCTATTTTAGCACAAATTCTTCATTACATAGAAATGGACATTTGTATTCAGCCATGCTGTCACAACAGGCCTCCTCTCAATCCAAAATTTCTTCAACTCTATAGGATATTTTTGGTGCTCCCAATGGAAGAGATGATAGTACATCAATTGGAAAGATGAGAAAACATGATTGATTTTAATCAATCTCAAGAGGAGGGAGAGTCAAACTTCTTGATATATAAGGGGTATTTCTATCCCCGGTCAACAAATTCAAATAGACCCCCACGACAAATGCTTGAGATGGGCCTATTAAATTAAAGATTTGATTTAAATATTTCGATGATATTTCCTTCAAGATATTTTCTACAAGTACTATTGCCATTGTACCAAAAAGATCTTTGAAGTAACCTTTTAAGTCTAAAAATGGAAAAGGGATGCATACCAATGAAGGAAAAAGTTGAATTTATAGAAGGAATGGTGCAGACAAGATAAGATGAATGAAATCATTGCCATCAAATGAAGAAGGATTTTTCACTCAGCTCACACGAAGGAAATAAATCTAAAAGAGATTGGCATCATGCAAGAAAAATATATCTGGACTAATGTGACATAATTTATGGAAATAATTTAGCCCAGAAAAACATGAACATGAGTCTGTTGCTCGAGATTGATCCTCAAAAGGTAAAAGGGATTTTCATGTCACATAAAATCATATGGAGGTGCCTAAAAACTATCAAAAGGGGTTTATTTTTCCACCAAAAGGGAGAAACGATTAAAAAAATTCAAAAAGGAATGACATAGTGGGAGTACCTCATAATTTCTACACCTGGCAACATAAGATAACATATTAAAACTATATACTCTAAATAAGAACATTATTTGGATATTTATGCTATTGGGGGAAAATGTAAGGTGAGTGAGTGATTGAAAATGTATAAATGTGATGAGAATAATCTACCGAGAAAGGGGTTAAAATTTTCTAAGCTTTGTAGAGAAAAAAGGATAGAACTTGTTTGTACTTTATTTGAAAGAACTAACCCGAGAAACCCGAGTTATTCGTGTGTTCCAAAACTTTCTCACCATGATGGTTACACTGTACATGGACATTGGAAAGTATTGAGGTCCTAATTTTTTTCCCCTTACTAAATAATTTTTTTTTAATTAATCTGTCTATATCAGAACGAGTGATGTTACTTTGTTCAAGATGAATTGTTTGAATCAGTGTCCACATTTCTATTACAATCTTATGTTAATTAATCTCTCTCAGTTTCAAAAAATTTTGGTTTAAAATAGTGAAAAATTGGTAACTGTAATTACATGATTGATGGAGCTTTCCTTCATGATGTATTAAATGGTTTTTAAATCAATTTGTTGTTTTTTGTCTTAAGATATTTGTTAGTTCGAGTGTATTTGGAGCGTATTTAATAAGATATTGTTAGTATTTTTTTGAGAATTTGTCATGATATTTTTTATTTGAATTCTAAAAGTTTTTGTGAAATCCTATGTTCTTGAGCTTCCATGAACACAAACCTTTTGGTTAAAGGAATGAATTACACTATGTGATCTATATTTTACATCAAGAGGATTTGTCTGAAGTATTTACAAGGTTTGTTTGAGTTTTTGTATAATCAACTTTATCATGCTTAACTTCCCAACAATACATCAAAATCACAACCAATAACCATTAGATCCACCTGAATTACCCATGCTTGCATTGTTTATGCATAAATACTATGGATATTTGTTAAATTTGTTGATTCTTTGTCCAAAGTATGCAAGAGAAAGTTGGAATTTATAACTGTCTTTAGTAACCTGAGCCTTTTAGAAGATATCTACATTTTCTAGTGTGACAACTCATGAGAGTTATATGATGTTTTTATTGACCATATCTTCCCGAGGATACCCTTTCATGTACCTGAGAAAAAGAGTCTAAATATTGTTGCTCTATCCATTGCTTTCACAAATACAAGTTACAAAATGGGTCCTTTCACCTTGGTTCTTTGGCAGAACACGAAGTAGCAGGGTAGGTCATACCCTTAGTGGAGGTGTTATCCAATATTCCCCAAGTCAGAGTAAAAAGAGGCTGCCAAATCCATCCTTGGCTAAAAAAAAACTCAAATTATGGTTTGTCTTCCTCTAAGCATCCTACTTAGCTCATTGATACTTCCTGGATTATAAGGAGGGGTCAATTTGGGTACCAACACCCTCACGATGTTGCTCTTTGGGGACTATTTGTGTAAATACAAATAAATACTAACCTCTGGTAACATATTAAACATGTTTAGATGAAAATACATGGTCTAAACATCATCCTTTGTTGAGATTTATGAAAAAAATGAGCTTGATCAGAAGTTATTTGCTTGATATTTTCCTAGTTTAAGTAATCTTTCCATTAAATTTGCTTAGCTAGGGGTAAATATTGACAAAGGATATTAAGATTTGTCAAAATTTGTTGAAATGGATCATTAAGTTTGAGTTGAAAATTCATTTTAAGTGATGGACACATATTGTTGGGAAGTTATAGTTTCCATGGTAATTAGTAATATACCATGAGGTAAATAAATGGGTAGTTTGTGTGAGAATTTTTATTTGTTTGTACGGTTTGGAGTGATTTGTGGGAGGATAAGGATAGGGATTAGATCCCATATATTCCTAGGAAAATAGTGCTTGACATTTTCCTAGTTTAAGTAATCTTTCCATTAAATTTGCTTGGCTAGGGGTAAATATTGACAAAGGATATTAAGATTTGTCAAAATTTGTTGAAATGGATCATTAAGTTTGAGTTGAAAATGTATTTTGAGTGATGGACACATATAAGGTACAAGACCTTAGTGGTGACTCAAACATTGTTCAACATTTCTAATAAATACTAATGCATCAAGCTTTAATAATTGAAATGTTTCATTAAAATTTGTACAACTAAAAGGAATAAGGTCCTTCCCAAGATGAATCCTAATAGAAAATTGTTTCCAAAGATATGAAGGAAAAATCCAAATAAGAAACAAGTCTTGAGATTTTTGTGAGATCAAAGGTCAGAAGAGAAAGTAGTGCATGTGGTTGAGAACGATCAACCTTTAATAGAGGATTATTCTAGTTCCCGGATGGTTCTAGATCAAGTAGTCCTCGTATACATTTATATACTCCAACTAGAAAGGGTTCTTCATTTTTAACTGATATAGGTATTCCTCATCTCCCTCATTTGTCACTTAGAAGTAATAGAGTTTTCTATGAAATTGAATCATTAAAGGACCAATACTTTAAGGATCGTAACCCATTGCCTCAGAGACCTCCTGTTCCAAACCGCTTTAATCCTCATATTGGGACACCTCCTCATTACAACATGGCTCAACCTCCACCTAGACCTATCTTTGTTATAAAAAAATTTTCCCCATAAATCTCACAAGCATGATGGGATATCCTAATGCAGTTCCACAAGAAGTAAGGAATAAGATGGCTAAGTTTCAAGGAAATAATACTATCACCGGTTGCCAATACCTTATACTTTTTGTTAATATTATGGAGGATTTTTAGATTGAAAATGAAGATGTTTATATAGAATTTTTCATCCACACCTTAGAAGAGGATCCATGTGACTGGTATAAGTCCCTACTAGATAATTCAATTGATTCATGGAATGAGATGAAAAATGCATTCAGATCACAATATGGGGAAAAAATTGATCCAAGGTTTCTTCTCTCTGAGTTTTTAAACATGCAAAAAAAAAAAAATCCCAATGAGCCTGTTTAATACCTTTATACCAGATTCAACAAAACCATGACTAGATTGCCTATAATTTATAGGCCAAGTGATGAGTCCTGCCTAATAAAATATTATGATACTTTTAATAAGAAAGATAGATATTATTTGAGGGAAAAAAATCCTAGGACTTTGAGGCAGGATTTCTCTATAGCAAGTGCAAATTGAAAATAATATAAAGGCAATAGAGAAACCTCCTAAGAGGGATGGTGTCAAGTTAGTAAATCCTGAAAATCCTCAAGCTAGTAAGGGAGTTGATCTAGAAGAGGTAATTAAAAATTTAGTAGGGGAAGTGAAAGAAATTTCCTATAAACTTGCTAGAGTAGAGAAAGGGATAGGCCAAAGTTCTTAGGAAAACATCAAAATTAAGGAAAAAAAAAAATTGGCAATCATCCTAGTGGTGATCATAGATAAAATGAGAGAGGAAAGGGCCCATGGGATCAAAAATAGACAACAATAACCAAGAGAGAAAAAATTGGTCCCCGATCCTTTAACTGCTAGATTTTATATGATAGAAGAGAACCATATTATTGAATGGTGTGATAAGTGTTTCTTGCCACATTCCCCATGTGATATTAATGAAGAAAGTGAAGAGGCTAATGATGATGCTACTTTTGGTAATGTGTGCATGATGGAATTCCCTGACAGTCCATGATAAGGAGATACTTCTACTAAATTTCGAGTGTCAAGACTGTGGAATGTTTTTGGGACTACATAAACTGGGTATCTCCTCTTCCTTCTACTAGTAATCTTGATTTTTATATGGTCCAAGATTGCCCAATCATGATTTTGAATATTTAAGGGCATTGATGATTAAGAAATATGATGGTGGAATTCCTTCTAAGGAGGATATACATTATTAATGAATGTAGTGGTGGCCCAAGAGAAATAATATAATCTAAGAAACATGATTGTTAAAATGGGAGGGCCACAACCCAAACCAAAGAATCCCCTCCTCACTAATATCCCAAAGGACCCCCCAAGAAATATGTGCCAACCAAAAATCTAGCTAATGCCAATAAACCTAGTAACCATGCCCAAGCCATGAATAACCTTATACCATAAGAAAATGCCATCACCCTACCTCTCAGTACAGCTTTACCCAAGTATACCCCTTATGATATGGCTCAAATTTTGAGCTAGATCAAGGTCACTATACCCATCATTGAGTTTCTTAGGATCCTTAAGAACAAAAGAAGAGCATTTGAGTACTTGGGATTTAAGGAGGAGGTAGTGACTCCTAGGAAAATATGTTAAGAATCTTGATATTCCTTCTATTATTGAATAATTGGAAGTGTCGTAGAAGTTGGTAAATTTGGGGGAATCCCTTAAAGTATATCTAGGAACCTCCGTTGTTGAATCCCAGCTTGACGTTGATCCCTTCTATATTACTTTGATTATTAAATACAAACTTGTTCACTATTTCATGTTTGATTCATGAGCTTCATGTAACTTGAAATTACAAATGATTTGGATATAAAAGTAACAACGGCCTTTGGAAAATATACAACCAAGGACTCAAGAGAAGTTCTAGCCATTTGGTATGTCAAAGGCTTAGTAGTGAAATTAGCATGTTATCCTGGTAAGTATTTAACCATGAATGTAGTAATTATTTATTGTCCCACCAAATGGGGTATGCTATTGTCAAAGAAGTGGGTTACTAGTGTTGGTGGAAGTGTGCAGATGGATATGTCGTATTTCACCATACCAGTAGAAGGGAATCTTATCAAGTTATATGTGGGGGAAAAGATGTTGCACCTAATTGAATATCCTAATAATGCTTCTTATGAAGTTCGTATATATATGTGGATGTTAATAATTTTGTTGGGTATGCAGATTTTGAAGAACATGGTATTGATAAGAGTAAATTCTGGAACAAGTTGGTGTCCCTTGGACCTTGATGTTTGATGGAGCTTGCTCTAATATTGGAAATGGGGATGGAGTTGTACTTATATCTCCAAGCCAAGAAACTTTTAATTTCTCCTTCAAATTGAAATTTGAATGCACAAACAACATTTTTGAGTATGAGGCATTACTCTTGGGTTTGAGGATTTCTGGAAGTATGGTATAAAATATATAATCATTAAAGGAGATTAAGATCTTGTAGTGAAACAAGTAAGGAAATTGTATGCCATGAAAAATAAAATAATGAAACAATATAAACATGCAGTATGGGATTTCATTGAGATGTTTGACTCCTTTAACATATTATATCATGATAGAACTCAGAATGTTGCAGCATATAGGTTAGCAGTAATTGGATCTAGGTTCGAAAACTACACTGTTTCTCCTTATTGTGATTACGATATTAAAGTATTGTCAAGACCATTTGTCCCGATAATGTAAAACACTGGAAAGTATTTGATGATGTTGCCAAGGTTCAGAGGTTCTTGTATAATGAAGGATAATTCACCAATCAATGCATGGATTGGGAACCAATGGTTACAGTATGTGATGGGAAGGAGACCTTGTTTGGTAAATACATAATCCAATTGAAAACAAACACAATCCCTAGAGGGTTGGTGGCTTTAGAGTCTAAATTTGATAATGTAGACAAGGTGGTTCATAGACACATCTCAGCTTCAAGGGATGTGGAAGAGTATAATTTGGGAACTATAGAAAAACCTAGAAAGGTATGGCTAGGAAGTAATTTGAGTAAAGAGGAAAAATAGTCTTATGTTGAGCTATAAAAAAGTACCAAGATTTCTTAGCATGGTCTTACTCAGAATTGAAAGCATATAGGGAGGATCTATTTCAACATGAGATACCTTTGGAACCTAATGTTAAACCATTTAGGAAAAAAAAAGGCCCATTAATCCACTTCTCTCCCTCAAGATGCATGAATAATTTAAAAAGTTAAGGGATGGAGGGATAATACAACCAACAAGATATTCATCATGGGTGGAAAAATTAGTACCAATAAAAAAGAAGAATGGAGAGATAATGTTTTGTGTGGATTTCAAGAATTTGAATAAGGCCTCAATTACAGATACATATATGTTTTCAAACATGGATAACATGTTAGAATTGATCACTTTGGGTCTGAGTTACTTTCTACACTAGATGGAGTCTCAAGGTACAACCAGGTGGTAATAAAACAATTAGAAAGAATTACAACTTATTTTACCACCCCATGGGGTACCTATGTGTATGTGAGAATGCCTTTTGGTCTGATGAATGCTAGGGATACGTTCCAAAGAGCCATGGATGTTGCATTCTCAAGCTACATCAATGATTTTATTGTAGTTTATTAGGATGATGTGACAATGTTCTCTAAACAAAGAAGTGATCATTTGAGCCATGTTGAAAAGATGTTGATAAGATGTAGAGAATATGGCATCTCATTGAATCCTAAAAAGTTCCATTTTGGAGTTCAAAAGGAAATTTTTTGGGGCACATTGTGTCAAAATAAGGGGTTATGATTGATCCTGAGAGAGTGGAAGAAATCGGTAAGGTTCCTGTCCCTAAAAATAAGAAAGGAATTCAGTCCTTCTTTGGTCAAATAAATTTCATCAGGAGATTCATTTCTAATTTTTCTGAAATGACTATTCCCATTACAAACATGTTAAAGAAAGATCAGATTATTAAGTAGGAATAAGAAGATTTCTAGGCCTTCACTAGAATAAAAGAAGCATTAAAGAATGCCCCAATATTGGTAGCCCCTGATTATAAAAAGGCCTTTTAGATTTTTTTATTTTGCATCTGAAAATACTATTGCATCTATGTTATTGCAAAAAGGATGAAGAGGAAATGAAATGCCTATTTCCTTTTTCAGTAAATTCCAATAGGGTTCGAGTTAAAGTATACCATCATGGAGAAACATGATTTTTCTTTGGTGAGAGAAACTAAAATTTTTAGGCCTTATATCTTGAGCTCCAAGATTGTAGCATATGTTCCTCATACTATGGTCAAAGATATCTTATCAGAGATGGAATTTTCTAGCAAAATATGTCATTGGGTGAACAAGCTACAAGAGTATGACATGGATATATAGACCACCAATATAGTTAGAGGTCTAGGCCTTCCAAGAATGATGATAGAGAGTAACCTAAAGGTGGTGCAAATTAATGAGATTGTGGAAGAAACCATAGATTTCCTAGAAAAAGTAATCAATTCCATATGGTATAAGGACATAATATTTTACCTTAGGAATTTTGAGTGTCGTGGCCATTTGGAAAAAATTCAAAGAAGAATGCTTAAATTGGCTTCAGAGAAATATATCATAACTGATTATGGGTTGGCTTAGAAAAACCCCGAGGGGTTTCTTTTAAGATGTATCACAGAGGAAGAAGCTCCCAAGTTGATTACAAAATTCCATGGGGGGGTATGTGGATGTAACTTTACTGGAAGAGTAAATTCTCACAATATCTTAAGGGAAGGTTATTGGTGTTCAATCTACCTCGAGCTATACTATGGCTTGTTCTCACCTAGATGTATCATGAACCATAATCCCATGGGCTTGCCTTAAAATCCTTCTACAAGCTAACTCATGCACTCCATGCTATGATTGATGAAACTACCAAGTTCCATCTCTATTTGATTCATGCATTGTCTTTGTCATGCCATGAGCATAGCTCAGTCTTTTCCTCATGAGCTTGTAACTTAGTGTTTTATCGAGAAAATATGAGCTAAGTACAAGCTCATATTAACCATGATATGATTCATACACTTCGATCTCGATGCCCACATCCACATTGTGAGTCCCTCATTGCCAAGATCTAATGCGTAACTCTATTGTGAAGTCATTGACAATCACTTACCACATTCAAGCTCGATGCATCGAGCTACTTATTGTCTCACAACCTCCACTCTCAAGCTAGCTCGTCAAACTTTACAACATGAATTGAGCCCTATGTGCTTGCAGAGCTTTGAAACCAAGGAAAAAAAGATTATCATTCAATACGGCCATCTCCTGGTTCTTCCAAACAACTCACTCAACTCGAGCCGGTCCCCCTTGTGCATAAACTAAACTCACCATGCCACCTAAATTTATTCCTTAAAGCTTCTCCACTAAGACTCATCAACCCATTACTCGAACCTTGGGACAACAAACTCATCATCCATACATAAAGATCTTTGACCAAACCATAGCTCTATGAACTTAGGGCTCTCTCCTTCCCACATTAGTTGTGACTCATCCTGAGTGAGTTAAATCTATAGAGTTATATTCGAGCCAAGTCCTACCAAGTCATTCCATACTAGTCCATGTCGAGTTAAAATAAACCAACTTACATTTAGCTCATTCTTTGCATAATGCTATCCACCCCTCTAAATCTACTTTTACCTTGGTGTTTAGTCTTCATGAGTTTCTCTTGGAGATTGGTGAGGTAATAGAAATAAAATAAGACCTTTTAAACACAACTCATCAATTTTGATCATTTTTTGCTACTATCAAATGAATGTGAACCTGTCATAGGATCATTTTGTCACCCTAAGACCTGGAAAAGGGAAAATAGTCTAAGATGATCCCAAAACTTCACTGAGAATACCGTAATGCTATTTAAATGCAAAATTTACTTGAAATGATCCAAAATGTCTCACAAAATATTTTTCAAGTGTTAGAGTACAACAGCCCCCGTTGTTCAATTTTTCCCTAAGGGGATAAATTAAATAACAAATAATAAGGTTGATTCATCATTTCCCATCAGCGCATGTTCTATACCACTTCTTGATGCTATTGGTTTCCGTATTCACACATCTCATATTTGATGAACAATTCATATGGTGTTATCAAACTTCATTGTAAATTAGGACCTCTTACTATGCTTATAAATTTCCTTATTGGATAAGAATTAGATGCTTTTGACATGCTTCTAGGTGTCCATTGGATTTATATGTATCAATCTATGATATTTATGAATCATTTACGACTCAAATTCATTCATAATAATCAAGTCATTTCTATCATTGGTGTCCCTCCATCTACTCCATGATCATCATCTCCTTGAGCACCAGTTAATGCACCTCTTACTTCATCTAGTACATCACCATCCATGTTACTTAAAGCACAATATACTCCTAGTTCACCTACTTGCACACCACTCTACTAGTACTAAAAATAATCATAGACCCTTTTCTCACACGATTACAAAATCTTGGCGTAAATCCCCACCTCACTTTATTCAATGCGGGTGTCTATCACCTCTACATTTGGCTCCTCATCAGTCCTCATCACCTTCACATTTTGTTACACCATGCCACCGTAGGTAGTACACGCATCCATCACATGCACATAGACTTCAATTACCCATGCAATGACTATCTACTGTTCCACCAATACTAGACCATCGACATACGCTTTCATCACCACCAACATCGGATGGAGGACTTTTGTCATTCACTTTCATTGGTTAATTCATTTTCTAATATGCACTTGGGGACATAACATCCACACATTCCCCCACCCTAGATTCAACACATGTTTCATACCACACATAAAAATTCTAACATATGCATTGTCATCTACACATTAACATCATCGTTGCCCGATGATACACTCTTGTGCTTCGGTTCACACTTGAATGTTGAGGGTATTTTACACACATGAAACCCACACAATGCATAGTAGTCACTACACATTATGCACCACATATCATCACATAATCCTACATCATCTACACATTGTACACCAAACTACAAGTTATAGATATGGTGCGTCTTCATAAATTCTACACTTTACATCCTACAATTGCTATCACATGTTACACATCTTTCCTATGTCATACACGTCATCTTACATTCTACACCCTTCACCTTACATTTTACATCTCACATATTACATTTACTATGCTACACATCTTAGGTCATCTACGCATCTTGCATTACATACCATACATCCTACCACACATAGTACACATTTTGCATATTCTCTTCTACGCATTGCACTCACTACCCGATGATGCACTCTAGTCTCACGGTCCATACTAGACTATTGAGGGTATATATCACAAATAGACCACATCACACTCACACATTCATCATTCAATATTTCTCTCATGTGACATTCCTAGGATTAGTGATATACGCTTTAGGTTATAGGGTCACTTCTTCTAGCATCATGTCGTGATAGGATACATCATCACATTCACTTACATTTTTAGTGGTATACGATTTAGGCTAAATCACCACTCCTTTCTACTCATCTTACCATGATATACACTTAGGATATAGATTCATGCACAATTCCTCTCTATGTCTTATATCATCAATACACAATCATCATAGCGTGTATCACAAAACACATAGTTTGACCATTTCCCGATGACGCACTCTCATTTTTGGTTCATTGTTGACTGCTAAGGAGACATATTAAATGAACCTCATTTTTACAAATCAATTCACTTGGGGGCATGTGGATCCTATAATTCACTTTGCATTCCATTCCATTCATCCACAACATACTACACTTTATGTTTTCCTTTACTCTTTCTTGAACTTTTTCGTACATGATCATTTTACTATACATGTTAGATAGATCTCTTGTATGTCATTTTCTTTACCATACACGCATGCACATTCATGTTCTTTTCTAGTTTTGATCCCAGATATAGAGATTCTATACAAGACATTGATTCTTGACACACCACCTTTTGGGGGCATCTATATTCATATATTATAGGTGTTATTGTTTCATTTTGTACTTAGCACTTTTCATTATCAAGTTATACATGCTTTAACATACTTTCTATTTTTCTAACATGCTAATGGGTGCTTCATGTGCATCATTTTTTATGTAGGGATATTTTCTTCCATACTTGTTTATTGCAATATTTTTATTACTTTTTATTATTTTCAGGATTTACCATTTTGTCTTGTGTACACACTTGTTTGTTTTTGGAAAGCTATGGCCTTGAGTTTATTACGACACCATGAGTGGTGTCCCATATTTGTAACCTTCTTTGTGTGGCCTACATTAGATTTTTGGGTGTTTGAATTATATTCTTATGTTCTAGCTTACACATTATTTGTTTTTCTTACACTTATTTTCTACATACATGCTTGTTTGTACTAACACTTGTTTTCCTAGCCACTTATTTATGTGTTCCTTGGTATTTACCAAGAACATTACCTCCCCGCATGGAATAGTTTCAGTTTTGTGGTCGTTCCTCTTTTGGGGTCGCATTCTCCTATATGCGACATCACATGTGCCCCCAAAGAGAGGGGAATCATTTGGAGTTTACACACTACAAAAACAGTAGATCAAGACAATTCCATTTTTTAGTTTTTGTCCATGACACATTGGATTATACAACAAGTGAGTTAAGAAAATTCTATGAACTCTATAATGAACTTTACAGGCAAATTGTTCTTAGCATTATGCGGAGTAGTTATAGGTTGAAGGATACAATAGAATTTCCACCCTACACTTTGGCCAATGATGTTGGATTTACGGAAAACTAGACAACACGAGATATCTATTCACCAATCTCAAGGAATAAGTTACATGTTGGAGAATAACACATATTTTTCCTTACAATTCTTCAGCCATAGTGGCGTGAGATCACCCAAAAACTCACACTTCACCTACACTTGTAGGATAGATATCCTTTCTACACTCTTTGTGTCATCACAGATTATGTGTACATGTTCCTTTTCATTTTAATTTTCATACTATTTTTACACGTTTCTTTACATATATACATGTGTTTTTACACATATACATGCATATTTGACCACTTGATCTTCTTCTCTTTTTCAGGTTTTTCTGTATGGAAAGAAAGTAGTCAACAACAACAGACACACATAGTGGGTAATCACACACACAATACCAACCTTTCATGTACACCACACTCATTGACATCTACACATGTACTTTTACAATAGGTTCACTTTTTACACTTTTGTATCTTTAGTCTCCACACTCCATGTTTTTATCACTCCATGCTTTGTCTAGTATTTCAATACACAATCTACATCACTCTACATGGGTTATCAAGGTATCCATCTCTATCTACTTTAAGTTTCGAGATTTCCACTCACCAACATAAAGTGAGGGAAAATGTAGACATAAAATCATGTACTTTGAGTAATTATTTAGTCCTAGTCTCATAATATTATTCATATGGTTCTTAAGTGAAAAGAGTAATAATTAATCCATGTATTTGGCCATTTTTTCATTGGTTGATGTCATATTTTTGATCTTACACTGAACTTTCATAGTACGTATTATCATTATATGTTTTTCCTATTTCATCTTGTGGCACCTAGCTAGGACTCGGGGTACCCTAGGTGCTCTGGTCCCCTTTGGGGTGCCTTGATCTTCTTTTCACTTTACTCTTACCTTTTGGGCACTTTATAGAAATTTGATCTTCTTATATTTTTAGTGATCGGACTTTTCAAGGTAAATTATAAAATTAGAACAAGAGAACCATATAATTATAAAGTTATGTGACCATAATGAGGGACCAAACACTAAGCATATACTATCACCATCTAGATTTGAATCCATCAAAGGCACATAAAGCTACATTTGCATCAATATAGCTCCATCATAAGGCACATAAGGTTGATTCATGTGCATCACACATCATAAGAGGGGACTCTATTATTTCCATGCACACATTTACTACATTCTTCATCTAGTTATTTTTCTCTACTTCACAAAGTATGAATGGCACAAGAGAAACCTAGGGCACGATTTGAACACACACACACCTATAAATACATTAGGTCTAAGATGTAGTGTAGAGCTCGTTAGTAATTTTTCCATTATGGAGACTAAGGATAGTCTCGACCCCTCATATACATATTTCCTTTTAGGGTTTTGATGCTTTGTCTGGGGTTTTGTAGGTGATTCTTCCATTCTTGGTTTATAGTGACATTTAAAACAACTCAATAACATTAGCGTCATAGGAAGAAAACACAAGTGTAAGTCCAACAACACCTTAGAGGGTATTTCTGGTCATTTTTGAAGAATAAAGCACCAGATCTTAGACCAGGGTGCCCTAAGTGACCCTTGATCATCTCTAAACTCTCCGAGGTGCCCCAGTCCAGTCATATAGCTCAGATATGTGTTTTCTCAAGCTTTTGTGTGAATGTTTCCTCCTCTTGTTCACCTGGTATATACTATGACATAGTCCCGCAATATCTCGTGAATCTACTAAGGAATTATTAAACCTCTCTTGCACATTATGATTTCACATTTTATTGCTTAAATTTCTTGGGTATATTTATTATAATTTATTGGTTTATTTTACTATTTCTATAACATTAGATTACATAAGAATATTTCTATTTTAGTTAATCATAAGATCTGTTGGACTTGATGTTTTCCTCCTTGTAGGTTTTATTTATTTTCCCTATAAATACCACATTTGACTACGAGTTTTATATATATGGTTGTGCATGTTTGATTAATGTGCGTGTTCTCATTTCAGTAATGCATAATTTTTGGAGAAATATATTTGGTTTGGATATTAGCATGACTTTAAAAATTATTTGAGATTCATCTTGACCTTCTTGTAATGAAAGAGAAAGGTAGGGCCAATATTAGAAATATACTCTAATAAAGGGCTCAATTTAACCCAACCTTTCGGTGTGGCATATCCTTTTGTATCACAAAAACTACTTTTGGTCTTAATTGGGTATGATCTTCCATGTGAAGAAACTTAGCCATATTGTTAGGAAAAAATGTTAATGTATTATTTATTAAAGAAATTAGTCTCATTTCCAGTGCTATGTGATTTAATAAATTACAAATTTTATATCATAGGACTGAGATAAAGTTAATATATCAATAACAAGAGAGATATAACATGAAAAGTAAAAGAAAGTGTGCAATATAAGAGATTTAATGAATTAGCTTGTATCTAGAGATATGGTTTGATTATGGGCTAGGAAAATAGGTTGTGAAGGTTGGATCTAGATTGTGTCTTGGATCTCTGAGATCTAGGACTTCTTTGGATAAGAACACCTATAAAATAACACGACTTCCTAGTTGCTAGTGTCCTAGTAGTAGCTCTGCTTATTATCTTTTTAGGGCCTAAACTTGGTTCCTTATTTTCACTCTCTATTAATTTGTATCTTTCGTAGGGTTCTTGTATCACACATTTTAATATAAAACAAAACTTAGCTATGTGCATAAAAATAAAGTAAACATTAGATGACATAAATAATGTATGTGCTTGAGTCATACTAATCTTGATATTCACCCCAATGTGATTTTCACTAAGTGTTGCACTACATTCTAGACTCTATATAGTTATCATGAGTGTGTGATTTGCATTATGTCCCTTGAGTCTATGTTTCCCTTATACCAATCGCACTAAGATAGTGGGCTTGAACTATTTTTACCCCAAGATAAATGTGTGATATGGAATTTAGAATAAGCCCTCATATGGAGAGAATGATACAACCCAAATGTTTTCTTTAAATGTTGCTCCTTTCCCAAGTAGTAGATATTAGATGTTAGCTCCCAATTCCCATCTCCTAAGAGTAGTGAATAAGTCATGTGTGTATATATATGATTCCCTTGTTGTTAATTTCTTCATTAACCACCTAAAATATGACCCAAAGTGATTAAATAGACTTTAGAAAAGATACCAAATGATGTGGAAATTAAAAATCAAGAGAAAGAGGGAAAGGGAAAAAATCGCCCAAAGGGGATAGTAGTGATTAGGGAACTCCTATCCCTAATGGGTGGTGGTGTTCAAGATTTTCAGAATATATAATGGTTAATATAGATCTAGATCGCATGTCATATAGTGTCCAAAAGTAAAGTGATCATTCGAAAAAAGTAAATAATAAGAGTGAAATATAGAAGCAATGAAATAGTAATTTTTTTATTAATGTATAATATTCTTAATTTAGGACTCATGCATATAATGAAATACCTAAAGGTACTAACATTAGTATAAATTACATTATTTTGGTACTATATTTACCCCCACTTTATGATCTTGAATGAATGTTCGGTAGCATAAACTAGATAATAAGAACATACCTTGTGGAGGTTTGAGAGTTGTAACCAATAATGTGTTGAACAAGGGTTATATTTTATATCATTCCAAATAGATATAGTCAAATGTGCATCATAGAATATAGAGGAGAATAAAGACCCTAGGGGTGACCTTGTATGTGTAGTAGGAATGATTCCTCCATTTGTTCCTTAGATATTTCCTTTGATTTTGAGCATCAATGTGCTTGATATTTCTTGTCATTCCATTGTATGTTTCCTTTCATTGGAGTAAGGTAGGACCTAAAAAGATGATAAGTGTAGTAAATTCTTATGATAAATGAAATTGAACTTTAACTTAATAATTACAAAATAAAAATGCTTATCTCTGGAAAACAATTGAATCAAGGATAGAGTACACTTATGTTCATTGAGAAGGGAGATATAATTTGTTCTTTTATGGTTACTTCCTTGGAGATGGTTGGAATATTACTAAGGATGTAAGTGTCCTGTTGCCAAATTATGGATTTGAGTGTCCTACCATCAAGGGAAGTGTAATGAGAGGTTCCACTACAATATTGGGAGCGGGGAAAATTTTAAAGAACCCACCTGAAAAAAATTATAGAAATCATGGTGAATATGGTAAAAACTAGATTCACTGGGTTAGAAAATTATATAAAATTAGTGTTCATGGCATTGGTGAAATAAATTTTTTTTTTTGAAGGAAATTATATTTAGAGTGACAAATGAAGGATAATTTATTGGCATAAAGGATGTTTCTTGCACAAAACAAACTTTAATTCTAAATAGAGGTATTTCACATGTTTCTTGACTATCACTCCTCTTCACCTAACCATAGACCTAAAACATTATTGAATTGGTTCATTCCGTGTGATTTGAGTTCACATATTTCCTTTTCCTTGAGGATTCCAAGAATCCTACCACATGTCTTCCCGATATCCAATTTCAGGCATTGGGGATACTTTTGCATACCTTTATGCTTAGGTTCCAAAAATGGGTGACACTTGTCCACTCCTCATGTGCTCAGGATTATCAAAAGTTTTAGTATCTTCCTAGTGTTGGTACGTAATATTACACCTCTTGCGGGCCGGACGCATTAGAAATTGAAGTGGGATGCTCTAAGTATGGCATACTTGTTATTTTGTATACGGGAAGATTTCGACAAACTTATTCAAAACTAGGTGTGTGAGGGAATGAGTGGTACATATAAAGGGGATGACCTTCCCGATGATTTAGGTCTTACCATGACCGGGGTGAGAGAACCCATTTTGGAACCTGAACTTGTGAGAAAAAAATGTGGAATCACAATTTATTAGTCTTCTCTTTGAAATTTAGAGATCAGTCTTGAATGAACATGGTCAATGTATGCACTATTTAACTCTCACGAGTTGTCACACTAAATAATGAAAATGTCACTCAAATAGGACTCAAGTTACTCTAGACAGTGGAAAGTTCAATCTGCTTCTGCATATTTATGAAAAGGGAAGGTAAAAATGGTAAAGTCCCTTAGCAAATGTTCATAGGCAAAGAAAACAAAAGTGGTTCAAAAAGGATTTAACAATTATAGGTTTGTATTTGTGTAGGAGTGGGAGATTAAAGTAGGATAAATTTGATTATACATAATTCTCAAAAACTTTAATAGTGTCAAAAAATTTCTCAAGGGAAAATAACACATCAAACAACCAAAAGTAACCCTTTAACCAGAAGATATGCACTCATGGAAGCCCAGAATACATGTTTTCACACAATATTTAAGAAATTAAACAAAAAAGCTCATGTTAACCTATTAATAAAATATTGACAATTCCTGATCCATTACGCCTAAGATTCACTCAAATACTTACAAAAATCTTCTCAACAAAATGGATGCATCATGAATTTAAATCTATTTACGATACTATGAAATAAAAATATTTCGTAACATAATTGTAGTTTCAAAACAACACCTCCTAGACAAGATATAGTGTAATTTAAAGGAATTATCAACACAAGATTGCAATAGGAGAGATAAATTGTTTATTTAAAGTATATTATCCAAAGATAAAGATAACAATGCTCATGAACATACATTGTTTATTTTAGGATTTTCAGATTTCTCAAAGCAAGGAAAATAAATCCTACGATCTCAATATTTGTAAATGGCTATACACTTACAACCATCTTAACATAAGAAGATGAAAGGTGAAATAAATCACAGGTATCTCAATTCAATTCAAGTTTTCAAGAATGCTTATCAATTTACATTGTTTCTTCTATAATATTAGAAAAAATAACCCCCCTTCATATGAGAACTTTCCTCTCATATCTATACAATATTTGATTCTTTCTTTTCTTTATATTTCCCTCCAAAAATTTGAATATTTTCAAGGAATATTCCTAACGAACAATATCGATTCTTATGCTTAGAAAATAAATCATTCCCTATTGTTCCATGTGGAGAGATCTTTACAAATGTTGTCACATGTATATTTCATTCCTTTATGATGAATAGGATGCCTATGTCATTTATTTGACATCATCAAATTGAACATTTCTATTTCGGTAGGTTCACAAACCTTTTTAATGATTTATTAGCACCACTAAATAGTTTGATTCGATGTTAATCATTCCTTCATTTTGGGAATATGCCTCAAAACACACACAATTATTGTCATATATTTTTGAGATGATTATTTCCACATGTGTTGTGTTACATTAGGCCAATTACCTCCTTTTTTATGATATCATTCTACTTTACGTTTATCTCCCTCATGCAGATATCATAGACAATCTCAGTAATCAACTCACCATGATTTTTCTTAGCTTAACTCGTCAACCTCATCTTCACTATAAATTCCCACCATTTCTTCTACAAATTCACATCCCTTCTTTTAAGTGTAATAATCTTAGTGAAATTATTTGTTTGTAATATGGCGGGAGTAGCATTAGCATCTAGTTTGAAAGAGATTTCCTCCGAGGGTTTAAACTCTTTTTTGATTTTTCGGGCCCAAATGAAGCATTTGTAAGAATGCTATCTAGAATTACACATCCAAAGGACTATGAAGGACCATTGATAGCTCAAGCTATTCGAGTGGCTCGATTTGAATACTAATCAGGATTAGTCCAATCTTTTCTACTTTCTAAATGATGTATTTTCATCTTTTCAGGTGGGAGCATCAGAATATTCCTGAGGTGTTGAAGAAATTTTGGCTGAAGAGAAAGCATGTTGTGAATGGTGCAATTGATAACACATTCCCTTTCATCGGTAATGAAGAATTCATTGTGAAGGATATTCTTATAGAATCTTATGTGCTCGATAAAGGGACTTTTATAGACACTATTCCCACTCTTTCTCGTAAGGTGGTGAGTTGAAGAAATTTGTTTCTACTTTGGATAATATGCCAATAGAATATTTGTCTTCACAATCTCTTGGGGCATCACCATTATTCTTGAATAAATATAGGGGTGAATCCAGCTCCAAACCTCTTGCTCAATCTACTCTAGAAACTACCATAATTTCACTCCTAGATTTTATACAGACCTCCATTCCATCTTCTACCTTCAAAGTATCAGGGAAGGAGGCTCTTTCTTAGGTTTGTTTAGACCTTAAAAATGGGTTTCTTCCTACAAAAGGAAAGAATAGCTTATTGATATTTTGGATGGTCCCTGTAGTGAGCATTGATGAACTTATGTCTCTAGACATGTCTCATAGTTTGGCAGGGATTTTTGTTTATACAAATGGCTATTGGGACTCAAGAATTTGTAGTTTGGAAAAATAAGATTTTGAAGAATATTCTCTTTTCAAAGAGGACGTATTAACAATAGAATAACTAAGTATCTTTCCCTTTTTCCTTTTGGTATACTATCAAGGATGTATGTAAGTTTTTCCTAAAGGTGGGGCCCTATAGAAACCCATTTTGCTTTATTTTTCAAATGTAAAATATTTAAAATGTTATAATGAATTTCATGTTAATAATAGCTATAGAATTATATTAAAAAAATTAAATCCTATTGCATTGTTCCATATTACGGACATAATGGAAATCCACAATTTGAAACAATATTCAACTATCATTAATTAAAGTAACAACTGGAAAAGGAAAGTTTTTATAAAAGACAAGCCTAAGCTTGCTCATGGTTCAACATGATCATCATCACTTTCTTCATTGTCTTCCTCCTTCTCGGGAAGCCTTTCCATGTAAACATCAAATCTTTGGATTAAATTCATCAACTCTCCTTCATCGAGTCTGTGTGATGTTTGAATATTAAGTTATGCCTATTCAACACCTCAACACATTTTTCCATCATGTGCTTATACTCTTTCAATTTTTTAGTCAGCTCAACAATTTTGTTTTCCATAGAGATAAGCCTCTTAATGACCTCATAGGAGAAATGTTCCTCTTTGATGTATTGATCAAAATATTGAATCAGGATATCAATCTCTAAGTCCCCATAAGTAGGTTTGTATTTTTCAAATACCATCTCTTCTAACCTACCATCTATAGTATTAATACAATTTTCTATCCAATCCTTCTCCATTTCCATATTTTCCTTGACCTGATTCATAACTTCTACCCTACTTTTGGTTAAATATTCCACCGCATAATCAATCCCTTTTCCTTAGGTATCACTATTCCTTCCTTTTCTACTAAGTCCTCATCAAGTTTGTTTATAGTGTCAAGTTTGGGAAGGATCCTTCCTAATAATATAATTGATTTTCACATTGATCATATAATTCATTTATGTTATTTAGCATGTTGGTTAACTCAGTATACCTTTTTATTATTTTTGAATGATTTTTTTACCCTTTTGAGACAAAACCTCCACCCATTTCTCTATTGCCTCAACCTTCTCACTAGATTTTTCTATTTTACCCAGGATTTCTAGAGTGATGGTAGTGGTAGAGTCTTGGCTTTCTTCTAGTGGACCTACCAACTTTTATAAGCATGAAGTCAATGTCTTTATTTGATCCTTCAACTATATTTTAGATACTTTATCTTCATCAACCTTCTTATAACAAGCGTTCAACCTGGCACTACGATGTCTTTTTTAGTGTTTCCCTTATAGGATTCCCCAATTAGATGTTCTTGACATTATAATCACTTATTTTAATATCATCCTTTGACTTACCTTGATGGGGAGTTACAATCTCTAGGGTCCTGAATCCATCTTTGATATACATGTATTTTAGTGAGAATCCATGCTTTCTTTGAATATTGTTTGGGTTTTGGGAAGACAATGCTTGTGATATCTAAAATTCCTCTTTGAAAAATTCCTTTTCCTTCTCTTGAAGGATTCCTCCTAATCAACCCGTCATAGGGGCATTACCTATCTTTACTCCCTTTGGTGCAAGGTGTGGATTTTGAGTACAACACTAATTTGTTCATGTTCCCTACATATCTTGAGGTACTGGTGGCATATATTTGTGTGTTCCTTCCACTCTCATAACTTGATTTTCAGTTTCAAGTGTCACCGTCTTTGGCTTCTCTTTATCTTGGTCTCAAATATGAGACCGATTAATAACTTCGACTCTTTGCTACCCATTGCTTTCTCACCTTGACCCTTAGCTTCTACAAAAATTACAAGTACACTTGTTGTTTCCCTTAAAATTTCATCTAGGGTGGCCATTGCACTTACATATTCTCTCAATTTCTTTGTTGAAGTGGCCACTACATCTGTAGCTTCCTTTGGAATCTCCATATCCGGACTTAGAACCTTAAATGGCTCCTTGTTCTTTGAAATATCTTTATCCTCCACAAGTGGTTGTTTGGTAGACAAGTATCCTTGGGATTACTCCTTAACCACCTTTTGCTTTGTTGAGTCCTCTTCTTGTTTATTTTTTGGCTGAGATTCAATGATTAATTCCTTATTTTTACCTTTATTATTAGTATGTGTACTTTCCTCAGTATTGGTCTCAGTGGGTCTACTTATTTATTTTGCAGTATAAGTTATAGTTTCCTTTGTGGTACTTGTACTTCAAAAAAATTCACTCTCCTTTATTATTTTTGAATCCATGGGTGGCTGACTTTCAATATAAACAATATCTGATACACATGTTTCATGAATAATTGTTTGAGTCACTATTTCACCTTCCACAACAAGAATTGTACCTTCAATTTGAATACATTGGGGTTGAGCCCCGAATTTGATATTTGATGATTGATCAAAATATTTCATGTGTATTTCTTGTTGGGAAACACTTGCACCCTCTGTTGTATAAGTTTCAACTTTTATATCAACCATCTCAAGTCTGGGAATCTCTGTAAGTAACTCCAAATTAACTATTTCAATAGGCCTTTTTTATTGTTCTTTTACTTGAGTCATTTTAATTACCTTTGTTACATTCTTCTCCTCAGGTTAGAAAACAACTAGTTTATCTTGCACTTGTTTTGTCATAACATCACTTGGATAACTAGATATAGGGGCACCATAAACTATTCTTGTAATAACTTGATTGGAGATAAAGACGAAGTCACAATTGGTGGTGGTATAATTGGTGTTGAATGAATACTTTCAGGAGTCTGTAATGTCATTGCTTGATGAGCTAATGAAGTAACATTTTTTTTTAATTTTCACTTAGGGTAGCAGGATTAATTACTTCGGGCTCATTTCTTTTGTGTTTCTTTGCACCGTGACCATTTCCTCTCTTGGACCACTAGTATCCCTTTCCAAAGGAAATATTACTTTATCCCTTTTTATAGTTCTTTCAAAACACTTGAGTTTAGGGCCCTCCCTTCCTTTATCACTTTTCACTATAAGTGTTGGATAAACATTTGACAAAGATCCCCTAATCTTATTTGGTGCACTAGATGACCCTAGTAATACCACTAAGGAAGTTCTTGGTTTATTCAAACCTATCTCTTTGGTTTGTATTGGCATTGCCAAAGTAATGGGGGTATCTTGCATAGCCATCTATATTATTCCCTCTACCTTACGAGTCAATGTAGTCTTTGAAGTTGCAGTTTTATTTATGGCTGCTACCCATTCATCAATGGTCTTAGTAGTTGTATTTTTACTAGGTAATTCGGGATCTAGTGCATTCAAGGGGTCAATTTTTTCTATTCCCTCTTTCAGGGGAGGGATATATTCCTTCAAAGTATTCAATTATCAGAACTCCCTTATCACTTGTTTTTGGTTAGGATAAATCTAGACCCTTCCCAATCAGCCAAGTAAGTGTTCCTACTCATGATGTTAGTAATTATTTCATGAGGAACATCTAATTATTCCTCTTTCCAATCTATAGGATTGATTGATTTTGACCCTATCTTTTAGTCAAGGTAATCTTGACCCACCACATTTTTATCATCTTTTATCCCTTAAGGAATTATAGAAATTTGGAATTCAATAACTTGTCTTAAAGTCATTCTAGAATAATCCCTCAAAGTATAAATTTTTCTTCCTCCATGAAATTCATCCATTAATCTTCAAAATGGGGTTCATGTTCACTGTACTAAAAACCCACCAAATGTTATAATTAGGCCTTGGTGTAAATTTATCCATATGAAACATCTTCATCTCTTCATCCATTAATTTGTCTTTAACTATTATTTGGTAGGAATATCTCCTAATTCGGAGAGGGAATTTTACATTTGTTTTTGTGTCCTTGTAATATTTTTATGTACAAGGGTCAATTGTCTTGAAAATTCCATTAAGGCCCACGTATCATTCACATATATAAGAAAATTATATGGTTTTCCTTCAAATCTACTTACCCGAAATATGTGAAAAATTTGTATTGTATGAAGATGTAACTATATTCCATAATTACAACCCTAACATTAGTAGATAATTTGTATTTCTCCCATTCTGGTTTGAAAAGGAAAGTTATAGGGAAATAAAGACATCATTTACCTACTTGACATTTCCTCTCCACTTTTCCAATCTCAATTATGAATATACATCATATACCCTATGGTTTTCAAATTTTTTTGTGGTAAGAGACATGGGAATATTATAGATGAGGTAAGACATCATGTAGAATTTGATATCAAATAGATCACCTGTCTTGATTTTTGTATCTATTATCATGAATTGGGAATTAATAGATGTTGATATAAATATTTCCTAGTAGAAATTTCCCTATTCTTCTAAGATAACCATTATGAAGGAGCACATCCACTCTTGAAAAATGTTCACCCCTTCTAACCTTGCCATCCTACTTATCATTACAATGAGGTCCTCAACCTCTTCAACAAACATGTCTATTGTCTCCCAAAAACTACTATGTTTTCATAGCCAAATTCAATTTTTTTGAGCTCACACCCTTCGTTGGTGTTTAAGCCAAGTTAGAGATTCAAGAAATTAGCAAAAGTCGTGCCCTAGAGCTATTTAAACCTCTATTTTGCTCATTTTTAGAAATCCTCCATTTCTCATTCTGTACATGTAATATCCTCTTTGCAACCTCCATTTTTATCGAAATTGTTCACTTGTTCTATGGCTTGGGTCGTCAAATCATTTTTTTCCTCCATGCCTCTGGTTTGTGAAGGAAATTCAAAAATTGGACTCAAAACGATGAAGTTTTCTTTCTCTGCATATTTTCCACAATCGGGATGATGGGATTCTTTTCCCCATAAAATTTTGACCCCAATGAATGTAGGTACATGGTCAGATCCTATTGGATGGGGAGGAACAAGATTTTTGGTGAACTTAACACTTTTAGCAAAACGGTAAATTTGCCCCATGACTCTGCCAAGGTCTCGGGCCCGCCGTTGAAAAGTCAAAGTGGAGGAGTGGAATGGTGGAGAAATTTGAGTTTTTGAGCCTCTTTTACAAAAAAGTGAAAATTTAAAAAGTGACCCGCAGCCCGATCAAGCTTTAAAGGAAAAATTCAAAGTTGAAGCCCGTAGGAAGAAAGTCAAAGGTGAAGCCCACTATTGAAAAGTCAAAGCGGATGAGCAGGCCATCGGGCACTTTTGGAAATTTAACCAAATTCCCAAAAGTGAAGTAAAAGTTATAATTTTCCCGTAACTCCGCCAAGGTCTCGGGCCCGCCGTTGAAAAGTCAAAGCAGGGGAGCAGAATGGTGGAGAACTTTGAGTTTTGAGCCTTAGTCCATAAAGGTTAAAATTTTGAGAAAAGGGCCACAATCCCATTTCCAATAAGAATGTGCCACATGTCCTAGTCAAATCGAAGCAGTGGGCTGGTGGAGGAAATTGAGTTTTTGAGCCTTTTTCAAAAAAGGTTAAAATGTTGAGAAAAGGGCCGTGATCCCATTTCCAATAAGAACGTGCCACATGTCTAAGTTGAAAAGTCAAAGTGGGGTTATGGGCCAATTTGTTCCAAATTGCCAAATCTCATGAAAAATCACAAAATGTGAAAGGATTCCCCCATAACCGCTCCAATCCCTTCTTGCCAAATGGACAGCCCAATTTTAGGGTTAGAGGAGAAAATCAAATGGTCTATATTTAAACTAGTAAATCGAATGTAACGGTTGCTTTGCAAGATCTAGTTTTTAACCCGATATGAGTGTTTTCTTCTCAACAGAGGAGTTTGAAAAGGCATTGAGGATTTTTGAAGTTGTAAGAGTTTCTTGCAAAGAATATAATGGCTTCTCGACGTCATTCTAGGGGCTGACGATTGATTTCAAAAAGACCAGAGTGCTTTATACCTAGAAAAGATAGAAAACGCCACATTTCTTCTATTTTCTCTTCTTCCTCGAATTTCTTCCATTCTCAAGCTATGTACAAACTCTGCTCAAGCTTCAATAATAAAAGAAGGAATTTTGGCTTTTTTATTGAGGGATTGATTGGTACTTTGCGACCAATGAGTTTCATTCGGTCTTGTAGCTTCTTCTGTGGGTTTGTTTTTCTTCTAACTATAAATACATGTAAATGAAATTTCTAATTAATGTGTGTGGGAATATGATATTCTACTCACAACATTAGTTTCTCCTACCTCCATTCTCACTCCCTTTGTCCTTCTTAGACAAAAATATTCTCTAGTGAGAAATCATTAGCTTTTCCACGGGGTCATTGGAGTGCCCCTATTGGATATTTGGTCAAAAGGCCACCATTAAAATCCACTTTTTCATGCATGTACATACGAAGTTGCATCGTTAAATTAGAGGGAATTAAATTCCCATAGCATTGGCTTAAAACCCACCAATTTGTCCACAAGACATATTTTCTCACCAACAATTTCCTTAGTCAATTTATTGGGGATTATTTTGACAGATGGATTCCTTTCTTTGAACCATTGGGTATTTAACATTTCATCATATTCATCATGTCTTGCATCATAATAATTTTTGCTAATTCAATGATAACAATTACTTGTTAAGCTAAATTTGGTAACCCCAGTATTTCCCTAAAAGCTTCTGGTGTCAAATTTATTACTCTTTCCCCACTTCCATCTAATACCTCCTTCTTCTCCAGGTCATAGTTTTTAACACACAACCATACAAGCTCGGGAGAGTGTATAGATGGTGGAAATGTAGCTGCTAAGGAAATGTGGCTGATATCAATAGCCGTCATCAATTGGCTCCTATTCGGATCACAAAGTATTCTCATGAAGTCATCTAGATCAGCATTCAGTAATTTTGTATCCATGACATTGTCTAAATCACTAGAAATATTGGAAGTTACATGGAAACCTGATTCTAGAGACCTCATCTTGTGGTTTTTGATATTTCCTCTTAATTCCTCTTAATCCTAATTTAAGTATCGAGAATACTAAGGTAAAGCAAGGACTTACCCATTTCTTTGCAAACTCTATGAAATTTTCCCCTGCTTCCATAACTCCAAGTTCCTTGGCTCAATTTCACCACTTCACAATTGATTCTTCTTCTTTCTTTTGTGAATTAATGTTGCTAGGGCATCCAAATTTCTCATGTGTAAGGTGAAAACAGAAACGATCAAAAATCCTTTAAAATTCCTACCTTGATCCATGTGCATGTATTTATGGTGGAACCCATTAATTCTTTAAATCCTAATCCTTCGATCAGTTTATCCTTTTTAATGTGAGCCATCCATGTGGCTTAATCCGAGACATTGTGGGGTTGGGGAGTCTACTTGCAGTTTTGTATATTTATTTGAACAAGTGCCAAACTACAATTTTTACCTAAACATTTGCTCTCTGAATTTGGTTGAAAACTTGACACTTGTTCCCCATTGGACTTCGGGGATATATTTTCACTTTTTATTACATTAGGAATTTGATGCAAAGTTTCACCAATAATCCATTTCCTCACTCCAATCACATTTGAACACATGTTCCTTTTTTTACGATTTGGGTTATATTTGTACTTTGCATCATATAACTCAAATATTCCTTAGAATATTCTATTGGGTTTTAGAGTTTGGTTTGCACTTTGCAGCCATTAAGTAACTTTTGTAATTTTGCAAATAAAACCCAATATAGTGCAACCAATTAAATCATGCCACGTACTTTCAGGAATCAAAGAAAAAGTACACTTTGCATTGAAAATAAAAGGAACACTACACAGGGGGAGTTTACAAGGATTAACATGATCATCCGACAATGCTTTCATGGATATTTCTCTGAAATGACATGGTTATGATTTCCTCGACTGAAAAAGAGGATTCACACTAGATTTATGATCAAACATAGAATTTTTCTTTGTTTAACATGGGTTTATCATCTGAACATACATACTTTAGAGTTCCAAGAAAAAACATGAAAATTTTATGAAGGTATACTTAGGACAAAAGGGTGAGCTCAAAACGAGCACCAATACCTAGGTAGCTAGTAGAGTATTTTAAATTTATCAAGTCTTATAAAGTTTTAATGGATTCCAGTCTAGATCTATGTGTGTGTGTGTGTGTGTGTGTGTGTGTGTGTGTGTGTGTGCCTATATGTATATATATATATATGAAAAATTTAATAAAATTTAAAAAAATCTTAAATATGTTGGTGAATGAAACTAAATGAACAGGGAAGGATCCATAGATTTCTTGGTGATCCAAGAATGTTTTAAAATCCCGACCCATCTATCACACGATGATTCAATAAAAATTATATGTTGGGATTGGAGATCCACTGGCTATTCACATGGAACAAATTATTGTTTGTGGAATTTTCAGGAAAAATGTGGTCACTCCCATGGTTGTCAAATAGCCAAATTTATATTTCAGAATTCCCGCTTTTAGCTAAATTACCAATATCACCACTAAAATTTTCCCTACATATAATTTTCACTATAGATGGTCACAAATCAGATTGAAACTTTCCATGAGTGACACATTGTTCCATACATATCACTGTCTTAAATATGCCTTAGGTTCCACTTCCTTATTTGATCATAGAAAATAAATTAATTAGTTCCTCAGTAACTTGCCACTAATTTTGTTCATGTTGTGTAATCGATTACAATCATGAATCGAGTCAGTATTATTGGAATTAGATAAAATTGTCATTAGAAACCCACCCGATCTTTGTAATGTTCCTATTTCTTTCCTTAGGATAGGTTTTCCCGGGTGGGACACTAGTTCCCATCATTCCTATCTAAGTTGGGAACTCATGTCTTACACTAATTTTTGGCTCAAATTTGAATCTGAACATTTTTCTTAGCTCTTGTTTATCCTAAATTTTATTTTTTTCAACCTGTAGCTAATCCATGGACCATTGAGAGGGTTAAATAGTCACCCGATGATTTCCCCCACTTGTTTGGGGTGTGTGAGATGATTCAAGGTGAGCACGACCCAAATGAGGAATGATGAACCTGATGTGCATATCTGAAATGGAAATTGTATAGAGGGAATAGGGAATACACGTGGTAATAACCATGACGTATGAAAACTATGGGAAATAGGCTAGCCAAAAGTGTTAGTCATAAACAAACATACATGATGTGAAACAAATAAGTCACAAGAAACAATAACATGACAAAATAAACATCGAGTAGCTAGTTGAATACATGGAACACCACTCAAGATGTCACAAGAAAAATGAAGTTTTAAAGGTAGTACGATAAAATAAAAAATTAACATAGGGCATAAGCTACAAATAATGAAAATCAAGAGACAAGCAAATAAGAAAATATATAAGCTAATCATATAACCATGATTGGAAATAGGCCTAGAAGACAAATACTACCCATGAAGCACCCATTAGCATTTTATAAAAATAGATAGTGTGCCATAATAAATACAAAAATAAATAGGAATGAAATTAGTAAAGGTTACAATGATAGAGCATAAATATAGAGAAAATAGGAAAGGTAGATGCCCTAAGAGCCTCAAGTAGGGGTGGTAAGGTACAATTGCAAGTGTCATGCATCATGTAACAACCTTTAAATAATTTTAATTCACCTCAAGAGTACCATGTGAACACGCATATGTGTATTGAAAATATAGAGCATACTATGAATCAAGTTAACATGATAAGAAACATGCAACAAAGAATAGTATTAAGTAAGCAAGAGTCGAAACAATCAATATCTTGGTGAGTATTTATGATTTTGGTAAATATGTGAACATGAAATAGAACAGCTATGAGAAGGGATCAAGGTTTCCCCCCAGTTAATGTGTGTAAAATTAGGTCCATGTAGGTAAGTGCACCCTTAATAGTAATGTTTGGACCTAGAATAATAGTGTGTCATCAAGTAACAAGGGGGAAGAATTTTCCTCCAAGTGTGAATGCCATTATGATCTATTCAATGAAAAGTAGTATATAGTAAGTATTATCTCCCAATAACCTAACATCTAATAGAAGTGAGTAAATCATGTATATATGATTCCCTTATTTTTATGTTTTTCATTAGCAAATGGAAATTTATCCCAAAGTGATAAAAGAGAATTTAAAAAGATACCAAATGATGTGGAAATTAAAAATAAAGAAAATGAGGGAAATGGAAAAATTCACCCAAATGGGATACTAGTATTTGGGGCACTCTTGTCCCTAATGGGTGGTAGTGTCTAGGATTCTCGAAAGAGACAATGGTCAATACATAGTTAGTTCATATGTCATCTAGTGTCCAAAAGTAAACTCATCATTCTAGAAAATAAATTAATAAGAGTGTGGGAAAGATAAGAGTAATCAAAGAGTAAAACAAGTGTTGTTAATTTCTAATCTTCACACTTTAGGAATCATGCACATAATGACATACCTAGAGGCACTGATGTAAGTAAACAATGCAAGATTTCATGACTACACTATGCGAGTTCATGTTTTTGGGTTAAATTCCATTTATAAAACTAAAGGCCTTATGATCAATTCATTATAACTCTATGTATTAAATATGGTGTATCAACAAATATTTTGATAGCAAACTTGCTATGAGTGGTGACCTAAATGTATCCCGGTTGCATTATAATTAAATTTTAGTTGTTGAATTATGATCTTTATTCTTGAAGATTTATATTTAATATAATGTGCAATAGAAATAAAATATATTTAGTATCCTTACAAATTAATATACTATGTGTATATGGTTTCATGATTAGCTATAAGAATTGTATATGGATATGCTCTTTAGAATTTTAATTACCTCTATTTCCCTTATTGATTCTAGGAGATTAGACATTTTGAACAAGTAATATAATTTTTGTACAGATGTATATATGTATTCAATGTAAATAAACAAGTAGATGGACATTGTTACATAGGTCTCCTATTTTGATTTAATTAAGTAAGGTAATGACGTGTGAGACTTATCTCTTGTATAATTTAAAACATGAATAAATGAATATATATGATTTATCTTCTTGTCTAAACTATAATGATCTAGGTGAGTAATGACGTCAATTTGTTAATTGGATAGTCATCTCTATTGTACAATTCTCCACGACTATGTTATCTATTTTGCAAGTTATGTTTTACTTATCATACCATATCTACACTTTAGGAGAAGGAAAAATATTTATTATACACTATCTTAGAATGGGAGTCTTGATCCATGAAAAGTCCATTTATTATAAGTATACAACATTTATACCATTTTACTTTGAGTTGATAAATAAGGATTGGGTAAATTGTATTTTCCTTATTGATAAATAGTAATATGGAAAATGTGTATCATTAGAAAGGAAGTGTTGAGTCATCTCCTAAGTGGTTTTGGTGATTTCTTGATGTCAATTGAATTAATAAGATCTTGATATATTTTTCTCCTTATATGAGATTGAACCTCAAGTTCTTGTGATGGAATTTTGTGGTGGTTATTAGGAATCGTGTGTAATTTTTTTGTTTTTGTTTTATGAATAAGTTCTTGGTTGTTATGTTGAGTGAATGTGATTTCATTACTCATATTAAATACACTATCCTCATGCATGTAACAAGACTTGTAGTTGTTTTACCTTAAAAACATAATGAATTATGGTCGGGATTGTGTTGTGGGTTAATTTAATACTTGATGCTTCTTCTCTCTATGGTGAAGAGAACTAGTAAAGAAGACTTTTGTTGTTGTTTTTATATGATGGTAATATACTACCTTTAAAGTAATACTCATTATTTTATCTACTATATGTGATACCAAGTATGATTTTTATTATGTAGAATAATGTCCACGGTGAAGTATAGTACATCGATTCTTGTCCATGACTCTATTGTGCATTGGAATTTGGTGAATGTCTTTTAATTTTGATGGAAAAAATATGTACCATTATGGAAATTAGATTTATGATGTGAAATGATTAGTGATTAGTTTTTATTCATTGTAATTTTTTCAAACTTCAAGGACTCATGTTAATATTTTCATTTCTTACAAGATTAAGGATGTACAATTAAGGGTTTTACTATACTATACATTTGGACAATATTAGTCACTAGGTGAATATTTTCTCCATCTCCTTAACTGGTTTAGAATGAAAAATGATGCAAGGGTTGTTAATGTTATAGTTTTCTTTGATTGTGTTTTGTGAGATAATGCATTATAGCCCCTTTGAGTGCTCAATTATGAATTAGGTACAAAGTACCAATGTGAAAAAACTCTAATCATGTCTCGAGTATGATTACACCATATTCTTGGGAATATTCAACTATATGTTGATTGTATCTTCATGTACACATGTAATTTCTATTAATATGATTTTAATGACTTGATTAGATGTGAATCTCTACACCATTGTGTTGGTTGATCCTCATTTTATATCTTCATGAGATTTCTCATTATCTTTGTCTTATTTAATGATTAAGGAATGAAATATACCTTAGGGTCTTCATTGTAATATAAAATGCATTGAATAAGGAATGTGGAGGTAGATACCATGTTCTTACATTTTGGTGATTTCTTGGGAACCTGATAACTCAAATAATACCTCTATTTTACCTCTAATGATAAGTATCTACAAGTATTATTATTACCTTGAAATGGATGTCTTTTCCTTATTTATATAAAAGGATGTGTGCATTTCTATGTATTATGAAACACTTATGATTACAACATGTTTTGATATTTATAAGATACTCTATTTTTTGGGTTTCATTAGCTTCCTTAATAGGAATGAGGACTATTATATTACTTCTCAATGAGACCTTAAGATAGAGGAAAAAACTAACATCTCTTATATTAGTAGGACTAAATTGGGATGTTATCCTTTATGCACTATGATGTTAGACTAATTTTACAAGTTAAAAGAGTTATTCCTTCTTTTCATCTTTTTTAAGACGGAAACTAATCATATCATGCTTAAGCTATATTTGGATGTTATGTATCGAGGAGGGAATTAGTTTGAAAAATTTAAAGTGTGAGTGTTGTGATGAAAGATTTTGGAATATGGGTTTTATGAAAGTTCTATTCTATCCAATTTTTTTAGATAAGATAAAACAGTTTGGTTTTAAACAAGGACCAAAAAAACCCATAAAAAAGAGAAGCAAGTTTTTAAGAAAAAAAAAAAAACCAATGAAACCAAAGATGCAGTGTTAAAGAAACTTGACAATTAGCCCCCACAAAATAGAGCCAAACTAAATAGTTTGTATATTAACAATAGTTTTTCATAAATATCTAAACCAGGACCATAAAGAGGAAAAAGAAATAAAAAAAGATAAGGGTTGCAAAAAAAGCTGTAATTATTTCTTAATATCCCTATTTCGGGTCCTAGAGCTCGGACCACCATCTTTCGAACCAGCCACTTTGATAATGACTCTCTTAGGGAATTTAAACTCTTGTTCTTAGTCCGAGTGCAAGCATTATCCTCCTCCCGAAACTTACCCCGATTTATGGCCATGACCATACGCGAGATGTTACCAGATCGGTCTCATCACCGGAAGAACTCAAACTCGGTTTCATATTATTTTTGGCCTCCTCATAAGTAACTTTGGTCTTGAAGTAGATAAATTCATTACTATTGCATAACATAATCTTCTTGAATCCCCTTATGGTTTTGTTATAGGTTTGTAACATTCCCATTTTAAGACTTTAGAAACAAGGGAATTTTTTTATATAATGTTCACTATTCTAAATAAAGCATTATTTAGAACAAACATTCCATGCCAATCGAATTCAAATAGATAACCATATGCAATTGTAATGACTCGGTGATCCACTAATCTATTCATTCCATAACTCGGTAAGCTACCGATCTATTTATGTTATCTTAAGTATTGAATACATATTGTATACTTCGTATACTTGGTTTTCCTACCCTACACCAGTATTGAGTGATCTGTTTAAAGAACATATCTGAATATCTATTACCAATATTCATCTAATATCACATTGTTTTAAATTTGGTGACGTAGGACAATGTAACCAACAACTTGCGATACTTTGGCCAAAGTTTTACAAACATACTGTGTATGTCACTATTTTTAGACAACATACTCATCATATTAGAAAATGTCCTTCACCTCACTCCTCTATTATCATGATTGGTTTTTTCGACATTGACAGTCAACTTGCCCTGTGTTTAACCCTAGACCTAGTTAGAAACATAACTTATTATAGGAAGATGCTCACAATGGCTTAGGGTAAATGTGCATACTAAGTTGACCTAAGTCAACCAGATGTGCCAAGGTACCCTAAGCCATTGGAAGCTACTTCCTATCCTAAATATGCCACTAACCTGACCTAGAGAGAAACTAAGTTCAAGTCCAAGTTATTATATTGTGTAGATCTAGATGATCAATGTGGAAGGGTGATGCCACATGTTAACTACAACGTTGTATTCTCACGAAAACCAAAGTCTTCTTGAAAGTACAATAGTATAGTTGGTGTGTGCCAACATCCTACAGAAACTACCTCATCGAGATGTACTTACCCCAAGGAGATAATTAATGAATTATTAATTTGGATTAAGTATTGATTATAGTAACCTTGATAAACCATAATCCAACACTCCATAAGTTATTTCCTAAATTTGTTTCATTTACTCCATGAAGAATTGTTATCCAAAATGTGCCCCCTGCTCATTTTGTGGCTAACTCCCTTTCATATTTCCTTCTCTTATGCCTCAGACATAATATTTTTCATTTCAGGCATTCAAAACCTTCTGGAAATGGCACCATTGGATAGAGATCTTTCTCAGCTTTCCAGAAAGGTAAATTTTTCCTCCTAACTCTATGTATTTTTCAAGTTATGGCTCGGCGGAGTTTTCATGGGAAATTTTCCCCTGGAAGGCCCGTAGCCAATCAGGACATGCCACATGTCCAAAGAAGTGGTGGGGGTCGGGGGAATTTTGAATTTTTTTCCAAATGACCAAAAAGGTAAAAATTCAAAAAAATTCCCACCAACCCGATTTGGCCCTGTTTTGCCCTAAAACTTCAAATCGCCATATCTTTTGATCCAGAGCTCGGTTTTTTGCGTTCTTTATATCAATGGAAAGATGGTGAAATTATCTACAAGATTCTAGGGTTATTTTTGTATTTTGGTTGAGTTTGGAGAGATAAAATCAAGAAACACCTCTAGCACGTGGTCATGGACAGAAATGACATTTCAACCACCGTTTTTAATGAAGAATGGCTCGCATTATCTCCCAACATTGTCAAAAATATAAGGGAATGGGTTTTTTAGGGTGCCCATGCTATTTTGATGGAATTTTGGTCAATGGTTGAACCCCTTGCATGTTTTCCCATGTTTCTCTCTCCTGGGGTCATGGTTTGCACTGTAAAAGCCAGAATGAGTTCATTTTGCAAAGGAGAGACACTTTTTCAGCTCTGCAACTTCCTTTTTCTTCCTCCTTGGTAGAATTTGTGAAGAAATTTTACCTTTCCATGTAATGCAGCACCTTTTCTTGCCTCTGGATCACTGTAATGTACTGTATTGGATCTGAGATGTTGATATATGTTATGTGATTAAAATCCCTCAATCCTTTCATATATCTATCATTGCTTTCTTGATCTTTCATTACATTTTGAGCATTTGTGCATGTTTTGTGTTGTGTTTCCTTGTGGATTGTGTATTTCATGTAGCATCAGGTGTCTACAACTCCTTTGGTGCATCACCTATTAGCATTAGTTCTTTCTTTTTTTGCATTCTCTATCTATGTATCCTTGGAATTTAGAGTAGATTTAGGATTTTAAACCTCTACAATTGTGCAAGTAAAATAGCTGATCAGAGGAGTTGAGGAACCAATGTCTAATCTGGAGATTTCTCTTCCATTTTTGCAAGTCCCACACTTGGGAAGAGGATTCAATGTTGTGCAATCACACTGGATGCTAGTATGATCAAACTAGAAATCTGATCAACATCCAGGGGGTGCTGCTGATTTGTAACAATAGTTTTGGCATGCCGAGTGGGACCTTAGAGGTCTTCCACTTTATCTTTGACAGGTTGGTGTGTTCCTGTTAAAGATTCAGCCTTTTGGAGGCACTTTCAAAAGCACATTTGGTGACTCCATCTGGTAAACAACTCATTCTCTAAGTTACAAACCTATTTTCCATTCATTTCCATCCATTCTTCTTTCCATCATTTTCATTCTTTTCCATTTCATGAAGTTGTGCAATCATGACTTCATTTCCATCATGGAATTCACATTTACAACAGCAGTATATCACACCTCCAACATGTTTTACAAATCCTCCAAATCAGCATGTCTACCCATATGAGCAGTAGTGCCAAAGTCAGTTTGGATATGAAGCATGTCAAGCACAAGGGTATGCTGGTTGTGAGGGTAGTCAAGAAGAAAATGTAGATCTGCTGGAACAAATCCAAAATATGGAGGTAAACATGGTGCTATCTAGGGCTCAAGCACAAATGAAAGCATTTAGAATCAGTTGTAGAGCGCCTTGTCCATGGGTGGGACCTTTTCCAAGGCATTACAGCCCTCAAGAGAATCTAGCATTCATGATTACAACACTACCATTACTTGCAAAGTGGACTGAAGGAATAAAGGTGTATGAGAGGAGTATTCAATAACCTTGTCAACAGGTAAGCACACCATCTCGTGCCTTTTCTCTCCCTCTTTCCCAATTTGTTTTATCTCAGCAGTGTTAAGTTTTAAACTCTCCATCTGCTGTCCCAAGTGTTGAATCCATTTCTCCATTCCCTAGTCTTCCACCCCATCTCAATTCTTCTGTCCTTTTCACTTCCAAATATCCATTCCCTCCAAAGAAACAAGAGTTCCTACCTCCTCCACCACCACAAAAAATTGCAAAATCAATTGAGTTACAATCCACTTCTCCTCTTGCATTCCCAAATCCATGTTGGGAGGATAAAAATCAGAATGCCAATCAAGGAAAATAGCAGTAGAAAGGAGAGCCAAACAAGGATGAAGAAATTCAAAGTCTGAAGAGTTGGGCTCTTAAATTTGGGATTCAAAAAATCCCCTTGATGGTGTAACCAATAGAGGATGTTGAATTTAGAGAACAAGTGGAAAACAAGGATGATTTTATAACAGCAGTGAAGCGATAAAAACAGCAGTTTGTTGGTGATGAGTTGGGTGTCCATGTTGGCACTTTGCCCAAAGAAAATGCTGATCCAGTTTGCACTGCAAAATCAGCCATCGAGAAGGAAGGAAAATCATCTCAAAACCCCATCTTTGAGGAGCAAATGGATGAGGTCAAGTCAGTTTTTACAATAGTAGAAGAAGGAAGCATTATTGATACATTTTTTCTTTCATTTGAAGGGGCTAATTTGATTGATGAAGCCATTATGGAGGTGAACAAAACAGGTCCAAATTGTGAGCAAAAGGCACAAGAAATTTCATGCTTCTCTCCCACTTCATCTCTCCAACAATCTGATTTTTGGGATGAGTTTGGATTGACAAGTTTCATGTTTGAAAATGAAGTTATACAAGGTGAAGAAAATCTGATTTGGAGACCACCATACAAGAGGGAGAGACTCTGCTACAGCAAGACATTCAAGAGTTTGATTTGCCATTAGACTTAGAAGAATGTTTAGATGAAGAGCTAGCTGAAATTACCATGTTTCCTTGTTTACCATTTGTTCTCCAACAACAAGAACTTTCTGCCATGGACAAAAGAGTTCAAGGACAATAGCCTACAGTTTTGCAACATGCCTCTTGAATCAAAGCTAGAAGAATTTGATCTTCCAAAAGCTACAATAGAGGAGCTTCAAATCCAACAATGTATTGCAGCAGTAACAATAATGCAAAAGAAACTTCATTGGATGTTGCAATCAATAACGAGAGGTTGACACTATAGAAGAGTTCCATGTTGCCATGAAGGAAGAGAAAGGGTAGAAAATTCCTACCATTTCTTCCACATCACCCACCCAAGAAGGTCTACAAGAAGACTCCATTTTTGGAGTTGAAAATCAGAGCTATGGGCATATCAAACGGATCATACCTTGCCCAATAAGGTATTTGACTTCATTGGAGTCAAAGGAGAAGTCACAACCAGTCATGCTTGCTTCTAAGCATGAGGGTGAGCTATAAAGTACCAAGGATCAGCTATCATACCTCTTCAATCCAAATGCAGAGCAACTAAAAGAGGTATTGGATTTGTTTTCAGTTGACACCTTGATGATTTGGGTAGAAGACCAGCTTCTTATTGATTTTCCACTCATCCAATCAGCCATGTTCAGTGCCAAATCAGTTGCATGGTTGGAACTTTTGAGAAAGGGAAACTATTTCTCCCAACCAAATTCGAGGTTTGTTTAGCCCACTTTTACTTCCGGTTAGAGTAGGATATGTAGTTTTTCTTTCAGTAAAAGAAGTACTTGTGCACACTCTGCATGTTCCATTTTGGAGCATGTATGACCTTTAGTTTTGTACATAGTTTTTGTGGTGCTGATTTTGCTCTTGCACAGTCCATTTCAGTGGGTTTCCAAGTGGCTCAGAGAGGAGGTTTTCAAATTTCAGATTAGTTTGCAGGCTACAACTCATCACTCCATGCCCAATGGATGCTTGAGCAACCGGTAACTTCATCCGAGTGGCGGACGACCCCTCTGAGTTGTGAAAATTGTTATCCAAAATGTGCCCCCTGCTCATTTTGTGGCTAACTCCCTTTCATATTTCCATCTCTTGTGCCTCAAACATAATATTTTGCTTTTTAGGCATTCAAAACCTTCTGGAAATGGCACCATTGGATAGAGATATTTCTCGACTTTCCGAGAAGGTAAATTTTTCCTCCTAACTCCATGTATTTTTCAAGTTATGGCTCAGCAGAGTTTTCGTGGGAAATTTTCCCCTGGAAGGCCCGCAGCCAATCAGGATGTGCCATGTGTCCAAAGAAGTGGTGGGGGGGGGAATTTTGAATTTTTTTCCAAATGACCAAAAAGGTAAAAATTCAAAAAAATTTCCCACCGACCCGATTTGGCCCTGTTTTGCCCTAAAACTTCAAATCGCCATATCTTTCGATCCAGAGCTCGGTTTTTGTGTTCTTTATATCAATGGAAAAGTTGGTGAAATTATTTACAAGATTCCAAGGTTATTTTTACATTTTGGTTGAGTTTGGAGAGATAAAATCAAGAAACGCCTCTGGCACATGGTCATGGATAGAAATGACGTTTCAACCACCGTTTTTAATGAAGAATGGCTCGCATTCTCTCCCAGCATGGTCAAAAATGTCAGGGAATGGGTCTATCAGGGTGCCCATGCTGTTTTGATGGCATTTTGGTCAATGGTTGAACCCCTTGCACGTTTTCCCATGTTTCTCTCTCCTGGGGTCGTGGTTTGCACTGTAAAAGCCAGAATGAGTTCATTTTGCAAAGGAGAGACACTTTTTCAGCTCTGCAACTTCCTTTTTCTTCCTCCTTGGCAGAATTTGTGAAGAAATTTTACCTTTCCATGTAATGCAGCACCTTTTCTTGACTCGGATCACCGTAATGTATCTTGTATTGGATCGAGATGTTGATATATGTTCTGTGATTAAAATCCCTCAATCCTTTCATATATCTATCATTTCTTTCTTAATCTTTCATTACATTTTGAGCATTTGTGCATGCTTTGTGTTGTGTTTCCTTGTGGATTGTGTATTTCATGTAGCATCAGTGTCTCTACAACTCCTTTGGTGCATCACCTATTAGCATCAGTTCTTTCTTTTTTTGTATTCTCTGTCTCTGTCTCCTTGGAATTTAGAGTAGATTTAGGAGTTTAAACCCTGCCGCAATTGTGCAAGTAAAATAGCTGATCGGAGGAGTTGAGGAACCAATGTCTAATCTGGAGATTTCTCTTCCATTTTTGCAAGTCCCACACTTGGGAAGAGGATTCAATGTTGTGCAATCACACTCGATGCTAGTATGATCAAACTAGAAATTTGATCAACATCCAGGGGGTGCTGCTGATTTGCCACAACAAGAACTTTGTTAAACTTATGGTTGATTTTAATATTCATTTCTCAGTTAAACTATAATTTTACCAAAATAGGACAACGATATCATAATTTTCATTTTAAATTTTCTTTAACTTTTAGGAAGGTTTAACAACCATGTATATCCATTAAAGTAGACTTCATACTAAATGAAGTCTAATAAATAGTAATCATACCTCCAAACCTTTTAGGTTTATATTCAATTGAGAGAGAGAAAGAGTCTTTCTCTACATGATTAAGTATTAGGGTATATCATTCCCAATATCCATATTTCTTAATGCATGTTCATTATGCATCACATTATTATGTTAAATTGTTTAGATAAAACACATCATATTATGCAACTCAACAAGTTGCTTCATTATAGGGAAATTGAACTAATTCCCATTATCCATTTTATCAAAGATAACAAGATAAGCATAACATAATATAAATAATATCAACAAGATGGAACTTTCATCTTCTTTATAAAAGTACGAGATAATTTTCACAACCAATGCAAATAAAACACAACTCGTAATTCATCATTACAACTTATAAAATTTACAAGACTATGCTCTTTAGGAAACTGCATAACAACAACCCTCATTCTATAAAGTATACAACTTTTCTTTACAATACAACAAAAGAATGAATCAGAATTCTTTACTAAGAATTATACATATATCATCCAATGCATCATATAAGTTTTTTCCTTCTTTTACCACTTAATTCGTCCATCTGCAAAAATAGCTAGCACGGGTTAGTTTAATGAACTGAGCATGATAAGCACTAATCATTAAAATGAAGTGCATTCCACTAATTGTTTCATTAAAGAAACACTGCTTTAATGAGATAATTAAATCATCATACAATCAGCATAAGTGATAACAAAAATAAAGGAAGTACATTAATAAATCTAGATCCACTTTAAAGAGAAGAAGCAGAATATAATAAACAATATCTGCCTAAGATCTTAAAGTCAATTAATCCTTTCAATGGATTGTAACAAACAATAAATCCTATCATCCCATTGTCTCCTAATTCTATCCTAATAGAATACCACTTTTATCTTTTCTAAGAGAAAAAATAAATCAATACAACATGGTTTATTCTAGTGTTATTCATCTATATCCTAAGCAAGAATAAAAAGAACCGATATGTACCATGCCCAAACCTATAACATCTAAAAAATAGACCAGATTAATAACATGAGTTACATGTTCCTTTTCGGGTAACAACCTTACACATTCAACATTAGAATATACATCAAAACAGAATTCCATAACAATACAAGAAGGTATAGAAACCAAAACAATCCAACTACAATTCCAATTCCAACTCTTCATGTTAGAAGTTATCAAATAAATATCAAAAACAATGATCACAAACAAAGCAGCCCCAAAGACGAGTTAATCGTACTCAAGTTCTTCATAAAGGGTAAAGAGTATAAGAGACAACCTACTCCTTTCCATAAAAACTAGGAAAGACTAGTCAACAGAATTCAAACCCATAAGTATCAACTTACTTAACCGCAAAACCTTCCTAGCTACTAGCTTTCAACATTATTTGATCGGTGATTGAACAAGGTAGACCAACATATCATGAGAAATCACTATCTTGAAATGGAATCAAGTAAAGAAAAGTTCAAACAATGAGCATATCCAAGGACAAAGGAATGGTAACTAAAATAAGGAGAGATCCAATGATAAATCATATCGTTTCATTTGAACAAGAAGTTCCAGTTTTCAAAACAATTTAGATCCCGAACCAATACACTACTCACAAAAAATATATATATATATATATGTATACTTTCTCAAAGAGATACCAAGGTCTTATTCACTATATCAGTCAAGAATAACATCCCAAGACAGCAAATGATAAGGTTCAAAATTACCTATGAACCCAAGACTAGAGATTTACAAATGCCTCTCCACTAAATAAAAAAGGTAAGTAGTAATTCAAAAGAATCAAACTCATTACAATTTAATGAGAGAAGGAATCCTTCCTGATAATTTCAGTGTCCAAGGTAATAATCCAAATCTTCCACAAGACCTATATTTATTCAAAGAGACAGAATAGAGAGAAAGAACCAGAAACATTTCAGTCAGAAGATGTCTCGATCATAATTCCCAAGCAATAGGAACATAATTCAAAACAAAACCCTCACATCCACAAAATCACGACAGAGGTGACTTGGCTTCAACAAAAGCAGTCAACCCGAATGCGGGTTTCCCCAAGACAGAGGGGAAAGAACATCCCATTATATTCTCACACAAATACCATCTCAAAGGAGTCGTTATAGTAAAAAATAAAACATAAGTTAAACATTCATTAAGATGTTTCTAGTTCTAAATCTCAAGAGATTCAAAACAACTCAAACAAGCTTTCACCCAGTATCCTGGTGAGTGAGTTGCTAAAAATAAAGAGTTATAAGCTTAGCCATTTAATAAAGTAATAACCCAATACTAAATACAAGAACTGAATCAAATGAATTGACCCAAATATGAGTTCATAACACTCGAGTTTTAAATAAGAGTTTAGTGTCGAACCCAAGCTTCATGCATAACGTCCAGAACTCCACAAGAAAGATAATGTGAAAACAGTGATAATTATGAACTCCATGCAATAGTTCAGCAATACAGAAGTTTCCCGAACATTGATTCCAATCAAAACAAAGCTCTAACATGAGTTTAATCAAAACAAAAAGTTCTAACACAATTTTTCATCTAAAGAATGCAACCCAGAAGCAAAGTAAAACAGAACTCAAGATTCCCTAAGCTAAAATACTTATATTGTCATGAAAGTCAGTTCAAAGAACAATGCCTCCGAATACAAGATCTAGAGAGCAAAACAGAGATACATAACAAGTTTCAAATCCCATTTTCACTTGCATGCAGGTCATAAAATTTCATAGAAAGGTAGTTTCCAAACATCACTATTTTTTTGCCATGGATATAAATCTAAACAACACAAAGATTCACCAAACCCAGCAAGCAAAAATAACTAGATAGGCATGAAAACATGAATCTCATGAGAGCAGAGTTGTTCTAATGATTCATTTAGAAGAATGCAAATAATTTTAATAGTTAGAGCCTATCATGCCTGATAGTGCTTCCACCAAATCGAAGGAGACTTCCAGCCGAGCTTCCAACTCTTTTTCTCCTCCACGAAAGATCAACAATCAAACTTCTTTTCCTCCTACACCTCATATATTTTCCTTCAATCAAAAATAGGCCAAAGAAACCAAAAATAGCTTTGAAGTGAAGGTTGAACTACTAGTTTGAAGAACCAGTTAGCTCCATGCAGAGCAAAATCCACCATGCATGCAAAACCAAATGACCTCCTACAAACCTACCTTCTAAGTTTCCAAGAAAGTTTTGCACGCAAAGACCGAGGCTCATAAATGCCATAAATTCCATTCAATCCAAAATTCCTACTTATATTTCCTTACCACCACCTCCTAAATCTGGTGAATGCCAATTCAACACAAAAATACAATTCCATCCTTTAGTGGAGCTTCCATGTAGGCCTCCACCAAGTCTACTAGCCCCCTACCAAATATGGCTAGTACCTCATCATTTAAACCCTTTCAAATCATTTAAATGCCATTGGAACCGTCACCCTTGTGTCATGTGACCCTTTTTGGTTCCCTTTAATAGTATTAGGTAATACCTAAAATAGCCTAGTATCACTTTAATAACCCTTCCCTAATCCATTTAGCACAATGCTTAGGTTAGGTCGCCAACCCATCAAATAGAATAAGAGGCTTAGGTTAGAATAGAATTCCAATAAGTAAACATAGCTTAGAACATAGATGTTCTTACCTAGCTTAGGTTACTGTTAGGATAATCCTTAGATTTTTAGGACTCCAAACTTCTCTTCAGAGAATTGAATTTTGTTAAGTCCTTATAGTCCTACCAAGATCAATCACTAAAGACCCAAGCACAAACATACAGCTGAACAAAAACATGTTCAAATAAGACCAAAGAATTTTTCAACAAACAAGGTTCAATCTTTTACATCTCTCAAACTACTGAATGTCAATTTTACCATTCAGTCTATGAAGAAGATTTGAAACATTCCTTGGATCACTAAAATTGATCCAAGGATGAGTCAGAAGTCTGCAACTCTTATAGCTAGATCGCAGTTCATCTTTCCAAAGTGAAAATAAATTCTTGATAACCATATAATTTTAGTCTAATGATTTTAAGAACAGAAAATATTTATCCTTATCAAGCATGATCTTCAATCAGTCAAAAGAACACATCTTTATCTAGAAAATCATATGTCAACACTTGAATGCAAAAAGAGGAATATATTAGTTGTCGAAGGTGTTACATGCTTCCCTCCTAAAAAGAATCATCGTCCCAATGATTATATCATTTTTAACAGATTACATTAAGGAAAAATAATATTATTCACTTTTCTTACTATATGTCAAAAACATATCGAATTATTAAGTTCAGAAATCTGCATTACATAGCTATTTATTCAAAATAAATAAATATCTACCGGCGGCTTACTTATTGTATTATAAACTTAAAATATCAATTTTTTTAATAAGTCAAGAGAATTAATCCTATTCAAATAGATATGGAAAAACAATTTTCATATCCTCAATGTTTTCCCAAGTTGCACTCTCTTCATTAAATTGGTCCCATTGGACCTTGCAATTACTTATCTCATGATTTCTCAAATGCAACTAGTGAGTTTCAAGCACTCATATGGGTTTAACCATGATTATTCCTTGGTTCTGGACCTGCAAGGAATTCCAATTTAACACATGTGATAAATCTAAAACGTATTTCTTAAGAAAAGAAATATGGAAAACATCATGCATTCGTCAAAAATCAAGAGGTAATGCTAAAGGATAAGCTACAGGTTGATTTATTCAACTATCTCAAAAGTCCCACATAACGAGGTGATAACTTGGTAGCCTTACTAAAATTTATAGAACTCTCTTTTAGTTTAACCTGATGACAGACTTTCTCACCAAGTTCAAATTTCCTATCAACCCTCTTCAAGTTAGCATAACTATTTTGCCTATCTCGATGCTTCTTTCAAGCATTATGAATCAATTTAACTACTTGTTCCATTTCAGTAAGAATTTTAGGTCCAATTACCTCTCTATCCTCTATGTTGTCGCAACTAACAAGGGTTCTACATTTTATTTCGTATAATGCCTCGAAAGGTGTCATCTTAAGAGAAGCATGATATGTATTATTGTATGTGAATTCAACTAATGGAAGATACTCTTCCCATTTATACTATTGATCCATGCAATACATCCGTAACATATCTTCTAAAACTTGATTTACTCTTTCAGTCCGTCCATCCATCTCTAGATGATACATAGAACTAAAATTCAGCTTAGTCCCTAAAGCTGCATTGAGCGTTTGCAAAAATCTTGACTCATTATAGGATCTCTATCCGAAATGATTAATTCAGGTACTCTATGCAATCTAAAAAATTTGTGTACAAATCTTTTAGCCAAAATAGGAGAATCATCCTTCAAATTCCCAACAATAAAATGTGCTACCTTTGTTAGTTTATCCACAACTACTAAAATAACATCATGTTTATTTCTTGACATAGGTAACCCTTGTACAAAATCCATGCTTATTACTTGCCACTTGTACTGTGGTATGCTATGAGGATACAACAAACCGGTTGGGTGCATATGTTCCGCCTTAACACGTTGACATTCAAGGCAATGTGTCACAAAGTCTATAACATCCTTTTTCATCCCTTTCTAGAAATATTGTTGTTTTATATCAGCAAGCATTTTTGTAATGCCAAGGTGTCCAGAAAAAGGTGAATTGTGAAATTCTACTAACAATTTCTTTCTCAAATCATTTAGCAAAGGTACATAGACTCTGTTTTCAAATCGTAATATTCCTTCTTTATCAAAGTGAAAACCTTTATACCTCAAATCATTCGAATTTGCAACAAGTGTTGTTTTTACTTGCTGAAAGTAAGAATCAGATTCCATAAAACTTTTTACTTCATCCTTAAACTGAGTTCTTAACGTTATAAGAGCATAAATATGCTTCCTATGACTTAGAGCATCAGCCACTCTATTTTCTTTACCCTTTATATAACTGATGTCAAAATCATACTGAGACAAAAATTCTAACCACCTTCATTGTCTTGCATTAAGATTTGGATGAGTGACGATATAATTCGATCAATGGTGATCAGTTTTCAATTCAAAAGGTTTACCAAGTAGGTAATGTCTCCAAACTTGTAGTGCATGAACAATGGAAGCAAGCTCTAAATCATGTGGAGCATAATTCAACTCATGTAACTTCATTTTTCTACTTTCATAAGCTATGACATGTCCATTTTGTAACAAAATACCTCCTAGACCTTCACCTGATGCATCAGTTACCACCATAAAATCTCCATTAGGTGGTACTACAAGTATAGGTGTTGAAGTTAACTGTTCCTTCAAGGTATTGAATACAGTATCACATTTCTCACTCCAAACAAACTTTTTATCCTTCTTCTATAAGGAAGTTATTGGTGCAGCTATCTTAGAAAAATATTTTACAAATTTCCTATAGTAGCCAACAAGTCCCATGAAGCTTCTAACTTCATGTACATTCTTAGGTGCAAGCCACTCTATTATAGCTACAATTTTTGAAGGATCTACAACAATTCCATTCTTACTTATAATTTGTCCCAAATAGTGTATTTCTATGTCATATAAAGAACATTTAGATAGCTTACCAAATAATCGTCTCTTTCTTAATATTCCCAAAACTATCTTCAAATGCTCATGATGTTCCTTAATAATTTTTGAATATATGAGAATGTCATCCAAGAATACGAGCACAAATTTGTCCAAGTATTCTTGAAATATATTATTCATTAAATTCATAAATGTTGTAGGTGCATTAATTAATCCAAAAGCTAAAACCGTGAACTCATAATGTCCATACCTTGTTCTGAAAGTTGTTTTATGAATATCCTCATTCTTAATTCATAATTGATGATATCCAGATTGAAAATCTATCTTAGAATATACCGATGTTCCATGCATCTGATCAAATAAATCATCAATCCTAGGGAGTGGGTATATGTTCTTGATTGTTACTTTGTTTAACATTTTGTAATCAATGCACAATCTAAGGGTTCCATCCTTCTTTTTCACAAAAATTATGGGTGCTCCCCAAGGTGAAACACTTGGTCTAATCAAACCTTTAGACAAAAGCTCATGAAACTAAGCCTTAAGATCTAATAATTTTGTAGTAGTCACTTGATAAGGTGCTTTAGAAAAGGCTCGGTTCTAGGCTTGATCTCAATCGTGAAATCAAATTCCCTTTTGGATGAAAGACCTAGCAATTATTCTAGAAATATGTTATTGAAGTCACGTAATAGCAAATATCGTTCCATAATATTGCTACTCTCTTCTGTCGATTCAGTAATTTTTACTACATATAAGGTACATCCTTTATTGTTGGCCTTTTTAAGTTACATAGCTCACAATTTTCTAATAGAAATCTCACGTTTCACCCCCGAATCTCTGTTGTTTTCTATAGATTGTCTAAACAACTAATGTATTTTTCAAAATAGTCCACTTTAGCCTTATGTTTTGCTAACCAATTAACACCTATGATTACATCATAAGACCCCAAAGGTGCAACATAAATGTCAAGCTCAGTGGAAAAGTTAGGTAAATCAAGGACTGCTCCAAAAAGACACATTAACCATATGAACAACATTGTTCCCATAATGTACTGATCCATGTTTTATCTATGTTTCTAGCTTTTCTTTTTAGTTTTGATGCTACTTTACTAGAAATAAAACATTCGGTAGTCTCGGTATCGAAAATAATAGTTATAGATAAGCCAAATAACTTACCCAAAACTTGTATGGGCATGGCCTGTTTCTCAGCTTGCTTGTCAACTACTGCAGTGTGTATCTTATGCTACTGATTACGATCATCCTACTTTAAAGGACATTGATTCATGTAATGATATTTTCCACAGTTATAACAGCCTCCTACAGGTCCCTTCCTAGGCTCAGTTTATTTCCAGCCTTAGAGTTATCGTTTTAACCCCCATAGGACTTATGTCTGTTATTATTTTTCTTAGCAAAGTTATTCCATGCATTACCAAAAACTTGTTTTTTGTTGCTTTCTTATTAGTATTAGATGAAAACTTACTTTTCATTTTGAATTTCTTCCATGGTCCTTTCTTAGGTGTAAGAGATGATGGAGAGGAGTTGGGATTTTTCTTCCCTCCTTCCTCCTTGTGAGCAAAAATTTCCTTTAATTTTTGTTCCTTCCTTATGGATTTTTCAACAACCCCTTCCATCATGGTTGGGCTGTGAACATCCACCTCTCCCCCTATAACGAGATTCAATCCCATGATGAATTTCTATATCTTGAACTTCTCATTAGTTTGGTACTTAGGTACATACTTAAGGAGTTTTGTAAATTGTTCGAGTACTTAGTTACTGATCGGCTTTCCTTGAGCTAAGTTCTAGAATTTAGTCATTTTCTAGTCATAGTAGAGTTGTGGCAGCCATTGTTCCTAAAATAACCTTTAAATTTATCCCATGTGATATTAGCTTCATCAATATTCAATTCAACCTTATGGTTGTCCCACTAGGAAGATGCTTCATGAGAAAGTTGATATGCTCCCCATATTGCCTTTGTTTCTTTTGAGAAATTTCTTATTGCAAAGTATTTCTCCATTTTGTTGAGCCAATTCTCAGCTCCATCTCCTAATGTGGTGCCATAAAACTTAGGTGGACTTATCCTTTTTATATCATTAGTGAGTTCACTGCTAGCCTAGCCTTTTTGTTCTCAGGCTAAACAGGTATATTAGCATTATTATTATCAACACCCACATTAGCGTTGTCCCCTGGAGGTTGTTGATTATTGTTATTAGATTCTTATTCCTTCTCATTACCCATTACTTGTTGTTCAATTATATCCAAATGATCTCTTGTGTCCAACAGGGTAGCAAGGATCTCATCGAGTTTCTGGGTAGTTGCTGCTCCTTCCTTAGGAAGAGGGTTATTTGCAACATTTTCTCTTGTTCTAACCATTTTCTGTTACAAGAAAATTTAAGTTTCATCAGATTATGGACACAATAGGTCCAAGAGCTGCAACCTTCAGCTATGATACTAAGATGTAACATTCCCATTTTAAGACTTTAGAAACAAGGGAATTTTATATATATATATATATATATATATATATATATATAATGTTCACTGTTCTAAATAAAGCATTATTTAGAAAAAACATTCCATGCCAATCAAATTCAAATAGATAACCATATGTAGCTGTAATGACTCGGTGATCCACCGATCTATTTATGTTATCTTAAGTATTGAATACATATTATATACTTCATATACTTGGTTTTCCTACCCTAAACCGGGTACTGAGTGATCTATTTAAAGAACATATCTGAATATCTATTACCAATATTCATCTAATATCACATTGTTTTAAATTTGGTGACGTAGGACAATGTAACCAACATCTTGCGATACTTTGACCAAATTTTTACAACATACTGTGTATGTCACTATTTTTAGATGACATACTCATCATATTGGAAAATGTCCTTCACCTCACTCCTCTATTATCATGATTGGTTTTTACTAACTATCGATCAACTTGCCCCAGGTTTAACCCTAGCCCTAGTTAGAAACATAACTTATTATAGGAATATTCTCACAATGGCTTAGGGTAAATGGGCATACTAAGTTGACCTAAGTCAACCAGATGTGCCAAGGTACCCTAAGCCATTGGAAGCTACTTCCTATCCTAAATATGCCACTAACCTGACCTACAGAGAAACTAAGTTCAAGTCCAATTTTTATAGTGTGTAGATCTAGATGATCAATGCGAAGGGTGATCTCACATGTCAACTACAACATTGTATTGTCAAGAAGACCCAAGTCTTCTCAAAAGTACAACACATGGTGGTTGGCATGTGCTAACATCCTACTAAAAGCGCCTCATCGGAATGTACTTACCCCAAGGAGATCATTAATGAATTATTAATTTGGATTAAGTCTTGATTACAATAACCCTGCTAAACCCTAATCCAACACTCCATAAGTTATTTCCTAAATTTGTTTCATTTAGTCCATGAAGAACTTCGTTAAACTTATGGTTGCTTTTAATGTTCATTTTCTCAGTTAAACCGGCAGTTTACCAAAATAGGACAACGATATCATAAGTTTCATTTTAAATGTTCTTTAACTTTCATGAAACAAATAGTAATCATACCTCCAAACCTTTTAGGTTTATATTCAATTGAGAGAGAGAGAGAGTCTTTCTCTACATGATTAAGTATTAGGGTATATCATTCCCAATATCCATATTTCTTAATGCATGTTCATTATGCATCACATTATTATGTTAAATTGTTTAGATAAAACACATCATATTATGCAACTCAACAAGTTGCTTCATTATAGGGGAAATTGAACTAATTCCCATTATCCATTTTATCAAAGATAACAAGATAAGCATAACATAATATAAAGAATATCAACAAGATGGAACTTTCATCTTCTTTATAAAAGTACGAGATAATTTTCACAACCAATGCAAATAAAACACAACTCGCAATTCATCATTACAACTTATAAAATTTACAAGACTATGCTCTTTAGGAAACTGCATAACAACAACCCTCATTCTATAAAGTATACAACTTTTTTTTATAATACAACAAAAGAACGAATCAGAATTCTTTACTAAGAATTATACATATATCAACCAATGCATCATATAAGTTTTTCCTTCTTTTACCACTTAAGTCGTCCATCTGTAAAAATAGCTAGCATGGGTCAATTCAATGAACTGAGCATGATAAGCACTAATCATTAAAACGAAGTGCATTCCACTAATTGTTTCATTAAAGCAACATTTCTTTAATGAGATAATTAAATCATCATACAATTAGCATAAGTGATAACAAAAAGAAAGGAAGTACATTAATAAATCTAGATCCACTTTAAAGAGAAGAGCAGAATATAATAAACAATATCTACCTAAGATCTTAAAGTCAATTAATCCCTTCAATGGATTGTAACAAACAATAAATCATGTCATCCCATTGTCTCCTAATTCTATCCTAATAGAATACCACTTTTATCTTTTCTAAGAGACAAAATAAATGAATACAACATGGTTCATTCTAGGGTTATTCATCTATATCCTAAGCAAGAATAAGAAGAACCATTATGTACCATGCCCAAACCTATAACATCTAAAACATAGACCATATTAATAACATGAGTTACCTGTTCCTTTCCAGGTAACAACCTTGCACATTCAACATTAGAATATACATCAAAACATAATTCCATAACAATACAAGAAGGTATAGAAAATCAGAATAGTCCAACTACAATTCCAATTCCAACTCTTCATGTTATAAGTTATCAAACAAAGATTAGAAAACAATGATCACAAACAAAGCAACCCCAAAGAGGAGTTCATCTCTACTCAAGTTTTTCACAAAGGATAAAGAGTACAAGACACAACCTACTCCTTTCCATAAAAACTAGGCAAGACTAGTCAACAACATTCAAACCCATAAGTATCAACTTACTTAACAGCAGAACCTTACTAGATACTAACTCTCAACATTATTTCAATCAATGATTCAAACAAGGTAGACAAATAGGTCATGAGAAATCACTATCTCAAAATGAAATTGAGTACAGAAAAGTTCAAATAATGAGCATATCCAAGGACAGAGGAATGGTAACCTAAATAAGGAGAGATCCAATGACAAATCGTATCATTTCAACTAAACAATAAGTTCCAGTTTTCAAACCAATTCAGAATGAAAGCATACTACAGATCCCGAACCTATACACTACTCACAAAAGAATATATATATATATATATATATATATATATATATATATATATATATATTCTTTCTCAAAGAGAAACCAAAGTCTTATTCACTATATCAGTTGAGAATAACATCCCAAGATAGCAAACGATAAGGTTTAGAATTACCTACGAACCCAAGACTGGAGACTTACAAATGCCTCTCCACTAAATACAAAAGGTAAGTAGTAATTCAAAAGAATCAAACTCATTACAACTGAATGGAGAAGGAATCCTTCTGATAATTTCAGTGTCCAAGGTAATAATCCAAATCTTCCACAAGACCTATATTTATTCAAAGAGACAGAATAGAGAGAAAGAACCAGAAATGTTTCAAGTCAGAAGATGTCTCGATCATAATTCCCAAGCAATAGGAACATAATTCAAAACAAAACCCTCACATCCACAAAATCACGACAGAGGTGACTTGGCTTCAACAAAACAGTCAACCCAAAGCGGGTTTCCCCAAGACAGAGGGGAAAGAACATCCCATTCTATTCTCACACAAATACCATCTCAAGGGAGTCATTACAGTAAAAAAGAAAATAGAAGTTCAACATTCCTTAAGATGTTTCCAGTTCCAAATCTCAAGAGATTCAAAACAACTCAAACAAGCTTTCACCTAGTATCCTGGTGAGTGAGTTGCTAAAAATAAAGAGTTATAAGCTTAGCCATTTAATAAAAGAATAACCCAATACTAAATACCAGAACTGAATTGAATGAATCGACCCAAATACGAGTTCATAACACTCAAGTGTTAAATCAGAGTTCAGTGTCAAACCCAAGATTCACGCACAATGTTCAGAACTTCACAAGAAAGATAATGTGAAAACAATGATAAATACAAACTCCATGCAACAGTTCAGCAATACAAAAGTTTCCCAAACACTGATTCCAATCAAAATGAAGCTCCAACATGAGTTTAATCAAAACACAAAGTTCCAACACAAGTCTTCATCCAATCAACACAACCCATAAGAAAATTAAAACAAAACTCAAGTTTCCCTAAGCTCAAATCCTCATATTGTCATGAAATTCAGTTCAAAGAACAATACCTTCGAATACAATATCTAGAGAGAGAAAAATATACAAAACAAGTTTCAAATCCCATTTTGACTTGCATGCAAGCCATAAACTTTCACAGAAAGGCAGTTTCCAAACATCACTATTTTTTTCCATGGATACAAATCCAAACAACACAAAGATTCACCAAACCCAACAAGCAAAAATAACCAGACAGGCATGAAAACATGAATCTCATGAGAGCAAAGTTGTTCTAATGATTCATTTAGAAGAACACAAAGAATTTTAATAGTTAGAGCCTATCATGCATGATAGTGCTTCCACCAAATCGAAGGAGACTTCTAGCCGAGCTTCCAACTCTTTTTCTCCTCCACGAAAGATCAACAATCAAACTTATTTTCCTCCTACGCCTCATATATTTTCCTTCAATCAAAAATAGGCCAAAGAAACCAAAAATATCTTTAAAGTGAAGGTCAAACTGCTGGTTTGAAGAACCAGTTAGCTCCATGCAGAGAAAAATCTGCCATGCATACAAAACCAAATGACCTTCTAGAAACCCACCTTCTAAGTTTCCAAGATGGTTTACACGCCATGAAGACCGAGGCTCATAAATGTCATAAATTCTATTCAATGAAAAATTCCCACTTATATTTCCTTTCCACCGCCTCCTAAATCTGGCGAATGCCAATTCAATACAAAAATACAATTCCATCCTTTATGATTACTGGGCTGATTTAAGCCCTAATATTCCAAGAAATGAAAATCACTTATGATGGGAATATTTCTTAACTATTATTAATGGTTTTTATGACCCTCCATGATTTCTTTCTTTATCAATTTGTCCCTTTTTCCCTTTCTAAAGGTCTTCCTGGTGAGGCCTTATTAGCCCCAACATCTACCTTGGACCTGATTTGAGGTGTTTGTATATGATTTGGAGATGGGATGGACTTATAGATGTGAAGATCTAAAAACACCTTAGCTAGACTATCTTTTACTCCTTTCTTATCTTACATACTTCCATCGTGCGTTGCTTCCTTAATCGTACTATATTTTGTTGCTTCCTTACCCTCCAAGCTAACAACTTGGATCTCTTTACCATCATCTCCAAGGCCTCCTGTTCCCATTAGACATCCTCCTCCACTATCTATATGTCCTCCAAATTAATATCCAACATTTTATACATATTACTCACCGATAATGTCTCCTCCGGTCTTTAGGTGAAGAAACTTTGCTCCATCGAATCTGGGACTATTGATCTGATTATACTATCTTCTTGGTAGTCTTCGAAGACTACCATATCATCATCAATGACAGGTTGTTGGACTTCTTCCCTATTGTTGTCCTTATTCTAGCCTTATTCTTCCAAAATATTTTATGGGTGTTTCTCTTCGGTGACTTGATCCTTATGCACAACACGATTGGGTATCTACCACCATGAATGGTTGATCTTCGATGGTCCACTGCCATTTGGTGGCATATGTCCCTTACCTTTTAGATCCTCCTTACTAATGTTCTTAATCTTACAGTGCGAGGATTTCGGGCCGCCTCCTGTTTCGCCTTAGGACATGTCTTGAGATTATGACCCACTTTAAAGTAGGAAAAGCACATGAAAGGGGCAAACTCATAGTCGATCTTCTGGGTGTAGACTCCCCAGGGATCCTTGATCTCAATGTTTCTTGGTAGTGGTGTCTTCGAGGCCACGTTAACACAAAAGCAAGTGAATAAAATCATTATTCTAGTACATGTGATCGAATCATTTATAACCAGGGTATCTATAGCCTTAATAATCCCTTACTAGATATCTAGGTCCCAATATTCCAACGGTAATCCAGAAACCAAACCCAAATAGATTATTCTTTGATAACCATCTCCAGAGGATTGAAGCCTGATTGCCATTTTTGAACCAGGACCATAGCATGTCCCATGAACCAAGGATCTCCAACTAAGATCCTTAATAAATCCTCCTCCAGGGAAAGATGAATAAAAAAGAAAGCATTAGTGTAGATCGTTATTTTCATCGATCCTTTGGGCATCCATTTCCTACCATCCCATTTCCTAAACTATTCAATATTGGGTATACTACCAAGAATCTTGTTCAGGTTGATATTACACATTGAGGACTGAACCCGATTGGCTAGGGATTCTGGTATTTCCAAAAAAAACCATTTTTATTATAGAAAGGGTCAAGAAAAATGGAATGTACCTATTTAATGGTGACACCAATCACCCATTGTGCTAATGTGACTAGGGTCCTCCTATCTAGATCCACTTTATCCCTTTTTGTGGTAAAATATGCATCTTTTCTACGCCAATAGATTCACCTGTGATCCCTTGCATCAAGCTCCTTGTCATCTTCCCACTCAAACCCAAATTTAAAAATTAGTTCTCCAACATTTTCTCCTGCTCCAACCTATCATATTTTAAATAACTTAGTAATCATGGATTTATAAAGTATTGGTTTTTAAATGACATATTGAGCTTTAGGAAAAGAACTTGGGATTTGTTATGAATTTTCCAAGGAAATATTTATTCTATTGATGGTAATATTACATCATTATGGTTTTTATAAACTATTTTGAAAGGAATTGTGCATAAATAGGGGAAAAATCTAGTTAAGTAAAGATGTGAATGTTACTTTCACTAAAATGTGATACTTTATGTACCATGAAAATGAGAGAGTATATTTTTATCTATTATGAATATACTCTTGTAGTTAAAAAGAAACTCAAAAAAGAGTTTTTATTTCTAAATTATGGGGGATCTTACATGTGGTATCGAATTTAAGTTAAAACTCTAGGAAACTATGGGATATAGTTAAAAATTTGGATATTAAAGCTTATGTAAACATTTATCTCTCTCTCTAGAAAGTGTTGAAAAATAGGATTTATTAGGGGTCGAGTGTTATATGTGCCAATATGGAAGGATTCCATATTTAAAAATGCCATTTGAAAAAAGTAATGATAACCAATAAATGATGAAATTACTCACATAGAACCTAACAAAGCCCCTAACCTTGAAAGGGTTCTCGGAACCATTGGATGCACAAGAAATTCTCCTAGCTGACCTTGTCCACGCTCATGAGCATGAACTCAAGAACAACAAAAAGTGAGGCATATTACTTCTCTATATAACCAAGATCATCCATAAATACCTCATTATAGGGAAATATTTGTGTGATGAGTAAATAATTTTCATCCTCCTAAGTATTTAAGAGAATAAGTGGCGAAGAACACATAAGAATGACTTGTACATACATGCAAAATTAATTTGGACTAGAGGATGTGGCCTCTAATGTTCATGCACATGTTTGAATATTCTATTTATAATTATATGCTACAATATGGAGGGATCATCAATGTGGGGAGGGATGATATCTCCACTCATATGTGGGAAACATTTGAAAATTAGTTTTACAAATAGTAATTTTTTTTCTTTTCATAGAGATTTTTCTTTTCGAATGTCAACTCTCGAAATAACGGTTTGTTGATTATGTGGCCAAATTCCTTATCCCCCTTTGGTATTTGCAATACAGAAACATGAGGATACTAAGGTGACTTTTAAAAATTGGGTCTTAAACCTATTTTGATGCATGACATGGATATGACTAAACCCAAGAATTTGAATTTTGTTGCAGAATAATTGTATAAGGCCAAGGAAAAGGAAAAGTTGATAATTAAAGATGGGAAGGAGTATTTTAATAATAACTCTTAGAAAAATCCATATTATTCTCCTTCAAATATTTTCAAGAAAACATAATTTAAGAAGACTTTTGTAAATATTAGGAACTCCTATGGTAATATCAGTTTATAAACTAAAGGAGGGCTCAAGTCACAAAAGTTTCCAAAGGAAAAAAATATATATTTAAAAAGAATTTCTTATGATAATCGAATATCAATACCCCGCATCAGGTTCTAATTAAGTACTAGTGGTAAAAATAACATGTTGGGTATATAAAAAATAAGGTCACTTCAAGTATAACTTCTCGAAGTACTTAGATAGTCAACAAAATCAATATAGGATTTATGTAACTTTTGAGATTAAGAATACTTGAGAATCACTACACCCCTATTGAGGCTAGAAGTATTTTGGTTAGTTTTTTTCATTAGTTAATAATAAGATTTTGAAAAGACCATCAATTTTTTTACAATATATATATATATATATATATATATATATACATATATATATATACATACATACACATACATATATCAATAAAACCCGCATGAGACTAAAGAAAAATAGGTTAAAACTAGCTTGATCCAACCACCCTAAATGCAAGCGCACAAAAATGTTTTTCTTGGAAAATAACATAAATCAACAAAAAGATAGTGAAAAGCAGGTAAAAGATAAAAAAATAACAACCGCAACCATAAAAATGCTAAAATTGAAACCCTTATCATAAAGAAACCCCATACATAGTCTACAACTTCTTCCGAAGGCTCCGTGGATGAAGAGACTCAAATATGTAGTATCAAAACAAGTATTGATTTCCTTAATCTAAGTCATTTTACTATAGCTAGCACCCCTTTCACTCATAGGGATGGAAGGAATAAAATGAATATGGTTTTCTTCGATCTTGTTCTCAAGAAGCTCCATTCTCTACTCTAGTTTAACATTGGTTGTCGTAGGTTTATTACTATCCACCTTCATCTTGTTCACATGATCATTAATCTTGTGAAATTCCTTCACAAGCCCCTTACTAATTCTTAGTTGAATTTCACCATCCTTCTCCATTATACGAGTCTCCCAAGCTAGTCCTCATTCACCAAGGGGTATTCTTTGGGTCCCCTCTCCTTATCTTTACCTTTTTTCTCACCAAAACCCACCCATAGACATATTCTCCAAAATGGATGCAACTTCATCATTGGCCATTTTATTATTTTTTACCAAGAAATTTTGATTGTTTCCCATGAATTTTCCCACAATTTTATTCTAATTCGAACTAGGTCTTCCTCTTAATCATGGACCCCACAAAGAAGAGGCATATGAATATGAGCTCCCATTTTATTGTTTCTCTTAGAAATATCCAATTTATTAGCATCACAAGAGTCCCAATCTTATATAAAATCATAATGGGGGCTTAATGGATGGGAGCCTTTTTTTTCCAATTTGAAAATCCCAAACATATCCTCCAATGCCATTAACATATATCAAATATACTCTTAAGAATTTAGTTCCAAAATGGCTCAAAAGTGATAATTGATGGGTTATATACTAATAATTTCATACTTCATTATTTAGAGGAAAGATTTAGAGTAGGGATGGAGAATTGAGCTATGCAAAATCTCTTCCTCCATCTCATGGATCCATTCATTCACATTACATAATGTCTAACTACGTTCCTTTTTCCTCCTCATATCCTTGAAAATATTTAGAACTTTTTGGAGATTCCCATCACCTCACCAATTTTATCTTTGGTCACCTCCATCTGAATACCCCTAATGGTCACTTGCCTCCTTCCAATTTTGGAAAAAACAATACACAAGTTGGGATCATAACCTTGAATCCTAGAGGAACTAATAGTTTTGGTTCTCTTACTCTAGTTACAAATTGTAAGGTACAACCATCCAAGTCTAGAGAAGGTTCGGGATTCAAATTTGGATCAAGGAAGAAACATATGATTATATATTTTTATAGTCAAATAAAGTTAAACTTGGGGGTATTAAAAACCAAGGTTCGTAAACACTCAAATTTAGTAATTTGTAATTTTGTAACCTTGAATTGACTCCACACTTTTCGATGAAAAACACAATCCTTTCCCACTTATCACTTCCTAAAGTATAGTATTTATCTTGTTTATCTTTTCAAACTCACATGTTGAAAAAATATGAGAACACAATGCATAAAATATATGGAGAAACATAACCTCACAAGCTGAAAACCTCATTCATATTATTTCCTTCTCATATCCAAACTATACAATTTGGTTAGGACCATCTTGTATGACCCGACCCTTTTGTAAAAATTTGGAATGAAATGTATTCTAATAAAAATATCAAAATTAAATCTTTCTTTGGGTCTTATACTTCCTCTAGGTCGATCTTTCTTAGATAAATCATCTACTAAACCCTATATAAGAAAGTAAACACTACCTCATTTTCTAACCTATAACTCTAAGGAAATGCACTAAAGAACTCACTTCATACACTTGAAAAATACATCCAAAGCTCCATAAATATCAAAATTACACATCTACAGTCATTAGGGAAGCAATCACATTATGTATTAAGCTTAAAACTAAGTTAAAACATACATGATAAAAAAATTCACAAATTTATTAATCTATATACATATTAAATGATAGGTGGAGAATGACATGTGGTGTAAGCACTCTTTAGAATATTTCCAACACTTTGGTGGTGCAAAAGGGTGCCCATAACCCTTCTAATTTTTTTATAGGAATCTTCATTTATGGATAGATTTTGAGAGGATGATCAGTCCATTTGGAGAGCTTCATTTCATGAGTGATAGTTAGGGTTTCACAATGACATACAAATCTAAAAAAATGAGCAACTTAGAAAGTTCTGAGAAGATGTCTTTGACTAGGTCAAGACCATATAAAAGGTATTATACCATATAGTACATTCTGCATGTGTTATATGGTCTGAATGAGTAAATTTCCAGTTCACCATGTTTTGTTCTCTCTATTTATGTGTTGTACATTCCTAGATATTTGTAGAAATCAGCTGTGGAAATTTAAGTGCATTTATACTTCTATTTCATACATTCAAACTTACATGTTATGATAATTGTGTGTTGCAATATTTCTTATTTGATATGAGTTATAAATATGATTAGTTCTTATTTTTTTATATTTCTTAAATTAGTAATCAAATCTTATATATCATACACCTAATTAAATCAACCTAGAGATTTAATTTAGGGTTAAACATTTTGGTGAACCCACTTTTGATTAAATCCTTAACCTAATCTAGGATATAATTGGTTCCTTGTGTATTGGTCCTAGTGCTCTCAAAACCCTAGGAATGTCTTAGGGCATGTTTTTTTGTTTATAGAATTTCAACCTCTTCTTTTTCATCTATATAACCATTTAGTTATCCTCTCTTTTCTATACTCATCGGTTTAGGTCTAAAAACTCCCCCATATGATAACATTGGCCAACATCTCTCTAACCAGGTCCATGTTGATGCTTTTCTTATCGAGAATAGTTCTTATCCCGATCCTATTTACCACACAGAGATGATAACAACCCACTTGTGAAGATATACATTATGAAGTCAATCTTGTTACTACTTGGTTCCCTCTACACTTCAACTTTGATTCTGTAATCTCCACTATTAATGTTGTCACCACACATTGCACTAAACAACATGCATCGGGAGAATATCATCTTTTCTACCTCCACCTATAGCTAATGTGTCTACTATAGTTGTGCCTTCTAATGAGTATGACATATTAGAGAAACTTAATAATACTCATACTAAGATATCACTCTTAGATTTTCTACAAATAAAACAGATATATAAGTATATTCTTCAATATGTATTGGGATCATTTATACTACCCATTAACACTCAACCATCTTCCTTTTAATCTTTTAAGGATGACTTCAAATCCCTTGAGTAGGTTATTACCTTCACAACTATTGATATCCTTATATTTTATTATTCCACAACTTTCATATTGGAAGAATAATCACTAGGGGGTGAATCATTGTTATTAAAATATTTCCTTTCAATTATATTCATCAAAATAACCATTCAACACATGTTAACCATAGTGAGCTTATTATGTATGAAATAAATATCCATAAGAACACAAAGCAAGATAGAACACAAAATATATGTGGGAAACCTTTCAAGTTAAGAAAACCCATTGATCTATGTATTTGGAAAACTTTCATATAAAAAAATATAAATATTTAGTGAAGCACCAACTCTATATGGAGCACCAAACCTAAATTTCCAATCACCCACTTGCAAGGAAGTACCAATTTCCTAAGGTTTTAGCAAGAACCAACTTGAAAGGAATAAATAACTCCTAAAGTGACTCAACACCAAAGTATCAACCTCTAAATTTTTGTCAACTTCTTAACTCTCGGTTTCTTAGTAAAAAAATGATGAAAATCTATATTCCCTTCTAATCTTAATCACCCTTCAAAATGTTCTGGTATGCATATTCACTAATTTAATTCCTTAGATTTTACTTAGGAATGGATAACATTTCCTTCTTAGATTGAAAAAATTCATATATTCAACATAATCTCAATCCTCATGGTCTATAAGACCTCCTTCAGCTTTCTCCATCACTATACCTCACTTATAAACTCATACACCTCCTTGGCCTAAAACTTCCCTTACACACACACATCTCTCTCTCTCTCTCTGTGTGTGTGTGTGTGTGTGTGTGTGTGTGTGTGTGTGTGTGAGAGAGAGAGAGAGAGAGAGAGAGAGAGAGAGATAGTCGGTCATAGATTCATAATACCATTTAGGTCATCGATTCCAAGTGTCAAATAAAATATGAAATATGAAATGATAACAACATAATCTTCTTTTGGTCTATAATAACCCAATTATGCCCTTTACTCTTTTATGACTTCATGAATACTTTCTTGCACTAGGTATGCCTACAAAACAAATAAAAATGAACTTCCTGGGAAATCATGGTATTCTTCAAATCTCGAAATCCTTTCAAAAAAATTTCAATGACCTTATTTGATATCCTCCATGATTCATTATCTCTGCACCATCTATTCATGTCATGAAAACTCCTTAAGAGCAAAACTACCCTATTATGTATGTATACCAAAAAGTCTATCTTTAATAATGAAGCTTGTACCACCTTGATTCAATCAACCATGACAAATAAAACATATATATAGATACTATATGACCTCAAAATAATCTTCATATGCATTATTAAATTTAAATCATGGTATAAGGGATTAAGAATCTTTGTACCATGATCACTCAAGACTGTCAAAACACTTTACAAACTATTTATGATAAATTCACTTCATAAGGAAACTTAAAGACTATAATATATCTATAAATCATCATAAACATGAAGAATAACTCACTATCATCCTCTGAAATCTATTTAGTTGTCTTGGAAAATGAAAATTTTGACTTCTACAACAACATATTCATAAATAAGGCTTGTACCTACACATTTTCTCTCTCATGTGACTAATCAATGCCACATGGAGGTACCTGGGAGATTCCACTACAAGCTACAATAATAAAACTAGGAAATATTATTTATTCTAATCATATTTGAGCCATATATTTCCTATCAATTCATTAGTACAGTTTTAGAAGGGTTTAAGAGTGATTTTAGTGTTAACAATTATTCATAAAGGTTTGAACCTTAAACCCAAAAACAATTCTCAGAAATAGTATCTACAACTCTTCCTCATCTCTACTCAGTAGTTCAAGTTTCCATGTAGAGGATTATATTTATAATGACCCCACGAAAGTGATTCTTGTGCTTGCATTCTCCATTCTTGTGAGCTTGATAGAACCGAAGACCAATTTTTATGTATTTTCCTTCAAGCCTTGACCTAAAAATTGATGAACACACTTGGGAAAACTTGTTATACCTATTAAAATTCTCACATGTCATACATTCCTTGAAAACTAAACCTCATATAACATTACATCATGCTTTCTTCACCTTTCTCTATATTCCTTGGTCTTTTTGCATTACTAGGCCTTGAATCTGACTCTCACACCTCTATCCATACATTCTAAATCATGTTCTCAAGCTCAAAAATATCATATATCCTCTCATACTTGTTTGAACTTATCTCACCAATCTGCCATGCTCATACCTTCAAATATCATAAATTTTTCACATCATACACTTCCCTTGCAAACTTACTTATCATCATACCTTTACAAGAAAATATTTAAATTGAATTTTTCTCTAAATTATCTTTCTCAAACATTTCCAATTAGCATTCACAAGTTCACCTTTGACATCAATGACCATTATGCCTTTACATGATGCAACCTTTTTACATCAATGAAAATAACATGCCAAAAAACTCCCATGACATCAACCATGCACAACATCATCAATCTTGACATCAATGACAACTCACAACAATATCCCTCATTATCAATGATGGAAAACACACTACAATATGAAATCACTTAAAAATTGTACTTTTCTCATATTCACATTCTCCCCTTTTCACATTAATGATAGAGGGTCTTCCGCAAACTACCATTTTATCCTTGGATATGGAATTCAATAACATAGTGAAATGATGAAAACAAATCTCTTAGGCTCATAGTAGTTGTTGTAGAAAACTTCATAGCATAGAGCTATAAAGCTCCCATTGATCATGTTATTCTCCATGAAGACACTAAATGATAACCAAACTATATCTCCCCCATAAAATTAATGAAAATGGAGATATATGTAGCTTCTTGATTATCCTCCTTTAATATCATAATTAGAACGTTACCATTTTTGAAGCATCAACCAATTATTGTAAACATTAACCAAATATGACATACTCCCCTATCTCCATGCATACATTATTCAAATGAACTCAAATACACAAGATCACTCACCTTGTATTTGACATGACATATTTGAATCAAACATTAGATCAAGCTCAACTACCAACATTAGTATAAATAAGGAACAACTTTTACTTACCTCTCAACAACACTTCCAGCTCTATCAAAATCCTTCAAACCTGTCTTCATGACTCTGCATATATATTTTTAGCACTACTTACCTTCTCATGGAGCTAGTGAAATATCTAATTAGACCCCTTTAGTTTATGCATACCTTAATAATTTAACACACAGAGCTATTAAGCTCCCCGATGCCCACATGGTATCTCATATCAATTTATCTTGCATCATTCTATCAACTAGATCTACCCTTACATGATTCACTATGACATACCTCTGTCATAACTTATCTTCTTCATCATATGCAAGATGATACAATACAACATATTCCTTGGTACTTTATGCACATAGAATGCTCAAATTTTCATGTCAATACCTCAATGAAAAACTTTGTAATATTCTTCATGACTTCCTCGGTATTCATAGACATTCTTAATACTCATCTCTATGAAAAATAACTCCATGTTATTTTTATTGATTGATGAATTCCTCTATGAATCCTAATAGAGACACCCCATTTCATATATTTCTAGAACAATAGGAATTCAGGAGATTCCCGATCTCCACTCTTTTTCAATCATGAGGGCGATAATATTTATTTAGGATCATATTGGTATTGATTGGCGCTTCTAGTTTGATGTTTGTATCATCGTTATTCTCTTATATCTGATCGATATCATACACCCTTGGAACTCTTCAGTATTTGGCCTATGCTCTTCCATAGAAAATAGTCCACCTTGACTTGTAAACTAATCAAGACTAAGTTTGGATTTCCTTCGTTACTCCTTCACCTTATATATAGGATCTGAATTCATGATGTTCTTGAGTGTCTTTTGTTCCTCCTTCACCTTATCCACATAGTTTGAATTCATGGAGTACAACTTCTTGTCTTGTATGTTATTTATTTTTCTTCTCATCTTTTAGTATCTTGTAATATGTCTAATGTTATGAAAATTATAGAAAACAATATTTATCTTACCTCTACGGTGATGTGGATTGTGAATCTTTACATAGTCCCATGAGTACTCATTCTTAGAGGGCCTTCTACACTCTCTTGATCTATGACCAAAAAAATTACATGAAAAATAATAACAATTGAAATAATTAGAGTACCTTATGGTATTTGGTTTTCTTATAGGGTTAGTCCTTCTATTTCTCTTGAAGTTGACCTTTTTTCATGTTAGAATTATCGTTTTCTTGAGACACTTCTTTACTTTCCATTCCAAAATTTTGATCAGTCATCTCTTCCTCCTTTTGATCTTCTTTGAAACCAAGCCCAGTATTATCATTGGTAGACTTATAACTACTCAAAATTTCCTTTAGATTCTCAGTTCTTTTTTCTAATTTCTTATAAGTCTTCATCTTGAAAGTTGTTTGATCTAGTTTTAACTTTAAGGACTCAATATTTGTTCTAAACTTGGTGTATTCTTCCTCCTTGGTTTCAAGACTTGCTATTACAAGATCAACCTAAGTTTATAGATATTTGATGATGTCATCATGTTTATTATCCTTGTCAATTACTTTTTCATACTTGATCAAAGAATTCAATTTCTGATTCTTCCTTCTTTAGATCTTCAACTGATCTATAACACTCAACATTCTATCTTCATATTAACTTTTTCCTCTACTTCATCCAAGTATTACTCTTCCATGAGTCTTTCAATCCTTCACTACTTGATTCTATAGCCATGAATAGATTTTCATTATAATCATTTTTAACATCACTTTCAAATGTGCTACAATCAATTACATCAGAGGAGCTATTGTATTCTTTGGTATATAAATTTGTCTTGTTTTTAAATGACCATTTCTTACCTCCATGCTTATTGAAGCTTATTTTTTCATGCTTATGGGACTTATTGTCTTCATCATCACGCTCATCATTATCATTTTTAGGGAATTTATATGTAAACGACCAATCATACCATAGCTAAAGCATTTGAATGGTGATTATATGCACCAAAATTTACACATGCTACATTGTCGAAATGGTTTTAGAATCCCCAAAGATGATTCATGTATTTTTTAAAGGTATTCAAGATCCTTTACCTCTTTCCAATTCATATTTTTAGCTTAGATTACCTTACTTAGGAATTTCCTTATTTTCTCGTAGCTTCTTGCATTGTTTTTATTTTAGTATTTCCTTAAATTACACAATTACCTCCCTCCTGGTGGTGGTTGTGTAACCACCACTTTGCATAGGGTGGTGGTTCCATGAAAATTGGATGAGACTTCTTAGGTGTGATTTGGATGCATGTTAAGTCACTCCATTTCACCTCTATCACACGTTTCTTGATCAATTTTGTTGATTTTAAGCTTGATTGATTTGTGCATACCTCCTCTTCCTCTTCTAATTAGTGATTGAGACTTTAACTCCACTTCCACATTATGATGTGACACCCCATGGATACTAAATGGATTAGACCATTTCCCAGAAAAACCTTCTATAAATCCATCTCTTCTTCTAAAGTAAATTACCAGAGATTATTTGTGTATCTTGCTTAGTTGAGATGCCAAAATCTTGCTAAACTGAACATCCAAACATTGTTCTTTTACGTTGTCTTTCTTCTTCCTGTATTGCAAAAAGAATACCATAAATATGTTATTTCTCCAACACATTCTTCTTATTGCTTCTATGCATTCCCGGTTCTCTAGAATAACGTGGACCAAAAACATTGGTAAAGACAAATGAGGGTTAAAATTGATACCACAACTAACATTTCCTCTACACTGTAATTCTAGGTTGGGGTTATTGATTTTCTTCATTTATTCATTTATTTCTAAATGTACACACAATTATCAACTAGAGTAGAAGAAATCATTTTATTTATTGCAAATAGTTAGATCATTTCTAAGAAGCTTTCACATCTTCTATAGAAATTTATGATGATAGATCCTTCCCCTCTGTTGGATAGATTTTAGGCACAACTAAAAACCTAGAAAGTCATGAGATAAATATCCCTCATTTATAGGTGAGGCTCCTATGTAATATAATTATCAATTTAATGGGTATGAATTCTAATAAGTATTTATGGGGTTTTAATTTAATCACAAAGATCATGAACCATAGCTAAGAAATTCTACAGCAAGTAAGCAGTTTCTTATGAAGTATTTTCAAAAGGGGGAAATAATGGAATTTGGGAAAGAAGAAAGGAAGATATGTAATTCAACCAATAGTTTATAGAGTTGGTTTCATAAACATGGATTAAATAAACAAGTAGATCTCACAATATTCAGAAGTAAAGGAAAATAAAATATTCTAATCTAAATCTCATATAACACAAATTTTATTTAATGATCCACAAAAAAAGTAAGAAGAAAATGCACCATGGATACAAATTTCTATGAAAATGTGCTTTTATTCAATTCCCCAGCTTTAAAAAAAAATGACATCAAGGGCTAAAGCATAAAGTCTGGAACTCAAGAATGTTGATAAAAAAAATTGTGATCCTTAACCCATAGGTTCTTCCTCTATTTATAGTGTATAGAGGGCAATTACAAATAGGAATATTTCAATGAATTTCTACATGTAGAAGCTATGAAAAAGGGAAGTAGTGACAATCTTCCTCTTGGAATTGCTCTTCACATGACATGCATGATTTATAACTGAAAATAGAACCTTCTATTTTGCATGTATGCCACCTATTTTGAAGTAAATTACTTCTTCCAGGTAACCTAAAGTAATGGATTTTATAGCCAATAACCTAAGTTTTACAATTTTAATTGATTTCTCAATTGCTTTGTCAGAGAAAATAAGATAAAAAATAAGGAAGAGGAGAATAAATTATAAGAAATCTGTAACACTCTCGGTCTTGTTCTTATTCCATACTCTGCGTGTTGATCTAACTTTTATTGCAATTATGCTTCATTCACTTTAGCAATGAATGATATGAATGATATCTCTACCTTGAATCGAGATCATTTTTTCTCCCATATGTTGTTGAATCCTTTCCTTTTATTCTCACCAAACTAGATTTGGAAACAACTGAATAATATTTACTTATAGGTGCTACCTATGACCCATCTTCTCTCTTATCCTTGAAGCTTTTACGGTTCTTCTCCAAAGCATGTGCACCCGGTGAAATATTTTTGTAAATAATTCAAAAAAACTCGTCACCCTTCATTGTGGACTGAATCAACATTTGTTTGATATCTTCTTCTTTTATTTTTGAAAGAGGGTTCAAAACTTGAAACTCAAGGATCATGAGGTACGATGTACACATCAAAAATGTGTGAATGATAGTATGAATATATATCGGGAGGAGCAAGCATCAATCGAATGTGCATGCAAAGATTCGAAACATGGGAAGAACCTTGTTACAATCCACAAACTCTCTCTATCTCATAGATCTAAATGGGTGTACATATAGGAGAGTCTTGAGTAACCCCTAGTGTTAAGCTCATGAGAACTCAGTGGAGAGGAGGAGTTACATTCCCAAAATAGAAGTGTAACTCACGAATGACATATATGATGCCTTTGACATGTAAGAGAATCTCGAATGATCCCTAAATGACACATGGACCTATGATATCACCTAAGTGAGATGACTCACCTAATGATGTGGAAAATAACTCACACCAACACCCCCCTTCATCATAACTTAGGATGAGGCAGTAAGTCGAAACGAGAAATGGGTCTGGCACAAGGCACGATGAGATACCCATGCACAAAAAGATGTCCCAAGTAGTGAAGGAAAACCCAATGAGAAAAATATCCAACACAAGAGAAAAAAACACTCTCTAATCTAAGAAAAATGCCAAAGATGGGTCCTGGCCATAAAATATCCTCAAAAGGTACCCATGTACAAAAGGGAAATCTCTCAGAAAGATGAAGAAGAGAGAAGAAGAGGGAGACAAGAGGGATGCAAAAGATGCCATGGAAAAATCTGAACTCTACAACTCTAAGAAGTCTCCCAGAAGAATATCGATGATGAGATCCTCTACTTATGGACTGAAGAAGAGCCATCCACACTAAACTATGTGCCTACCCTTAGGAAGGAAATAAATTATGTGTTGGAAGTCTTCCCACTCCACGAAGTAAACCAAAGGTGGTAGCATAAAGAACTCTGAGTCTGGTCCATAAAAGTGTGGCATAGGTATAGCAAGTGAGTGTGAAGGAACCAAAGGTAATGTCACAAGCGCAGAACTATCAAATAGGAAGGGTGAACACATGTAGAAAGGATGTGTAACTGATGTGAAGGAAAAAAAACATCCCCCACAACAAAAATGGATCCACAAGCAAGGGTGGATCAATTAAGATCTCTGGAAAAGTGGAAGTGATAAGAGCCCCTATAAGGGGCAATCCTAACAATGGAGATGATGAAATCCTTTGAAATACTGTAGATGGATGAGGAAGCTGTAGTACATCACATGTGTACTCTATAAAAAGATGAATAAGGTCGGACTAATTGTAGCACACCTTTCCATATGACTCTATGGCCCAATGGATAAGGTGCTTTGGTCTGAAACCGAGAGATTAAGGTTTGATCCCATGAGTTGATGGTTTAATTTTTACTTGCGGTTGGATTGAGGTTAACAAACAAGTAGGAGACAAATAGATAAACAAAGCATGGCTTTGAATTTGTGAAAAAGTAGCTAACAACATGCTTTGAACGTAGGAAATCAATGATGAATAACTATATACTTATCCCAATGAGGGGCTTAACAAACAGAAGAGTGATGTCAAATAGGTATGAGTCATCTAATGAAGGTAGAGGAGTGAAGGCGGCCTCAAACATTAAAGGTGGAAAAGAGGTGGGTGTGATGACTATATGAGAGGCGTATAGGAGACTTCTCAATATCTGATGAGATGTGGGATGTGTCAACACTCTCTTGAATAGTGAGAGGAGGAGAAGAGTCCTCTATGGTACTCTCGGCATTAGACCTGGGTGCACAATCCTTGTCATCGAGAAGTATAACTAAGCAAGTCTATGTTAGTGGAACTATCATCATATGAAGAAATAGAGGAGATAACTTAATTGTCACCAACAACAATGACGAAAGTATGTGAAGGATCTCCATAGTGGGATTGAATAATGCTCCAGACACGATGGGGTGGATCTGAGTCTGCCACATGAAACCAGAGAGATGTGGAGACATGTAGCACCAAGTAACAAAAAATATGGTCACAAGTGTTAAGAAATTCCTCAAGACAATGATGATTAGTGGGTGCAGGAACTGGCCCAAGCAAGAAGTGTGAAAGACCCTTGTAGGCAAAGTAGCATTCCATAGAAGCACGCCAAGTTGAATAGTTCTCTCTCCCAGTAAGAAGTGGTGAAGGCTGTAAAGAAATCCTATGACACTCAAGTCTAAAAAGAGCACCCTCCATGATGTAGAATCAAAAGTGGAAGGTGCATAAATGCAAGACGTCGGACTCATTTGATAATGCATCTACGTGTAATACAACACCCAAGAGTAATAGTGACCCCGAATGTGGCACTTTATAAAGTAGTGAGTTTACAAAAATGACAATCCCATCATGTAATGTGTGAAAAATCATGCAACTTTGACTAAAGAAGTGCTCAAAATCGAGCAAATGAGTATAAAGTTATAGCAAGAAAATGATTCCCATAACTGATGTAAAATGCCAATAATCTTTGCAAACTGATTAAAAAAGTACTCGAAATGGGTGCAAAGGGTGTCATGTGGTACTCATTGGAAATGACATCAAATTTTAGGTAGGGTTTGTTTTTTACAAAGGGGATTATCCTCCTGCCAACCTCGGACCTCGCCCTTTGTCTTTGACACATGAATGAAGGACATTAAATACAAGAAAAATAGGTCCCAAAATTTTTTACAATGACAAGAATGAATGTTTTAATCCTTAAAACATAAAAAATTAGATTGTTTTAACCGCCAAATAATTCTAAAAATGGAGAGGCAGCGGTCAAGATGTCTATTCAAATGGAAAGGTCGACATGAATTGAGGAGCTCGGATGGAGTGTAGTTCATGGTGAGAAACATGAGCTATTGGGAGTGTTGGAGAATGTGGGTTGAGTTGTATACCGTTTAAAAAATTGAGCATGGGAGACATGTCGTATTGGGTTCATGGGAGGACTAAGATGTCGGTCAAGTGGGAAGCATGAGGAGACATGTGTCCAATTAACGAGCAATGCCCGAGTTAGCATATGGGCTCAGATGGAGGATTTAGGTGAGAATTCAACATTGAATAATCTGAGGAAAATATAAACTGGTGGGAGTGGGAGTAGGTAGAAATGGAGCACAGTGAACTAGAATCGCATGCACAGAGCCAAGCTAAGAAGCCAAGGATGGAAGGCAAGCTAGAGGTAAAGCCGGCATGTGAAACAACCTCCAAACACGTGCAAAGAAACATGGGATGTAGATGAGTTTGCAAGTTGAAGCAAGGAATGGCAACAAAAAGGAAAGCCAAGGAAAAAAATGAGATCGATGGGTTGAGTAACGTGAACTAGTAAGGCAAGCGTGACACAAACTAGAGAAGGAGGGCTCTCAAAGCAGTCAATAGTGCCCAAACTCAAATGTAACACAACGGTGGTAGAAAGGCCAATGTAAAACGATAAGAAAAAAAAACAAAGACTAAGCCAAAAAAATGCAGTCTGAATTGAAGGTAGTGATGAGCTAGGGAAGCTTGGTTCCCATCTTGTCAAGATGGAGTCAAGTTGGCCCGGAGAAACTTTTGTACTACACTGAAAAACTCACAAAACTAGCACAAAAAACTTAGATATGCAACATGCAACTGTTCCAAAATGGTAAGATACCTCCAAATGCACACGCAAGGTGGAAAAACCTACGAACACCCAAAAATAAGACACGAACAACCCGAACAAAAGTATAAATGCCTGAAATCAATGCAAGTAAAGAAGCGGTCGGAATAACCATTACGACACATGCACGAGAATCTAAATATCACAATGGAAGCTGGAAAACATGCACAGAAATGATGAAGAGTGCACTAATCCATAAGATCCTCTTTGATACCATGAAAGAGGGTTCAAAACCTAAAACAAAAGGATCACGATGGATGATGTACATATCAATGGATGTGCGAATGATAGTGTGAAGATATATCGGGAGGAGTGATAATCAACTAAATGTGCATGTAAAGATTTGAAACATGAGCAAAACCTTGTTATAATCCAAAAAGTCTCTCTATCTCAGAGATCTAAAGGGGTGTACATATAGGAGGTACTAAGTAACCCCTAGTGCTGCAATCATAACAACTCAAGTGGAGAGGGGGAGTTACATTCCTAGAATAGAAGTGTAACTCCCTAATGATGCATATGATGCACTAATACACTAACACGTAAGAGAACCTCATACCGACCCCTAAATGACACGTGGACCTACGATATCACCTAAGTGAGATGAATCACCTAATGATGTGGAAAATAACACAAACCAACACAAATTTTAGATAGATTTTTTTTTATTGCGAGGAAGATTAGCCTCCTACCAACCCGGACCTCACCCTCCATATTTGATACTCGAAGGAAGCGCAATAAAACAAGAAAATAGAGCTCCAAAAAAATTCCAATGAAATAAATTTTTTTCTCCTTAAACCATTTAAAAGGAGATTTATTTTACCAATAATCAATTCTTAAAAGGGAAGGGTGGACCAAGCTGAGTTGGTTTTGTAATAACTGCCAAGAGAGTTATGACCACGTGTCAATTGTAACCATGGTTTCAAGTTTGTAATGGCTAGAGTTGCAGAATGAGCTAACCATTACCACATGCCAAGTGAATAGGTGCAGTACTAGTCATGTTGACTAGTCCATGGATGAAATGGTCACATCGACCAGAAACCAAGGATGAATAGGAAGTGGAATCACAAACGAGACTTAGCAAGGAAAAATATGAAGTCTCACGCTAAGATGAATGGAGAACAAGGCAAGGCCAAGTGTGAGCTCTAGGAAAATGCTCAGCAAGATGGGAGCTTCTAATGGTGCATGAGTCAACCAAAAAATGAGCTTGAGAAGTGAGACTCGAGCTGTAGACCAATAAAAACAAGCCTACAACCTAGCATGAGCAAAAAGAGATCAAACACATCCATGCAACAAGGCTTAATCCCAATGAGGAAGATCACCATGAACAATGCAAAAAGGATCCTTCAAGCCAGAGATTAGGGAATAATGATGGTAAGTCCAAATACATTCACTAGAGGAAGAACCCAAGATTCCAAGGAAACAGAATATGGTGCATGTTTGACTCAGGAATCAAGGCACGAGTTGACCATAGTTGATGTGGATGCGGTGTGCATGAATTATAAACTAAATACCAAATACAAGCATGTGAATGCAAGGGTCGATGCAAGGATGAGTTAGTGAGTGTAAGAAGTGAGCTATTTGGACAGCTCGGTTCCATCTCGGTGAGCTGGGGCTAAGTTGGTCCTAGAGAACAAACTTCAACCTTCCAAAAACCAAAAAGACACTCCACCTTTTGACTTGCACTTTTTCATGAACCTGAATAGTGAAAAACACCTCAACGTGAGGTGAGCAACATGATTCCAAAGTAATAATAAAAAAAAATTGCATGAGGAAATAAGAAGAAACTAGAAGTAATAAGCAACTGATAAACAAAGAGTGCATGTTTATGAAACCTCGTGTAATTCCTGCTTCAAACTACCACTTGAGACCAAGAAACAACTAGGATTAGCTAGGAAAAACTATGGAATAAATTTTTTTATTAGAAGAGTCTACCACTAAGTTGCAAGATAATAGTTTGTACTAACGAGTTCCACAATAAAAATTATACTTTCCCAAACACAATATTTTCCATTTTAAGTTAAACAAGATTCACAAGGTTTCCATTTTAGGGTTACATGTTTTACTTAGGTTCAGGGATCAATTTACCCCATCCCCCGATGCCTGCTCTCTAACAGGATCAGATCTTCAACCAGATTTTCACACATCTAGAGTTATCAAAACTTTCCTAAATTATCCTCATTCGATAGGAAATTTCCTAACCTTTCCAACCATATAAATAAGTCCTCCTAACTCCTTGTAGAACTCAAGTTATGGCTGGGTGGAGTTTTAGGGAGAAATTTTCCCTAGGGAAGTCCACGGCTTAGGGAGAAAATTTTTCCCTTTGGCGGGTTGGCAGAGCGGGGAGGAAAATTGGAAATTTTCCTTCCTTGGGCGCAAAGCACAAAAACACCTCCACGCACCCGTGGGGCCGACAAATCCGGACACGTGGCACATCTCGATTGGCATGGAGTGATGCAAACCGGTGGGGAAAAATTGGATGGGGAGATCTTAGATATAAAAGCTTAAGGGAGAAAATATCTCCGCGCCCTCGCCGATGCCCAATCTGCCACATGTCATCACATGATTGGGCCGAGCCGGCGGGTCGCGAGGAAAAATTTGAAATTTTTCCCAAAGCCAAAAAGTGAAATTTTCCAAAGGAAAATTTACCTCTGTGCCTCCGAACTTGGTCAAACTACCACGTGGCATCCTGTGATTGGATGCGGGTCGGCAAAGCGGTGGAGAGAAAGGAGATTTTGTGCCAAAGGGGGTAAAAAGGAAAAAAATGGTTTGCGCGGGCCCATGCCTCCATGGGGACATGTGTCAACACCCTATTAGCTATGGGGGTGCGGGTCTATAGGGAAAAAGATGAAATTTTTCCAAAAGTATAAAATGTTCAAGTTTTCAATTTTAACCCACGGGCCCTCCCTGCCACGTGTCAGCATGTGATTGGTGCGGGGCCACGGAGTTGCGGGAAATTTTGGAAAATTTTCCAAAAGAATTTTTTTCAAAAGTCTAAGTTTCAAAAGGGTCCCCTCAGAGTGCCACATGGTAACTTGTGATTGGATGAGAGGGTGGCGGGGTGGCGGACTTTTCAAGGAATTTTTCTAAAGTGTAAAATTTAAATTTTTCTAAAGTGAGATTATTTCATTTTTAGTTTGGGATGACCATTTTGAAGTGAAACTTCAAATGACCATAACTTTTGATAGGAAACTCCATTTTTGGCAAACAAGGACTTTCTGGAAATCTCTCAGAGTCCTCTTAGCATAGAAGTCATCAATTTTAGAATTTTATGAATGTTTAGAGGTCAATGTTGAAGAAAAAATCTGCAGGGTTTATAACTTCTAAACTGACAATTTTTATAACTTTTAAGTTTGGTTCAATTTTGATTTCTTTTCTTCTCAACATGCAAACTGAACATGGAGAAGTGGTCCTGGGTAAGTTTAGGAATATTTTCTAGATTCAATTTGATAGTTGAATTGTCTTTTTCACTTTTACATCTTTTGAAAGGAAATTTGATTATGCAAGTTTGAAATTTAATTTGATGAAGTTCTTGCTAGTCATTTCAATTATTGAGTTCCCACAAGGTTTCTTAAACATTAATACATCTAAATTTCATTGTTTCATTCCTTAATTTTAGTTATAAATCTGAACTGTACATTTATTGGATTATTTCAAGTGCCAAATTTAAAAATTGAAACAGAGATCTTTCTCCAACGAGATTGCAAATTACTGTGCAACATTCAAGTATGGAAAACATATAAAATTCCTCTCTCAAACATTCAATTGATTCAACAAACACTTATATTCAGTATGTAATGCAAATTTCTAATTTTTAACAACTCATTTCAAAGAGGTCAAATTCTGTCATTTCCTTTATACGTTTTCTCTTCCCCAAAACAGAATTGAAAACTATAACAGTCATTGAAATTTCAATACAACAATGCAATTGGGAAAAGAATATATTTCTTTCATTGATCTCCAACAACAATATTGTAACAATGTAAATAAAAAGAGCTTCCATTCCTTTATTGAATTCAAACAACTTTACAACTCAACTCCTTTCCAATTTGATTGGATTTTCAATTTTCAAAATACAAAGTATGAAACTCCTTTCACATTTTCTTTCCAAAGTAAAACAGAGAGATATAATTCTTCTCTACATTCCTTAATGAAAATACAATCACTTCACATTACAATATATATACAATCATCCACTCGAAGTGGGAAAGGTTACATTCAAATTTACTCAAGAAGTAGGACTGTCAAAACTGGAATTTTCTTTCTCCAAACAGAGTATGTTGAATTCTTCATCTTCATTATTCTTTGATCACAACAAGGAAGGGGGAAAGGCAATGCTCTCCACCCAACCAAGACATCCAATGGGAAAAGAGAAGCCATCTTTTCCCATTGGCCTCTTTAACCCCAACCATATTGGAATAAGGTATGAAAATTAATACATAGTAATAAGGCTTCTTTCACAACAAACAACATTCTTTCACATTCAAAAGACACATAATTCAATCAAGATGTAGTTCACAACTACTTCAAAAAAACACAACAAAACAAAGGCTTCTTCAAGCAAGCAAGCCAAACAAGAGCAAGATCTATGGAGGTCTCCTTATGCCTCCCTTGTTGAAATTTGGGCATCCACCAAAACAACCCGCCAAAATCATAACAAAACCCATAAACCTTATCCCTCCTCAACCCCTCCTTATCCCTCCTCCAAACTTATCCCTTATGCCCCCAAAAGTAAGAAATGCAAGCATATTATTTTCCTAGGTGGATCCCAAACCAACACTCCCTCCACAAGACAAGTGCCCTTGGCAATCCCTTATCCCTCCTCTGATAAAACCTCATAGTCTTCTCCCTACACCTTTCCCTAAGCATTCTACCCATCCATCCAAGAATGCAAACACAAAACCATTCAATATTGCATGCAAGAAAGAGAAAAAAACAGCAAGTAAAAAGGGCAAGAGCCTACCTCTCCATTATGGAGATTTGTTTTCCAACACAGCATAGTCTTTTGATGCTCAAAACATAGTCCCAAAACAGCAATGTACAAGCATGTGAATCAATCCAAGCTCCTTCCACAAAGCAAGCTCCAAAGGCAAGAGAAAATTTGACCCAAGAGTGCAATAACAAAGTTTCAACAACCTCAAATGAGGGAAGAATTCGATTTTTAAAGGAGAGGGTGGGGAGAGGATGATGTGGATTCCAAGTGGGTTGCCACATCATTTTTCCTCATTCCCCAAGAATGCAAATCAACATCAACAAATAAATCACAATAAATGTGAATGACAAACCACTTACATACTTCATTTTAGCCCATACTCCAAAAGGAATGCATTAAAAATTTGTAAGACAAGTGCAATCAATTCTTACACAAAATCATATCAAAATGCAATAAAAAGGATTGATTTTGACTCCAAATCTATAATCATGGTTGGTGGAGGTTTTTGAGAGGTGTGGGACAATTTTAAGTTGTCCCACAAGCCTACAAATTTGTCCTTCAAGGTCAAATTCGAATTTCAAAGAGGATGGAGTGCTCTACACTTTCAAAATCTTATTTACAAAATATATCACTTCACTTACACAACCCTTACATCATCTTACACATGCATTAATATCTATGACATTTATTTATTACAATCTTTGACATAAAGATTTATTTATTTATCACATGGTTATAAATCAAATTTAATTATTAATTAAGACTACAACTTTATTTCTCACACTCCACATCCCAATTATTTTAATTAAAATTTATCTATATGACTCACATTAAACTATAAATTAAATAAAAGAAAGAACACCTTACAAATAAAAATACACACAACAATAATTAAAAAGGGACAAAAATTAAAGACCTATATCCCAAGGTCACAATAGTGGAAATCCCCCATGGGAAGTCCTAACACAACTCAACACACAAATAAAACATAGTTGTCATGGTGACCTTGTTGATTTCACATAGAATTCCAATATGGTTAGTCTTTAGTCCCCCAACATTGTTGTGATTTTTAACCTACAAAATAACAATACCTCCTTTGGCCTCGTGGCCACATTAGAACATCCAAATGATATAAGCAACATATAAAGATTAAATCCAAATCACGAAAATATCAAGAATTTAACATCATCATTTGAATTCCATTTGTAACTATATCATTATCCAATGAATCTCTATACTAGAGCTATTCATAACATCAAATGTCACATGTCTAAAATCAACATCAATAACCTATCCATGTCAACCAGTATATCATCATCCACATAATAATAGTAATGTCTCAATGATCATCAAGCATATTAACTGAATCCAGATCAATACTAATCCATAATCTAACATCTAACCAAAACATAATATTGTCCATAATAATCCATGATCTAGCATATACACATCATACTACATCAAAACATAATAATGTCCAAAATATGATCAATAGTGTCAAAATCAGTATCTAAATAGTGTCAAAGGGAAGTGGGCACTACATCCCCCTCCCCTTAGACTCGACTTCCTCTTGGAAGTCACTAGAACAAATGTGGAAACTACACTCGTAAAATAGTATCATCCTCCCAAGTGGTTGCAGTCTCATTGTATCTATTACACTGCACCCGCACCTAATCAATATCTCTACCTCAAAGGCCTAGGGTCTTACGATCTATGATACAGACAGGCTCCACCATCACCTACCCTTGATCCTATACCTGTAATGATGTCCAATCTAACACATGAGAAGGATCTGTAATGTATCTCCTAATAACAGAAACATGAAATACATCATGTATGTGAGACAAGATGGGTGGAAATGCTAGACAGTAAGCCAACGGGCCGATACACTCCAAGATCTCAAAAGGTCCAACGAATCGAGGAGCTAACTTAGAACCTTTTCCATAATGGATTGGGCTTTTATGTGGCCTATAACGAAGGAATACCTTCATGCCCACATTAAAATTACGTTCGTTTCTATGTTGATCAAGGTACTTATTCTGCCTATCCTGTGCCTCCTGCAATCTCTACCTAATCAACACTACCTGCTGCTCCATGTCCTACAAAAGAGCTGGTCCAAGAGATACTCTATCCTCCAACCTATCCCAGCTAAGGGGTGTCTTGCACCGCCTACCATATAATGCCTTAAAAGGTGCCATACCTATAGAGCCCGAAAACTATTATTGTAAGCAAACTCCACTAAGTGTGTACTCCTCCCACTTAGATTACTGATCCATCACGTACATCCTAATCATATCCTCCAAAATATGATTTACTCACTTGGTCCGTCCATCGTGTTAGGGTGATAAGTTGTGTTGAAGTTAATTTTCATCCTAAGAACATATTCGCATGGTATTCTAGAAATGGGAAGTGTATAAAGGATCACGGTCATAAATGATCTTCCACGGAATCCCATGTAACTGACAATCTTATCCAAGTAGACACATTCAACTACACTAGCTATATAAGTGGTATTCACCAGAGAAAATTGAGCCACTTTTTTCAATTTATCAACTGTGACCATGATGGCATCATGGTGATATCTCGACATCGATATCCCAACAATGAAATCCATGGAAATGGTGTCCCATTTCCACTCCAAGATATAGCATGAGGAAAGACAAGACCTATTGGATACCGATGCTCGGCCTTAACCCTCCGGCACTCTAAACATCATGGTACAAATTGAGATACATCTCAACGAAGTCCTCTCTAGTGATATAACTATCACAAAGTGGCATGTATCTTCTTCACCCCGGGATGGGCAGTAGGGTGCATGATGTGCCTCTATCAAGATGTCCCGCCTCAAGCCTCCGTCCTGGGAACATAAATTTGACCTCTGTGCTTGAGAAGGCCATCTACCTCTAGTGAGAAACCATCAAAATTCCCCTCAAGAGGTCTCTGAGACTTAATCTCTTGCTTCAGCTACAATGTAGAAGATGTCAAGAGGAAGCTACTAAAGAATCCGCTCCACAAATTTGTGCTTGTTGAAATAACCATACTCACATGTCTCCATCTACTGAGAGCATATGCAACCACATTCTCCTTCCCCTTCACATGCTCTATCTCCATGTCATACTCACAAAGCAACTACATCAAATGCCTCTGATGAGTGTTTAGATTGGGCTGCGTGAAGAGGTGGCAAAGACTCAAATGATCTGTCCTAAGTGTGAATATCCGACCAAAAAGAAAGTGTCTCCATCAAAATAAAGCGTGAACAACTAACACAAGATCAAGGTCATGAGTCAGATAATTAAACTCATGATCTTTGATTTTGTGAGACTCAAAGGCTACAACCCTACCATCCTACATCAACACACCTCCAAGCCTTGCTAAAGAAGCATCTGTGCATATAAAGAACTCACCATGTGGATTTGGCACAACAAGAATGGGTGTTGTAGTGAGACATTCCTTTGTGTCTTGAAGGCCTGCTCACACCTGTCTATCCAAACAAACTTCTTCCCTTTCCGCTGAAGGGAAGTGATGGGGTGTGCTATCCGAGAGAAGTCCTGAACAAACCTCCTATAGTAACCTACTAACACCATGAATTTGTGCACCTCTGTCATAGTAGTAGGTCTTTGGCTAATCCATAATGGGTCTAATCTTGGAAGGATCAACTACGATACCTTTCCTGGAAATAACATGTCCCAAATACTTCAGCTCTGTCATCGGAAGAAAGCACACTTCTCTAAGTTCCCGTAAAGTTGCTACTCACGAAGACACTAAATAACTTGTCGAAGGTGCCCCTCATGCTCCTCACATGTTCGTGAGTATACCAAGATGTCATTAAGGAAGATGAGCACAAAGTGATCTAGAAAGGTTTTGAATACCCCATTCATCAAACTCATAAACACTATAGGGGCATTCATCAAACCAAAAGGCACCACTTTGTGAACTCATAGTGCCCTTAGCTCATGTGGAAGGTGGCCTTATGGATGTCCACCTCCGAAATCCTCAATCGATGGTATCTCGACTTGAGATCAATCTTAGAGAACACCGTGGCTCCCTTCATCTAGTTAAACAAGTCATCAATGTGAGGTAGGGGATAACGATTCTTGATCGTTACCTTATTCAGTTGGCAGTAGTCGATGCACAACCGTAATGATCCATCCTTCTTATTTACAAAAATAACCAATGCACCCCAAGGGGATACACTAGGATGGATAAGGCCTTTCTCCAGAAGGCCCTCCAGCTGTAACTTGAGCTCACAAAGCTCTGGGGTGGTCATCCGATAAGGATCTCATGAGATAGACTCTGCTCCTGAACCAGATCAATATGGAAATCAATCTCACATGGGGTGGCATCCCCTATAGTTCCCCTAGGAAGACATCTGCATGCTCTCTCAGAATGGGATGATCATCTAGTAATGGCCCACTAGACCCATCCTCTATCCTATCACTGATTGTCATTGCATACATCTGATAACCTTGCCACACACACCATTTGAGATGCATAATAGAGATAGTGCGAGTAAAAATAGGTCTTTTGACTCCTGACATTACCGACTCAACTCCAAGATCATCTACACAAGATATAGTCTTCGATAGGAATCCATCTTGGCCCTATGTGTAGATAACCAATCCATGCCTAAAATGACTCCATACGAGCCCAAAGGAAGAATACGGAGATCTGAGGTGGTGGTGAAGGTCCCAAATCCACTACACACTCCTTAACTAAGGAGTCCATAGAGATCTTGGCTCTAAAATCCATCTCAACATCCCAAATATGACCCTACCTAATTGTCACCAGCCTGCATCGCTCTACTAAGGTTGGTGTAATAAATGAATTAGAAGAACCGGAGTCAAACAATACGGAGGTAGGAACACCTCCGACACTACTTATAGTCTCGATGACCATGATCTTGTGCTTGGCCTAGTAATTCTCGATTGCTTTGCATAGATCTTGTGACTCGTCCCATGTCTCGAATGTATCCTCTGAGATGGGTGCCTTACCCTTATTAGGGTTCTGGGGGCAGTCTCTCCAAAAGTGTCTCGCTACTCCACACCTAAAACAACCACCTGAACCTCTCCAAGTAGAAGCACCTCTAGAAGGTGCCCTAGAGGTAGGTGCCATGGATCCTGATGATCCAACTATAATCTTCTGTGGTCTCTATAGTCAAGCCCCTACTGACTAAGCTCTAGCTCCACCCTGTGTCCTAGTAAGACCCCTAGGAGGAGGCCCCATACTACAACCTCTTTGTGCATCAGTTCTCTGAGGAGGCTTAAAAGGTAGATGAGACTGCTTCTATTGCTGCTCCTTGGCTTGAAAGGTGACTACGAAAAATGTTGACCACCACAAGGAAGAGGAGCTAACCCCTCAATCTGTTATCCTGTAATTGCTGAATATGGATCTAACGACTTGGTCTCTAGCCTGCTCGGTTTTACCCCAAGTCTCCTCTATAATGTAGGCCTTCTCAACGACCTCTGCTAAAGTCTGTGGGCAATGGATCCAAACTACACCTCTAATATCTAAATTAAGGCCCCAAATGAACCTATGGATCCACACCTGCTCATCCTGCATGTAATCAACATACTGAAGTAGGTCCAAGAACCTACTCTCATACTCTTCCACTGTAAGGGATGCCTATCAAAGATCATGGAACTCATCAATCCTTTGTTGTATGAATCTCCGTGACAAGTATCTACTCTTGAATCTCTCCTCAAATAGCTCCTAGGTGACTATCTCTAAATCAATATGGAGCTTCTGCTCCTCTATCCTCCACCATACTCCAGCTCCATCCCTTAGTAGATGGATCAAAACATGAGCTTTTGTGTTGCTAGAACAAGGACAAAGCTTGAAGTAACCGCTCAAACTAACCAGCCAAGCCTATGCCTGGAATCCTCCTGTATCACTTGAATAATGTGATGGACTAAGCTTTAGGATCTCCTTGATGTGATCTACATGGTCCGTGGCTGATGGCCTCTTTTGCCTACTCCGTCCTCGATCCTAGGGCTTTGATACTCTCTCTCTGTCCTGAAATACGGTCACCATGTCCCCTCGAAGGAGACTCTACTCTATCTGACTCTCCATGATAATTCTCTCCTCCATGCTCCTCACCGAGTGAAGGAGGTGCATGTCCCTCTATGGAAATAGCTCTGTCATGTCCACCTAAATGCCCTCCTACTGATCCTCCACATAGGGCAACATTAACATCCTGGAGGGTCTACAAAATCTGTGGTAGGATAGCTGCTAAACCCTGATCTGGTGGTGGTGGTGGTGGTGGTGGTGGAGGTGGTGGTGGTGGTGACTCTGGGTCTCTGTGAATGTTCCTCTCACTCTGTCTGAGCCTCCTACACAGACCAAAGTGAGAGTTAGTTCAATACTTCAAACCTTCTTCAGTTTTCTAAGTTTACTATCATGAACAATTTCAAACAGTTTTGTTTTTCTAAGTTAACAGATTTGCTAGTTTGAAAGTCTCAAGTCTCAATTTTCTAGTGTGCCCAATGGTCCAAGCTTTTGAACCACTACTTTGATACCAAGTGTAATGCCCACTTCAAACTACCACTTGAGACCAAGAAACAACTAGGATTAGCTGGGAAAAATTATGGAAATTATTTTTTTATTAGAAGAGTCTACCACTAAGTTGCATGACAAAAATTTGCACTCACAAGTTCCACAACAAAAATTCTAATTTCCCAAACACAAGATTTTCCATTTTAAGCTAAAACAAGATTCACAAGGTTTCCATTTTAGGGTTACATGTTTTACTTAGGTTCAGGGATCAATTTACCCCCGCCATGCCTACTCTCTAACAAGCTCAGATCTTCAACCAGATTTTCACACATCTAGAGTTATCAGAACTTTCCTGAATTATTCTCATTGGATAGGAAATTTCCTCACCTTTCCAACCATATAAAGAAGTCCTCCTAACTCCTGTAAAACTCAAGTTATGGCTAGGCGGAGTTTTAGGAGAAATTTTCCCTAGGAAGTCCGCAGCTTAGGGAGAAATTTTTTCCCTTTGGTGGGTTGGCGAACAGGGAGGAAAATTAGAAATTTTCCTTCCTTGGGTGCAAAGTGCAAAAACACCTCCACGTACCGCGGCCAATGACAAAGCGTGACACGTGGCGCATCCCGATTGGCGCGGGGGGATGTGATGCAGCAGGTGGGGCAAAATTAGAGGGGGAGATCTTGGGAATAAAAGCTCAAGGGAGAAAATATCTCCATACCCGCCAATGCCCAATCTACCACGTATCATCAAGTGATTGGGCCGGGCGGGGTCGCGGGGAAAAATTCAAAATTTTTCCCAAAGCAAAAAATGAAATTTTCCAAGGGAAAATTTACCTCCATGCCTCCGAACTTGCTCAAAATACCATGTGGCATCCTGTGATTTGACGCAGGTTGGCGGAGCAGAGGAGAGAAAGGAGATTTTTTTGCTAAAGGGGGTAAAAAGGAAAAAAATGGTTTCGTGGGCCCGTGCCTCCATGGCAACACGTGTCAACACCCTATTGGATGTAGGGGGTGCGGGTCCATGGGGAAAAAGATGAAATTTTTCCAAAATTGCAAAATGTTAAGTTTTCAATTTTAACCTGCAGCCCTCCCTACCACGTGTCAGCACATGATTGGTGCGGGGCCGCGGAGTTGCGGGAAAATTTTGGAAAATTTTCCAAAAGCAAAATTTTCAAAAAGTCTAAGTTTAAAAGGGTCCACCCCTCAGAGTGCCACGTGGCAACTTATGATTGGATGAGAGGGTGGCGGGGTAGTGGACTTTTCAAGGAAATTTTCCAAAGTGTAAAATTTAAATTTTTCTAAAGTTAGATTATTTCATTTTTTTAGTTTGGGATGGCCATTTTGAAGTAAAACTTCAAATGGCCATAACTTTTGATAGGAAACTCCATTTTTAGAAAACAAGAACTTTCGGAAAGATCTCGAGTCCTCTTTACACAGAGTTCATAAATCTTTGAATTTGATGAAGTTTTGGAGGTCAATTTTGAAGAAAAAATCTGCAGGGTTTATAACTTCAAAACTGGCAATTTTTATAACTTTTAAGTTTGGTTCAATTTTGATTTCTTTTCTTCTCAACATGCAAAATGAACATGGAGAAGTGGTCCTAGGTAAGTTTAGGAATATTTTCAGATTCAATTTGATAGTTGAATTGTCTTTTGCACTTTTACATCTTTTGACAGGAAATCTGATATGCAAGTTTGAAATTTAATTTGATGAAGTTATTGCTAGTCATTTCAATTATTGAGTTCCCACAAGGTTTCTTAAACATTAATACATCTAAATTTCATTGTTTCATTCCTTAATTTTAGTTATAAATCTGAACTGTACATTTATTGGATTATTTCAAGTGCCAAATTTAAAAATTGAAACAGAGATCTTTCTCCAACGAGATTGCAAATTATCTTGTGCAACATTCAAGTATGGAAAACATATAAAATTCCTCTCTCAAACATTCAATTGATTCAACAAACACTTATATTCAGTATGCAATGTTAATTTCTAATTTTTAACAACTCATTTCAAAGAGATCAAATTCTGTCATTTCCTTTATACGTTTTCTCTTCCCCAAAACAGAATTGAAAACTATAACAGTCATTGAAATTTCAATACAACAATGCAATTGGGAAAGGAATATATTTCTTTCATTGATCTCCAACAACAATATTGCAACAATTTAAATCAAAAAGATCTTCCATTCCTTTATTGAATTCAAACAACTTTACAACTCAACTCCTTTCCAATTTGATTGGATTTTCAATTTTCAAAATACAAAGTATGAAACTCCTTTCACATTTTATTTCCAAAGTAAAACAAAGAGAAATAATTCTTCTCTACAATCCTTAATGAAAATATAATCACTTCACATTACAATATATATAAAATCATCCACTTGAAGTGGGAAAGGTTACATTCAAATTTACTCAAGAATTAGGATCGTCAAAAATGGTATTTTCTTTCTCCAAACATATGTTGAATTATTCTTCTTCATTATTCTTTGATCACAACAAGGAAGGGGGAAAAGCAATGCTCTCCACCCAACCAAGACATCCAATGGGAAAAGAGAAGCCATATTTCCCCATTGGCCTTCGAGCCCCAACCATATTGGAATAAGGTATGAACATCAACACATAGCAACAAGGATTCTTTCACAACAAACAAAATTATTTCACATTAAAAAGACACATAATTCAATCAAGATGTAGTTCACAACTACTTCAAAAAAAACACAACAAAACAAAGGCTTCTTTAAGCAAGCAAGCCAAACAAGAGCAAGATCTATGGAGGTCTGCTTATGCCTCCCTTGTTGAAATTTGGCCATCCACCAAAACAACCCGCAAAATCATAAAAACACATAATCCTTATCTCTCCTCAACCCCTCCTTATCCCTCCTCCAAACTTATCCCTTATCCCCATCCCAAAAGTAAGAAATACAAACATATTCTTTTCCTAAGTGGATCCCAAACCAACACTCCCTCCACAAGACAAGTGCCCTTGGCAATCCCTTATCCCTCCTCTGATAAAACCTCATAGTCTTCTCCCTACACCTTTCCCTAAGAATTCTATTCATCCCTCCAAGAATGCAACACAAAACCATTCAATATTGCATGCAAGAAAGAGGAAAAAAATAGCAAGTAAAAAGGGCAAGAGCCTACCTCTCCATTATGGAGATTTGTTTTCCAACACATAAGTCTTTTGATGCTCAAAACACAGTCCCAAAACAACAATGTACAAGCATGTGAATCAATCCTATCTCCTTCCACAAAGCAAGCTCCAAAGGCAAGAGAAAATTTGACCCAAGAGTGCAATAACAAAGTTTCAACAACCTCAAATGAGGGAAGAATTCAAATTTTTAAAGGAGAGGGTGGGGAGAGGATGATGTGGATTCCAAGTGGGTTGCCACATCATTTTTCTCATTCCCCAAGAATGAAAATCAACATCAACAAATAAATCACAATAAATGTGAATGACAAACCACTTACATACTTCATTTTAACCCATACTCCAAAAGGAATGCATTAAAAATTTGTAAGACAAGTGCAATCAATTCTTACACAAAATCATATCAAAATGCAATAAAAAGGATTGATTTTGACTCCAAAACTATAATCATGGTTGGTGGAGGTTTTTGAGAGGTGTGGGACAAGTTTAACTTGTCCCACAAGCCTCCAAATTTTTCCTTCAAGGTCAAATTCGAATTTCAAAGAGGATGGAGTGTTCTACACTTCCAAAATCTGATTTACACAATCTATCACTTCACTTACACAACCCTTACATCCTCTTACACATGCATTAATATCTATGACATTTATTTATTACAATCTTTGACATAAAGATTTATTTATTTATCATATGGTTATAAATCAAATTTAATTATTAATTAAGACTACAACTTTATTTCTTACACTCCACATCCCAATTATTTTAATTAAAATTTAACTATATGACTCCCACATTAAACTATCACATTTAAATTAATTAAAAGAAAGAACACCTTACAAATAAAAATACACACAACAATAATTAAAAAGGGACACAAAATTAAACACATATATCCCATGGTCACAATAGTGGAAATCCCCCATGGGAAGTCCTAACACAACTCAACACACAAATCAAACACAGTTGCCATGGTGACCTTGTTGATTTCACACAGAATTCCAATATGGTTAGTCTCCAGTCCCCCGACATTGTTGTGATTTTTAACCTACAAAATAACAATACCTCCTTCGGCCTCGTGGCCACATCAGAACATCCAAATGATATAAGCAACATATAAATATTAAATCCAAATCACGACAATATCAAGAATTTAACATCATCATTTGAATTCCATTTGTAACTATATCTTTATCCAATGAATCTCTGCGGTCGGTTTACTTTTTTTTGTTGTTGTTTTACCTTGCTTTGTATCATTTGTGTAGATGTTTCGAGCTACTTGGAACTACATTGTAACACTTGGATCTTGTTCCATTCTCTCTATTTCTCACTCTTATTCCGGCTCTCGGGCCTTCTTTTGTATTCAAGGGTATAGTCCCTTTCAAAAACTATTTGCCAATAATAAAAAAATAAACATCAAATGTCACATGTCTAAAATCAACATCAATAACCTATCCATGTCAACCAATATATCATCATCCACATAATAATAGTAATTTCCCAATGATCATCAAGCATATTAACTGAATCCAAGATCAATACTAATCCATAATCTAACATCTAACCAAAACATAATATTGTCCATAATAATTCATGATCTAGCATAGACACATCATACTACATCAAAACATAATAATGTCTAAAATATGATCAATAGTGTCAAAATCAGTATCTAAACAGTGTCAAAGGGAAGTGGGCACTACACCTTGCACTCTCATATCATGAAAGAGGGTTTGAAACCTAAAACACAAGGATCATGAGGGATGACGTACACATCAACGGATGTACGAATGACAGCGTGAAGAGATCTCGGGAGGAGCGAGCATCAACTGAATGTGCATGAAAAGATTCAAAACATGGGAATAACCTCGTTACAATCCAAAAACTCTCTCTATCTCTGTAGATCCAAATGGGTGTACATATAGGAGGTACTGAGTAACCGCTAGTGATGTAATCATGACAACTCAAGTGGAGAAGGGGAGTTACATTCCTAGAGTAGAAGTGTAACTCCCTAATGACGCATATGAAGCACTGACACGTAAGAGAATCTCATAATGACCCCTAAATGACATGTGGACCTACAATCTCACATAAGTGAGATGAATCACCTAATGATATGAAAAATAATACACACCAACAATTTCTACTAGAAGACCTTTCAAATATAAGAGATGGATCTATTTGTGTAGAACCTATAATTTTTCCTTTTGATTTTGAAGATATGTTCAATGTATCTGAAATTGAATTTTCCTTATTTTCACCAATATGAGCACCATGAATTATTCCTACACATAATTCAGACAAAATCCATAGCATGAATATCTAATTTTTCTTCACCGAGATCTAATTATAAAGCATGAATCCCTCTATTTTTAGACTTTTCTTGCATGTCAAGCGAGCTAAAATTATTATTTTATTCACTGTGCACTCACATCAGCATGTAGATAGCCGAATAATAAAAATAGAGGGATGCTTCTATTTCAACCCTAAGCACCAAAATGGATGCTTCTCGTTAATTAAAAGAAGTCATCTTTTAAGCATTTAGCTATGCTAGAATGGGTCACACCGTTTGGCTAGGAAGTGTGGAAAAATATGAGGGAAAGGAAGTGGGAATATTTACCCTTACAAGAATCTCTGAAATTCCCATCTTTCACTTAAGTGATTTAACTTTAATTGTGGGAATAAAACCTTCCAGAAGTCTCCAAATTCCCACCTTTCATGCAGCTCCAAAATTCCCATTAGCATGAAAGAAATAATATTTTTTTAAAGTGCGACTTGCATGGGTGAATAAAACCTCTTTGATGGGAATTATTACCCTTCCAGGCAGCCCCCAAATTCCCATTTGTACTTTAAGTGATTTATATTTAATAATGGAAAAAAATAACCTTCCAGAAGGCTCCAAATTCGCACTTTCCTGCTAGCTCCCAAATTCCCATTTACACCTTAAGTGATTTGACTTTAATACGGGAAAAAAACCTTCCAGAAGGCTCAAAATTCCAAACTTCCTACTAGCAAAAAAATACATTTGCACCTTTAGTTATTTGAATTTAATAATGGGAAGAAACAACGTTCTAGGAAGGCTCCAAATTCCCACCTTCTTTATGACACCAAAATTCCCATTAGCACTTAGCTGACTTGACTTTCATTATGGGAAATTTTTATCTTCTTGGAATCCTCCAAATTCCCACCTTCCAGGAAATTCCAAAATTCCCACTCGCATGGAGAATTCATCTTTCCCAAAAAGTGCGACTAGCATGAAAAAGCTTCTTCCCAAAATGTTTGACTTGTATTATGAAATTGATCTTCCCAAAAGTGTGACTTACATGAATTTTTCTTTAAAGTTACGTGAAAACTCATTAACAACATTTTATTTCCATTGTTGGATTTTTTGTTAAAGAAAACACAAGGATAGAATAAAATTTGCCATTTTTGCAAAGGTTTGGGAAGATGTAGGAGAAAAAACTTGCAAGTGCCATAACTTTCACTCGTGGCTTTGTTTTAGGTGTTTTTTTCTCTAAAAGTGCATATTTTCTCAAGGTCTACACATTTGTGGAAATATTTTTCTTATTTTCATGAAATCCATTATTGTTCCTATTTGGACCAAGCAACCTCTTGCAATCTCCGAAGGAATCTGAGCTATGGTCTTCTTTAGATAGATTAATTAGAAATTAAAAACATCGAGATAAATTTTCAAAACCCTAGGCTCGGGAAAAGGTCCGGTAGGAAGAATGATTTGGATACAATAATTTTTAGATGGAAAACGAAGAAAGACAAAAAGAAATAAAAAACAAAACCTAAAAGAAGTCTGCGAGGAAATTGCTTGAAATATTTCTTTGATTAGATGATCCGCAACAATTATTCCTTCCAAGAAAATGTTATATGATAATAATGATTGGGTGAAGTGTTTTATATAACCTAAATCCTCAAATTTCATCTCAATCTATTTTTAAAATAATTTTATTTATTTAATAAATAAATAATATTCTCTCAGACAAAACCTAGTGAAGGGATAAAGTGAGTTTTAACATGTGGGTATTTCTCGAATTTGGGTTTTATGACTCTTTGGGGATACCTTAGAGTAATGCAAACAACTGTAGAAAAAAACACAAAATGACCCATTACTTGAAAAGAATGATATTTTTTTAAAAGGGGTAGTCCTGCATTTCGGGGTGAAATCTTGGGTAAACCACTTCCTATCCTTATGGATTTGTGAGGGAAGAATATTTGGAGGAAGCTTACTATATCACCATAGATAATAAAAAATATGTTGTAGATTGTGGTTTCTATTGAATTTTCTCATATTCTATCCAAGAATTTTTAGGGAAGAAAATATTCTCAAAAGCTTCAAATCTTCCCATGTCTCTAAGATAGGAAGAGGATTTGATAATCCACAATTATTAATTGGAAAAAGATTCATTTAAATTAGAATAGATTTAATATATTGTTGCATAGATAAATAACTACATCCGGCTATTTATTTGTATAGGATTAGAAGAAATTTATTTCTTCATTTCTTTATTATTCCATAAATTTCAGAAAATACAAAAATATTAGTTTAAATTAGATTAGATTGTTTTTTATTGCTTTATTTCTTCTATATTGGAAAATACAAAAACATAGTGTAGCTTTTATTTACTTAGATTAGCTTGTTATTTACTTTCATAGATTAAAATTACATAAATGCATACATGACCATTCTGGACCACAACAAGAATGAACATATGGTTGTGATCCATGGGTCCCCCAACCGAATGGGCCCAAAATTATCATGGCCATAGGTGCTATACTTTGTATGCTTATCCTCAAAACACCATCATGATATTCTGATCACATTGCACAACTCAAAATCTTAAACATTGAGGTGACAAGTCTTACGAATATTGACCGCCCGGAAATAGAGTCTAGATTGAACATATGTGACCATATAAGGACCACAACCTGGAGAGATTTTATGGTTATGATAAAACGGTCCCCTAACCGAACTAGTCCAAATAACAATTAGAATTTGAGACTCAATTACGTGTACTAGTCTTTAGAAAACCACCACTTCTAGTGGAAATTATCGAGATAGCTAAACATTTTGAATAATGAAGCTCATCTAGCCCTCTCATTCTAGACTCGAACCAACTAACCATGCATAGAATTAGTGGGACCATGTATCTCTTGTTTATTCCACGACCTTTTCTAGACATCATTACGAGGTACCTATTTTTTTTTCCATGTATCCCACAACCATTAGAGAGGATTTTTGCGGAGCTTGACATTGATTAGAATATTCCTGTGGCTATTATTTCCAACCCATCCATTAGACCCATTTAGGTTAGAAGGGCCTTTCTTTCCCTTGACAAGAAGATCCTAATATTACGTGTCGAGGACATTATTTTTCCTTGATAGCTTGATCATCCCATTTCCACATATTTTTTTCCAAATATTACATATTAATCTTATTTCCACTACATATAGCCATTCACTCATTCTACATTGGTTTTCCTAGCAAGACCTTGGGAGGTAGAGTGTGACTAACAATCATGTGTTGATTTTCAATCATATAAATTGGCGAACCCGATGTGAGGAACTATTCTTTTTGTTTCAATTCCTTTCATCCATATTCCACCTCTTCCATTATTCTCGTGGGTATTCATATACCCCGAATATGTCAAGAAAGGAATTTGGCCAACCAATTTTGGGTCTTGAAACGTATTACTATCAAATAGGTATGCATTAGTCACCCTAAGCTGTCTGCGGGTGGGCTAACAACTATTCAAAAATATTCCCTCACCTCATACTCCTCCTCTGTAAGGGACTAACAATGGTTCATCAATTAGGATAGAGGATATTGACTAACCTTCATAGAATCCACATCCTAAACTATATAATTCTAACAACATGACATTCACTAGAGATTCAAGCTCTAATCCTAGGGTTTTTACGAGAATGCAAATTAGTATGTAGTATAATTTGCTACCATTATTAGATGAGGAGTACTTAGCATTTTATGCCTAAATTGAGAAACACTTCAACAACATAGACCATTCCCTAGAACAGATGCAAAAATACATTGATGTTATTCTCTAGAAAAAATCTGCTACCCCTCCTCCTACAGGAAACACATCTAAAGAGGGGTCACTTCCTAGTCTCTTTTTGTTTCAATTCCTTTCATCTAGCTTCCAAATATCCCATTATTATGTGGGTATTGATATGCCCCTTGAATATTTTAGGATAGGAATATGGCTGACCCATTTTGGGTCTTGAAACGTATTACTATAAAATTGGTATGCAACAGTCACCCTCACTATCTAGGTGGGCTGACAACTATTAAAAAAATCTACCCTCTCCTCATACTCCTCCTCTGTAAAAGACTAACAATGGTTCATCAATTAGGATCAAGGAGATTAAATGACCTTCACAGAATCCACATCTTGCACTCTCTAATTCTAACAACATGACATTCACTGGAGATTCAAGATCTAATCCTAGGGTTTTGTTTAGACCACAAATTAGTATGCAGTCTAATTTTCTCCCATTATTAGATGAGGAGTACCTAGCATGCTACGACTAAAGTGAGAAACACTTCAATAACATATACTAGTACCTAGGCTAGATGTAATAATACGTTGATGTTCTTCTCTAGAACAACTCCACATTCCCTCCTCCTAAAGGAAACACATCTAAAGTGTGGTGGCTTCCTAAATATCAAGATATAATAGGAAATCACATACCTTTGCCTCCGAACCAGTGGTCAAAATACACCTAAGTTAAACACAACATTGTCTACGGGTGATGTAATTTCAACATTGGTAAATAGGGTTAGAGAATTAGAACTTTCTCATCCCTCCCACACTACATATTTCATAGGGAAGGGAAATATTCCTTAACGTGCACTAAATTTTGGCCATGTTCCCTTAGCACCACATTCACCTCCAGTTTACATGGGTGTTCCTTGCCCTAGATATATCCTCACTATATTAAGCACGTTGGGTATGGCCCCTCACATCTCATATGGATACCCTCAATAATAACCGGTCGGAAGTACATTCTCAAGTGTCATCTCAACTCGACAATGTGATGTTCCCTGGTTTTGTCCCTCCCACTCCACACCAAAGTAATGTTCCCTCGTATTTTTATATGTATTCCAAATCATTATAGGGGGACATGTTATATTTTCCTAGATCATATCCTTAGCCACAACAGATGCCTTATGCCTCTATAAATGTTTATGTTGCACCATACTTGTCACCTCATATGCTTACTCCACCTCCCCTTTAGGGGTCATCTATAGTAGAGTCCTACGCATTGGTTCCATATGAAAAATACATTAAGAATCCCTTAGAATTTTATATATGAAGTGTAATTCTTCCATGACCTCTTCCTAACTTGTCAAAGCTTAAAGGGGAGGAACATCAAAATGCACATATCAAGGAATATGTAATTTTTTTCAGAGAGCTACTCCCATGGGATGCAGTTGTAGCAAAGATATTCCTAAGAATCTTAAAGGAATCACTCTCAATTGGTATTATAGGATACCTAAAGCCTTGATACACTCCTTTAATCAAATCATCACCAAGTTCAATAAGGCATTTGACATGAACAAGTTGCTAAGAATGGGAATCAGGGAATTTCTCCACATAAAGAAAAAGCATAAAAAATCTACTACCCACTTTATTCGAGAGGTAGAAAAAGGTCCTCTACTCTATGGTGAATTCTCCCAATATGGATCAGATGAAGATTTGTGATTTATTCCTTCATTCTCTTAATTGAGAGATAAAGGAAGAAGTCCAAAATTTCCCCCTTATGAGCTATGAGGAGGTACTATAGGATGCTCTCCATATATATCAATCAGAAATAGATAGTAGTCTAAGGACCTACGGTTCAAATTCATGATTGATCACTCCCTTCTAGGGTAATAAAAATTACCCCAATAATTCTAACAACAATCAAGGACATAAGGTCCTCACTAAGAACTGTGGTGTTACAATAGATGATGTCACTCATAAAGCCAAAAGATGAATGTTGTTAACATTTCAAGTGTAAACAATGCCAATAACAACAAAAGTAAGAAAAAGAGTAACAATTTCATTCCTTCAATCAATGCGGTGGATTTTAATTTCCCTCCACCTCCACAACAAGTTCAAGCCCAAGGCCCCAATCAATACCTAAATGGGTATCAAAACCGGGGCATAGGCCTCTCGAACTTTAATTATAATAATGAGTAGTTAAACAACAATTGGAACTTTGACCGTAACAAAATGTAAATCAAAGACCTCGGGATTATTATCCCGAAATTTATTGTGACTTATATAGGGTATGAGGGAATGATGTTAAAACTTTTGTGATAGTAACAAGTTCATATAGTGCCTACCAAAGGACTAAAGGAAACTCTTGATCAAGATGTTTTTCGAAAATCCTATGGCACCAATGCATAATTCTAGCATGGGTCTAGTTACCCAAAAAACACCCCTCTTAGGATCTTTAGTGACCCTCTTCCTACATGTTCATACAATCGAAAATTAGACCCCCATGGTAAAAAAAAGAGTAATCGGTGGGTAATAATGACCACGAAGCTTAAATTTCTTCAAAACCACTTATAACACCTCCATTGGATGGTCGGAAACAAACTAAGATTGTGGGTCTTGTTGAATTAGAAGCTAAACCTAAAATTAAAATAGCTACAAGAACCCATGATTATTAAACACAACATATTCCCATATATCCATATATGTCGATGACACTCTAATACTTCCAAGGCCAATAGGTACATATGATCTAATTACATATTTAACTAAGACCTGTTCTCACATATCTTCTTGGATTTATTAAAGAATTATCTCTCTCTCATTGAGCTACTTTGTTAGAATAATTGGTTCTTAGACACTTGATTGATGTTACCCCTCAACCAGAGGCATAAGTAAAACACATAGAATTTGACATCTATCGTCTTGGGCAGCCTAAAAGAGATGTTGGATTCTTCTTCAACATTAGTAAGATTCCCACTGATGCTGAGCTAGCATGTAGAGGTGACCCAACATTGTATTTACAGGTCTAGGATCTATAATAATTATGTTAAATGTGCAATGATTTATGATGGGGTAGTTGTTAATATTGTCCCCTTTTCATTCCTCTAAAAGTTAGGCTACGTGGAAACAAATTATTCCTCAACTAGAAATACGTTGAGAGGCTATGACAATCTCAAAGAAACATCCATAGGGACCATAGTACTCCCAATTACTCTTGGGCCCAAGATGGTTCTAACTGATTTTTATATTATAGATAGGGAAACCAACTATAACATGATTCTTGGCTGACCTTGGATCCATCGGATGAAGGAAATCCTTTCCACACTATTCCAAGAAGTTAGATTCCTACATTTGGGGAAAGTCTTCATCACTCAGGGTGACCCAAAACCTTTCGACATTCACCTAGAAAACTTAAAGAAGAAATATCGGGTCCATACAAAGTTTGAACTCCCTTCTAATTAAGTGAACAAACATAAGGATATAACACCAAATTCTAAGATGATTCTCACAACGGAGTTAGACACCTCCATCTTAATTAAGGGGGTCATTAGAACTAAAGATGAAAGCTGTTGTTAATGAAATAATATCAATAGAAACCATGAATAATATTATCAAGTTGTTGGAGAACAATTTTCTTATCCTCCTCTTGTTGGAATCCTTGTGCATAGGACATGATCTAGGACTTGGCTCTCTTCCAACCAATGAATTTTTCATGGTTGAGGTCTTAGAAGTGGAGGAAGAAGATACTAGAAATGATAAAACATCAATATTCCCTAGAAAATGTTGGATGCTCAACTACGATGGAGTGAAGTGTCATTTTGGTGTTGGGGCAGACATGATCCTCCCTTCCCTAGAATGAAAGATTATTCCTTTCACATTTAACCTCAATTTCGAATGCACAAAAAATGGTTCTAAGTATGAGGATCTTTTTATTTGTCTCATTTTAGCCAAGAGAATGGGTGATTATAATATTAGAGTTTTGGGTGATTCCCAACTAGTTACTAACCAAGTTTCAGAAGTTTAAAGGACTATAGTGAAGCACCTACAACTCTACAAGACTGTCGTGCTCAACCTAAGAAAATATTTTGACTTTATATCCATTGAAGCTATCCCACACAAAAAAATCATCTTAGCTGATTCCATGGCTATTTATGCTTCTCACTTTTTTCCAAGTGGGGATTTGGAAACTTCTAAATTCATTGTTTCATTTAAGCCAAACACCTAGTTAAAAATTCCTACCAATCCGATTCTAGCATACGTTGAGACTAAGAATGAGCCTATCACCTTATATTATGTAGAGAATGATGAAGCTATACTAGGTTACCTTAATGTGTACACTGACATTCATCTCACACATCATAAGAGGGGTTTCACTCTCATACCTCACTCTTCCTCCTATTTTGGAGATCGCACGATGGTTCCTTCCTCATTAGAAGGCCTTGAGATCTATGAAGTAGAGGAGGAAGGAGAACTAGAACTACTTCTATCCTCGCTCAAGTTTGAAGAAGGAAATTCCTCTTTAATCGAAGGGACCATCGATATAAATATCGGGATAGAGGAAGAGCCTAAGATATTGAAACTTGGTTCTTATTTAACTTTGGAAGAAGTGGAAATTCATATGAAGGTTCTCAAGGAACATTCAAAATCCTTCTCTTTCAGCTACAAATAAATGACGGGAATTTCTCCCCATGTCATAGTCCACAATCTCATAACCAAACTGGTGCAAGCCCATGAAATGAAAGTCAATAGCTATGAAGCTAAAAGCGGGTATGATGGTCAAAGAAGAGGTTATGAAAATCCTATAGGTGGGGTTCATCAAACCTATAGACTATTCAATGTGGGTATAAAAAAGTCCCCATTCTCAAGAAGAATGGGAAAATTTGAATATGCATTGATTTTTGGGACATAAACAAAGTGTTTCAAAGGATTATTTCCCATTACCATCCACCGATGTCATCATGGACGCAATAGTTGGATATGAGTTGTTGTCACTCATGGATGGTTTCTTGTATTACAACATGATTAGGATCTCTAAGGAGGATCAAGAAAAGACAACTTTCACCACTCCTTGGGGTACCTATTTCTACATTGTCATGCCATTTGGTCTTAAGAATGCTAGTGCTACCTCTATATATTTCATGATCTTATTCACAAGATTTTGGAATCTTACATTGACAATCTTTTTCCAAGGCCAAGAAGTGCTACAATCACCCCAAGGTGCTTCACATCATCCTCTCTTGTATCATCAAATATGATGTCACATTGAATCTAGAAAAGTGTTTATTTTGTGTACCAAGAGATAATTTTCTGCGTTACATCATCTCTTCATGAGGGATTGATGTAGATCTGGAAAAATCCGAGTAGTTCTATAAATGACCCCACCATCAGACGAGTCAGTCGGGAATTAAGTCCTTTCTTGGAAAGCTCGGTGTAATCCACAGGTTTATTCTTGATTTAACCTTTGTTATTCATTTGATAAATAATTTTTTAAAGAAGGATTGTTGTAATGTCTAGATGGATGAGTGTCATGAGGCATTTGAATCGGTCAAATGATTCCTTCTATCACCTCCCAAATCAGATTGCCCCCTCATTTTATATTCTCAGGAAACAAATGTCTCGTTAGCCTACATCTTAGCGTAAGAAGATGATGACAAGTGTGAACATGTAATTTATTTTATTAGTCATACGTGGCTAGACTAAATGACGCATTATACAAAGGAAGAAAAGGAATGCATCATGATAGTATTTGCAATAAAATGGCTAAGGAATTATATGATTAACCAAGAAACATGGGTTATTATTAAAACAAATTGTCTTGAGACATTCCTAACATATGGTTCCTTTTCCAAGAAATTCAGATGCTTCAAAACACTAATGGGATTATTCAAGTTAAATTATATCAACCAAAAGTCTCAGTAAAGGGCCAAGAAATTTCTAATTTGTTGGTAGACAACCCATTAGATGGTGGAGAGTTCATAGACATGAGTTTCCCGATGAGTGTGTATACTATGTAGAAATTAGACCTCCCATTGTTGCATATACAAGGTATTAAGATATTGTCAATTTTATTATGGACCACATATAGCCTGAGGGAGAAACTTCACACGAGATAATACGGCTACATTTGAGCCACCAAGTACACAATTATAGAACAAGTTCTCTCTCACATAGATTTTAATGGAATGATACTAAGGTGTTTATGAGGAAGAGTCTAAAAAAATCCTCTATGGAGCCCACAACAGTGGTCTATGGAGTTACTTTTCGAGGACATGCAACCACTAGAAATATATACAGATTGGTTATTTTCGGCCCACCCTAGAACACAACGTATTAGAGTACATACACAAGTGCTACAAGTTTCAAGAATTTTCTCATGAGATTTATATACCTTTCCAAGATCTAGAAATGATTGCAACACCTTATATATTTTCCACGTGGGGCTTAAATTTGATAGGAAATTATCTCCCTCATCGATGACGACCACAAATTTTTAATTACAGCCACAAAATATTTCATGATGTGGGTTGAGACCATGCCTCTTACCACCATTCCGGTGTTAGAAATTATAAAGTTCATCTTGAACCAAATCACCTATAGGTACTGAGGTCCCACAAGTCATTATCTCTCGATAATGAAAATGAAGAGGTGTGTGAAAAATCAAGATAAATCACCACACAACCTCTCTATACTACCCTTTGGCCAATGCACAAGATGAGGTAACTAATAAGACATTAAAGTCCATCCTCTAGAAATTTTTAAGGAGAACAAACGCGTTTGGAATTTAAAGCTATTTCCATCCTTGTGGGCTTATAGAACATCAGTAATAATGCTAATGGAGGTAACCCCATATTCCTTAATATTCATTTTGGAAGTGGTTTTACCACTTGAAGTTGAGATACCCAGTCTCCGGATATCATTGCAAGGAATATTAGGAGAAGGATATCGAGAAGCATGAATCATTGATCTAGAAACTCTTAATGAATCTCGGCTCAGAGATGAGGCACACCATCTGACTTACGCCTGACCAAATGTGCCGACAAGTAAAATAAGAAGGTATATGAACATGAAATATTCATTGGAGATCTTGTATTGAGACTTGATAGCTAGATAGACAAGAAAATCAACAAAGGAAGGAAATTCAGGCCCAAGTGGTTTGGCCCATATCAAGTCATGGAGGACTAAAAGAATTGGGAATATCTCCTTTGTACTCTAGAGGGTGAGGAAGTTTTTGTATCCGTCAATTCAATTCATTTAAAATGTTATTACGCATGATCCATCTACATTTATACATGTACACTATTGCATCCACATTATATTTCATCTACTAGTTCACTTTGTAAATTTGTAATCAAGGATCTTATATTTCAAGAAACTTTCAAAAACATCTGAAAATATTGGCAAAACATTCAATCATTTCATTAGTTCAACAAGATAAGACAAAATTTTGACACTAATCCTATCAAGGCCTGTATACTTGGTTCTACTCATAGTTTTCTTCAGAATATGTGTATTTTCCTATAGTATGATCGATAAGCTTCTTGGTGTCATATCTTTCCAAGAAAAACCTCTTTGGTAGAAAAAGCATTCTAAACATATTTACCAGGATCACTTGTTCACCTATCTCAAACTTTGGTGTTGATTCATTTACTTGTGGGGGTTGAGGCTAAGAGAAATTTCTCCCTCCCAAAATCACAACTCAAAGTCTAAAATAAAAAAATTAAATAAGTCAAATCAAATAAATGCAAAAATCTTTCATTTATAAATAAAACTACACTTCCTTGCCCTACCAATCTTTGGTGATGTTACCATGCCCCATACTATTGGCATGAGGTTGGGAAAGGAGGAGGTGCCCTTACTCGCCTACATATTTTCCTTGGTGATGAGCCCATGATTCTCACTAATAGCATGGGGCAAGGTGTATGAGGTATTTTCACAATAAGTTAATAAGGTATAATCAATTTAGCAAATAAAAGGTTCTTTGAAACTTAAAATCCTAAAAAGGTGAATTAGATGTATAAGTTCCAAGAGATTCAAAACATTGAAACCAATTTTTTTCAATAAAGAGGCTATCTATGGATCTAAGTATAGATAAACTTGTAAGAAAATTACATTCTAGAATATGTAGTAAACTATGTATAGAGATAGGTTTTAGGTTCCATATTGGATTTTTTCAAAATCTAGTCTTTCTCTCATTGTTTTCATTCATTAAAATCATATAACACATGTCCCTTCTAGCTCTCGATGTTGAGCCCTTGCATCTTACTAGTTGTGTGGGGTTATAAGTGGAGTGGGTTCATTTTCTTATCATATTACATTCATCACATTTTTCCAACAAAACAATAAGTACTAAATATTGTTTGAAAACCAAAGTTTCATATTACATTCTCGTTTGCATACGCATCATATAAAATAAAATTAAAAAAATCATTATGTTTGCATATCATCATCCATAGCATGCATCCAAAAGCATATAAAAACATTGGAAATTATGAGTATCTAAGAGTACACAAGTGAAATAAACCATCAATGAGTCAACTCTTACGTAATAATGACTGGAAAAAAATATGTATCTGTATATATATCCATAATAAGTCAAGTTTGTATACAATGCCATCACACTCTAGGTGTGGTCAAAACACTCAAAATGAGCATAAAAATCAAAAAAGTCATATAAATGTCTCGAAAAATGACATCAAAAGAAATAAATATTATGGCCTATCCCTCCCTACGGGATCTAGATGAAGGTACATGGTGGGGCTCCTATGGTGGGAGTGAGACCCACCATGGCTAGATCTATGAAAATGATCGTCAAAAGATGAACTTGGAGATATTCTAGTGGTTCCCTCTCGTGTGGGAGTGCTCTCACGGTTGCCTCCTCTCAACCATCGACACCGAGAAGGATCAGTCCTCATCTTTGTCACCTCCCCTACTATGATCCATACTAGAGAAAATATGTCAGTATGCCTCCCCACCATAATGGGATACCCTAGATCCACAAGTAGATCATCTCGATTCATATCCATGGGGTTCAAAAAAGTGTAAATAAGGATGCTCCAAATAAGGTTTTGAAATCCATTAATAGTGGATACAAAACACAAGAAAAAAGCAGTCGATAATTAGAGAACATTCAAAACCCAAAAAGAAACAAAATGCATAGATTAATAACAATTCTATTTGAAAAGTTCGAGAGAAGAGTATCTATATACTCAAATCTCATGGAATCCATGAAGGGTTGGCTAGTGTGGCTAGTGGTGGTGGATCCATTGTAGGCACTTGGTGAGCCTCATATTCTCCTAGTGCAATGTGTTGAATCTTCCTCTGCCTCTACACTTGGTATGTCCTCGAAAAAAGGGTCACTTCTTCTTCCTCTACCTCTTCTCTCGTATCCGTAGAGATATCCTCTGCACCCCCAACTCGAGTATTATTATCATCCTCTTCATTGTGCTCCTCTCCTCCCATCTCCTCTCTACCCTTGGGCTCTATCTCTAAATTCATATGGGCTTGATCCTACTCCTCCTCCTCCCCCTCCTCCCCACTTTGTGAGTGGTGAAACCTTTATCCGGAGGAGTGATAATGATGCACTGGGAGCTGTAACCCTCTCCACACCGATAGGTATCCCTAGTGTAATAATTTTTCAACCATGCAGGCCCTTAAGGCCAACTTGTTCCTCTCTCTAATCCCATGGTAAACAATAGGAATGGAAGGAATTACATCAACATATGGAAGATCAAACTACTAGAGAAATCTATGAACATGGTGGACCTCCACCCTACCTATTTTGTCCACTAACTAAATCATGGTGCTGAATAAAATTAGTATAAATATGTCATCTCTCCACAACTCAATCATATCCTAATACGACATGGCAATGAACTCATATGTCGTAATAGTAGCCACTGATCTGATGAGCTCCCATGAAAACTATCAAAATTGTCCATCTAGAGGATCGATATCCCTTGGATCTAATATGCCAACTCTCCTCGATAGGGGATTGTCCTCTCATATACCAAAGCCATAACCAAAGTGCAATGGCTCAAGGACTTTCCCGAAGCCTAACAATGTGGTACAAGTCATGATAAGTAGTCCCCAAGATATCCACTCTGTAAGAAAATATCATACCATGTTACTCAATATCTGGATGACGGGAGCCCAAAAGTACAAAATATTTTCCCATCCTTGTCTCCCACCAAGCACAAAGCCAAAATAGCATTAATAGCCTTGCGCAAGGTAGGGATAGGTGTGGAGGAAATAGTTAGTAGATGCATACCCTGTTTGGTGCCCACATTCGATGCCCCATCATCCCCCATATAAGTATCCTAGTGTCATCCTCTAGCTAGTGACCCCACACTCTCAAGAGTCAGTCTCCTTCCAATCATAAGAACACCTAAAATATTGTGAACATTATCGAGAGTGATATTACACTCTCCTTTGACCCCATGAAACCAGAAAGTATTCCATTTGGCATCCCAATAACTTAATAAGTCACACAATTAGTGACTAGCTGGCACTAACAATATTGTTTGAGATATCCTCCATAGGTCAAGTATGTGTAGAAAATATCTCTCCACCCGAGTCAAATGATCAATAATCGTAGGGAGACAATCGAACTCTCTCGTTCAGCTCCATCAGACATAGTCATCCTTCTTTTGCATTCACCAAAACAAGAAAAAGAGAAAATTAGGAACATGATTTAATACATACGCTCATTAAAAACAATATAAAACAACTTAAAATAAAAATAATTCACTTAAGTTTCTCAAAATAAGGTTCTTCTTCGACAATTAAAAATTTTTCGCCCTGTGTAAAGTGGTGGTTGCGTAATTTCTACGGCGGTTGCGTGAATCGTCATCTGCTCAAGGTGACGGTCATGCTAAAAATAGACAAACCATCCCTTTTGACCCAAAAATGCAAAAAAATGGACCATTTTGGACAAAACAAAAGCTAGACCCACCTAGACGACCCCTAGGGAATATTTTGACTGGAATGTTTATAAAACTTACCCCCCTAGGTGTAGATTTCTAAAAATTTTACATTTTAGGTTTAAAATGAATTAATGAACAATCTTGATCTTTTTCTTATTCGTTTGATCTCTCACTCACGAGGCCATGATCACAACGTCATGCTATTTGATTTTACTTTACTCTCACATAAAATGGTGGAAAGTAATCAAGAGCTCTAAAAATCACTATGAGGGAAAAACAAATGATTTTGAAAATGAATGGTTATATATATATATGTATGTATGTATGTATGTATGTATGTATGTTTTGTTTTAATGTCATGTTGAGTGTGTGTGCTTTGTAGGGCTAGAGCACTAGCTCAAGTATACTTATATCCCCATGTAAATGGTAATTCCTCATGTCGTTTTGTTTTAGAGTTTATTGTTTGATATCATATCTATCTTCACTTGAGCATCGTTTACGCTTTATAAGTAGCGAGAGCTTGGATGACATCATTTTATCACACGGGCATGTCAGGTATAACTTCTAACTCCCCATTTTAGGAATGCCATACTCAAATTCTACGTTTTATGCCTCTTCCTAGCTATATAATAATTCTCCAAGGGGGTAATATGTACACACCCAAATTTGCACGCACTATATTGTCGAGAAAACAGTTTTAGAACCCCAATGATGATTCATGTATTTTCGAAGGTGTTTGAGCTCTTTTACCTCTTTAGGTTCATCTTTGTAGCTTAGATTACCTTAACCATTTCTTTCTTTTCGTAGCTTCGACATTGTTTTTATTTTATTTTTTACCTTGAGTTACCCAACCACCACCCTTCTTGGGCGGAGGTTGTGCAACCACCACCTTACAGGGAAATGGTTGCATAACCACCACCCTACTTGGAAAACAATTGCATAAATGGCGCTCTACACGGGGTGGCGGTTCCATGTGAATCAGATGAGACTTCTTAGGCATGATTTGGACACATGTTAACTCACTCTAGTTCACCTCTAGTGCACATTTCTTAATCAATTATTCTGATTTTAAGCTTGATTAATTTGTTCTAACCTCATCTTCCTCTTTTAATTATTGATTGAGATTTTAACTCCCATTCCATATTATGATCTAGCACCTTATGGTTTCTAAATAGATTAGATCATTTCCCAGCCAACCTTCTATAAAACCATCACTTCTTATAAAGAAAATGGATGGAGATTATTTGTGTATCTTGCTTAGTTGAGCTATCATAATATTGCTAAAAATGCACAGCCAAGATATTTTCTCTTTCATTGTATTTATTTTTCCTCTATTGCAACTAGAATTCCATCAAACTATTATTGCTTTAGTGCTTTCTTCTTATTGCTTCCTTTACATTCCCAGTTCCCTGGACTCACATGGACACAAAATATTGGTAAAGACAACTGAGGGGACAAAGTGATACCACAACTAGCATTTCCTCTGGATTGTAAATCTAGGTTGGGGGTTGTTATTGAGTTTATTCATTTATTAATGAACATACAGACAATTATCAACTAGATTAGAAGAAATCATTTTATTTATTGTAAATAGTTAGATCATTTCCAAGAATCTTTCACATCTTCTATAGAAGTTTCTAGTGATAGATCCTTCCCTTCCTATCCTTTTGGATTTGTGAGGGAATAATATATGGAGGAAGCTTGCTATATCACCATAGATAATAACAAATATGTTGCAAATTATGGTTTCTATTGAATCTTCTCATATTCTATCCCATGGAAGTTGTAGGGGAAGAAAATATTCTCAAAAGCTTCAAATCTTCCGTGTCTCTGAGATAGGAAGAGGATTTGATAATCCATAATTATTAATTAGAAAAATATTCATTTAAATTAGAATAGATTTAATATATTATTGCACAGATAAATAGCTACATTTGGCTATTTATTTTTATAGGATTTGTTAATTAGGATTAGAAGAAATTTATTTCTTCATTTCTTCATTATTCTAGAAAGTTACAGAAAATACAAAAAGATTAGTTTAAACTATATTAGATTTTTTTATTACTTTATTTCTTCTAATATTGGAAAATAAAAATAAACATAGTGTAGTTTTTATTTTCTTATATTAGCTTATTATTTACTTTCATAGATTTAAATTGATCAAATGTATACATGTCCATTCCCAGGACCATAGGAATGAAAACATATGGTTGTGATCTATGGGTACCCTAACCAAATGGGCCCAAATGTTTCACGGACATAGATACTGGAATTCGTATGATTAACCTTAAAAAACCATCACAATATTATGAGTGCATTGCACAACTCAATGTCTTAAACATCGAGGCTAACAAGGCTTACGAATATTGGATTTCCCCTAGCAATAGATTTTATATCAAACAAATATGACCAGAGAGAGTCTACAGTTGCGATCCTACGGTCCCTCAACCGAATGAGCCCAAAGACCAATTGGACTTAGACACTAGATTACATGCACTAGTCTTTAGAAAGTTCCCACTTCTACTAGAAATTATTAGAAAAATAAATGTTTTGAACAAAGAAGGTCATCCAACCCTTGTGTTCTAGATTGAACCAGTTGACTGTGCATAGACTTAGTGGGACCATGTCTCTCGCATTTATTCCATGACCTTATCTAGACATCATTACAAGGCACCCATTGGTTTTCCACATATCCCACAACCATTAGAGAGGATTTCGTAGAGTTTGACATTGATTGGAGTCTTTGTGTGGCTATTCTTTCCAACCCATCCATTAGACCCATTCAAGTTAGAAGGGCCTTTCTTTCCCTTGATGAGAAGATCCCGATATTGCGTATCGAGGACATTATTTTACCTTGACAACTTGTTCATCCCATTTCCACCTATTTTTGTCCACATATCACATATTCATCATATTTTTGCTACATATAGCCATTCACTTATTCTACATCGGTTGTCGGCACGATCTCAAGAGGTTGTGTGTGATTGAAGATCACGTGTTGATTTTCAATCATATAATAACTTACCTTTATAATTACCTAAACATTTCTTGAGTTTTATAACAAATATGGCCACTATCTTCTCATCATCAATATAAAAATATTAATCATCTTTAAATTTCTTACCTTACGAATTACTATCATAGTTTAATGTAACATCCTTCTCTGGAGATCTTTCCTCTTTTGTCCCGATCTCATAGATATCCAATGAGGATATCAAAGCTGTCCTCGGTGGGTATGTAACTTTTCCAACTTGACCTTGGCATATCCTTCATAAATGGTCTAAAAACTCTCCCAAATACCTTTAGATGTATCACATTGAATGAAATTGACAAGCTCTTCCTTTGAAAGACCACATAAAATAGTATTCATATCTTTAGAGTTAATTTAACTATCCTTCTTTATTACTACATCAGTTTGGTGCGTAGTAGGTATAATGTATCCAATAATCATTGATTTCCATATGTCATAACATAATGAAAATAGATAGGTATTCATTTTAATTCCATGAAATGCATAATTAGTCCCATTTAAGATAGGATCCTTATTGGTTAAGAAACCTCCTTGAATTTGGTTACAAGCCATACCCATGCTTCTAGGATCTTCTTCAAGCTATTAAACCTTCTCCAAAGGACCAATTGTTAGAAGTACAATCACTGAGATGGGGGGTGAATTAGTTTTCTTAATAACTTTTTTCAATTATATTAAATTACATGAATCATCAAATCAACCATTCAACACACATTAACCATAGTGATCTTATTATGCATGAAACAACCATCCACAAGAACACAAAGAAAGATAAAACACAACATATATGTGGGAAACCCTAAAGGGAAGAAAACCCACTGATCTCTATATTTGGAAAATTTTCCTATAAAAATAGATTTAGTGAAGAACCAACTCCACATGGAGCACCAACACCAAATTTCCAAGCACCCGCTTGCAAGGAAGCACCAACTCCATAAGGTTTTAACAAGCACCCACTTGTAAGGAAGAAAAAAATCCTAAGTGACTCAACACCAACTCAGCCACCTCTAAATGTTTTTCACCTTCTTAACTCTCAATTTCTTAATCAACAAATTATGGCACTCTATCTTTCCTTCTACTCTTCATCACTCATCAAAATTTCTAGGTATGCTTATTCTCTCATCAAATTCCTTCACTTTGACTTAAGCATGGATAAATTGTCCATATTAGCTTGATAAATTTCAAATATTAAATATAAAATCACTCATCATGGTCTACAAGACCTATTTCATATTTCTCAAGAACTATATCTCACTCATACACCTCCTTGACATAAAAATTATCTTACATGTGTGTGTGTGTGTTTGTCTCAAGAACATTCAAAAACATAGTCGGTCATAGATACATAACACCATTTATGTTGGCTATGAAAAGTGTCAAATAAAATCTAGAAAACATGAAATGATTGCAACATAAGCTTTTTTTGGTCCGTAATAACCAGATTATGCCTTTTACTCATTAAGGAAATCATGAAGATCTACTTGCACTAGGTATGCCTACAAAACAAAGAAACATGAACTTCTTCGGAAACCTAGTTATTCTTTAAATATCAAAATAAATTTTAAAAAAACTTCTATGATCTCATCCATGCTTTATTTTTTTGGACCATGAATTCATGTCATAAAAACACCTTAAGTACAAAACTTCCCTATTAGGTTTGTATACCAAATAGTTTGTCTTGAATAATGAGGCTTATAAAACTTTAATAAACTCAAAGATGATAAATAAAACTTGTAGATATATACTTTATGACCTTAAAAACATCAACATATTCATTAGGCACCTCAATTCAGGTATAAGGGTTCAAGAAAATCTCTCGCACCACAATCACTCAAAGCTGTCAAAACACATTAAGAACCAGTCATGAGAAATTGAATTCATAAGGACATGTCAATAATGAAACCTATCTATAAATCATCATATAAATGAATAATCTATCACTAAAATTCGTTTATTTATCTTTTCCAATGAAAATTTTGACTTCTATAGAAACATATTCATAAAGAAGACATGTACCCACACATTTTATCTCTCATTCAACTACTTAATGCCACCTATAGGTACTTGAGAGATTCTAATACAAGATCCAATCATCAAAATAGGAAATCCAATCCATTATGAGCCTGTTTGAGCCATATCTTTCCTATCGAGTCATTACTAGGGTTTTATAAGGGTTTAAGAGCAACTTTGGTGTTAATGGTTGTTCATAAACGTATGGACCATGAACCCAAAACCAATGCTAGGAAATTTTAGCTAGAACCCTTCCGTATCTCTCCCTAACATCTTAAGTTACCATGCCAAGGATTAATGTGTCAATGAGAACTGAAAAATCTTCTCAATTTTGCATTCTCCATTCTTGTGAGCTCAATAGACCTCAATACCACTTTTCATGATTTTTCCTTCAAGCATTGACCTCAAAATTCATGAACACACCTAGGAAAACTTGTTACACCTTTAAAAATTCTCACATTCCCATACTTTCCTTGAAAATTGAACCTCATACCTCATTAGGTCATGCTTTCTTCACCTTTCTCTCTACTCCTTGGTCTTCTTGCATTACTAAGCCTTGAAACTGACTCTCATACCTCTTTTCATGTATTCTAAAAAATGTTATCAAGCTTAAAAAAATTCACACATTTGTGCACTTATCTCACTAAGTTACCATGCTCGTACCTTTAAATCTCATAAGCTTGTTACAATATAGACTGCCCTTGCAAATGTATTTTTCATCATGCCTTCACGGGGAAAATATTCACATTGATATTTGTAATCAAATTATCTCTCTCACACATTGCCAATAAACCTTCACAAGCTCACCTTTGACATCAAGGATCATTATTCCTGTACATGATGCACCCTTTTGACATCAATGACAACAACATGCCAAAAAACTCCCCATGACATCAACCATGCACAATATCATCAATCTCAACATCAATAATAATCCACAACATTTCCCACTTCTCTTCATCAGCACAAGTGTTCAATATTTTCTTGTTAAGTAGGTATTGATTGGAAAATAGATTTTGTCTCAATATTTTCCCCAAGTCTCTTCTCTTATAAATGATATTCTTCCCTCATTTGATCAATAATACTATTACTACTGCTCATGGCTTCAATAATACTACCCACTTCACATTAGGAACCATTACTTTGGATTGTTGGCCTTAAGACATTTCCAAGGATATTTCATATCATACATAATTATCTTCATTAAAACATAATCTTGGGTTGCCCTTGGATACATGATATAAAGGCTATTCTTTCTACTTTCCATTTCTTTGTTAATATCATCCACAATGAATTTGATCATACCATAGGTATTGATTGAGACCCCTTTAAGTATTGTCATCTTGGTATGTCCCATTCACATCTTCCTTTTATCACTATGATATTGTAATAAATTCCTATGGATTGTCTTGACACCGACATTATTAGTGAAACTAGTCATTATTTTGCTTCTCTTTCACTTTCACATATGAACCATTTAATAGGTTCTAGCACCTCTGTAATCCCACCCTCTTATATTATGCCCTCACACCCAACGAATCCTCCACTATTGGAAGGTGCTATTCAAATACTTTATGCCTATGATTATTCTCTGATAACGAAAATGATGTCATTGATCCATGGAAATTTTTAAGAAACCCAACTGAAAAAAACTTACAGAAATCATGGCCAATATGGTGAGAACCATATTCGATGGGTTGTCGAATTATCTAAAATCAGCATTCGTGGCATTGACAAAATAATATATATTTTTGAAGAAAATTTTTGATGGAGTGGTGAATAAAGGATAACTTATCATATTATGGACTTATCCATTATTTTCAAGTAGAGGACCAGTTTACATTTGAAAGGAAGCCAAATTTAAAAGACCCACTAGTTATATAGACTCCACGAAACATCTAAAAGTAAACCAAAGACATGAAATGTGTTACCATTCCAGAGATATCCCAACCAAATATTTCTAGAGGACTTGAATCCCATGAAATAATTTGTAATAAAGATAAATTTAGGGTTAAGAGTTGGGGTCGGGTCTTGGGTCAATGATTCATATAGGAAAATGAATGGACAAAGAAGGAGATACATGTTGTAGATCAAGAGCATCATCGGGGACATGTGGAAACATTCCAACCCTCTTTAAATTTATTAGGTTCCACTTAGTGATTAGTTTCTACAATCTATATATATGGAAAATTTAATCAAATTTCAAGAAATATTCCCAACATGTCAACAAATGAGACCAAATGACTATGAAGGTTTCCTAGAAATCTTGGTGATCCAAGAATGTTTTATAATCTGGCCTATCGATCACGTGACAATTCATTAAAAAATATGAGTTAGGATTGGAGATCCGTTGGCTATTCCCATGGGAAAAATTAATGTTTTTGAAACTTTGGTTGAAATGTGGGCACTACTATGGTCGTAAATATAGCCAAATTCATATTCCATAGTTCTTACTTTTAGCCAAATTACAAATATCAGCCACTAAAATTTTCCATGCATTGATCTCACCGATGATAACTTACGAATATCAATTTCCACTCAAAGAACAAAGATGAATCCATGTTTCATCTCCTATACATTTCCACTCTCCTGGGCATTATCGGATCAAGAATGTTGCTTCGATATAAGTTCTACAGCCCATAATATAATATGGTTATCAAACTAGATTCTCTACCATTTTTACATCATATTACTATCTTATCCCATATTGATATACCATACCATTTTTTCTACCTTGTTTTGTAGTATCTTCCTCACTTTACCTTAGAAGTGGCATCACTGTAATCTTAAGATTTATCATCAACCCGATATCAAATTTTACCTCTATTATCGCATTTCTAGACATGAAACTAATCATTTCCAAACCTTAATATTTTTAATCAATGAATTTAAAGTACATGGACATATTTTATTACTATCTACAACTACCATTACACAATCTTCCCTTGCCACTTTACATATCTTCAAACATCTTCCATTCTTTGATACCTTCACTAGTATTGTTTACATTCATAATCAATATTGGCCATATGCATCACTCAATTTTCATACAAACAAGAATATATGTACCCATGAGGCCTTACCTTCTTTCATAATTACACCTTTTGATAGCCCACCTCTTCATACGACCACAATATTTTTCAAGGATATGTTATGCTCATGGTTTCCTTTGGCCTTCACCTTGTCACCACTAATTTTTGGTCTCTCTCAATCCTTAGACCATATGATTGAATTTTTGTATGATCTTGGTTACGATGTACCTTTGAAACACTCACCTCAGATAAATCTATCATTTATTTCCCATTTCTCACTTGCATGAATACCATTTGTAGTGATTAATCCCTTAATTATAAACCCACCAAACATATTGGATTCATACCATGAAAACCCAATGTACTCCTTACACTAATGAAGAGTATATCACAACATTTTACTACTTTTGGTAGGTTGAAAAATTCCTATGTCCTCATTACATTCAGTCTATAACATGACAGACCCTACTCCTATTGACTTTAACCCTAATATCGATGATCTATCGATAACACTTGGTAACCTTGGGGATATCTTGTATGACGGAAAAGTGACATGCGAGTGTGGGAATCTACAAGCAACTCTTCCTCGCACCCGACCTCCCGAGGTCGTGCCAAGACAGCCGGTGGGTATGGAATATGTGTGAGATGTAGACAAACTAGTTAGGCAATCTAATGTCTTCAATACGCACTAGCGGAATTTGTGAGTCTAAGGAAAAGAAGGCCCTCCTAACTTGAACTGGTGTGATAGATCGGTCAGCAAGGATGACTGCTCGAAGGCTCCAATCAATATCGAGCTCTGGCGTGATTCGATCTATAGGTTGTGGAATACATGGAAAATGACCCGGGATAGTTTCGTGTATTTCTCCGGATAGGGTCATATGGTGGATGGTAAATATAGTCAATTCTATGGATGATTCTCTGGCCTAGTCCAGAATTCCCTAGCTCTGTTAGCTGTGTCTAGCAAGGATAATTGTTCGATGATGATAGGCGGAAGTGGAGTAGACCGGAATACTAGTGTGCGTAGGCCAGTGTCTATGTCTAATTCTCCTGTGGATTCGTTAGGCTGCGGGATTTGTGGGTCACAACCGTAGATTCTTAGTTGTTGTGGACCTGCTATGGTCATGTGTGAAATCAAGTCCTAATCCCTAATATCCAGTAATCGTATGCTTTCTCAGCTTCTATATTTAGGATCAATAACTGTGTGATTTTCTCAGAATATCTTATAGGCATTCGTGTAACCTAGATTCTTAGGCTGGTATCTGTATCTAGAAGAGTGTCTCCGCATCCGGGTTGTGGGACCAAAGGATCACAACCAAATATTTGTTCTCTTTCGAATCCTTCTATAGTCATATGAATGTTACCTAGGGTAATCTGTAGTTCAGGTTGATTTGACCAAAACGTGTGTGCTTGGTCGTCTTCTATGTTTAGTCCGTTCAACTGGGAATTGATTTGTTGCAAGCTTACCGTTGTTCGGAAGACTTGAATCCTAAGATTTTGATCTATATCAATTATCACTATGATGAGATTGGGCTGAGGTACGATTGGCTCGAATATGTATTCCCTGGGCTCTCTAGGTCCCGTGATTGTCATACAAAAGAAACAAAGTAAAAAGAACTACAAGAAATGAAATTTAATTATGTGAAGTATATCTATAAGACGTATGACTTCTTTATTTTTGTGTGTTTTCTGACGAGCTTTACGAATTTAAGATATCTAGAATTGATAGCTAAAATAAAAATTTTAAAACAAACAAAATAACCGAGTGTAGCTATCTGTCTATGCAATTTGTAGATCTATTCTAAACAATAAAATAGCTTATCTAATCTATTTGCAAGACTCTTGATCCTACCTCAAAAGTGAGGAGTGAATCATAGTTTCTCATAAACTATCAATCCTCACATCTTCCCTGGTAATATCGAGAGTAGAATTAACTAAAATAAAGTGATTAACTACTCTATTTGATATGATTCTAAATAGAACTTTGAAAGCTAGAACCTGGATTCTGCAGAACAGTGGTGAATCTAATGATGTGTGTGATCTCTTCCCCTCGGTGTGATCTCCTGTTCCTTCATGTTCACGTGGATCCGAAAAGCATGTAATGCTAGCATCACCGAAGTAGATATTGGGATAAAGGTAGCTTAGAACACCGATCGAATATAATGCGAGTAGACAGAGGGATAGCGCAAGAGTACAGAGCTTGGCTTATGTAATTCCTAGTGGGATCTATTACGAGTCATGCAACATAAAGCATCCAGAACCTGAAACTATCCTATTTGAGGAGAAAAACTTGCAACTTTAATGGCTTCCTAAGCTATTCTACTCCAATGGATTGGATGAAATAACAGCACTGCTTGCACAAGATGGATATGTGGCTTACCAACAGTAAAACAATGCTAACTAAGCATGTAATGAAAGGAACTAAGCATTCTAAGAAAAAGGAAAACTAAATCTATTGCAAAGAGAAATCAGAGGCAAATTTTGAGGGGCCATTTACTTGAGCACAAGCCAACTATTTATAGCATTTGCATTTACCCAAGATAAAATCCAAATAGAACTCTTAAACTATAAACAATGGAAAAACACTATTCCAGGGAACCGAGAATCATAAATGCAAGCTTATGGTGGTGAAAGAAAGCTGGTAAAATGTTGAATTTATGTGAATCGTGTTAAAAGAGATTTCGGAAAACACGTAAAGGAACACCACCTTGAGCAGGGCGGTGGTTACAGGACCGCCACCCTGTTCAAGGCGGCGTTCACAAGACTACACCGCCCTGCAGGCGGCGGTTTCATCATGAAGAGCAAAAGGCCAAGAAAAGAGGGGAAAAGGGAAAAACAAAGCACACGGGGTTAAGCGGGGCATGCAGGATGTTAACGCACACTGAGAGCTTTTCGGATCCCGAACACCTTGTGAGGAGACCTGTATCATCATTGGGGCACGTGTCACATTGTTCTGGCAGTACAGTACCTTACAATTTTGGGTACATACATATTGCCCCCTTAGAGAAGCATTTTAGCCATGAAGAGGTGTAAAATGGTGGGTCCGAGTATGGCGGTCCCGAAATGGGAAGTTAGAAGTTATACCTGATACATCCGTGTGTTGAAATGACGCCGTCCAAGATTCCCGCTACCTGCAAAACGAAAAGAGAACTCAAGTGCAGATAGACACAATAGCTTGAAAAATAAATGCTAAAATAATAGGGAAATGAGAATGTACCATTTGTGCGGGGATAGGAACTTACCTCCGTCGGCACTCCAAACCTATGAAAAAGTCATTTAAAATGAACCAGGGCACTATATATATGAAAGTGGGCCCATTTTCCTATTCATTTGTGTGAGTCGATTTGATTGATTTTGAGCTCTGGGACCCACAAAGGACGGTTTCTTGCGTGAGTAGAGTCAAAATGTCTGTGACGACATAGCGATCATGCCTCCATGTGTAGAACATCGACCCGTGAGATCACAGGTTAGTTTTCTTCAGTTTATCCTTTTTACCCCCTTAAATTTGAAATGCTAAATACTTTGTCATGGGGGGTAATTTTTGAAAATGTTAGTGTTAAAAGGTCCACCTAGGGGGGGTGCCTACTGGGTAGGCTTTGTTTTTAGGTAAAATGGTCATTTTTGCTCTTTTTAGGCTTTTTAAATTTAAAACCCCGCGTGGGTTTCGGATAACCGCCTCCCTACTCGGGCGGCGGTTTTGCATGTAATGTAAAAGGAACATCTATTTGAGATTGTGTTTGTATTTTTAGCATTTCTACATGCTTTCATGATTTTTCCAGTATTACTTGGATGCTAACTTGCTCTGTTTTGTGTGTTTTTGGGTGTATGCAGGCAAGAGAGGAGTATATCCGGTGGAGTCGAGAGAGGGAGTGTGATTGGCTCCCAGGGGTACTAGATGCCCTCTCACAGGATGAGGAGGACACTCTTCTTAGCGGGCTGGGATACTACACATTTCACGCGTGCCCCACATTACACCATCTAGTCACATCCTTTGTGATTTGTTCTCATACTGGGATGCAGATCGGAACACCTTCCGATTGCCAGGGGTCCGTGGTGAGTGGACTATTACATTGGAGGACGTCTATCGTATTCTGGGGGTCCCGATCATCAAGAGACGACTCACCCTAGAGACGGCAGGTTCACGGGCATAGATTACACAGTGGGCCACATATATGGGAGATGCAGTCATCTCTACGGGGTCGAAGAAGGGGGTTAGAGTTCGATCCATTCCTTCTTTGCCCATCCCCCTACTTCACCAGGCCATCATGGGGATCCTTGCCTCGAGACTGATCGGGGACAAGGGAGGAGATACATTACTATATTGCTGGTCCCCCATTATTGCACAGATAGAGGGGCACGATCAAATATATGCCTGGGGAGCAGATATTCTTGGGACCACCTACCATGACTTATACAGGGTGGTCTATTTACAGGGGCAATCCTTGAGCCACTCGACCCTAGTCATGAGTTGGGTCTATGAGCATTTCATCCCTTATGGCAGGGGTGTGGAGGTGGTAGATCCTGGAGCTGTGAGGGCAGCCAGATGGACAGACATGTCGGTGCTCTCAGTACCTCATCGCCCGGTTGCCTGCCTCGCTGACTACCGCTAACATGGAGGCCACACCATACCAGATTATGGTAGGCATATGGGGTGAGGAGGCTCTTACCTTGATCTCCTGCTCCATGACATGCCAGCTTATTGATAGAGTGGGGCGAGTGGAGATGCACCCCTTTGGCCGTGTTCCTCAGCAGTTTGGCTTACCATACATGGGTATGCTTCCTCGAGTGGCACCAAGTATACGAGATCGTCCCCGAGAGGCCGAGGGGGCCAGAGGTCGGGGTTGGACAGTGGTTACTCCTGGCATTCCTATTGCAGCCAGGAGGATAGTTCGTGCCAGAGGGAGAGCCGGTGTGCCTCAGGCACCTTTGCTTCAGATCACCGCGGGTCCTGCCCATAGCAGCGATGACCCCATTGAGGTAGACTCCGAGTCTGAGGAGTTTACAGGGGGAGAGACAGAGGAGGAGACCAAGGATAGTGATCCTGAGTGGCACGACACCCAGGATATCATGCAGGCGGAGAGGGCCGAGCAGAGTGCAGAGAGGGTGACTCTGGTTTCAGAGGAGCCACTCTCCCAGGGCCATGGGGAGGATGAGTCTGTTGTGGGGCATTACGTTGCTCCAGCCATAGGAGCAGCCCCTTAGTTGGCAGTGGCATCCGTGGCGGGTGCTGATCCCATAGATCCATCTTGGAGGCCTGGTGATCCGAGTAAGTTACCCTCTCTCCCTTCTAGTGTTTGTTTAATTTAAGATCATTTTAGTTACTATCTCTCCTTGTGTTTTATCTTGGATTTCTAATCTCCTATTTGGTTTCTAATTTTTCTCCTTGGTTTGCAGAGACCACCGATGAGTGGCGGGACTTGATTCACAGGGTATGCACTGATACCCTGATGATCCCCATGGAGAGGACCCGTGCAGAGCTGTCCATGGATGCTGGGGAGCCTTCAGCAGCCGGCAGACATACCGACGTCTTCGCTCCAGTCTGGCATGTGGCCAGGATGGTATCGACCCTTCGCACAGAGTTAGCGGGGTACAAGATGGCTGAGCGCTTGATGAGGAGCCATTCTCATGGTGAGACTGCGGCTGCCCCTCGGGATCCTGAGCCCTCCATGCATTCAGAGCGCCGGCGTAGCCGGAGTCCTAGGCGTGGGCGTGCACCTTCAGAGGGGTCTCATAGGGATTGAGAAGCCACTTGGCTCTCATAGATTTTGTACTATATATTCTTTTGTATATCCCGGGCTCTTTGAGTGTTTTGACCATGCTTAGTGCATGATGACATTGTATATAAATGTTGATCATTTATATATATGTATTCGTTCTGGATCAAAATCTTGGCATTCATGGCTTTCTTTCTATTTCCAGTTTCCTCATGTATGCTATGATGTATGTTTATATGTTTCTTTTTAGAATATATGCAATGGTGAACAAATGATGCAAGTGTTTTACTTTCCTTTTGTGTTTCATGATGCTGATATATGATAATGTAGATATAATGTGATTTTGAATCTTAGTTTCTGTAAGCAATTTTGGATACTTCATGTTTGTTTTGGCAAAGTGATGAAAATAAACCGGTACAATGAACAGATAAACCTGCCCCTACCCCCAACTCCATGCAACTAGTAAGATGCGAGGGCTTATCACCAAGAGTTGGGAAGGGTGCAAGTTATGAGGTGTAGTGAAATGATAGTGATGAAAGACAGACAAAGCTTTGGCGGAACCAAATTAGGACACCACAAGTCTACTCCACTCGAGTGACTTCATAGTTTTGGATGCAACTTGCTTTGCAGTTTATCCAGACTTAGACCCGTAGATGGCCACATAGTAGACAAAATCTTGGTTTTTAGGATTTTAACTCTCTTGGGATTTTGAATATCTAATTAATTTGTTTTTGACTTAAAGTTTCAAAGTTTTAATTGTTTGTGTGTGACCTTTTACATTTATTTATCAAGAGGACCCCCTACACTTTGCCCCATGCTACTAGTAAGAAGCGTGGGTGTATCACCGTGGGCAAAGCATAGGCGAGTAAGGGAATTTCCATCCTTTCCCAACCCTACGTCACTAGTAAGAGACGCAAGCTCATCACCAAAGGTTGGTGGGGCAAGGAAATGTGTAAAATTAAAATTTTCTGTTTGATCAATGTTTGACTTGTTTATTTGAGTAAAATGTCAGTATGTGTTTATTTCCAAAGAGATATACATATGGGATAGATGTGACACCATGAAGCTTCTAGAGCAGAGACCATAGACAAGACACCTACCGTAAGAAGAAACCAAAAGTGAGAATAAACTTGCAGATCTTGGTATGGTTACCGTTAAGACTTTGTCATGTCTAGCTTTATTTGATAAAATGATTCTGAGATAATTTGATGATATCATGAAAATGGAGAGGTACGATTAGAAAGTTTATGCCAACAACATCATGAGTTTGTAATGAATTGCTTTGAGAATAGATTCCTTGATCACAATTTGTGTATGAAACAAGTGGACAATATGATCCTAATCTATATGAAGATGCAATGTAGATAGATATATAAGTAGTGCTAGCTGCTCACGCGTAGAACCGCTTGAGGTGCAGGGAATTGACTGTTTCACCAAATTCCTCACCTTCTAGCGTACATAAGAGGTATGCACCATTTCCATAGTCCTTCATGACTCGGTATGGGCCCAACCATTTAGGTTGGAACTTCCTTCCTTCGCCGGTCTTCTTGTCGATCCTGGCTGTCTAGTCTTAGAACTAGATCACCTTCATATATGTCGCGTTCATAGAATTTCTTGTTGTCTATCGCGACACATCCGGTCAGCATAGACTCTATGCCACTGTTTAGCATCTAACCTAGCTTCATCTAGGCTTTCTAGTTGGGAAAGACGTGCTTCTCTGTAAGCGTCTTCATCTAGAATCCCTTGTAATGAAATGCGGAGACTGGGTATTTCAACCTCAAGTGGGAGAACTGCTCTACCCCAAATACTAGCGAGAAAGGAGTTTCTCCCGTTGGTGTTCTTATTGAGGTTCGGTGGGCCCATAAGGCTGGATATAACTTTAAGTGCCAATCTCGTTTGTTTTCTTTCACCGTTTTAAGGAGAATGGCTTTTAGTGTTTTATTTGTCACTTCAGCCTGTCCGTTGGCTTGAGGGTAATACAAGGAAGCCGTATGATGGCTTATCTTAAATTTATTACATTACATAGTTTGCATAACCTCTTCATTCTTAAAGAAGTTCCATTATCGGAGATAATGATTTGTGGGATACTGTACCTATAAATGATTTGGTTCAAAATGAACTTGGTGATTACAGAACCAGGTATAGTAGTAAGAGGCATAGCCTCTACCCATTTGGTAAAATATTCGGTGGCCGTGATTATAAAATTATGGCCGTCTGTGGATGAGGGAGAGAATTTCCCTATTAAATCTAGGCCCCATGTAGAAAAGGGCCATGGAGTAGTGATTGGTTGCAGAGCTTGTGCCGACATATGGATCTCATGGGAGAATTCTTGGCACTTATGACACCTGCGTATGAACTCTACTACGTCATGTTCTAGAGTAGGCCAGAAATAGCCCATTCGATGTATTTTATGAGTGGTGGCATGACCACCGAAGTGGCCTCCACACATTCCACTGTGGGATTCATGGAGAATCTTCTTTGATTCTTCCGTGTCGACACATCTTAGGAGCATTCCATCGAACGCTTTCCGATAGAGCACTTGCTCTATAATGATGTATTTAGCTACGATAATATGTAACCACCTTTTTGGTTGCGGTGTAGCTCCTTCTGGATACGTATGGTCCATGATATAATTAATGATATCAGTGTACCAAGGACACTCAGAGATAGAAGGTCGGGTTTCGATGTAGTATACGCACTCATCTGGAAAATCTAGATCTACTAGATTGCCTCCATCTAATGGGTTATCAGCTAACCAATCCGTGATGATTTGTCCCTTAACTAACTTTTGATTTACAAACGTTAATTCGAATTCTCCCATTAAGGTTATAAAATGTCCAGCCTTCTTAGATAAGGACCCTTGTGTGAGGAAAGTTCGTAAATGGTCTGTTTTTACCATGACCCTTGTTTCTTGATTTAGCATATAATGTCTTAGGTGTTTGGTTACAAAGACTATGGCAAGGCATTCTCGTTCTGCTTGTGTATAACGTGTTTCATAGTCAAGCAATGTTTAGCTAATGAAATAAATCACGCGTTCTCTCTTGTCATCATCTTCTTGAGCCAACATGCAAGCTAGCGAGACATTGGTAGCTTGTGAGTATAAAATTAATGGGCGATCTAGCTTAGGTGGCATTAGCGTAGGTGGTGACAACAAGAAACGCTTAACCGCGTTGAAAGCTTTATTGCAATCTTTAGTCCAATCAATGCTATAGTATTTCTTGAGTAAATTGTTGATCGGATGAATGGTGAAACTTAAGTCCGGATGAATCTTCGGATTGCACCTAGCTTTCTGAGAAATGACCTGATTCCAGATTCATCCGAAGGTGGAACCATTTCGAGGACAACCTGAATTTTGGTTGGGTCAACATCTATCCCTCATGACGATATGATGTAACCTAGGAGCTTCCCTCCTGTTACACCAAAGACACATTTTTCTAGGATTTAGCGTGACTCGTATTCTATCAGATGTGAGAGAATGATGCGGAGTACTTCCGGATGGTCACAATGCTTCTTGGCCTTAGCCAACAAGTCATCTACATAGGATTCCATGATTTTATGAATTAAATCATGAAATATATATGTCATAGCTCGCTGGTATGTAGCACCAGCATTCTTGAGACCAAATGGCATGATAGCATAGCAATAAGTTCCCCAAGGAGTTATAAATGTGGTTTTAGCTTGATCTTGTTCAGATATTTTGATTTGATTGTATCCCGAGAATCCATCCATGAGAGACAAAATTTCAAACCCAGTTGTTGCATCAACAATGACATTAATGGATGGCAATGAGAAGTTGTCTTTAGGACACGCTTTGTTGATGTCTTGGAAATCTATGCAGATGCGTATCTTCCCATTCTTCTTGAGAATGGGAACGATATTAGATACCCATTGGGAGTAATCGATTGGCTTGATGAATCCTACTTGGAGGAGTTTTATTACCTCCTCTTTTACCATGAGAGCTACCTTGGGTTTCATGGGTCTTGATTTTTGTTTAACTGGCTTTGCATCATATTTAGTGACGAGGTTGTGCACCGCAATGTGGGGTGCAACTCCTGTCATTTCCTTATAATTAAATGCAAACGCCTTTTGATGTTCTTTGAGGATCCGAGTATGTATTTCTACTTCTTCCGGGGTTAATGAGGATCCTAATTTCAATATCCTTGGTTCATCTTCCATTCTAATGTTAATATCAATTGTTTCTTCGATCAAAGAGGCGTTACCTTCTTCAAACTCAGGTGGGGCTAGAGGTAAATCAAAATCGTCCCCATTTTCTACTGTGTATACGCTAGGTTATATTTGTGAGGGCAGTTCCATCATGGGATTTCCGAAGTAGGAAGACAAATGTGGGATTAAGGACAAATCTATCATATGATAGGAGAGATGCAATGCCGCATAGGTGTTTAAATAACTCAAAGTGGCCATATCACTATCAATGTGGTCTAGGGTAGTAGATTTGTTTTCATTTCCGTTTAAAAGAGAATTTGTCATTGTTTTTATCAATGGTTCATCACGAAGGGATATCATGAAACGAGTATCCTCTAACTTATTTCTTGGAGTAAAATGTGATGCTGAAGTTGCTATTGAATCAGCGAGAAGATTTTTCTCTCGTGGATTTCTTCAATTGATATGAAGTCAAAATCCTTGCTTAAATCTAATACAACTTTTTTTTAAAGTCAGTAAGTGCTCGGATTTGGTTTCATATATCTCAGAGACTTGGTTTGCTACCAATTGTGAGTCTCCTAAGACTCTGATGTTATCGACACCGATTCTCTTAGGTAAGACGAGGCCAAGGAGGAGGGCTTCGTACTCAGCGCCATTGTTTGTGCATTTGAAATTTAGTTTGAAGGTGAAAGGTAAGACTTTTCCTTCAGGGGAAGTAAAGATTACACCTACGCCCGCTCCGTAACGGCATCTAGCTCCATCAAAATTGAGTGTCCAATATTTAGCTGGGAATATGGACGTTGGGATATCTATTGTGTTTGTGCATTCTACTTCCACCATACAGAGATTCTTTGTTGGAAGAGAGCCAATGCCTAGGGAACATCCCATACTTGCAGAGTCAAATGGTAAGAACATTGGTAGATCTTGTTCTAGCAATTCAATGATTTTTGTAGTAGTTCCTAATGATACCATATGTACGGTGTTATCCTCATCTTTGGGGTTGGGGTTGCCTATCTCGTCGTAGGTACCAGCTTTTCTTTTAGTTTTGTGTCGGTCGGTTTATTAAGTTGGTTTGTTGGGAGTTCAAACTCCGAGTGCACGCCTGGTCTTTTTTTTAAGTCATTTAGGTGTACATCGAATGGTTTTGGATCACCTTTGGCAACAAATATCTTCCCTAAGTGTAAAAACCTTACTTCTTGAAATAGTGTAGAAGGGATTGCCTTCATGCGATGTATCCATGGTCGGTTGAGGATCATATTATAGTTAGTTTCCCGATCTATAATATAAAACTCAGTCAAGATGGTTTTGGGTCCTAAGGTGACCGGTAATATTATAGTTCCAATCAAGGTGGCTTTAAGGCTATCATAGCCCCTTAGTGTATTTCGAGTCGTGGAACAATTGGTTTCTCCATACCCTAGCTTTTGAAGGAAAGAGAAGGGGACTATGTTAACTGCTGCCCCATCATCTACCATCGCACGCTTTACATAGTTGTTATAAACCCATACTTGCAAATGTAAGGCTGGATCACCTCGGCGTGTGATCTCAGCATCTGTTGGCATTTTGTTTATCTCGAATATGAATTCGACATCCCTATCTCGCCGCCTCTAGAGGATGAACATCAAAATCCACATGATTTACCTATGTTTCAGTGCAAAGGAGTGATGTTAATTAGATGACCTAAACCTAATGCTTTAAAAGAGCAGCCCCTGCAAGGTAGGAGAGTTCTTTAGTAAGTCTAAGAATGAAATGTGCGAGAAGGTTTTTTTAGGTCATTAATCAAATCATAGGCTCCCACTGGTTTTACTATGATTTGTTAGATGTCATCTCGCCCTGCAGTGGCCCGGACTTGGCTAAGAGAAATACTCTCATGTCCTTGTTATAGCTTCAATGGGTAGTTCGTCTAACTCCACTAAACTGACTACCTTAAGTCGTGGCTGACTTCCTAATTGTGGCGCAACTAATGGATTTAGCGAGGTCAAGGCTTCATGATCGTTGTTTCTGTCATTACACCTTTGTTCGTCCCAGTTAGATTTAGCTTGTTGTTATCATGATTTGGGAGTGGATCATTAAATATCTTCAGGGGTGCGTTTTGAGGGGGAACTACCCCTAAAAAGGTATTTGATGTTGGTGATGTAGGATCTGCCAAGAACATATCCATGAAAAGTTACTTTTGTTCATCTGGCAAGCGTTGCATGAATTTATTATAGTCACGACACGTTCTAGTGTCATGGCCCTGAATTTTGTGGAAACCACAATATGAATTAGGATTGTAATTCCTAGTTTGTTGGTTTGATGTGTATTATGGCCCAAAATTTCGATCAAACTGTTGTCTATTAAAATTTTACGTTTGTTGTTTTTGGTTTGAATTCTAGTTTTGGTACCTAGTTAAACTTTGGCTTGGACCCTGTATAGGATTTTTCCATTACTGTTGTTGTGGATGGTTAAAATCCACTGTATTGATTGTTGGGGTAAAGTTGTTGTTTCGTTGGTTGTTCATTTGTGATGGAGTATTGACAACATTTACCTTCTTAGGCTGGTCGGTTACTCCATATGTTGTTACACCCCAATTTTTGTGAAGGATTTTAGCTCCTTGATTGATGTTCATGGTATTAGGATAAGTTGTAGTGTTCTGGTTGGGGGCGATTAACCTCCCGTTTGCTCCATATGTTTTGTAACCACTATCAATTACCGCTTGATCTATTCAAAGAGCACTCTTAAGTACTTCATCGTAAGTTCTTAATGGGAACTACGGACTTCTTCCTTCACTTCTCTCGCTAAGAGAATGAAGGAATAAATCACATAGTTCCATTTGATCCATGTTTGGAGAACTTGCCAAGAATAAAGAACTATACGCCACCTTTGGATGAAATGGGCGACAGATTCATTGTGTTCTTGTTTGATGTGTAAGAACTCTCTGATTCTTGTTCTTAATAATTTGTTCATGTCGAAGGCCTTGATGAACTCTGACACGAGTTGTTTGAATGAATGTATGGAAGCCTCAGGTATTATATAATACCAATCAAGAGTGATGCCTTCCAAGGTTTTTGGGAATATTTTAGCAACAACCCCATCCCATGGGAGTAGTTCTCGAATGGCTGTAGCGTAAGCTTTGATATGTGCATTTGGATCTCCCTCTCCTTTGTATTTGGGCAAATCAGGGAGAGGTCTTGGAAGCATGATGCTTCGTATGGTGAAATCCAAGGGCTCTTTCAAATATTCTGAGTACGTCCCTATCGCATATGTTTTGACCATTGATGGTGCCTGTTGAGGGAGCGGCGGTGGAATGGGTTGTTGATATGGCACAGCGTATGCGTTGGCAGGGGCATAAGGAAGCCCCTGTGTTTGAGCAAACATGCCGGGAGAGGAGAACATATCCCCTTGTGGTGATTTGGAGTACATGTTTAAGTATGACGGGGTATTGTCCATGAATGGATTGTTTTGTACTAGACCGGGAGGAACAGTGCTAGAGATAGTGGGTCTAGTTGGTATTTGTTGCAAATACTGAGGAGTCATGCCTAACGTGCCTACTCCTGTGAGGAGATCTACTTGGCTAGGATGGTGTGGAGGATTGGAACTTCCTGTTTGTATGAATTGAGAATGGTGATTTGCTTGAGCAAGTTCTAACCCTCTCACTTTTTCTACCAACGTTGAAATGACTTCATTTGGTGAAGTCACGATATTCTACCTTGGTGGCATTTGTTGTATATCATGGTGTTGTATAGGTCTATGATACCCCGCTATGAACTGATCACTGCCCTGCCAAGTTTCTCCAAGGGCATTTCCTATATGTAATGGGATGGAAGTGTTTTCTTGAAAAGAGACCTCGGGTTGTGTTTGTAGACCTCCTATGGGTGGGTACATACTTCGAGAGCGTTGTTCATTCCTGGCATAATATACCGAATGTTTATCGTCTAAACTTTGGTATGGGTCTGATTGCCTACTAATTTGTGGTCTAAGTAGTACCTGAGGAGATGAACCGGATTCTCCGGTGAACGTCATATTGTTCGAGCCTGAAGGCTCTATTTGTTGCGTTTGAGCGAGTTGTTCCAACTCCTCTGTTTGGAAGGACGAGCTATATCTGATCCTTGGAGTTTGTGTTGATAATTGGTTATCTGAATAGTTGTCACCCCATACTGAGAGTGAGGGTGATGATTGTCTATTTTTTTGGGCGTAATATGCCTCAAGACCCAAGAGGGGTCTGCCATATGCATCAAATCTTGACATATTCGGGGTTATATGAATACCCATGAATAATGAGGAGCGAAGGTGATGGTGAAAGCCAATGAGGTGGAAAAGATAAAAATTATACTAATCTTGGAAGAACACGTAACAATATGACTCTAAACTAGAAAGCAGGAAGTTCACGTCGGGTTCACCAATTTTGTTGGTGAAGCTGATGTGAAGGCTAATGAGGTACAGAAGGTGAAACAGTTGTTTGTTTCATGTCGTTCACCAATTTTGTACGACGGAAAAGTGACATGCGAGTGTGGGAATCTAAAAGCAACTCTTCCTCACACCCGACCTCCCGAGGTCATGCCGAGACAGCCGATGGGTATGGAATATATGTGAGATGCAGACAAACTAGTTAGGCAATCTAATGTCTTCAATATGCACTAGCGGAATTTGTGAGTCTAAGGAAAAGAAGGCCCTCCTAACTTGAACTGGTGTGATAGATCGGTCAACAAGGATGACTTCTCGAAGGCTCCAATCAATATCGAGCTCTGGCATGATTCGATCTATAGGTTGTGGAATACGTGGAAAATGACCCGAGATAGTTTCGTGTATTTCTTTAGACAGGGTCATATGGTGGATGGTAAATATAGTCAATTCTATGGATGATTCTCTGGCCTAGTCCAGAATTCCCTAGCTCGTTAGCTGCGTGTCAGTAAGGATAATTGTTCGATGATGATAGGCGGAAGTGGAGTAGACAGAATACTAGTGTGCGTAGGCCATTGTCTATGTCTAATTCTCCTGTGGATTCATTAGGCTACAGGATTTGTGGGTCACAACCGTAGATTCTTAGTTGTTGTGGACCTACTATGGTCATGTGTGAAATTAAGTCCTAATCCCTAATATCCAATAATCGTATGCTTTCTCAGCTTCTATATTTAGGTCAATAACTATGTGATTTTCTCAGAGTATCTTACAGGCGTTCGTGTAACCTGGATTCTTAGGCTTGTATCTATATCTAGAAGAGTGTCTCCTGCGTCTGGCTATGGGACCAAAGGATCACAACCAAAGGTTTGTTCTCTTTCGAATCCTTCTACAGTCATATGAATGTTACCTAGGGTAATCTGTAGTTTGGTTGATTTGACCAAAACGTGTGTGCTTGGTCGTCTTCTATGTTTAGTCCTGTTCAACTAGGAATTGATTTGTTGCAAGCTTATCGTTGTTCGGAAGACTTGAATCCTAAGATTTTGATCTATATCAGTTATTGCTGTGATGAGATTGGGCTGGGGCACGATTGGCTTGAATATGTATTCCCTGGGCTCTCTAGGTCCCGTGATTGTCATACAAAAGCAACGAAGTAAAAAGAACTACAGTAAAATGAAATTTAACTATGTGAAGTATATCTATAGTACATATGACTTCTTTATTTTTTGTGTTTTCTGACGAGCTTTACGAATTTAAGAAAGCAGCTATTTAAAATATCTAGAATTGATAGCTAAAATAACAATTTTAAAACAAACAAAATAACCGAGTGTAGCTATCTATTTGTGCAATTTGTAGATCTATTCTAAACAATAAAATATCTTATCTAATCTATTTGCAAGACTCTCAATCCTACCTCAGAAGTGAGGAGTGAATCATAGTTTCTTAGAAACTATCAATCCTCATAGCTTCCTTGGCAATATCGAGAGTAGAATTAACTGAAATAAAGTGATTAACTACTCTATTTGATATGATTCTAACTAGAACTTTGAAAACTAGAACCTGGATTCTGCAGAATAGTGGTGAATCCGATGATGTGTGTGATCTTGTCCCCTCAGTGTGATCTCCTCATTCCTTTATGTTCACATGGATCCAGAAAAGCGTGTAATGCTAGCATCAACAGAAGTAGATATTGGGATAAAGGCAGCTCGGAACACTGACTGAATACAATGCGAGTAGTACAGGGATAGCGCAAGAGTACAGAGCTTGGCTTATACAATTCCTAGCGGGATCTATTGTGAGTCATGCAACATAAAGTGTCTAGAACCTGAAACTATCCTATTTGAGGAGCAAAACCTGCAACTTTAATGGCTTCCTAAGCTATTCTACTCCAATGGATTGGATGAAATAACAACACTGCTTGCACAAGATGGATATGTGGCTTACCAACAGTAAAACAATGCTAACTAAGCATGAAATGAAAGGAACTAAGCATGAAATGAAAGGAACTAAGCATTCTAAGCAAAAGGAAAACTAAATCTATTGCAAAGAGAAATCAGAGGAAAATTTTGAGGGGCCATTTGCTTGAGCACAAGCCAACTATTTATAGCATTTGCATTTACCCAAGGTAAAATCCAAATAGAACTCTTAAACTATAAACAATGGCAAAACACTATTCCAGGGAACCAAAATCATAAATGCAAGCTTATGGCGGTGAAAGAAAGCTAGTAAAATGTTGAATTTACGTGAGTTGTGTTAAAAGAGCTTTCTGGAAAACACGTAAAGGACCGCGCCCGAGCAGGCAGCAGCGGTTCAGACCGCCGCCTGCTCAGTGGTGGTGGCGGTCACGAGACCGCCACCTAGGCAGGGTGGCGGTTTCATCACTGAAGAGCAAAAGGCCAAGAAAAGAGGGGAAAAGGGAAAAAAAGAACGCAAGGGCTAAGCGGGGCATGCAGGATGTTAACACACACTCGAGAGAGCTTTTCGGATCCTAAACACCTTTCAAGGAGACTCGTATCATCATTGGGGCACATGTCACGTTGTTCTTGTAAAGACAAGTACCTTACAATTTTGGGTATGTACGAGATACCCACCTTTTTATACATAGAAATGCATTGTGATAATATAAATACATTTAAATATATTTTAAAAATACAAAATCAGGATATGTGCATATCTTTGGTGTTATTCACACTTCACATTATACATCTTATTGACTACTTTTGTTTAATGGATAAAATGCTTTATTTATTTACACAAGTTCATTCACTTAGTACATTGAGAGGGATGTAGGACACACATATTGATACATGCTTATAAGATCCCTAATGTCTCCTTATATTCACAAAATTTTGGGGCAATCCCTCCACATTTTATAGATTATATTATTCTATTATAGTTCATTTTTAAATCCCTCATTTACGCTCAATTATCTATATTGTGTACTTGCTAATTTTTAAACTAACACATGTGTCTTATGCAGCGTTGACATCTCTTATTTTATATATCTCACCTATGTTGGTTACCACATATCATCATGTTTTGAAATATTGATTTCATGAATACATGTTTGTGTACGTGTTCTTACTTGATTGTTCTCCTTATTTATGGCCTATGTGCCTTGATTTTCTTATGACACCATGGGTGTCCCATGTTTGTGGCATCATGCCTATATTTTTACATATTACTTATTCTTGTTTTCTAGCCTATGGGACTTGATTGTCTTGTGACAATGTGGGTGTCCCATATTTGTCAAACTTAAAAGCCTTTTGTATGATCTTGTATGATATTGTTTGTAAATTTACTACATAGTTATTTATGTTTTTTTCTACATGTATTATTTATACTAGTTTCTTTCATTACTACTATTGTTTCTTGTTGCTAACATTGTTTTTTGTTGCATACACCATGTATAGAAACCTTTCCTTTTATAGGTATCGGTTCTCCATGGTGGCCATCTCTTCATCACTCTACAAATATTCTTAGAAATATATTTCGAGTAGTTCATACCTATCTCTCATGAGCCACATTGTTGTTGCCTTCCCATAAATTATGTATTTTTGGCTCGATTTTCAAAATTTTTGGGTAAGTTGTCTATTAGAATGTCCTTGTAAAGGTCCCTCAAGGAAGAGTCATTTTCAAACAGTTAGTTTTTTTTTCTGAATTTTGAGTTTTTAAGACTTTTCCTTTGTTGTGTGGGTATTTCGAGTTTTTATGTCCCTCACATCCCAAGTTCCATCGGGCTCCCTATTCGTCGATTCCCCATTTTCTCTACATTGCATCACTTTTCCTTTTTATGCATACTTTGGCTTTTTGTAGAAATCACGTCCCATTGTCTCAAGGACCGTTTGTGTAAGTTTCTTTTGATTTTCCCGATTCTAGTGTATTGTGGACTTTTTGGCCCATCACGTCCCGCATGTCCTGAGTACTCCCCGACCTCCATTTCCCCGCAAGTCTATTTATTCCTCTTTTCATTCACTATGGTTATTTTTTCTTGTCGCATCCTAGGTGTCCCATTTTCCCATGGGCTAGTTTTGTGAATTTTCTTTTCCTTTTCCACTTTCCATTGTCTTAGGTTGGCACAAAGGTGCATTAATTGGCACATTCAATTATCTCTCCTTGTTTTGTAGCTGTAGAAAACTCCATGTTCTAGTATTTTTCAAATTTGCAGGTGCAATCGAAGTTGTGAACTATCGAAAGAAAAATCTAGAGGAATAAAGAAGTTCATTACTCCTACCATACAATGAAGATAAAATACAAAGGGCACAAGCATTTATCTTCCTTAGAGATAACCATACCAAACATAGGAGATAAGAATCTCAACACCTCAACTTGGATGATTTATAGGCATGAATTGATTTGTCGAAACAATAATTCAATTACTCAATTAATTAAGGAGAGTATAATTACTCATGCAGTCCAATTTTGGTTCAGTGTGTTCATACCATGCTAGCCTATGGTTCATGCTTCAATCCAGAGACAAAAGAGATCATTAATCCCCATGGACATGTACTAGCATGATTGGATGCTATTTTTATTATTACTACCCTCAATTCCTACAACTGAAAATTCAAACACCCTCACCAAAGACTAAGCTTAGTTATTTTTGATTAAGATAGTGAACAATATAAGAGCAGAGTGGCTAAGTCTTGGTTTAAGAGTTCAAAAAAAGGAGCTTCAAGGTTGCAAAAGACTATATATAGGATCAATTTAAAGGAAGATTTTTTAGATGTCATCACTCTCCTTGCTAGAATAATGGGGATGCCCTCTACCAATGAGTTTCATTATTGGATGTGCCCTTACATCAATATTATATGTGAAGGAAAAAAATCTTGAATTGGGCAGAGATAATCTATGATAGCCTCACTAATCAGCTTGTAAATGTCTAAAGAACTAAGAATTTTCATATGACTTCTTACTTGATGTATTATATTACTGCATACAGAGAATGGTTTGGTTTCTCCCCTATTGAAGACAAGAAAGATGCTCCTGCTTTTCGATTATTGTCCACGTTTGTATTTGAAGATTTGTATTCATCACTCCATAAGGATGAATGATGCATTCACCATGTACATTTTCATATTTCTAGAGGGTGACACTTGCTCAGAGATTCTTAGATGAAGAAAAACAATTGATTAATGTCTATGGTAGTCATTACACTCAATTTAGGAAATTATCTTACATACGATTAATGGATTTGAGGGAACACCTTTAAAACTCCCAATGTATTGTAGTGACAAGATGGCCTTGGTTGAAATCTACAGGTAGTTGGATAAGCTCCATAGAACTTGTAGGGAAAAAAATATTGTGGGAATCCAGTTCCAAATCAAATTGGGTAACTACACTTGCAGGAGTGCTTTAGATGCCTAAACTATTGATAGGATAATTTTTCCCTTCACTCTTCACTACTTCAAAAAAATGACTTGCTTTTATATCAAGGGCTTTATTTCCACCAATTTTAGAATGGGATTCTATCATCTTGCTCATATTGAAGACTACTGGGATGATTGTTTTGATGATTATGAATCCGAAGAAGATACTATGGTAGATTGTCCCTGCAACAAATTAAATATTTTTATGTGTACAAGGTTCCTGAAGGAATTCAAGATGATGATGAATAATTATAATCCACTGAATATGAAATATCCATCAGACACACTCCTATTGAAACCATTGATTGGTTTGTCAAAGAAAGAGATGATTTGAAGGAACTCATAAACCATGTATTGGTAAGAACCAAACTTTGGTTTGATAAAAAAATGAAAATGTTTAGAGCAGGAAAGTCGAGGTCTTCTTCTCAAGAAACCTCCACCCCTCAAAAATAAATGACTATACTAACTCTTGAAGCACATGAACAATCTATTCCCTCTTCATCTGAACCTTCAACTCTAGTGTACATAAAGAAAGGAAATACCAAGAAGGATGAGAAGATGGAGGAATTCATTTAGAAGAGTGAGAAATTGTCTTCTCTAAAGCAATTAGAGACAGTGCTTGATATTGAAATAGTTGTAGACCTAAGTGATGATGATAATGAGGGAAAAGAGAAAGGAAAATAAGAGAAAAAAAATCCTAAAGAAAACAATAAAAAAGAAGATCAATTGAAGAACCAACTATTAGAATCTATGAGTATTTTAGAAACATCTACTAAGGAAGTCCCTGTCAAGGAAGTACCCACCACCCGAACTGAGACATCAGTGTTAGAAGTGGATTTTGTAGAAACTTTGAGTGTAATGAGCACACCTACACTTGGGCCCATTATCCCCTCCACTTCCAATTCTTATTTTTCTTGGGTGTAACCATTATTGGAAAGTAAGAAAAGGAAAGCCACTTCTAGTATTTTTCTCCTAAGTTTGATTTAGTGGCATCTCTACTTGGTACTAATCCTCCCCCACCTACAAAAAAGGATAAGGTCTCATCCAGATTAGTATCGATTCTCAATGTGAACAATATATGGAGATTGCTAAACCAAAGCTTGATAAGGATGAAAAGGACCTAGTGGCAATTGATTTAGAATTAACAAGAATTCTCTTTGGAGAATCAACACCTAAGAGTGAAGTGCATAATCTAAAGGAGAAAATATTTAGGGTAATTGAAAGGGTCAAAAAGGAAAGAAAACACAGGAGCGGTTAGAGGAGAAAAATAAATCACAAATTTCATCGATCCTTATTGGCGGAGGATACGGTACTTGATCCAAATCCTTTAGCCTCAATTCCACCACATGTCACTATTTATAATGATGAATTTTAGACTGTTAAAAAAATTAATAAGAATTCTAGTTATGAAAAGGAAATGGAATCCTTGGTTGATGGGGTGATAATCGTAGGTTTGAATTTCAATGAGGAGCCATATAAATCATATGAAAAACTTACTAAAATATAGTTGAAGATTACCACTACACTTAGCGGTTTGGATAGAGAATTGAAACTATGGGGTGAGTGTATTCAAGATCCTCAACTAATGAGTGGTACAGATGTACAAATCCTTTTAGAAAGAAAAGTATTTGATGATGCAAAATTGAATTTGTTTAAGTAATGGGTTTTCATAATTGACTAGAAAATAAAGGTTCTTGAGGAAGCCATTGCAAAAATCAAGAACATGTTGCAAAAGGGAGAATCTTTTAAAGCTTGTGTCACATCTGTCTTTCATGATATTCACTACTAGATTTTCAAGAATAATTCAGGAGATAAATTCTCAGTTTAGGAAATCAAATCTCAGTTCAAGATATTTGTTAGAGAATACCTATTCAAGAAGGACACCATATCTAAGGAGAAGATGAAATAAATTTTCACTTTTCAACTAGCTATCATAGAAGCTAATAAGAAGTTCTTGAAAAATGCATAATTTGGAAAAGAGATGGAGAAGTGTCTGGGAAGTTGGACTCATGCAACTACAAATACAAAAATTCCCGGGCATGGACATAGTAGAGGCATTGAAAATATTTATAAATCAAGTGCTCAAAACAAAGGGTGCTTCAAACACTTCTTCGAGCATCCTAGCTCATATTTCTTAGTTTCCTATTTTATTTAAAGTATGTAATTAAGGTGGATATTTTCTCTCTAGCCATATGTTATGTAAACAAAGGACAAATTGATGTTAAAATACTTAATTAGATTAATCTTTGGATTAAAAGAAGGGAAACTGAAAAGACTCTTTTTAACCATTCCTAAGGATATTTAAGGAGATTTTCTTGTCATTTGAAGGGATCATAATTTGATGTCTTGGATATAAAATCACTAAATTTATAATCAATGCAAAATAATTTTCATCTTTTCTTGTCCTCTATCTTATCTATTCTCAATTTGATTCATAAGAAGCTATGTGTATTTGAACATGAACTTTGTGTCTTCTAGTTGATGTTGTGCTTAGAAATTTGTGTCTATTGCATATATGTCATGTGTTTATATATGCATAGTTTAAATCTTGTCACTTTATCAAACATAAGTAAGATATCATTCTACAATCTATGTGTTTGAAAGTGCTCTTCTCTTTACTTTCTGAATTTTGTTTCTTTTGTTTCCTCTTTCTCTGTATTGAAAATCTATGAGATGAAGACATATGAGGTAGCAAAATCATCATTGAAATATTGATCATCTTCACATTTTTAAATAAGTAGATTTGCTAATTTGTTGTGTGTTCAATAAGGTAACCTCTCCCATAAAGAGGGGGACTGTTGTCCCCTGACTATTGCTTCTTCTCAAGATCAAATTAAATACCAATATTTTTTGGCACCCACCATGGAGCACGTGTTGTGCATCCCACAAAAAAAAATTCAATAATACTAGCAACAATGGCACATTGGTGGATAGAAGATATACTCAAAGTCGAAAGCGCATGTGTTGAAGACCAATATTTTTAGTTACTAGAACAACAAGGCTTCACTTTAACTCCAAAGAGAAGGGGAAAAAGATCCACAATTACTCCTCCTACTAAGGAAAGGATTGCAGGAAATGTTCATTTTAAAACACAATCAAGCCCTAACATGCAAGCTTTGGTGTTGGTTAGAGTCACAGTCCCTTTACAAACCATTTTTCCAAGAATGGTAGCACCCGTACCTTAGGGACAATGGGTTGGACCTTTGGATCTTGCTCAACCATTTCGTGATCTACCTAAAGAGAATAGGAATAGTTTTTCCAAATTCAAAGGTGATGGAAAAGTAAACCCAGATGAACACATTGTTGCATTCATTGGGGCATGTAGAATACTTGGAGTCAAGCATGATGATTTTTGCTATAATTTTTATGGAGACATTATAAGACAATGTTGTTGATCTGGTTCTATCATCTCCCTGTTGGCTCTATCATTGACTAGACTATCATGAGAACCTAGTTTGAAGATCGATTCAAACTTGTTGAAGATGTACGTGCTCTCTTTGCTCAGATTTATTAGATAAAGAAATAAAAATATGAGCCTATGCGAGAGTTTGTTTCCAAGTTTAACAAATTAGTTAATAAGATTCCAGTAGCCACCCATCCTATGGACCAAATTTAGAAATGTTTTTCTTGAATGCCTAATTACCAAAAGTAAGATATTCATTAAAAATAAACAACCTTGCTACTTTAGATGTTGATCAACACTTGGCCATAAGTGTTGAGGATGATTTAATAATGTCTGGGAAATTGAAAAAATAACCTCCTAAATCTAAGGCTTCTCCTTCAGAACTAATTTGGAGTAGTTAATGCAAAAACTATAAAATGATCTCATAGCTATAAAAAAATTGGCTCAAAATACTCCTTACAAGGATATTCCAAGGAAGAATTTTCAACCTTGAAATTTTTTGCCTCCTGTCCATCCAAAACTCATAATTGAAGGGCCACCTCTCAAAGTTCCAGTCAACATAACATGTGAAGTTTAGGAACCATAGGATGAAGATGAAACCAAAGAATATGAGGAACCTGAGGATGAACCAGATGAAGTGCTAGAAGAAGCAAATGATTCCTAGGTTAACTTCCTCACCACTGAAGGAGTCGATGATGATACATATGATTATGATGAGGTAGTGGTGGATATGAATATAAAATCATATGTTGTCATAACCAGAGAACAAATGAACAAGAGAAAATAATTGATCCATCCCACAAGAAGATCTAAGAAATTTCTTGTTACCATCACGGTTTTTGCAAAAAGAGGAGATCCTATCCCTACCACTTCTACCTAGAAGGTAAGAAATTTTAATTCTCTCTCTACTTCCTTTTCTTCACCTAAAACCAATGTGGCTTTGACACATGTAACCAATGCATCCCTAAATGTCAAACTGGATAGGCCTAAGTATTCCCCCCTCTAGCACAGACACCTCATCTACCTCATGATCCTTTGACATAATCTACCACATTAAGAAAACCAAGATCCAAATTTCATACGTTGAGTTATATCAAACGCATCTTGATGCCTTTACACAGAGTTGTCAAGTTTGTCAAATTCAAACCCAATCTTGTACCTACCACTTCGAATGCCTTTTACATGCTCCCACTTCTTCACCTCAGTAGAATCTAATGGCTACAACACCTTCTGTGACTAAAACAATTGAACCTTTCTATATCATGTTGCTTATAGATGGCCATAGACTCAGTAATTTTGTTATTTATTTGGGAGCATCAGACAATGTGATGCATGTTATGGTTACTCATGCTTTGGGCCTGAATTTCACACACACATTTGGTTTAAGATATTCCATGGAAAGTAAAGACATGCCATTGGTAGGAAGGATTAAGGATGTACAAGTAGCCTTTACTGCTTTCCCACATAAAACGGTCAAAGATACTATTTTAGTAGCAGATATTCCCCCATCTTATGGTATATTCCCTAAGAAGAAATTATTGTAAAGAAGTGGGAGGATAAATTTAAATGGATTGGTCACACGCCCTCATCCCAGTTAATGGTAAAATGAAGAAGTTGTTACCTGAGAGAAAAACTGAGTACATTGTGTAGAAAATAGATGACCCCAGAGCAAAAATTATCTACGAAGACATTGGTCATGGAAACTACATGATCATGTCAGAAGAGGAAATGAAATCTCTTAAAGGTGTGATGAATGACCCTAATGGTGTTTGGACCCTTGAATTTGATGGTAGTTGTTCTTCAGTTGGTTCTAGAGAAGGTGTGGTCCTATTCTCCCCTGAAAATAAGTCTTACCCTTTCTCCTACAAGCTTTAATTTGAAAACACAAATAATACGATAGAATATGAAGCTCTTATTTTGGGACTAGCAATGGAAAGAGAGATGGGAATTAAGAATATTTGTGCACAAGGAGATGCAAAGCTCATTGTTAAGAAATTCAGAGGGATTTTTCAAGTTAAGAACAAGAGACTAAAGCACTATAGAAATCTGGTGTGGGATTCAATCAAATTATTGGATGCCTTTTCTATTGAAGTTATGCCCATAGAAAATAATACTAGATCTGATGATTTGGTTTTCTCGGGATCCTTTTTGATCCCTCATCCTAAATTTTCCCAAGAAAATTTCATGATTGAGATGATACATAGGCCAAGTGTGTTGGATAATGTGAACAATTGGAAAGTATTCAATGATGATCAAAATTTTCTCTCTTTCTTGGAACTTCAGGAGAATTTCAATTAGCTATATTTTGAAGGAAGTGAGGTTTCTCCTCATGAATCCGTATCATCCACCATGACTGAGGAAGGAATTGAATAAGAATATGATAAGGATGGTTGTATTAGGTTAAAAGGTAACAAGATACCCAGGGGACTAGTAAGCCTAGAAGATTTGTTTGACAAGCATGACAGGTATATCAAGTCAAAGATATCACATGGGGTTCATCAATCAGTAGAGTATGAAAAGGTTAATATTGGGAGAAAAGAGGAACCCAAGCTTGTCAACATTGGAAAATGTTGCACCTAGGAGGAAAGGAATAGAATGATAAACTTATTAGGAATATATGTAGATGTACTTTCCTATTCATATGATGATTTGAAATCCTTTAAACCAAGAGAAATGCAATATTACATTCCTTTGAGACAAGAAACAAGCCTTTCTGATAGAAACAAAGGCAATATAATCCCAAGATTGTAGATACCATTAATCAAGAAATTCAGAAGCTTTTAAAGCAAACGATTTTTTTTCCTATCCATCACTTAATTTGGGAGGCCAACATTGTGACAATAAGAAAAAAGAGTGGAGAGATTTTAATTTGTGTGGATTTTTAAATTTGATTCAAGCCTCCCTTAAATATAACTATCCACTTCTCATGATGGATCAAATCCTGCAAGCTATCACTGGCTCCGAAATGCTATCTATGTTGGATGGTTTCTGGGTACAATCAAATTGAACTTGATGTCCCAGATCAACATAAAACATTTTTCACAACTCCATGGGGTACTTTTGTGTATAAGAGGATACCATTTGGTCTAATCAATGTTGGTTCCATATTTTAATAGGTGATGGATTTGGATTTTGGTGCTTTCAAAGTAAAATGTATTGTTGTATATCTTGACGATTTGACTGTCTTCTCTAAAAAAAAAAGGGAAGATCATTTTCAAAATCTTGAATTTTTTCTCAAAAAGTGTAGGGAGCATGGGATATCTCTGAACCTGAAGAATTCCATCTTTGGTGTCACTAAAGGTAAGTTACTTGGGCATGTCATTTCCAAAGAAGGAACCAAGATAGATCCAAAGAGAGTCCAGGATATTCAACAAATTCCCCTCCCCACCAGAAAAAAAGGTTTGCACTCTTTCTTTGGAAAAATAAACTATATAAGGAGATTTATCCCTGATTTTGTATAATTGACTATGAGTATAGCTGAGATGATGAAGGAAAGAAATTATTTTACTTGACATTACAAGGGAAAGACTATTTTTAAAATATCAAGAAATCAATCATTAGGACCCCAATTCTTGTTTGTCATGATTTTGAGAAAAATTTCTTAATCTAATGCTATGGCACCGAGAATACTTTGGTTGTGATTCTGATACAGAAGAACCACAAGGAATGTGAAATACCCATTTCTTTCATGAGTTATGTCTTGAAATCTCTTGAATTGAAATATACTCAAATGGAGAAACACACTTTTGTTGTAGTTAAGGCATTCAAGAAATTTCATTTCTATATCCTCAATTCTCATTCAATTATCTTTGTGCCTGATATAACTATTAAATCAATTCTCACACAACAAGAGTTTGGGACTAAAAGAGGGAATTGGGTGGAAAAAGTACAGGAGTATGATATGGACATTAGGCCAACTAAGTTAGTCCGAGGCAAGGGACTCTGTGAGTTGATTGCTAATGGTGCTAAAGGTGATCTACCCAAGGAAGACATAAATATCCCCACTGTTCTTTTTCTCAGTTTGACTGATGAATGGTATGCTGACATTGCTCATTTTATGACATATGGAGAATGTTCACCCCATTTAATTACCAAGGAGAAGAGATCCATAAAGATAAGATCTGCACAATATGTACTTTAGGACAATTCTCTATTTAAAAGAGGAGTTGACGAAAGATTTCTCAGATGTGTGGATAGAGAACAATAGAAGAAGTTTCTTAGAGTATTCCATGATCAAGCTTATGGAGGGAATTTTTCATCTACTGTGACTGCTCATAAAATCCTTCGTGCAGGATATTACTAGTCAAACTTTTTTTGAGATGCAACTAAATGGGTAGGTAAATGTGAAGCTTGTCAGACTTTCATGGGGAGGCCCAAGCTAGCTACCTTACCACTTAAACCAATAGTAATAGAAGAACCATTTCAACAATGGGGACTTGAATTTGTAGGAACTCTCAACCCTCATTCCAGTGTTGGGAATACTCATGTTTTGATTGCTACCGACTACTTCACAAAGTGGGTGGAAGCTATTCTGGTGAAAAGTATGAATTATGAAGTGGTGTGTAATTTTATCAAAGAAAACATCCTGATCAGATTCAGAGAACAAAAAAATGTCACTGATAATGTTCCCAACTTCTCTTCTTATGAGTTGATGGATTTTTTCTATGGGTATGAAATTTCCCTTGCACATTCTTCTAATTACTATCCCTAAGGAAATGGATAGGAAGAATCAACAAAAAAATGGAAACCATCATTCAAAAACTTGTGAATCAATCTTAAAGGAATTGGCACAAGAAGCTTTACGATGCACTTTCAGCAAATAGAATCAAACCCAAAAGAGAAATTTTAATATCTCCTTTCTATGTGGTGTACGAAATGAAGCTCATCTACCAGTGACAGTAGTGTAGACACCAAAATTGGGTCATATTCCCCTTGTTCCCTCGTCAAATAACCAACTCAAGCATACTCATCTAACCATGGCCCCTTCCACCCCACATCACCATTAATTTAATTAAATTAATATATATCCTAACAATATTTAATATCTAATTATGCTAATTTATAACAAGCACATCAAATCTAAATGAAATATGTAAAATGTGAAGTCGACTAACCCTAACAAATCACCCAAAGAGTGAACTTATTACCGAGCGCTGAACTACATTCTATATTCCATGTAATATTTTCTAATTATGTGTGAAATAGGGTCCTTAGGTTTCCCTTGTACCAATGATGCTAAGATAGTGTGCTATAGCTAGAATATATGAAAATGTGTGGTATAAAATTCAACACTTCCCCTTCCTATGCAGTGTATGTAGTCCAAAAATGCAGTCCCTTTGATGGTAGTGATAGTATGTAGATGTGATTTCCCCTTAGAATTTCCATCCATAATAATACTGTGTATGTTGTGTATATATATGGATATCACGATTATGAGCTCGGGATAAGGATAAGAAAACTAAAAAGGCTAACCACAAATGTAAAAATTAAGTCAAAGAATAAACAAGACAATAGTGCCTGAGAATAGACAAAGGTTCTTCAACACTAGTGTCCATAATGGGTGTTGGTGTCTTGGAATAAATGATCACAAATGTGAAAAGATAGACAGACAGGATCCTTGTGACCTAACCAGAATTGGGTATAGAAATAATAGATGTGAGAGAAAATCACAATAGAAACAATCAAAGCAAGTAGATGGACAAAAGGATTGTGTCACCAAAGTGAATAATTTTCTTACTTAAGATCCATGCATATAATCAACATACTAATGACATAGTAAAATAGTAATATGTGCATGATTTTTTGTCTACATTTTCCCCCTTTATGTTATTTGAATGAAATTTAAGTAGTGTAAAGGAAGTAAGGAACATACATGTATAGATTCTGGAGAAGACATGTTGCAAAGTGTGTGTAGAATGTAGAAATTTATAGCGTGGAAAACAATGGATCAATGCTTTGACCCATGTGGCATAAGTGGAGATAGAAAACCATCATAAGGAGCACTTGGAGAAATAGTTGAAATTATTTAGAGACTTTAAATATTTTGAATTTTTGTCTAAGGCGATAGAAGAGGTAGGGAGTGATCAATTCCCAAACCATTTTGTTTGAAAATGGGAGGATTTTGGCCTCCTTCCGCCTAAGGAAGAGTTTTTGGGAGAGATGGCTAGTATTACTCTCCATCAATTATTGCATTCCCAAAACGTCCAACCACCGTAGAAAATACAAACCAAATTTAGTTATGATTTAGTTTCGATTAATTATGATTGAAAAATTGTTTGTCCTGATTGAAGAACCCATGTAGGAGTAGTATAGGAAAGGCAATGGCATCTCATTTCCCCCACTCCTACAGTAGCGGGTGTTCTGATTTAAATAGTGCTAGATGGATTCCAAGTTAGGTCATCTGGAAGTGGTAATAATGTAATGCAGCTCCCAAGTTAGGTCATCCGGGATAGACAACGGTGAGTGTGTTTATTGTACTGATTGATTGATTTGATTTGAGTGATAGAATATTGTTTGAGATAATATGTATTTGGGAGATTACTCACGGAGAGGTTTTTGCTTTTCCCAGTTAGGTCATTTAGGGGAATAACTTTGAAATAGTATAAATTATTGAGTGTCATATAGAAATATTGTACCTTTGTTTGAATTGGATCGAGAGAAATTTTTTAAGTAATGTGTTAGGAGCATCGATTGATTGTATTGCAACTTGAGACGAGGTTAGAATTTACTAAGGGGTGAAGAGTAGATAAATGAGCACTAAGCTAAAAGAAATATGTATACTATGTTGTAATAGTAAATGATACATAGTATGGGATAGTATTGTTAAATGTTGAGAAGATATTGATTAGTACATGTGTCGATTTGAATATTATGTGTTGAAATTTGTATGGTATGATGCTAGAGAATATTATGATTTGAATGGTGCAAATGGTGAGAAAAATGGAGTTACGAGACTCATTATATGAGAAAACTCTGTGAGGTGTATTAGTTGTAGTAATAGGGGAAAAAAGTAACTATAGTATATGGTAAATTGAAGTTACAATATATAGTAATAATAAAAAGGTGAATGGTAATTCCATTTATACCAATAGTGTGTGAGATATGAGCTCGAGATACAAGAATGTCACACGTTATAGCAATGTGTTTGACATGATTTGGGAGAGTGTCAACATTTGTGGCTTCTAAGAGGACCGAGAAGATGGTAAGAAGGGGTATTTGTGGAAAAGTTTGTTCAAAATGCCTATTTTTAATGTTTTTAATAAAATTTGAATTAGTATAATTTTTAGCATTTCGACCAGGACGGAAAAAAATAGAGTGTTCTTTCCATAAGGACACTAGCATCCATTTCCTTGAGCTAGTGACCTACTTCTAGATGTCAATGACGAACTTCCGGGTGCTAAAATCCTGGGCAATGATTTGGCAACTGTTTTGTGAAATATGTGTATTCTGATGAATTTGACGTTATGATGAGTGATTTTGCTGTATATATGGTGTACTTGTTATCCACAATAACTCTCCTAGTTATTTGGATAACTCATCTCCCCATTTTAGCTCTATGGTTCTACATGCAAGTTGCGCACACTTCACTTATTCACTTGGCACATTTTCATGGTTATAGATTCCCTATGTGCCTTATGTGCATCCTTTCCTTTCACAACTTCTTCCCTTATCTTCCATATTCTTCTCTGCATTGCTTCACCTTCCACACATGCCTTAGCCTTTGCTTCCCAAAATTGGCTAATTCCTTGTCATCCCTATGTGCCCTTCCTGTGACCTCACCCATTATTCTATAACAATTGATACATTAACATACCTCTCTTCTTCACCCATTCATCCTTTTTTTTCCCATATGCATTGCCTTTGCGCACACTTTCCTTTTGTCATCCTCTCATGCCTTATTCTTCCACATGCATGCCTTTGCACCCTCCTCTACACTAATTTATGCTACATAATTCTCGACATGTTTGAGTGTGCCACATGTAACTAGTCAAAGTGTAAAAATGGGGAACCGAATCCTTATAACAAATCAATAAGTAACACATGGAAAAAATGACAAGAACATTTACACAATTGGTCATCCTTTCAGCCAATCCACGCGCATCATGTGTTTTGTATGTGCCGATGGCTGGCTCGAAAATATTCTAATAGCCATATATTTTTCTACAGAGCTTTGATCGGGATGCACCTAGTCTCAATTGATAGTTGTTGACATAGGCTATAGTGCTTGACATTCAAGTTAAAATTTTTGGTGGATCTCGGTAGGTGAGAAGTTGGAAAATTTCTTTCGAGCATTGATGAAAAGATATGATTACTCTAACCACCTAGATTTGATTTGATCTTCCTTCCTTCCTTCTCCAACACACCAAACAAACTTGGAGAACCGCACTTAACATATTGTTGGCAGATTTTTAGGCATTAATGGCTGGTGGTTGAGTTTTTTCAAATCATATTTTCCCTCCTTCTCTTCTTCTTCCACCAAGTCATCTATAAATGTAAGATCTAGGCTCATTGTTAATGTTGGACATTTTGGATGCTTACAATTTTGCTAAGGATTTCATATCTTTGTATTTTGAGTCGAGACCTCTAGATCGACTCGTGCATGTCAATATCAACCTTCATTAACCATTGTAATAGGTTGTGTATTTCTCGGAAGTAATGGATGCATTTTTGTGGATATTTTATGTCCTAGCATGTTTTCATTCCTTCTCCTTTTCTTTCTTTTACTTTGGTTTCATTTTGTGTCATACTACGTTCCTTGCATCGTCATTTTCTAGTTGTATTTCATGAAAAATGATCATGTAAATGAGTGTTGGTATGTGCTATGCATGCCTAGCCTCCTTGACACCTTTTCCCTTCATTTTCACTTAGAATAGATAATGGTCGTCCCTCTTTATCTAGTTCTATCACCTTCCTTAGATTATTTTGCCATTTTTAATCCTTTTATCCATGGTCCCTTGACATTGTTAGCTTAGTTTTTACTTCCAACATTAGGAGTAGAAGTAGTAGTAGAAATAGATAGAGTAACCGGCCTTCTCCAGAGATTTTTCTCAAGTGCATAATGTCCCATAACTTGGATATCAGTGCCATTATTTTCTGAAACGACTCAATTCTTACGGATTTGAGACACTGGTGCAAGTTTGAATGACCAATAGTTTATGGAATGCCCGAAGTGGGATGAGTATTGAAAGCTTAAATTTCATATTGCTAAGTTATAGTGTGTGGACTTAGTATTTACAGCCTTTAGAGGCTCATTTCACCACATCTTATGACTCCCAACAATTTTGGATCTTTGTTTTAGCAGTCCTGAGCACCTTTCATGAGAAGAGTGCATACAAGGAAAAGCGTAGCAGATGAAGATTCTTTCGAGTACCTCTACCTATCTCGAGAATATTTCATAGCAAAAGACCTACACATACATCTCCATCTCCAGCGTGCCACACCCATTCAACTCCTTCTCATAACATATAACCTACACACATTTCCATGGCACATCAGCCACCTCCTCCAAAGTGAGGAACTTTTCCAACTTCACTGATGGAAGTCCTTTGTTCTAGACGTGCAACATGATATGCTAGATGGCATGCTCAAAAGTATTCCATACTTTACTGGTAAGAATCAAGTCACCCTCAGAGCATATCCAAGTTATAAAAATGTGTGTTGACTCTACCTAATCAAACATGATGATGTAATAGTTAGGATATTTATAGCCTCTGTTAAAGTTAAAGTGCTTCAATAGTATCAAGGCTTGATACTTGGATCTATCGGCACTTGGGATGAGCTAAGAATATCTCTTTACAATTACTTGGAAGACAATTCATATCACCTATCTTTGGTAGAGCAACCGACAATAACAAGGAGGGTGCCCAAAGACAGATGACTAATTTCAATATCAGATTTTAGAAGACTTGAGATAAAATCCCTCTTGTTGTAAGGCCTACATATCAACATGCTTTACTATATTATCTAAAGGAATTGAATAGTGAAATCTTAGTAACGATTCAATCCATGGGAGGTAGAACTTTACCATCTGCTTATAATATAACAGTAAGGGAGAAAAATAGTCATATTCGGGTAGGAAAGTTAGTTCCTAGACCACATATTCTCTTATTCACATAAATGGTGCAAGCACCCCAACCTTCCTGTTGATCTTGTTCCCATTCCTAAGAAAAGTGTGGGAAACCCTCGTATCCACTTCCTATTCTCCAAGGTAGAGAAAAAAAGATGAAGAATGAAGACTTTGATTAGGAACTTGTCAAATAAAGTCATATCTCTTGAGAAATAGTAGGCACAAGCCTATAGAGGTAATTATAATCATGTGCATAGACAAAGTAATCATCCTTGGAGGATTCAATATATGAACTAGAGGTACATGTATAACAATTAGAATAATAGAGATCATGCGAATGCACACCTTGTAGGTTGTTCCTCCCACAACTTCTCTTCTAGCACCTACTACAAGTTAGGCACTTGTTCCAATTCAAAAAAATTGGTGTAGGAGTTTGAATGGTGCTTCCCTTGAAACATGCCAATTTTTCACACATGCAGGCCTATATGATTCAAAATTATTTCAATGGTGAGCCTTCAACAAGTGCACCTAAATTAGATAACCAAGAAAGGCTAGAAGCTCCTCTAGAGGAAAACTTGATGTTCTTTGGCGCTAAGGAATTTTGTGCAATGAACCAAGCTGTAGATGATACAAACAGATGGTGTGGCCAGGTTGCAGACAACCCAATATACAAAAGGAGAATGCTAGAGTTTTGTGCATAGGTCACGATTCTAGCAACATAGGTTAATCCTCAAAATTATAAGGAAACAACTATGACATCTAGTAGGAAATATTCTTAAGTTCCTACATGTGAAACTCCACACAAATATTCGCCTGAATTGATGTACACCCCTCCTTTCGTAGGTCAAGCCTCTGTGTCAGCTAAGGCCCCTATTTCTGAGCCTGAACAATCAAGAAAATATGTATTTGTACCCTAAATACACAATTCATTGGGCCTTCCATTTAGAATTTTGGATCGAGACGAAGAATACAAATATAAATGTCACAATGTGGGATTCCCCGACCATTCCATCCCAAAGCATGACCATTGCACAAGGCTTTGGCCCAGCTTCAACACATTGATCCAGCTACTCATAAACCACGTCCTTTTGTCAATATCTATCAATCGAGAGGAGAAGAAAGTGATGTTGTTAAACCCCACCTTTTTATATGTCCTTGATCATACACAAACACCTAGTGCATAATTACATGATATACTCATGTGTTAGTACTTCTGTTATGCCCAAGAAAATTTCTCATATCCTAGGTCTTAATTACATCCCCTTGTTGAAAGAAGTCTTACAACTTGATGGATCAATTGTCACTACCTTAGGAGTTATTAAGGATCTTGAGTTAACCCTCCATGCATGTCCAAGCCTTACCATAACTCAAGATGTTTCTATCATTGACCTACCTCCTTTATTTTCCCTGTCTATCAAGAGATTTTACTATAAAAGTGGGTGGTTACTTGTCTTTTGATTGGTCCCATATGTTACTCAAGACAAGGTATGGTACCTAATTTACCATACAAGATGAGCCTATATTTTCTTATCATGTAGAGTCATATGAATTATCCCCTCTCCAAGCCAACTGCCTAATCTAAGAAAGTCAAGACCAAGTTTCTAAAGAGCAGCCTATTCCTCCTCCTCTACCTGACCTTGTGCTAGATGAGTGGGTGGAAAGGCACCACAAATTTTATCCATATGTTGAAGAACTTGAATCCTTTGAAACCAGGCTTGGTACTTATTACATCCTCGAAGAAGAAGCTATGATTCCACATGAGCTCAACATAGAACAAGCTGAACCTAGTCTATGGAAGTTATATTTTGATGGTTCTAGAAGTAGAAATGATGCATGTGTATGATTTGTTCTCATTTATCCTAAGGATGAGAGGTTCTTCTTCACATACAGGTTTCAGTTCACATGCTCCAACAATGTAGCAGAATATGAAGCATTGGTGCATGGCCTTATCATTCGTTGAGAAGAAAGGGATTAAGGTGCTGCAAATATTTGGGGATACAAAATTAGTTATCCACTAGGTCACCAATAAATTTTAGGTAAAGAATAATCTTCTCAAATCTTATAAACACAAATTTTGGGACCTCCTTGAGAGATTTGATGCTCGAATCTTTAGGTGGTGCCATGTAGTATGAACAAGGAAGCTAATCAGATGGCCACACTTGGTTCAAATTTCTCTCTTGCTAAGGAATTTGTCAAAGGAAACACTCAACACATCAAGATGCTGATTAGACCATCCATTCCTACAAAAACGCTAGTTGTCAAGTGTTTGAAAATGACACATGATCATCCATCTCATCCATAATGAAGATGAGTTATCATCAAGCATGCAAGTTGACTTGCATGATAGCCATGGTGACCAAGTGATTCAACTGAAGTCAAATAAGTTTCCTAAAGCTTTGGTCACCTTAGAGAAACTTTTTAGCCTTGATGATGAGTTAAAGGGTGAATAAAATTATATGCATGTCACAAGAGGATTGATTGTATTCAAGTCGGGATTGCACGTGGAAAGGAGCTATTGCTCAAGTAAAGCTTCTACACATGAAGAAAAATAGGCCTTTATATCTATCTGCCAAAAATACAGTGATATATTTTCATGGGAGTATGAAGACCTCAATGGTTTTGTTCCAAGTGTTGCTCAACACTCTATTGACCTTGATCCTGTATTAAGCCCATTAGAAAAAAATAGTGACCAGTCAATCCAAAGATAGAGCTCCTCATGAGAAAGGAGTTATCCAAACTCATTTAGGTCAAGATTATTTTTCCTATCAAGTACTTTAATTAGGTCACGAATCTCATTAAGTCAGCAAAAATAATGGTGAAATGAGGCTATGTGTTGATTTCAAAGATTTGAACAAGGCATCTCAAAAGGATCATTCTCATTTTCCTCAGACGGAGCATATCTTGTAGACTATGGCTGATGTGCAAAGATTCTCAATGTTGGACAGTACTCGGGCTTTAATCAAATCTTATTCAAGGAAGAGGATCAATTCAAGACAATGTTTACAACCAATTGGGGAACATATGCATATCAGAAAATGCCCTTTGTCTCACAAACACATGCATAACATTCCAAAGCATGCCATGGAAACTTCCTTCAAAGGTTACATCAATGAATTCATCTTGGTTTACCTTCATGATATTACGCAGTCTTCTTAAAGAAGATTATAGATCACATAGTGTACTGGAGAATATATTTGAGAGATGCAAAGAGTTTAGGTGTCTCTTAACCCCAAGAAGTGTAATTTTGTAGTGGCATAGGGAAAGCTCTTGAGCCATGTAGTTTCAAATGATGACATCATAATTGACCCGAATGTGTTTAAGACATCCTATATTTTTCCCTTCTGGTGCACAAAAAAACCCTGCAATCCTTCCTTGGTAAGATCAATTTTGTTAGGAATTTTATTCCTAACTTTGTAGGAATGGTTTGGTGCATCACCCTGATGCTCAATGATCCATAGGGATCCAAAATAACTCTACTTTATCAAAATCAGTAAGCACAAAGAAAGAAAAACAATAAACAAAGGCTTTATCTTTTAAGTAACAAGATCACCTCCTTGTGAAGGGTGGAGGTTACAAAACCACCATACAGCCGTGGTGGTGGTCTTAGGACCGCCGGTCTGTATAAGGTGGTGGTCCTGGCCATTACGGATAGAAAACAAAATTCAAAACAAACAACCTCTGAATTTGAAAGGATGTTCATTTCTCTTCTCCTTCATGACCTTTCCCATTCTCCAGTGCATGGGAGGACATGAGAAAGGCTATAAATACATGATTTTAGAAGTGTATAAGGGGCATCGAAGCATGAGATCAAGTGAGAAAGAATTCTTAATGCTGGAAATTATATTGTTGTAGAAGAAAGGACTATTGAGATAGAGCAAGCAACAAAATTGAAAGGAAGTGTTGAGATATTATCTACTTCTCTTTCATACTTATTGTAAATTATGTACTTGTTGATTTGAATTGGCCAATAGAAGTGGGAAGAAAGATAAATTTCCCTTCTCGACTGGTTTTTCCTCCATTGGAGGTTTTCTAGATAAAATTGTTGGTGTTATGAGCTTATATTCTTTCCTTTTCTATGATTTTTGATTCTAAGAACAATAAAAATTCATTCACTAGCTATATCTATTATTTTCTAATAGAAAGTAAAAAAAAGTGATTACTTGTGATTTTGTGAATAATTCCAACGTTGAAGAGTTTACTGAGATCACTCAAGAAGGACATAGCCTTTAGATGGGTAGTAGAAGGAAGATAAAGCTTGAAAAAAATCAAGCAAGAGATTTCTTGTGCACCAACACTCATCAACCTAGATTACTCCAAGGATTTTATCCTTTATGCTTATAGTGTTGATGTAAGTATTGTTGTTGTCCTGACACAAGAAAATGAATAAGGACTAGAACAACTTGTGGCTTTCTTCAGTTAGACACCAAAGTATTATGAATTGAAATACATTCACATAGATAAACAGGTCTTTTCCATCATGTACATGCTTGAGATGTTCAATAGCATGCTCACCACAAATGACATCAAGGTGTTAGTCTCTCACTCCTGTGTTAGAGACTTCATCATGGGAGTAGAAATCAATGAGAAGAGAGCAAGATGGGTGACCAAAATCATGGAGTATGATGTGATAATAAAATCCACCAAGCTAGTAGAAGGTAGCACACTCTGTAAGAAGATTATGGAGCATGCACAAAATAAACCGGAGACTTCATTGTCTCTAGATGAAGATCTCCTGCACACAAAACTCGAAAAAATGTAGATCATGGCGCGCACATCTAGATGAAGGACATGATCACATTCATTTCCGAGGGTGCATACCCACTTGGTTTAAACAAATAAAAGAGAAGACATCTGAGGTTATAATATATTCCTTATGTTTTTTGTTGATGGTCTTCTCTTCAAGAATAATCTTTATCACCTATTGTTAAGGTGTATTAATGACCTGAAAAATAAAAAAGTGTTAGTAGAATTCCATGATGGATTCTCTAGTGGACACTTTTATGCCAAGATTACAACAATGAAAATCATAAGGGTGGGTATATTTTGTCCTACCTTGTTTGTAGATGCACACAAGTGGGTCAAAAAATGCAAAGAATGCACTTTCTTTGTAGGAAATAATAAATATGTAGGGCTTCCCTCTAAAAATCCATGTGGATCAGCATTTTGCATAATGGGGTCTTGACTTCATAGGCATGATCAATCTGCCTTCAAGCATTAGACACAAGTGGGTGCTTTGATAGCTACAGATTACTTCACCCGGATGGACACGCTCAAGGAATCAACCGCGTCAGTCATCCTTGACTTTCTCGAAGGTATAGTGACAAGTTTTGGCGTTCCTCAAACCATTATCTCTAATAATGAAAAATCCTTCCTTGGTACTAAAATCATTGATTGAACTCTTAGCCTTGGGATATATCTAAAGACTTATTACAACTATTACCCTAAAGGAAATTTTCTAGTAGAATCAACAAAAAAGAACCTAATCAGGATCATGAAGCGCACAATGAATATCAGCTAAAGACAATGGCATACAAATGTCTCACGTGTGCTCTGGGTAGATAGAATTACACTAAATAAAGCAATAGGAACTTCACCTTACAAGCTTGTCTATGGAAATGAGGCTACACTTCCTTTGACACTTGAGTTGAAATATTTTCTCTTTCCCAACAAGCCTAGAATTTCAAGGCGCATACCAAAGAGAATTCAAAATGGAAGAGTTGGTTAGTCTTGAAGAATAAAGGAAATCTACCATGATCAAGGTACAACAACATCGTAAAACAACCAAGAAGTGGTTTGATGAAAAGTCTTAAAGTGGCATGATGACAGAGCTAAACCAAGGTGCCATGCAAAGTTTGATGTATTTTGGAGTGGCTCGTATACTATCAATTCATGCAAGGAGGCTAACTCTTTTGAGTTGTCTCATCTTGATGGAGGTGCACTACCAATCCTAGTAAATGGGATCTATCTTAAACCCTTCCATTAATTATGTTGCATCATTTTGTAAATATTAAAGTATTTTTAGTTCCTCCAAGTACGTTGTGTGCACATTGTTCATTTGTACATAGTTATTTCTTCTCACATGCTTCTACACATGCTCTTTTGTTACTTTTAGGATGCTAATTATTTTCTAGTAGTTTCAATAGTTTCACGGGATCCGAGAAAAGAGTTCGAAATGTTTTAAAATGACTTCAAGGGTAGTTCTTCAAGGTTGTAGATCAAAGTCTCATGATTATATAGTAGACTCCATGCCCAATGGATGCTCTAGGCTATTGATCTCCTTCATCTAGTAGGAATATGGCCCCGAAAGTCACCAAAATGTTATCCACAATAACTCTCCTAGTTATTTGGATAACTCATCTCCCCATTCTAGATCTATGGTTCTACATGCAAGTTAGCACACACTTCACTTGTTCACTTGGCACATTTCCATGGTTATAGATTCCCTATGTGCCTTGCGCACATCCTTCCCTTTCATATCTTCTTCCCTTATCTTCCATTTTATTCTTTGCATTGCTTCACCTTCCACATGCGCCATGGCCTTTGCTTCCCAAAATCATCTAAGTCCTTTTTATCCCCTGGGTGCCCTTCCTTGTGCCCTCACATAACATCTCGTAATAATTTCTCCCTTGATATACCTCTCTTCTTCACCCATTCAACCCCTTTTACGCCCGTGTGCATTGCCTTTGCACTTACCTTCCTTTTGTCATCCTCCCGTGCCTCATTCTTCCACATGCTTGCCTTTGTGCCCTCCTTTGTGTCGATCACCGTGCCATGTCATTCTCTATCATGTTTGATTGCCACACACAACCTATCAAAACATGTAAATAGGGTGCCAAATCCTTGCAACAAATCAATGAGTGACATGTGACAGAAATGATAAGAACATTTACACAGTTGGTCATCCTTTCAGCCTAATCACTGCATGCATGCCATGTGTCTTACGTGTGTTGATGTCTTTGAAAATATTCGACAGCCATATCTTTTTCTACAGAGCTTAGATAATTATGCACCTAGTCTCAATCAATAGCCACCGACGTAGCTTATAGTGCTTGACATTCAAATTTGAATTCTTTGTGGATATAGTAGGTGAGAAGTTGGAAAACATCTTTCTAAGCATTGATGAGAAGATATGATTGATCCAACCACCCAAATTTGATATGATCTTCCTTCCTTCCTTCCTTCTCCAACATGCCAAAAAGACTTGGAGAACCGCACTTGATAGATTTTGGTGGATTTGTAGGAATTAATGGCTCGTGGTTGAGTTTTTAAAATTAGATTTTCCCTCCTTCTCTTCTTCCATAAATTCATCTATAAATGTAAGAGTTGGGATCATTGTTAATGTTGGACATTTTGGATCCTTAAACTTTTGCTAAGGATTTCATATATTTGTATTTTGAGTTGCATACCTCTAGATCTGACTCATGTATGTGAATATCAACCTTTAATTGCCATTGTAATAATCTGGCCAGACATTTCTGGAAGTAATGGAAGCATGTTTTTGTGGATATTCTCTATCTTAGCATGTTTGCATTCCTTCTTCTTTCCTTTCTTTTACTCTATTTTATTTCTGTGTCATTTTACATTCCTTGCATCACCATTTTCTAGTTGTGTTTCATGAAAACTGATAGTGTAAATGTGTGTTGGTATGTGTTATGTGTGCATAGCCTTCCTTGACGCATTTCCTTTCTTTTTTACTCAAAACAAGATAGTGTTCATCCCTCTTTTTGTGTGTTATTTCCTTCCTTATATTAGTTTTTGATTATGTTATCCTTCTATCCCTGGTATGTTGAAATTGTTATCTTAGTTTTCCTTCTAGCATTAGGAGTAGTAATACAAGAGAAATAGATAGAGGAACAAGACTTCTCTAGATATCCGTATCAAGCTTACAACGTCCCACAACTTGGATATGGTTCCATTGTTGTCTCAAACGACTCGATTGTTTAAAATCCAAGACACAGTGTGAGTTTGAAAAATCAAAAGTACTCATGTAATAATTTTGTTGTTTTTTTTGTTATGTAGAGGGACATACACTCTAGAGATTCTTAGGTGGCTTGTCACTTGAGTACATTGCTTACGTTGGGGTTGTTAAATGTTAAGTGGGATATACTAGACCATATTGGCCTATGGAACATTGCTAGATTGGGTGAGAGACCCATACTATGCCTATGTTGATTGCTTAGTGTGAGAAATGGTGCACGGATACTTGTACATTTTGGTTTGACGGCGAGTAAGATGATGATGACACTAGAGGATGTATATAGGATATTGCAGCTTCCTATAGTAGGAGAGAGAGTGTAGATTATCGTCGTAGCATATGATCGAGTCATATTAGGGAGGAACGATGGTATTTTACAAGGGAAAGAGTATAGGATGAGACACATACTAGTTTGGATGCTATTTTTAGATCTCGGTTTTACGATTGCAGAAATTTATAGCAGTGGTGATAACTTCGTCGGTGGTAGTGGAGGGTGGTGGAGTTCAGATTTTGTACATGATACATGATATTTATCGTAGCATCAAGGAGCATGGTACTAGATATGCCTGGGCATGGTGTGTATTGGACCATTTATATAGGGACTTGTATATATTTACAAAGGAGGATCATGGAGGTGGATTAAGAGAGACGACATTGTTGCAAGTGTGGGCATATGAGCACATGGTGTTACCTGGGGCCACTAAGTGGGCCACGAGCCGAATGGTCTCGGGAAATTTTTTTAAAGTGAGATAGGTGGGTACCTATAGTAAGAGGTGTTGGAGGTGACAAGTATTAAGAGGGGGTGAATCATTCCTAATAAAACTTTCACACTTGTGCTTCAAACCCTAACCACACAAACTCATGTAGAACACATATCAAAACATATAGTCTTCACAATGAAATATGCTCAATGCAAGGATCACAATGATAAACACATAAAACCACTTATATTTATAATCAAATCAGATCCACACACTTATATAGATATTCAAATCAGATTACAATGAGTAATGTCTTCAACAATAATCAACAAGATACAATCAAGTGCTCTTAAGACAATCAACAATGTCTCATGAATACATATGAATATATACAACTTTGGAAGTGTCTTAAACTCAATATCATATCTGAAAATTATTCAATAAATTGCAAATAACATCAACATGATATTAAGATAACATCCGATCACAAGTCTTCAAATCAGCCATCCTTCTTTAACTCGCTCTCAAAGAAACATAACCGAATTTTCTTTTTTCAAATCCACCTCATGAAAACATAAACAAATGTTGTCCTAGAATGGAATTCCAAGGTTTTTGGGCTAGTCCTAAATTTCTTTTCTTTTCAACAAAATTTTTCTTCAAAAGAAGATAAAAAGAGTTCCAAAAGATTGGCACCATTGTACCCAAAACTCAATTTTTATAGCTTCTCCTTGATTCAAATTCAAAAGAGGTTAGTTTCCCTCCACTTGAATGACCATAACAGCCTAAAAAATCCCATAATAATCACTAGAACATTCACAATTGACCCATATAGGTTAGCCTAGAAAAAACACTTCATCCATGCACCAAAAATCCCAAAAACCCTTGCATTGGGATGACAAAAATCTCCTAATCCAAAAATATTTTTAGTAAATCTCTAAAAATAATCACACATGTTTAAATAAAATTTAAAAATAATATATGGTCTCAATTTATCTCAACCAATAAAATTATTTCATTTACTGGGCCCAAAACTCTTTGTACTTCTCAAACAGTTGTTTCTTACACCCTTCAACACCATGGAAACTTCATTATGCCACCAAATGGATTACAATAAACCAAAATATTTCATGTAACCACTTTATGGAACTTACATAGCATGTAAAACACTTATAATAAAGTTATAAGCCTTGAAAAAATATCCTGGTCAAACCACAACAAATTTTGTCTTCACCAAATCATCATGTCCAAAAATTTGTTTCAAAAAATCAGATAATAAAAACATTTATAAGAACATTAAATTTCCTCTAAATGGATTAATTTTATTCCAAATTCATTCCTCTTCACATTCTTGGTGATATAAATCATCACCTAATCCATATCATTCTTAAATCAACTCAAAACCCGCAGCGAAACACATCTTGTCCTAAACTCACAATAACCTTCCTGTCTAGAGAATGACCTGGAAATCTCATCAAATCACCTCATCATGAGAAAGAAATTATATTACTTGAAATATATATAAACATTCTTTACAAAAAAATTAGTCACCCCAAAATTCCATCTTAAGATTTTGTTATGGCCATTTTACTGAACACTTCTTTTTATGGCCTCAAAATTGCCCTTTGACTAGTCAACCTAAATGGAGCTCAACTTGCACTTTTTCATCAAAAAAATGATCTAAAACATTCACATACATCAAGATAAACTCACATACATTCCATAACATCAATTTATCTCATACCTCATTTTGAAAAATTTTCCACAAACTATAACTCTTTAGAAACGAGCATTTTTAGGTGGGGCCCACATACTATCACATGATATATCCTACATTTATGGAAATATGGAAGATTCCTATACAATATACAATCATCACTTTTTCATAAAAATCAAAATTGGCTCACTATACCTCTTCTTTTTCAAACTGGTCCTAGCTAGGGTTTAGCTAGGGTTTTAAAGCACTTTGTCTTCTTAATCTTCGTTCATAAAAATGTGACGATGAACTGACCTCATTCTTTTTTGAAAACTTATATACTTATCGTAGAACCATCCCTGAAATCCATAGGGTCCCACACAAAGCCCATAATTCATGGTGAGCATCATAAGTTCAAACTCGAGCTGGAAATTACCTTGTTTTCTACAATGATATAACCGATTGCATGCATCCATGAGCTCACATAGCTCCAAAACACAATCTCATACCTCCTAACAACCATACCTACTCTAAATGAGCACTTGTAACATAGATAAACACTTGTATATGCATCATTCCACTGTTGTGAGTGCCCAAACAATCTCCAAACCTTTTATCCATCATGTCAACATGTTTCACAAAAACACAAATAGATTCTACCTCCATGCAACATCACATAAGCACCTAAATATGTTTTCAAGAGTAAGAAATCCTCACTGAATCTCATTGTACCAACATAAAAACATCTAAAATATCATTTTAGCATGATATACATCATCAATTGATCCTAACACATCATCTACTTTGTCATTAATGTGGTTTTACATTAATGAAAACACCTAATAAGACCACATACCAACAAGAGGATGGGTACAACTAAGTATAGGTCGATGTTAGATCATATGGGCCTTGTTGCCATTATATGGAGACTATATAGATATTATGATAGATGAGTGGAGAGTAGTGTGGAGTTGTGGTGCATTCGACACACCATGTGGTTATTGGATCAATTCCTAGGGAAAATAGAGTTGTTCGAGGGTGAATGGGTGTCTAGACAATTTGGAATGTCCCAGGATTTGCCTCTAGAGCCATATATATGGTTTCAAACTACTAGGGTCATGATGTAACTAGGGTTGAGGCCAAGCCCAATAGGTGCACAACTCATTCATCTAGGGCCGATGAGGCGGATTAGGCCATAGGGCGATACAGGTAGATGATGCAGGTGCACTACAACATATAGTCAGCTATGGGTGACACATCAATGAGTGTTGTTATTTACAATGGTGGTAAATGTGGTAGGTGAGCTAGAAGGTGGAGGATATGAGGATTAAGCACTTTCCCCTAAGGTGGATGGTATAACAATGACGTGATCAGAATGTGATTATCATTCATTTTTTTGGTATTTATTGATTGATTGATATAATTGATAGATATAAAAATGTGTAGTAGCTAGTATTTGGTGTATGACTGTAGGTGATGTGTATTGGTCACTGATTGTAGATACCTTCATATGCACATTAACACAGAACATTCCAATAGATGTGCTTGTGGGAGGAGGAATGCTAGAGGAGGTAAATGTCATTGCGGTTTAGGATGCTCATTTGTTTAAGTCGGTGGCTACAACTGAAACCACATGTACATTTTTTTGGGCAAGCACAATTAGGCTTATGCAGCAGACAAAGTGAGCAAGAGAGGATGTAGGAGGAGGGAGCCTAGATTAGTATATATTTGCATGATATCGGAGTTTTAGTGTTGATATAGAAAGAAGACGACCCATTTTTCCATATTATGGAGCCTTCTCGAGAGATATAGAGGTTGAGACCAGCTACGTAAAGTGAGCAAAGTGAAGATTTGAGTTCAATATCTCCCATGATTGTAGATAGTGATAGCGAGGATGATAGATGATGTATTGTATATGTTGTATTGATGCATGGGGTATTTCCCCCAGTGATTGTATATTGTAACTATGATTTTGATGATGATGATGATATATGTGTGTGTGTGTGTGTGTGTGTGTGTGTGTGTGTGTGTGTGTGTGTGTGTGTGTGTGTGTGTGTGTGTTTGATATTGTGTTTGGTGGTTATGTTAATTTGGATACTATGTGATGATTGTGATTTGTACTTGTAGTGATTTTTGTGTGTTATATTTTATATGAATTGTTAGAATGGTTTATGTGATAGATATTGTTTGATTATTGCAAATTGGGTAGGATGTGAAAAGGTTTGCTAAATATAAAGTGAATAAGATGTGTAAATGAAAAATGGGGAATAGTATAACATATAATAAATAGTAACGCATACATATGTGATGCAATGTGGTAAGTAGGTGGTAATGTGATATAAGGTAAAAGAATGAACTAAAAATGCATGGATCCTTGTATACTAAGAAGGGGTAAAATAATGTTCACAATGGTATGTGATTTAGATAACTTAGGTAGAGAGTGAATTTCCCCAGCGTGAGAATGAGGTTAATTTATAAATGCCCCTTTGGCAGTCAAGAATGAACCATAGAACAATAGTATGTCATGAGGAAATGGTTTTTTCACGTGTAAGGAGTGGATAGAAAATATATGTCATGAAGCACAGAGCTAGAAGTATGGAATGGGAGGTTCATTGATGTAGTATGCCCTCAATATTCAAGTGTGAACCGTACCACGAGAGTGTGTCATAAGTTAATGAGATGGAAAATAGATGTAATCTACCATAGATGAAGAGGCATGTGATGCATGGAAGGAACATGTGAAGCAACATCCATGTGAGGATAAGTGTTGAATTGGATGTCAAAGGGAATGGTGCCAATAAAGGGAGGTGTGGTGTTAGGAAGTGTGGAAGAAAGAGGCTTAGGAATCTAATGAGATGTGGTAGCAATGTGTGAGGGATGAAAGGATGTAACTATAGGTGGATTAGTTGGAGGATGAGGATGGATGATGACCTTAGGGGGTGGGTGGATGAAAACCTTAGATGGAGGTGAAGGAGACAAGTGAAAAGTGGTAGAAGCTTGCTTATGTGGGATATGAGAGAGAGAGAGAGAGCACTCACGAGATAGCGAGAGAGAGGGAGCGAAAAGTGATGACACCTTTGTCTTCTAATTGTTGTAGGAGATCATAGAGAGCATAGAACTTATTTTCACGATGGTCATTAATGCGATGAAAATTGCATAAAGGACGGTCATGCTGGCAATGTAAGGAGTGAGGTGGATGATGCTAGTTAGAGGGTAGGTGGATGAGTAATTTATCAAGTAAGATTCATAGGACATCATGTGGTTTAGCATTATGTGAGAAGTGCAATGGTTCATGAGTGGGAGATGAAGAATACTTAGGTAAATTTTGACGCTTGTGATGGAGGGGAAGGAAGATTTTTACATAGAGGTGGAGATGGGAATTATGTAAGGGGTTGAATAGATGGAAGATGGAAAGACTTAATAGGCATATGAGGAATAGAAGAAGTAGAAGTAGTTAAGACATGATCCAAAATGAGGTATTTTTCTAAATCAATAACTTTATAGCACAAAAGAGTAATGATTCACATAGAAGGTAAATTGCATTTCCAAATCAATAGGCGGAAATAATAACTGATGCATGCAGGAATTGAAGCGTAAAATGTAATCTAAAATTGGTTCATTCTTTCCTTGATGTAAAGAAGGAAAACATTCATATGTAACTTTAGGACCATTGTTAGAAATAAAATTCCTAAGAAAAGCATCCCCCATATCGTAATAAGTAATAATTAGAAAATTATTATACCATTGGAGAGTATGATCAACAAGGATATGACAAAAGTCTTTGAGTAACAAGCGACCATTGGAATAAGAAGCCATAGCTAAATGGTAATTCTTGAGATGTAAATAAGGATTTCCAGTACAATTGACTCAATATAAAGTAGGCATGTGATGAAGTCCTTAGGGAAAGTTAAATTGTGAATCATTTTTAGGAATAGGGTTTCCATGAAGGGAATTATTGTCAATGGAAGTATAATAGGCTTTACTTTCGAGGGTGAGGGTATGAACTTGAGATTGCAAATTACCAACATCATGCATGAGGGAGAGGATATCATGTGAAGGAATGGTTGGTGAAGTGAGAGGCACATTTAGGGGTTGTATTTTGCCATTGTGAGTGATTATGGGAACTTGAGAAGGAGGAGCAGATGTGGAAGGAGAAGGAGGTGGAAGAGAAGGAGAGAAACATGGAGGCTCTATAGGGATGTTAGGTATAAATTCAGGAGACAATAAGAGGAGCATCAAGTGTAGAAGTGGAATCATCATGGGAAACATTGGAAATAACTTCATAAGTAAAAGAAAGAGGAGTAGTAAATTCACATTCAGCAGTATTAATAGAAGCAACATCATCACTAACATGTTCATGATCAGAAGCATAATCACAATCACTATCAGTCATATTCTTACAAGAAAGTATTTCATCAAGAGTATCATCAACATATAAGGAACTTATAGGAGTACTAGCATCAAATTTATCATTGCAATAATTGGAAACAATTTCAGAAGTAGGAAGAGTAGGAAATATAGATTTACATTCATCTTGACTAGAAGTAGGAACATCATTATGCACATTTACATTGTCATTATCAGAAGTAGAATTATTAGCATTTATGTTTTCACAAGCAAGAACCTCATCATGCAAAGAATTTATATTAATATTATCATTTACTATAAGAGGAGGAGGATACAATGAAGGAACATTAGTGACCATGGTGGAGGAGGGAGAGCATGAGTAAAATTTTTGATCGGGGAGACTATGTAAAAATCAAGGGTTTCGTAGCCAATAGGAAATGGCTTTTGGAAGTCAATGAGTTATTGGAGGATGATGGGATCATATTGGGGATTGTGCATAAGATCAAAAATTCATCTTCGTAGTGGCATCATCAAATATTGGTTGCATGCATGTGTGTATAGGTCATATCATGTTTGGGAGATGGGAACCTCTTTTTAGCCATGAGGGTTTTAGGATCCTAGGGAAAGGGGTTCGAATAAAAGTGGGTTCACCAAATGATTTAATTAAATATGAATTAAATATATATTTCATAGTAACTAATATGATAAAATGCAGTGAAATACAAATGTTAAGCACTCAAGCAATGTAATACTATAAGAAAATGGGAAATAGAAGTGACTTAATTATTTCTGTGTAATCTATAGTAGTCAAGATTATGTATATCTTTGGATCTTCTTGAAAATGATATCACGAATCTCGTTGAGGATTCGGAACTTTGTAATTGGTATGGAAAGGGACACCCACATGGGGACAGAGGTACTTGAATGCTAGTGTTTGATTCTAGGCACTTTGGTGAATTTGTAGCTATAATTTTTGTTGTCCTTGAATAAGTGAACCTCACATAAGTACATTGGAAAAGGTTCACCTATCCACCTTGCCTAGATCATTATGTATTTATCTTCACATCATCCCCCATTCACATTCACATCCACATCACCTACATGTCAGCTACCTCGAACCAACCTACAAGGATTCAAGTATGCATGAAAGGCCACCCTATAATTTTTAGCACATACAATAACCATGGATCCACCTTGTGATTGTCTTATCCCATAACTAAGATTATTCGTACCACCCAAAAAATAATTTCTTATATCACTTTTAAAATTAGGTATTGGCCCATCTATCCATTTATCCTTTCTCATTTCTTTTGTTAGAAATAAATCATACTAAACATCATTCATGCATATCAATATCCCCAAATTTTAAATTCAATTAGCTATAAATAGACAAGTGAGTTAGCTTCTTTGATCATATAGTATGTATCTAACACATTATTTCATTTGCTTTGTATTGATACTATGTGATTCTATGTACACTTTAATGAGTCTAACAAATCAAAGGGTAGAAAATAATCATATCCATGCATAGCCCCAAAACTAATCTCTCACTAATTTCTATGTTATATGATTATCTAATTCTAAGGAGTTATAAATCAAAGTGCATAAAATTAACGCAAAATAATAATTATCCAAGGAAAAAGGAAAGGATGGATATTCATTCCACATGTCACCCGTAACCAAGATCTTCCATACTAGTACTAGTGTTGTGCCAAATCCAATTTCAATTGGCAGCTTATTCTACGTTACAATTGTAAGTTTGTATGGGAAATAATAAGTTGCAACAAGAAGTCTTCAAATGAATCAAAAATATTATTCACTATAGCAACATTTTTAAAAACTAAATCTCTTATCTCCTATATACAATTTTGTAATTAATTAAGCATTATTTATTTTCCTTTATATGTCTTATGATGCTTAATTTAAGGTAGGTGTATTTTTATGCATATACCAATAATAACATCAAAAAATATAGACACAATATAACTTAATGTAATTGACAAATCAATTGTTGTCAATGGTTTTATAAAATATGTTTTGCTTATTACTCTAATTTTTCCTATCAGTTGAGGCAAATGAAATAATAGATTTGAGCTCAATTATATTTTCAGTGAAGGCCAAATTGATAACAATCACACATTTTCATATTGATGGTTATTTAAAGAACAATCTGGCATTCAAAAAAGCATATATGTAAATGACCATATCTTATAATACTTATTGAATTTTTAAAAGAGAGAATTATTAGTATTTAACATATTTTATCTACAAATAAGCATGACCTACATAAATAAAATTTATCCTTTCGTCAAGGGAAACAACTCCAAAAAAATTAGATAGCTAAAATAAAATTTATAAGAAACATTATTAGTTAATTAAAAATATATAACATTTGATGATTAAAATACTAACAAGGGATTTCCATGTTTTTCACTCACTTCGATAAACATGATCAATAATCATTTCAAAATATTTTGGTATCATATTTTTTATGCATGATTGTTGTGGAGGAAGCCAAGGGCACAAAAAAACAAATAACTTATGCAATAAATCCCATATTTATCTCTAACTAACTTCCTTTGATTTTATCCTACTCTACTCAACATGCAAAATAAGTTGACTTCATGCTAGTGCTCACTTACAAGAAATTGAATGGCTGTAAAAATCTTATTGACATTGTATATCAAAAATTGCCTTGTTCTCACTGATTTTAGAGAGATTTAAACAATAAATGTTTGTGGAGTTGTTTTTAATGTATCTTTAATATGTTTCCTTAGCTAGCATCTATGTCAAATATTACAAGCAACTGGAAGTATGTGTGGGTGTTGTTAATAGATATTACGATTTTACTAAATGGTTTCTTGGTTGGGCGCATTGATGGAAGGTCCCATCATGCAAATTTGTATGAGGGTTTTGCATTCACATTAGATGGAACTCGAGTTTGAGGTGTATCAACATGAAAGTTCCTATGATTGGATGGCCCTATTTTGGAAATCAATTTTTGAATTTCTTAAAGAAAGGATGTGTTGAATATTGTAACAAAATTTTAAGGAGTTAATGTTAATAAATATATGTTGACAAAAGAAAGGTGAATAAGTATATTAAGTAATACGTAAAATCATGTAGGAAAGGAGTCAAACAATATGGGATAAGTTGAATTACATTTTATACAATTGACTGGGTAGGTTCTTTCCTCAATTTGAGAAGGTTTTACATAATTACAAACTCACTAATATGTTCATCAAAATCAATTAAGCAATTCATCATTTAGTCATAATTAATATACACTAATACAAAAATATAAAATGCTTTCAACGGTCTTGTATTTTTGTGGGAATTTAGTAGTGTGTTTTTGTCATTTGCCCAAATGACATCCATGATGTCAGGTTGTGGAGTCTGTTTTCATGTGTAAAAGTGTTGAAGATTGTACACTAAGAGTACTATACACTTTCCACAGTTGTCTTTCCGGGGAAACATGTTCTTCTCATATGGGTGGGATTTTTGACCCATACATTTATGGGATGGTTTTGGCCCATGGTTTTTGATACCCATGGTTTTGTAAACCTGCTTAGCGATTGTCTACTTATGTGGTTTTGTGCAAATGGTAGGGTTGATGTATCATTGCAAATGTGTATGAATTCGGGTGTGAATTCTGGAGAGTTTGTCGAGAATAGCTCCAAATAGATCTAGGTATTGTATTAAGAGAGTGGTGGATTGTAATAAAATCGAGCAAGTGATTCTTGGTGGACATAGCCAAAACTTGGTAAACCTTGTTAAATACTTTCTCTTTATGTTGTTTTTTTATTCGCACTTTTATTTGAGTTATGTAATATTTTTTCATATTAGTTTCTCTTTGTTGCAATTCTCTGAGGGATTGTTCCACATATTTTATCCCTTATTTCATAACAATTGGTATCATAGCCTCATTTAGTTTGCTAAAGTGTTGAATTATAGGGAAAGTTTTAGCTTGAGTGGGAGCTATGGCAAATGATGGAAGATCAAGGGTTGATAAATTCAATGGGTAGAATTTCATTCTTTGGAAGATGTAGATGGAAGATAACCTTTATCAGAAGGATCTTTATATTCCATTGTCTGTGAAGGTGAAAAAACCCTCAAGCATGATGGATGCAGAATGGGATTTGTTGGATAGGAAGGCACTTGGGATAATTTGATTGTGTCTTGCATATTTGGTATTATTTAATGTTTCAAAGGAAAAGACTACAAAAGAATAGATGGATGCATTAGGGAAGTTGTATGAAAAACCCTCTACCTATAACAAGATATTTTTAATGATTTTTTTTAAAATATGAAGATTTCTTAGAATGGTCTCGTAGAATATCATTTAAATGATATTAATATGGTTGTAAATATGCTATCTTTGGTTACAATAGAATTTGATGAAGAAGTTAGGGATTTATTAATTTTGTGCTCTTTACCCGAGAGTTATAATAACACGGTAATTGAGGTAAGAAACTCGGTTCCAACTAACTCAAAGTTGAAGTTTTAGGATGTTATAGGGCTGATTCTAAGTGAGGAAATGTGAAGAAAAACTCGAGGAATCTTCTACTTTAGGGAATGATTTGACACTGGAAACCAGAGGGAGACCTAAGAACGAGAGGAAGCCATGGAAAATCAAATGATCGGGCAAGGTCAAAATCCAAAAGCAAGATAGTATCTGCTGTGCATCTGTGGAAAGTTTGGGCATGCAAAGAAGAAGCTGTTGGGAGTTTTGGGACAAGAAGAAACAACGGGAAGAAAATAAGGAAGCAAATGTGGCAATGAGTGATGTATGTCGGGATGCTTTGATTCTTTCTTTCCACAATAATTTTGAATCTTGGGTTTTAGATTCGGGGCTTCTTTCCATGCTACTCCACATAGGTATTATTTTTTTGATTATGTTCAGGGGATTTTAGGCATGTTTTTCTTGGTGATAATGAGCCTTACAATATAGTTGGAAAAGGTTCTTTTTGGGTTAAGATGCGAGAATGGGAAAACATGGCTATTGAAGGATGTCGGACATGTGCCCACTTTAAAATGAAATTTGATATCAGTGGGCTAGTTGGGAAGTGATAGTTGTCTTGTGATATTTATAGCAGAATCTTGGAAGGTTACTAAGGGTGCTCTTGTGGTGGCAAGAGGTAAGAAATTTGGAAAGTTGTATTTAACTACTTATAGCACTAATGTTTGTGATTTTATGGACTTAGAAGTAGATACAACATTGTGGCACTATAGGCTCTCGGTCATATGAGTCATAAGGATATGGAAGATAATAAAGAAGAATTTTCCTAGATATACAGAAATAGGTTTGGAATTCTATGAGGACTCGCATATAGAAAAAGAAGCGAGTAAGGTTTCTCAAGGTTGGACCTACAAAGAAAGAGAGTAACTTAGATCCGGTGCATTTTGATGTATGGGGGTTAGTTCGGGTATCATCTCTTGGGGTTCAAGTTATTATGTTACTTTTATTGATGACGCAACAAGGAAAGTTTGGGTTTATTGTATTAGAAAAAATCGATGTATTTGACACTTTTGTTAAATGGACAAATTGCCTTAGTAGAGAATACAGACATGTCTTAAGCTAAAATGTCTCAGTCGAAAATGGAGGGGAGTATTGGAAGTAATGAATTTTATAATTACTATTCTAAGAATGGAATCCATAGGAAAAATATAGTTCAAAAACTCCACAACAAAATGGGGTGTCGAGAAAGGATGAACAGAATAATAATGGAACATCTTTAGGAGCATGTGGTTCTATGCAAGACCGCCTCTTTCTTTTTGGGTAGAAGTGGTGAGCACGGTTGTGTACTTGATAAATAGAGGATGCTCAAGTTCCTTGGATGAAGGCATACCCGAGGAGGCTTGGTATGGTAAGAAGTTTGATAATTCATTTCTTAGAGTCTTTAGATGTGAGGTGTTTTTCCATATAAACAAGGATGATAAGACCAAGTTAGAGGATAAATTAGAAAAATGTACTTTCACTAGTTATGGTGGTGATGACTCGGATATAAATGTTAGAGTATTAAGGATAATAAAATCATCTTATTTAGGGATGTGGTATTTAATGAGAAACTCATGTATAAGAAGCGATTGCGGGAAAACAGAGAATAATCCAAGAAATAATATGCAGGGGTAGAGGATCTTCTAGATGGGAAAGTGACACATGAATCAATTCAGGAACCTCCTCAACAGGAACCCCAAACTCCTATATTTAGGAGGTCTTCTAGGGTAAGAAGAGACCCTAAAACATTTTCTCCCTCTCTTTATTATTTATTACTCACTAATAGTGGAGAGCCGAGGAGAGCTTTGATGAAGCAATGTAGGTAGATTCTAGGAAGAAGTAGGAACTACCCATAGATGAGGAGCATCAGGATCTCATGGAGAATTAGACATGGGATTTGGTGATGCTACATAAAGGAAAAAGAGCATTACAAAACAAGTGGGTATACAAAGTTAAAGAGGAAAGAGGAAAGAAAATATAAAAGGCCCGGTTGGTGGTCAAGGGTTTACGAGAAAAAAGGTATAGATTTTGATGAGATTTTTTTCTCCTGTAGTAAAAATGAATTCTATTAGAACTGTTCTTGGAATAGTTGCAAAATAAGACTTGAACTTAGAGTAGCTTGATGTAAAGACTGCATTTCTCCATGGTAATTTGGAGGAGGATCTATATATGCAACATCTAAAGGGCTATGAGGTCAAAGGTAAAAAGGATATGGTGTGTAAACTCGAAGAAGATCTTGGATTGAAATAAGCTCCACGTCAATGGTATAATAAATTTGATAGCTTCATGACAAAGCAAGGTTATATTAGATGACATTATGACCATTGCATGTGATAATGCTAAAATATGCCTCATAAATGTGTAGTGATTGATCTCATTTTACTCTCCTTTTAATTAAGTTTGACTACATTTTGTGGTTTATGTTTGATCTAGTATAAGTTAGGATGTAATTGTCCATTTTTTTTTATTTAGTTCTAACGTATAAAAAATTTATAATTCCTAACAAAATGTGTGGAAATTTAGTTTTTAGAATAAAACAGGTCATATTTTGTCAGATAAGCAGAGTGTGAAGCAACCAACACCTTTTTGAGGAAATTGGCTTCAATACAGACTTAGCTCTAAAACTCTATCACTTAGTTACGTAACTCTACCAAAACTCTATCACTTAGCTTCGGAACCTTCAGAATTAGTTCTGAAACTCCAACACTTAGCTCTAACAATTACTTTTGGAAGGTTTCCTTTGGTTCCAAAACTTCTCCAAAGTTACGAGAATCAATGGGAATATTTTTATTCTATCAAAATCCGGTTATGGAGAAATTAATGGGCCCTCCAATCAGGAACAGACCAACAATTTTTCAGTTCTTCACACTCCAAAAATACTTATGTAAGACCAACAATTATATGTCCAACTAGTTTTCTAAATTTCATATCTACTTTGGGAACTATTTTGTTTCACTAGAACCTATAGGTGGATAGACAACTATTGAACACTCATGATTGTAAATGCATCTTCGGATGGATAAATATATATATATAACTGAAGATAGATAAAGGATGATATATATATAGACATATACATAGTTAAGTTTTGTAAGATAGAACAATTCAATAATAAGATATCCATTTAATTTTGAGAGCATCATACTTTGTTAAATCTTGATTCAAGGTGGAGCAAGGGCCCACTCCTCCAAGAAACAAGATCCTTTATTTTATTGGTATTTATATCTTCAAGCAATTTGTATAAATTTGTTAATTAGCAGTTCTATAAGTACTTTTGATTCTTAAATTAAAATCTGTTACATAAGTTATTTATCGTCCCTACAGGTGTTTTAGTGTATGTTTCTATTTCCTCAAAAGAATTTTAAACAATATTTCCAAAGTGTGTTTATTTCCAGCAGTGTGTTTCATTCTGCAAAGTGTGTTTATTTCATGCAGTGTGTTTCATTCTCGAAGTGTATTTATTTCAGCAAAGTGTGTTCAATTCTACAAGATTTGTTCATTTCAGCAATGTGTGGTTATTTCAGCAAGTTTCTTATAGGTTAAGTTTTAATAAGGATTTGACCGGGAAATCTTAAAGACACTTTAAAACCCCTAATAAAAATAAAAATAATAAATATCTACAATCAATTACTAGTTCACTAAGATTCTTCTTATTACATATAGCTTCAGACACACCCTTGGTTTGAATATGACATCAACCATGAGTTGATTAAATGAAGGGAATAATGAAACCCATCATTTTTGGTTCCGTTTTGGGGACCCACTAGTTAGAATTTTCTAATTAGGTGTCAACAAGAAAAACAATCATACATCTATTAATTAAAAAATCTTCCCTACGTTATCATAAAATTTATGAGTAGACCAAGAGACTCAAAGGGTATATTTATCCCAAAAATATCTCAACAAGAATTACCATCATCCTCTAGTTCAAATAAGAAACTTGAGAAGGAATTAGAAGCACCATTGTCCCCTGTTAGACAAGAATTAGAACTTCTGCCTTTGGAATTTTTGGATCAATCACCAGACGAAAGTGGAACTTTTAGGAGAAGGATTATATCCCAAGACCCACTTAGAGAAAGTTTTGATTATCAATTGAGCATTCAACCTCCTACTCCTGACTTCTCACCTTCACCAAAGTGGATCACATAGCACATTGATTGGGACAAATATCTAGAAGATACTACAAATATGACATGGGAAGATGAAAGAGAAACTGATAGGACCTTTACTTATCTAATTAAGTTGGAGGATGATTATACACCTATGAAGAATATTTCACCTGCACACTTTACCACATTTAGAGGGAATTCATCTAAGGACCTTCACCAATTTTTGTTTGAATTTAAAATATTTTGTCAGACCTATGACTACAAAATAGAAAATCAAAAACTCAAGTTGTTCCCATCTACTCTGAAAGATGCAGCAATTAGGTGGTTTATGGGATTAACATCCAATTCTATTACCACTTGGGGAAAATGGAAACTACCTTCCTAGAAAATATCAAGACTACTGTATAGGAGAAAGATGAAGGAAGAGTTTTTAGGATCAAACGGGAAGAGGATGAAAATATAAAAGATTATTTAGATGGATTCCTCTTTGTAAGTAAAAGGTGTGGATTCGTACTCTAAGAAGAGATAAGCAAAACCATTTTTCTTAAAGGTTTGGATGATGAATATAGGAAGCCCTTAATTTAATGGGAGGTGGAAATATCAATCAATTGAGAATGAATGATATTAAAGACATTTGTATAAGTTATTAAAGAACAAGGGTGGACCTAGGAAAGGAAAAAGCATGTGAAAGGTGCAAATCCGGACATGAACAAACTTATGGATGAACTAGAAAACTTTAAAACAGATATCCTAGTTCAATTAACTTCCACCATGGATGGATTACAAGCCAAAGAAAATGCTAATATTGAACCATTAGATATGTCTTTGTCCTAGATGCAAAAATAAGGATGCAATAACAAATTTTCCTCTGGATAAAACAAAAACATGTCTTATTTGTGAATCTAGGGAACATAAAGTTAATGTTTGTTCTCTTCTTCCATTCATTAAAAAATCAACTTAAACAAACTAGCACTTCATCCACTATAGAAGAAATAAACTTCATCCAGAGACAACCTAGCCAGGGGAAGTTCATACTAAGATATTTTCTTAATCCCTAGATGATGTCATGGGTGGCTCAGAAAGTACCAAAAAATTAGGGACAAACACCTTGGACCCCTCAACCAACATGTAATCCCTAGGATTGGGTAGGAAAATCTTGGTATGCTCAAGGACACCAACAACCATGGTATGGTTAAGGTAACTGTTGGTTGCTCAAACGTGCACCCATGTCTTCGATATCGTAAAGGGTGAGGTGTTTGATACCACAATGGAACCATCCCCAAGTTGTGGGACCTTGCGATCTTGGGATGGATCTCCAAAGATGGCCGGCTCCTCTATCTATTTCTCATTCTGCTACTCCTAGTGCTAAAAGGGGAAACTAAGATAAGAATTCAAAGGGACTAGAGAAAGAAGTATAACATGAAGTAAACTAATCTAAAAGGTGATAACACTAGAAAAGAGGGGTGAACACTATCTGTTTTGAGTGAGAATGATAGGGAATGTGTGAAAGGAGGCTAGGCATGAGTAGCATAGCAAAATATGCATTCACCAGATCACTCTCATGGAACAAAACTAAGTATGGAACTGCAGGGGACTTGAAATAGCACAACAATACACAATGCAAGAGAAGAGGCAAGAAGAAGGAATGTAAACATGTTAGGATAGAGAATAGTCACAAAACAATGCTTCTATTACTTCCAGAAATGCATAGAACTATTACAATGATAAGGAGGCCAATATCCACATGCAAGATCCAAACATAGAGGTCTACAACTCAAAATATAGAAAATATGGAGTCCTTAGCAACATGCGTAAGGATCCAGAGTGTCCAACATAAAAATGAGCCTTGCTCTTACATTTATAGATGAATCCATGGAGGAAAATGGGAAAAGGAGGGAAACTTGAATTTGAAACACAACCATCAATAAGAAGCATTAATGTCTGCAAATCCTCTTAGAAATCTATGAAATACGCTTCCCCATGCCTGTTTGATGTGTTGAAGAAAAAGAGGGTGGATCATACCAAATTGGGTGGTTGGAGCAATCAGATCTACTCATCAATGTTCAGAGAGATGTTTTCCCATTTCTCACCTACCAAATCTACCAGAATTTGAATTTTGAATTTCTAGCACTTGTAGCTAATGTCAAGCACCTCTCTGACAAGTCTAGGCGCACGCCGATCTGAGCTTTGTAGTAGAAGATATGGTTTTTATAAGATGTCAAAGTTTTGGCATACAAAAAACATGTGGCATGCGGTGATTACTGAGATGGTGGAAAAATGTATAATTATTTTTCATTTCTACCATGTGTCGCTTACTAATTTGTTGCAAGGATTTGGCACCCTGTTGGCACACTTGACTGGTTGCATGTGACATACTTAAGCATGTCAAAAGATGATCTAGCATAGAAGGGTATGAGGGAGGGTCGTGCGGAGAAAACAGAGGAAGGCGCGGAGGGAGCGCACACGATGCACATGGGGAGATTAAGAAAACCGGTGAGCATAGAATGTATGGTCAAGGCGTAAATATTACAAAGTAATGGGTGCAATGCACAAAGTGCCAAGGACTTAGGTGCATGGGATGGGAAGAAAATGACTTGGAAGAAGGTGAATGTGTGGAAGGTGGGCGCAAGAGAGAAGTGGAAGGAGAAAAGGAAAGGGGCACGTAGGTAAACTATGACCAAAGGAATGTGCCAAGTGATTTTGAGCGTGTGCAATTCTTCAATGAATAACCTGGGGCCAGAATGTGTATGTAAGTTATCCAAATCGCTAGGAGAGCTATTTGGATAATAGTTTTGGTGAATTTCGGGGCCATCTACTTGCTAGATGAAAGAGATCAATAGCCTGAAGCATCCATTGGGCATGGATTCTACTTGTTCAATCATGAAAATGCCCCTGTGATCACTTGAGAATCATTTTTGCACTTTGTTCGAATCTCACAACTACTGAGAGAAGCTCTGCACTCTGGAAGTAACAAAAGAGCATGCGCAGGAAGCACGTGAGAGGAAAGAACTATGTACAAACAAACAATGTGCACAAAGCACACTTGGAGGAATTAAAACTACTTTAATATATACAACATGATGTAGAAAACCTAATGGAAGGGTTTGAGATAGATCCCGTTCATTTGGGATTTGCAGGGCTTCCATCCGAAAGAGTTAGCTTCCTCAGAACTGATGATGTATGGGCCACTCCAAAGTGCATCAAACTTTGAATGGTGCCCTAGCTTAGCTCTGTCAATATCCCATTTTAGGACCAGGTCCCCAACTTTGAAAGCTTGAGGCCTAGCCTTTCTATCAAACCATTTCTTTATTTCTTGCTGATGTTGTTCTAGCTTGATCATGGCAGAGTTTCTAAGCTCTTTAAGATGAACCAGCTCTGCCATCCTGATTTCTCTTTGATCCACACCCTCAAATTCTAGTTGTTGGGTAAGCGCCAATGAATTTAGTTCTAGTGTCAAAGTAAGGGAAACCTCCTTACCATAGACAAGCTTGTAAGGTGAAGTTCCTATTGATTTTTTTAATGTGATTCTATCTCGCCAGAAAGCGCGTGCAAGATCTTCATATGCCCTTGTCTTTGGCTGATGTTCATTGTGCGCCTTCATAATTTTTATCAAGTTCTTGTTTGTTGATTATTCAGACCGTTTTCCTTGAGGGTAATAGTCGAATAGGTTTTCGAGGTAAATTCCTAGACTTAGAGCCCAATCAGTGATTTTAGCACTAAGGAAGGCCTTTGCATTATCGGAGATAATGGTTTGAGTAATGCCAAACCTTATGACTAAACCTTTGATAATTTCAAGGATGACCGCCTCGTTGATTCCTTAAGCGCGATAGTTCGTCCATCCGGTGAAGTAATTTTTAGCTATTAACACCCATTTATGTCCAACACTTGAAGGTGGATGTATTATGACTATGAAGTCAAGACCTCATTACACAAAAGGCTGATCCTCTTGGATTGGTTGGAGGGGAATCGTTGTCAATATTTTCTTTCTTGCAAAGAAAGTGCATTCTTTACATTTTGTGACCCATATGCGTGCATCTACAAATAGGGTAGGCCAAAAGATACCTGCCATTATGATCTTTATTGTTGTAGTCTTGGCAGAGAAGTGTCCACCAGAAAATCCATCATGAAATTCTACTAACAATTTTTTAGTTTGTGTGCTATTGATACATCTTAACAACACATCATCTAGATTCCTTTTGAAGAGAAGTCCATCAATCAAAACATAAGGGATAGATTGCAACCTCAAATTCCTTATCTTTCCTTGTTCAAACTAGGAGGGTACGCGCCTCGAAAAGGAATTTGATCATGTCCTTCATCCAGTCGTGCATGTCAGAATCTATGTTCTACTCAATTTCTACATGTGGGAGAGACTCATCCAGAAACAAGTGAAGCCTAAGGTTCATTATGTGCATCCTCTCGTAATTTTCTTGTAGAGTGCACTACCTCTTACTAGTTTTGTGGCCTTAATAGTCACATCATATTCCATGATTTTAGTCACCCATCATGCTCTCTTCTCACTGATCTATGCTCCCATGATGAATTCTCTGACAGATGAGTGGGAGACTAACACCTTGATATGATTTTTTGTGAGCATACTTTTGAATTTCTTGAGCACGTGCATGATGGAAAAGACTTGATTCTCCATGTGACTGTATTTCAATTCATAATCCTTCAATGTCTGGTTGAAGAAGGCCACTGGCTATTCCATCCCTTGTTCATTTTCCTATGTCAAGACAACAAGCAATGCTTATATTAGTGTCATAAGCATAAAGGATGAAATCCTTTGAGTAATCTGAATTGATGAGTGTTGGTGCACAAGAAATCTCTTTCTTGATCTTGTTGAAGCTTTCTCTTCCTTTTTTTTTTCCATCTGAAGGCTATGTCCTTTCGAAAGCATAAGGGTGATGGGCCAAACCAGTCCCATAAAGTTAGGGATAAAACACCTAACAAATGTAATCTTACCAAGGAAAGACTGTAAGGCATTTTGGTATGCCGACAGGGAAAGGGCTAGGATAGCTAAAATGCACTCAGGATCAATGGCAATGCCATCATTTGAAACCACATGGCCTAAGAGCTTTCCCTGAGCCACCACAAAATTGCACTTCTTGGGATTAAGAGATACCCTGAATTATCTGCATCTCTCAAATACCTTTTCCAGGTGCACCATGTGATCTACACTCTGCTTTGAGAAGACAGTTATATCATCAAGGTAAACTAAGATGAACTCATTGAGGTAACCTTTGAAGTAAATATCCATGGCGCGCTGAAATGTTACACCCAAATTTGAAAAATCAAAGGGCATTTTTAATATGCATATGTTCCCCACTTGGTTGTAAATGTTGTTTTGAATTGATCCTCTTCCTTGACCAGGATCTGGTTGAAACCCGAATACCCATCTAGCATGGAAAACATCTACGCACCAGCTATGGTCTACAGAATTTACTCCATTGAAGGAAAAGGATAATGATCCTTTAGAGATGCCTTATTCAAATCTTTGAAATCAACACAGAGTTTGATTTCACCATTTTTCTTATGCACTAGAACAAGATTCGCGACCCAGGTGGAATATTTGATGGGAAAGATAATTTTTCCTCAATGAGTTTGGATAATTCCTTTCTCATGAGGGGCTCTATTTTTGGATTAAATGGCCCCTTTGCTTTTCCGATGGGATTTATATAGGATCAAGGTCAATAAAGTGTTGAGCAACTCTTGGATCAAAAATTTTATGTATTCATACTCCCATGAGAAAATATCACTATATTTTTTGAGAGAGAGATGAAGGCCTATTTTTCTTCATGCACACAAGTCCTGCTGAGCAATAGCTCTTTTCCACATGCAATAATAATGGAGGAGCAGACTCTACACGGCGCACATGTATATTTCTTCACCCTTGAACTCATCATCATGGCTGAAAATTTTCTCTAAGGTTACCCTTTAGGAAACCTATTTGTCTTCAGCTGTATTACTTGGTCACCATAGCTATCATGCAAGTCAGCTTGCATACTTGATGAAAATTCAGCTTCATTCTAGATAAATTGGATGATCTGCACATCACTATCAAACACTTGCTAGCTAGTGTTATTATCTAGAATGGATGGTCTGATTACCATCTTAATATGCTGAGTGTTTCCTTTGATAGAGTCCCTGAGCGGAGAAAATTTTGAATAGAGCATAGCCATTTGGTGAGCTTCTTTGTTTATTCGCATGGGACTACCTGCAGATTAAGGGCATCAAATCTCTCAAGTAGGTCCCAAACTCTATGTTTATAATATTTAAGAAGCTTATTATTTTTCTAGAATTTTTGGTGATCGGTGGATGATCAATTCTATGTCCCTAAAGATCTGTAACACTTTAATTTTCTTCTTTTCAACAATGAGCAAACCATGCACCAAAGACTTCATACTCTACCATATTATTAGAGCATGCAAACTGCAACTGCTGTGCACAAAAAAATTCTCATCCTTTGGGGAAATTAGAACCACTCTTACTCTTGCATCATTTGTGCTTTTGGATCCATCAAAGTAAAACTTCCATAGACCAGTTTGAATTTTATCTCTCATGAGCACGTGCAGAATCATGGCATCTTCTTTTAGAATGCAATAAGTACCAAGCCCAGATTTCATAGGCTTCTAGTTCTTCAGCATAGGGATCAAATTTGTGATGCCTTTCCACCCATTCATCAAGTACTAGGTCTAGAACAGAGGGTGGAAGAGACTACTCTTTAGGAACTGAAACTTGTTCTTCTTAGATAAGACAATTGGCTTGGAGAGGGGATGGGACATATGGCTCTACATGATAAGAAAATATAGGCTCATCTTGTATGGTAAACTAGGTACCATACCTTGTCTTGAGTAATATATGAGACCAATCAAAATACAAGTAACCACCCACCTTGGTAGTAAATTCTCTCGATAAATATAGGGCAAACAAAGGAGGCAAGTCAATGATTAACACATCTTGAGTAATTATTAGGTTTGAAAATTCATGGAGAGTTAACTCAAGATCCTTGATGACTTCTAAAGTGGTTACAATTGAGCCATCAAGTTATAGGACACCTTTAGATAAAGGGCTATATTTCAAATCTAAGACATTAGTTGTCTTTTTAGGAATAACCAAAGTACTAGTGCTGAATAAATCATGCGAGTTATGCACTAGGTATTTTCCTATAATCAAGGACATATAGAAGGGTGGGATTTTAACAAATTAACTTACTTATTTCTCCTCTTCTTGGAATATTCGATAGAAGTGCGAGGGAGTTGCACTGAGCTTCATGCAATAGGTCCTACTGAGATGGAATGGTCAGGGCATCCCACATTATGACATTTATGTTTGTTCTCTTCATCTAGTCAACAATGTTGAATGGAATCCCCCATCTTGTGTATTTGGGAACAACATCCCTTCTTGACTGTTCAGTACAAAAGCCTGAATTTTAGTGGGTGAGGCTTGGCGTACTTAAATGAGGAGAGCATGTTGTTTCAAGTGGAACTTTATGAGGGGCCTCTTGCACAGGGATTTGAGCATTTTTACTGCATGATGCCTTGTCTAATTCTTTCTTCTTTTGAGGATCTGCTTACATTTCCGGGGGTATAACCTACGCGCCTGATTCTAATATTCTCTTCTTGTATCTTGTGTTGTCCGCAACTTGGGCGTGCGGTCTATTTGTATCTTCTATAGCTTGTTTTATTACACAGAAGTCCTCTGCGCCAAAGAACATCAAATTGGACTCTGGAGGAACTTCTGGTCCTTTTGGATTATCTGCTTCATGGGTACTTGTTGAGGGCTCACAGGATGAAGCATTATGGATCATGAATTCTTGGGCACATGCAACATTAGCACAATGGTACTGACTATGAGGCATTTTACAAGGGAAGCACTATTCTGACTCTTGCGCCAAGTTGTTCTGAACGTGAACAAGCACATGGCTTACATTGGGTGATGGAAGAGAAGTCATGGGAGGAACGAATTACAAGGGTAGATGTGCTTTAGGGTACCATCTATCATTCTACTAATTAACTACATATATTTGATTTCCATATTGATTCCACCAAGGCTTATTGCCTTGTCCATGCACCTGATTAGAATTACCTCTATACACTTGCACCTACTGCTTTTCTAATGATATGACCTTGTTTGATAAATTTCTGATCAAGGCCTTCAATTCTTCATCTTCCTTTCATTGTGATGGAGAATAGGATGTTTAGACAACTGGTTGCGCACTTTACTCAGGGATAGGAATAGGAGCCACATGAGATGATTGGGGAGCATGTGATATCTTTGGGAACCATGGCATGGGAAGTCTAGGATCCAACTTTCCTGCCTGAATGAGACTATTTTCTACCCTTACTACAATACTATAAGTAGCTGGTAAAGTCCTACCTCCCATAGATTGGATCATAACTGAAATGTCACTATTAAGTGCCTTCAGATAATAAAGGAAAGCATGTTGGGTTGTAGGTCTTACCACAAGAGGAATTATGTCCCAAGTCTTCTGAAATTTGATGTTGAAATCAGTTATTTGCTCATTGGGCGCCCTCCTTGTTATTGTTAGTTGCTCCACCAAATATAGGTGATCTAACTTTTCTTCAAAATAATTACATAGAGTTATTCCCAGCTCATCCTAGGTGCTAATAAATCCAAGTCTCAAGCCTCTATACCACTGAAGTGCTTTACCTTTGAAAGAGGCTACAAGTATCCTAACTGCTACATCATTATGTGTGATCAGATAGAGTGAACACACATTTGCTACATCCTAGATATGCTCCTGAGGGGTGACTTGATTCTCACCAGTAAAGTAAGGAATACTCTTGAGCACGCCATTTGGCATATCATGTTGCATGGCCAGAGTAAGGGACTCCCTCCATCAAAGTTTTCAAAGCTTCTTAATGGAGGAGGTGCCAATGCACCATTACAGGGTGCGCATGTTGTGTGTTTTGAGGAGGAGTTGAATGGGTGTGGCACGCTAGAGATAAAGATGCGTGCGTGGGTTTTTTGGAAATAACTCTTCCCAGGGATAGCTGGAGGTATTCAAAAGAATATTCAACTGTTGCACTTCTTCTTATGTGCACTCTTCTCATGAAAGGAACTCAGGACTACCGAAACAGAGATTTTAAAATATTGGGAGTCATCAAATGCATTTGAAATGAGCCTCCAAAGGCTGAAACACTAAGTTCACACACCAAAACTTAGATCTATAAAATTTGATCTTTCAATGCTTGTACCACTAGGTGTGCTAGAAACTGTTGGTTACTCAAACATGCACCTGCGTCTCAGATCTCGTAAAGGGCCAAGGTGTTTGAGACCACAATGGAACCATCCCCAAGTTGTGAGATCTTGCGAGCTTGGGATGGATCTTCAGAGATGGCCAGTTCCTCTATCTATTTCTACAGAACTGCTACTCCTAGTGCTGAAAGGGGAAACTAAGCTAAGAATGCCAAGGGACCAGGAACATAAGGATAACATAAAGTAAATTACACTAAAAGGTGATAGACAAGAAAAGAGGGGTGAAATCCATCATTGCGAGTGAGAATGATAGGGAATGTGTGAAAGGAGGCTAGGCACGAGTAGCACAATGAAATACGCATTCACCATATCACTCTCATGGAACACAACTAAGTATGGAACTACAGGGGACTTGAAATAGCACAACAATACACAATGCAAGAGAAGAGGCAAGAAGAAGGAATGCAAACACGTTAGGATAGAGAATAGTCACAAAATGATGCTTCTATTACTTCCATAAATACACAATCTGTTACAATGATAAAGAGGCTGATATCCACATGCAAGAGCCAAACATAGAGGTCTGTAACTCAAAATATAGAAAATATGGAGTCCTTAGCAACATGTGTAAGGATCCAGAGTGTCCAACATAAAAATTATCCTTTCTCTTACATTTATAGATTAATATATGGAGGAAGAAGGGAAAAGGAGGGAAACCAAAATTTGAAACAAAACCACCAACAAGAAGCATTGATGTCTGAAAATTCACTTGGAAACCTATGAAATATGCTTCCCCATGCCTGTTTGACATGTTGAAGAAAAAAAAGGGTGGATCATACGAAATTGGGTGGTTGGAGAAATCAGATATGCTCATCAATGTTCAGAGAGATGTTTTCTCATTTCTCACCTACCAGATCTACCAAAATTTGAATTTTGAATTTCTGACACTATAGCTGATGTTACACTCTCGATAAGTCTCAAAGTGCGCATCGATTTGAGATTTGTACTAGAAGATATGGTTGTCAGAAGATGTCAGATTTGTCAATGTATGTAAAACACGTGGCACATGCTGATTGGCTAAGATGGTGGCCAAATGTACAATTATTTGTCATTTCTTCCATGTATCACTTATTGATTTGTTTCAAGGATTTGGCACCCTATTGTGGGTTTGACTAGTTTCACATGACACACTTAAGCATGTCAACATGATGATCTAGGAAAGAAGGTTATGAGGGAGGGCACATAGATAAAATAGAGGAAGGTGCGGAGGGAGTGCATGCGATGCACGAAGGGAGATGAAGAAAATCGATGAGTAGAGAATGTATGGTCAAGGTGCAACTATTACAAAGTAATGGGTGTGTCACACGAAGGGCTAGGGACTTAGGAGTACGTGATGGGAAGAAAATGACTCGAAGAAGGTGAATGCATGGAAGTTGGGCACAATATAGAAGTGGAAGGAGAAAATGAAAGGGCGCATTGCAGTAAAATTGTGACCAAAGGAATGTGCCAAGTGATTTTGAGTATGCGTAATTCTTTAATGAATAACCTAGGGCTAGAATGTGTATGTAATTTATCCAAATCACTAGAGAGATATTTGGATAACAAGAACCCTTATGCTTGGTCATAACCTAGGTAAAACCCTAATAACTATGCTCAAGGGAAAACATATCCCAACCAACATCAAAAAGCCATAATGGGTTCCCCAACACAAGGTTCACAAACTAAAAATGTGGTTCAACACAAATACCTACAAAACTAGTGGCTAATCCCAAAAACAAACAAACAACCTATATCTATGGAATAGAGAAAGAAAAACCAGTTGATCTTAATGCCATGGATTATAAGGATATTCAAACAAGATTTGGAAAAATAATTAATAGTCCACTTGTTATAATTATCGAGATGTCAGATGAAACTAAAACCCCTAGTTCAGTTACTCCTAAGGTTGATGAAAAATAAAAAGAGAAGCAGCCAAATAAGAATTCTACAAAAACTCCATTTCCAGAAAGACTTAAGGAAGTTATTGAGACCAAGGAATCAATCAAAAGTGCAGGAATTAAGGAAACTAAATATTGAAATACCATTGTTGCAAGAAATCAAGGACATTCTGAATTAAACAAATTAATAAAAATGTTATGCTTTAAAATACCTTGAAGGAGGAAGAAGTACCCTAGGACTATTAAGATAGATGGGAAACTTGCTGATTTATTAGTAGGAAAACTCTTACTTCCCAAATATGAGGATTCTAGAAGCCCTATTATTTCTATCTCTATAGGAAATAAACATATACATAATGTTTTGGTTGATTTGGGAGAAATTATAAATGTTATGACAAGTAGACACTTTGAAAACATTACCATTGATAGGCATACAACCTACTAGCACCATATTACAGATGGAAGATCAGTTAGTAGCTAAACTAGAAGGGATCATTAAATATGTGGTAGTCATGGTGGAGTTATGGGAGTATCTAGTGAAATTCCTTATATTATGGCCAAAAGGTAAAACACTTGGTTATCCCATTATTTTGGGTAGACCATGGTTAGCTATAGTTGCTACCTTAATTGATTGTAGATCAGGTGATATGATTACTTCTAATGGTAAGAATTCTAAGAAAAATTGCCTATATCCTTGACAGATGACCTTATATTGATAATCAAGAATAATTAGGGGTTGATGATCCTGATACTAATAAATAAAATTTGTCTTCTTTGGATATGATAACATTACAGGATCATGTACAAGAGGTAGAGAATATGATTAATCATCCATTGAATGATCACTAATTGTCTTTGGAACAATCGGGATAGTTCGGAACCTTCGGACTTAGTTTGGAACCTTTGGACTTAGTTCTTGAACCTTTTGACTTATTTCCAGAACCTTCATACTTAGTTCCGAAACATTCATACTTATCTCGAAACCACAACAATTCCATGCAGATGTAAATAATTTCACTCCAGAGGAACATGATTTCTCTTCGGAGGGCAGAAATAGCTATGAAATTAGTAGCTTTAGTCTCAAAGATATCAGGGAATAATAAGGAATGTTTGGAAAACATTAGTGATGAGGAGTTTGACCAATGACAAGATAAGTATCATAACTCTACCTACTGTCCTTTATCCAAGTATTATTTCTCAAGGGAACTTTAGAGACATTACTTCATATCATATGTTGTTACCAAATTCATGTCAACTTAACACCCTAATGGAACCTTTTCAACTAATTAATTCATCACACAAGTAGAACCAAACAAATTGAGATTCAACCAGTAAACTTTTGAACATTAACAGAGTTGGTTAGAAAATGATCAAGAAGCTAAATTTTTGATGTATTGAAATATCATACTAGAGATTTTTCTTGGGACTATAATGACAAGAAAGGAATCTATACAAGTATTTGTACCCATCAAATTTATACTTGAAAATGTTAAACTAGTTAGGAAACCTCAGAGAAGGATCAACCTAGCATTGAGGGACATAGTCAAGCAAGAAATTGAAAAGCTATTGCAAGTAGGCTTTATCTACCCCATCTCGAGATAGTCAGTGGGTGTCTCCTCTTGTGATTGTGCCTAAAAATAATGGAAAATGGAGAATTTTTGTTGATTATAGGGAATTGAACAAATCTACACTTAGATATTATTTTCCCTTGCCATTCATAGATCAGGGTTTAGACAACCTTTCAGGTAAACAATACTTTTCCTTCTTGGATGGCTTTAATGGATATAATAGAATCAGGGTAGCTATTGAGGATCAAGAAAAAACTACCTTTACTTTTCCATGGGGTACCTTTACCTTTGGGGTATTTTCATTTGGACTATGCAATGCTCCAACAACCTTCCAAAGGGTTGTACTTGTAATTTTTGTAGATCTAACCAATGATTGTGTGGAGGTATACATGGATGATTTTATTGTGCATGGAGAAATATTTGATGATGCCTTGAAAAATTTAGATAGAATATTAACAAGATGTGAGCAACACCATTTGTCTCTTAGTCATGAGAAATGTTGGATGATGGTTGATGAGGGAATCATACTGGGACACCACATTTCAAAAAGAGGAATTCAAGTAAACCAAGACAAAATCAGAATTATTTCAGACTTAATTGTTCCTCAAACCCCTAGTGATATCAAGTCATTCTTAGGACATGTTGGATACTATAGGTGTTTTATCAAAGATTTTAGTAAAATTATTGCCCCCATGTTTGGTTTTCTTACCAAGGATTGTGAATTTCATTGGGATGAAAAGTGTCAACATGCTTTTGAAGAGATTAAAGAAAAATTAATCATTGCCCCAATATTATGAGGACCTAATTGGGAGAAACCTTTTCCCATCCAAACAGATGCCTCGAATAACTCAATTGGTGTAACTTTGGGACAAAAAGATGAAGAAAGGAAAATGTATGCTATTTACTACCTTAGTAAAAATATTACTCCCACTAAAATAAATTACATCACCACTAAAAAATAATTTCTTACTGTGATTTATGTAATTAATAAGTTCATACATTATATTACAGGGTACAAAATATTTGTACATATAAATCACTTAGCAATTAGATACTTAATGAACAAACCCGTGGTTGGAGGTAGGATAATCAGATGGTTATTACATTTACAATAATTTGATATTACAATTATGGATAATCCAAGAAAATCTAATGTGGTAGCTAATTTCTTGTCAAGATTGACCACTACAAGGAGAAAGATCTAGTTAAGGACAACTTTTTAGATGAACAATTATTTTCTATTTCAGCTAATACACCATGGTTTCTTTGATATGGTGAATTATCTTGCAACATGGAAGTTTCCTCCTTATTTTACTAAGAAACAAATGAAAAGGTTAATCAGAACTAGTGCACAATTTAAATGGTTAAATGGAATGTTATTTAAATGTGGTCCTGATTTGGTTCTATGCATGTGTGTGAGATAAGATGAGATATTTGACATACTTAGGGCATGTCATGATGAACAGTGGAGGAAAATTTTCAAAGTGAAAATAACATCAAACAAAATACTTGGAACTCGGCTATTATTGGCCATATATATATAAATATGTGAATGAATACATCAAGTAGTGTGGCCCCTATCAAAAGATGGGACTACCAACATTCGGTAGTGAAATGCCTCTACAACCTCAAGTGGTCATTGAACCATTTAAAAGGTGGGGGCTCAATTATTTTGGCCCTTTTAGTCCTCATTCACAAAAAAATAGCACATTTTTGTATGTACTAATTATGTAACAAAGTGGGCAGAGGTGTAGGATTCAACAAATGCTAATGAAAATGCAGTTGTTGATTTCCTGCACAAATTTATGATGAATTTTGGTGCACCAAGAATCGATTTTAGACCAAGGCCCACAGTTCATTTCCAATATGATCTAGGCCTTCACAATGCACTATCAGATCAATCATAGGAAGTCATCTCCCTATCACCCATAATCAAATGGATAAGCAAAAGTGATAAACAAGGAATTGGAAAACATTCTCACCAAAACAGTTGAAGCAAGTAGAAGAGATTGGGTGAAAAGGCTACCTAAGGCTGTCTAGGCTTATAACACAACTTGGAAGACTACAACAAGGTTCTCACCATATGAGTTATTCTATGGGAATAAGCCCTTGTTACCCATTGAATTTGAACTACAAACATTGAGGAAAACAACTAAATTGGGTATTGAATTAGATATAACACAAAAGGAAATAATTATATAACTCAATGAGTTAGATGAGCTGAGATTGGAAGAACTTCAATAGACATAGATAATCCAAGACCAAAGGAAGCAGTGGCATGATACACATATCAAGGAAAGGCAATTCAAGATAGGAGATTGGGCATTACTATTTGATTCCAAGTACTAATAATTCAAAGGAAAGTTGAGAACCAGGTGGTTAGGACCTTATCAGATTGAGAAGATATATGAAAATGGATCTATTTAGATACTTCCCATTGATGGTAGAAGACAAACACTTTTGGTCAATGGACACATGCTAAAACTCTATAGGAATCCTCCTACCAAGGATGAATTCTTGAAGCAAATTGAAGTAGACAAGGAATTTGATCATATGGAAGAACCTAGTTCTTCCAAAATGATCAAGTAATCAGATGCAAGGATCTAAAATAAAGGGAAGGGAATGAAAACCAGCAAATGGCATTCTCTTTCCCAAAAAATTAAAAAATTAAAAATTAAAAAATTAAAAAATTAAAATAAAATAAAAATAAAAGGGAAGGGAATGAAAACCAATAAATGGTGTTCTCTTCCCCAAAAAAATCTCTCAAAAGGCCAATTGAAAACCAAAAATGGCAGTTGGTCTCATCAATAAGTGGCTAATTCAAATAAAAGGAACTTTTTTAGGAAGATGAGTCATCAAGGTGGATGGATTACATCAGCAAGGATGGTAATTATGTCTTGATCTTATTAAAGGTTAAATTAAAAGTCAAGCATGTGTGATTAGACTTTTTTAAGTTGGCGATATAATGAGTCATTTATTGCACATCATGATTAAAGGGAATAATCAATAAGGTCATGTCAACTAAATATATGGAAGTGCAGCATATTAATAATGAACCTGTCATTTAGGCGAGAATAGAAGAAAATTGGGAATAGTTGTAGAGACGTTCAAGCAGAAATAATGAAGTCATATTTAGATTTCCACAAGTAAATCTAGTAGTTCGTCAGAAAAATCCACTAGTTCCGTAGCTATCTCAGCGGAAAAAGGATTTGAAAGATGAAAGAATTTGAATCGTCCTCTTTCCATGGGTATCAAAAAGAAGTCGAGATAGAGGATGATACACAACTCCTTGCAGATGGAGACGTAACATCCATTTTTGAACAAGTAGGTGGGCTAGAGTTTCGTAGAAATTCTCAAAATACAATGATGAACTGTTAAGATATTTTTTTGTAAATTTAGAGCGATCGTAACTAACTTTAAAAGCATCGTAATTCCCTTTACTTTTAATACAATGAATAATGTATCTGGGGTACCAATTTTACATGTTCCAAACTCTATAAAGGGAACCCTAAAAGAATTAGTAGAAACCTTAAGGAAAGAGGGTGAATATGAACCCCAGTACATTTATAATACTAAGAAGATCATAAAGGGGGTCAGAAGAGCTAGCCTACCCAAACCCTTCAATAGAGTAACATTTTAGGTAGTAAAGTACCTAACATGCGATGACCAATATGAGACTGTTAGAAGGGAGGTCCTTAAAATGCTGATATATCTTAGGTATGGGATAACAAAACAGAGTATATAGTAAACCTTCCTAGTTTCCTCTTTGATTCCATCCAAACAATGGCTTAGAGATATTCTTGGGGTGTAGGGACAATTAGGCACCATGGATTAATCCATCTGGTTTGATTGGCATCATTTTATCTCTAAGAAAAATGGAGAAGAAGCATGGGAAAAATTCTTCAATAAGTTTAGACAAACCCTTGATATTATCAGAATGGGAATACCAACCCCTTTCTCTCTTAAAATTAACGTAGAAATTAATCTTCTTGATGAGAAAAATAAGGAAATAAGTGGGGTTAAAATAACAAAGAAGAGGAGGTCTGGAAAGATGATCAAAGTTGCAAAATCTACCATTTATTTAAAAGAAATTCCCTCCCCTATAACAATACTAGAAGAACTAATACCTGTCTCTGACAATGATAGTTCACCCAAGCTGGACCATGAGGCAAAAATTAGAAGTTCAAGGAGGAAGTCTAGTTCAGAAAATATTGAAACTCCTAAAAAGAAAATAATTTATAAGAAGTCTAGGGAAACTCTAGGGATTATTGAAGTACAGGAGGGTTTAGAGAAAGAAGTTGTTGATATTCTGGGCAGCATGGCAATGTCTCCTCCTCTACCAATTCAAACTAAGGAGTTGGAGAAAGAAGATGAAATATTAAAAGAGCAGGATTTTTAGAAGATGGATGACTCAAAGCAATATTGTCACATGAGGAAGAAGAATTGGCATCTTGGAAACTAAAATGTAAATTCCATTTAGTGGAAGAACAATGCTCGTTCCCTAAGAAACTCCCATAAAAATAAGAAAAACAATGGTTTAGGCAGGCTCTATTCTTGTCTATAGAAGAACTTATCATTAGGGATAAAGTTGAGGAATTAAACTTCATCAAACATAAATTGGAGCATAGACAAATGCTCATTGAACAACCGGAAACTCAACTCACATATAAGAATGAAGAACTGACATTAGTAAAACAACAAATGGTGGAAAAAGAAAAAGAATTGTAATTGGCTAATGAAAAAAGTACTATGGTAAAAGTACATTCACTAGATCAAATTGCACAAAAGAGTCGTCTTACATCTGGCCACTCAAGCAATTATGGGATGATACTGCAGAAATCTTAATGAGTTTAAAATATCAAATCGAAACTAAGAAGCCAGATGGAAGAAGGGAAGAAGGAAAGTAAAGAGTGGGAAGAAAAATTCTATAAAATGGAGGAAGAAAAATTTAAATGTTTGGCAAAGATACGATGATCCGTATAATGAGTGAAACATTACTCACACCTAGAAGACATTCTCCTGCATACAATTTTTTTTAGAAGAGGAATTTATCGATTGAAAACTATCAAGGATTTCATGTGGCCTTCCACATAAAGTAAAGGATGAAGTAGAATTCATGGGAGCATATTCCTCAACAAGTGCAAATTAGAAAAAAATTATTTGTGAATTTTATCTCTGTAACTTTATGATAGAAAAGAATGCAAGCTTCATGATTAATATATATGTGGGGGAAAGCCAACTTAGTGCATTTGTATCTATGCTTCAGAATCAGATAGCTTGGAAAGAAAGAGATACTGAACACTTATTAAAGGCTAGTTCCTATGGCCTATGTATGAGAGCTCATTATGGCAAACCATATTCATTTTTCATACATTTTAGATCCCATGCATTTGACAAAGATATTTAAGGAACATTGTACGCTAATCGAGAAAAGTATTGATGCCTTCACCTCTTATAAAGAGAAAAATTTGAGGACATTTATGATGGATGCTTGAAGAGATGGGAATTCCTCACTGTAGAATTAATAAGAGAAGTGATATCTCCCACAAATTTAATATGGAGTCTAGAAAGGGCCAGAACTTTATGTACACTCATTCCTCAAATTTGTGAAAAATGTAGGGGTATGTGGATGGGTATGAGAACAAGGCCTCCTCTCCTTCTTACACCCATGTCTCCATGGAAGAATAGAGAACCTCAGGATCCCACTCACTTTGAGGATTGGTAGAAAAATCTAGAGGAAGGATCAAGATACAACACTTCTGAATAGAAGCACTGGGACATTCAGTTTCAACCATTTGACCTTAGCAGTCAGTTGGAATGCAGAATTCACAATCCTAGTTTTGAAGAATAGAGTTTTTAAGAGAACTTACAAATAAGTTAGTTTGGGGGAGACGGTAAGGAAAAAATATGCCTCATCAATGTGTAATGAATGATCTCATTTTACTCTCCTTTTAATCAAGTTTGACTGCATTTCGTGGATTTTGTTTGATCTAGTATAAGTTAGGATGTAATTGTCTATATTTTTTTATTTAGTTCTAACGTCTAAAAATCTGTAATTCCTAACAAAATGTGTGGAAATTTAGTTTTTGGAATAAAATAGGTCATATTTGGTCAGATAAGCGAAGTGTGAAGAAACCAACACCTTTTTGAGGAAATTGGCTTCAATGTGGCTTAGCTCCAAAATCCATCACTTAGTTCGGAACTCCATCACTTAGCTCCGTAACTCTATCACTTAGCTCTGGAACTCTATCACTTAGCTCTGGAACCTTCATACTTAGTTCTGAAACTCCATCACTTATCTCTAAAACTTTTGCAGTTAGTTTGGAAGATTTCCCTTTGGTTCCAAAACTTCTCCAAAGTTCGGAATTAATGGGAATATTTTTATTCTATCAAAATCCAGTTATGGAGCAATTAATGGGCCCTCTAATCAAGAACAGACCAACGATTTTCTAGTTCTTCACACTCCATAAATACTTATGTAAGACCAACAGTTGTATGTCTAGCTAGTTTTCTAAATTTCATATCTACTTTGGGCACTATTTTGTTTCACTATAACCTATAGGTGGATAGACAACTATTGAACACTCATGATTATAAATGCATCTTCGGATGGAGAAATATATATAAATAACTAAAGATAGATAAAGGATGATATAGATATACAAACATATACACAGTTAATATTTGTAAGACAGAGCAATTCAATAATAAGAGAGACATTTAACTTTGAGAGCATCATACTATGTTAACTCCTGATTAAAGGTGGAGCAAGGGCCCACTCCCCCAATAAATAAGATTCTTTATTTTATTTGTATTTATATCTTTAAGCAATTTGTATAAATTTGTTAATTAGCAATTCTATAAGCAATTTTGATTCTTAAATTAAAATATTATAAATAAGTTATTTATCATCCTGCATGGTGTTTTATCAGACGTTTATATTTCTTCAAAATCATTTTAAACAATATTTTTAAAGTGTGTTTATTTCAAAGCAATGTGTTTCAAAGATACAAAGTGTGTTTATTTCCAGCAATGTGTTTCATTCTGTAAAGTATATTTATTTCCAACAGTGTGTTCAATTTTGCAAGATTTGTTCATTTCAACAATGTGTGGTTATTTCAACAAGTTTCTTATAGGTTAAGTTTTAATAAGGCTTTGGCAAGGAAATCTTAAAGACACTTTAAAAACTTCCAAAGAAAAATAAAAATAATAAATATCTACAATCAATTACTAGTTAACTAATATTATGTTGCATATAGCTTCAGATGTAGCCCTTGTTTGAATATGACATCAACCATGAATTGATTAAATTAAGGGAATAACGACACCCATCAGCGTGTATATAAATAAATTTGAGGAAGATAGTTATATTATCATGTGTTTATATGTGGATGACATGTTGGTTATAGGTAAAAACATGTAGGAAATAAAAGTACTCAAGAAACAACTAAGTGAATCCTTTGCTATGAAGGATTTGGGGGTAGCCAAACAAATCCTTGGTTTGAGGATATATCATGATAGGAAGGAACAAGCCGACTTTATCTCAAGAAGAGTACATTAAGAACGTCTTGGAGAGGTTTAATATGTAGGATGCTAAATTGGTTGGGACTTCTTTTGCCATTTCAAGTTATCAAAGGAGCGGTGTCCCAAGATAGAGGAGGATAGAAACTAGATGTCCAAGGTACCTTACTCATTAGTGGTTGGTAGTTTGATGTATGCTATGGTGTGTACCAGCCCGATATTTCCGTGTAGTGGAAGCAAAGGCGTAGATTTATGATTGATCCAGGTAAATATCACTGACAAGAAGTAAAGTGGATCCTTTGGTATTTGAGAGGGACCATGGAGAAAATTTTGTGCTACATTGGATCGCACAACACTTTTGTGGTTATGTAGATTCAAGCTTATGTAGATTTAGATATGGTCGGAGATGTAGACAACATGAGGAACATGACAAAGTTATATTTACACCGTAGGTGGGACAACAATTAGTTAAATTTCACAACTACATAAGCTAGTGGATTTGTCAACCACAGAGAGGTGAGTATGTTTCTGCCATAGAGGAAAGTAAAGAAATGATTTGGTTACCAAAATTGCTTGAGGAGTCGGGGGAATAAACAGGAGGAAAGAAAGCTACATAGTGATAGTCGAGTGATATGCACCTAACTAAGAACTCTACTTTCCAATCTAGGACAAAGCATATATAGTTAAGGTATATTTTCATTAGGACAACTTTGGAGGAAGAGAAGTTGAAGCTAGAGAAGATTCATACCAGTCATAATCCTATGACATGATGACCAAGGTGGTCACAAGGTAAAAAATGAAGTTGTGTTAAGCTTTGGTTGGTCTTCATGGAAACTAGTGAAGGGTTGAGAAGCTTTCTCAAAGGAAAACTACTCTAAGTGGGATAGTATTAGTTTGTGGAGCATGATTTCATGTGTGAAAGTGTTGAAGACTATACACTATGATTAATTTACACTTTCCACATGTTGAAATTTTTTTCCTGAAAAATGTTCCCGATATTTCAGAAACATGCTTTTCTCATATGGGTGGGATTTTCAACCCATATGTTTATGGGATGGTTTTGGCCCATGGTTTTTGATACCCACGTTTTTATAAAACTACTTGAGCATTTGTCTACTTATGTGGTTTTTTACATATGGTAGGGTTGACATAACATTGAGATGTGTATGAATTGAGTGTGAATTCAGAGAGTTTGTCGAGCATAGATCCAAACAAATTTGAGTAGTGTATTGAGAGAGTGGTGGCTTACAATAAAATCGAGAAATTAATTCTTGGTGCGTGTAGCCAAAATTGGGTGAACCACATTAAATACTATCTCTTTGTGTTCGTTATTTTTATTCTACACTTTTATTTGAGATCTATAATATTTTATGCATATTAGTTTCTAGTGTTGCGATTCTATGAGGGATCGCTCCACATATTTTATCCCTTATTTCCTAACACATGAATGGTCATTACCCATATGACCTCTATAATTAGTCATTACCTTAATGATAATTTTTCTCGAGTTATCCATTTTACTATGTTCCTTGGGAATGTGTCCCTAGAAGTTTTAGGTCTCTGTCCTCAATAGGGGATGTTTCTAGGACATGGGGATAGGTAGGAAACATCCCCTACCCATCCCCAATTCATGTAAAAACGTAGTGATGCCTTTGGGATGCCAAATTTAGGAAGGGGTGACAAAGGACGCATAGACATCCCCGATACAACCAAGGGACTCCTACAAGTCATTTGATCGCATCGAGGACATCTAGCCATCCTCTATGTCCCACTAAAACTCAAGAATAATAACAATAAATGGATTTGGGGGCCCACAAGGACCCCCACACTCATTCCTAACTAACGTAAACCGAGAAAAACCTCTCTTATAACTAAAACTAAAAAAGGAGCTCATTATTTTCATTTCTCATATTGTGAAGGAGAAGACAAAGAAAGAAAAAAATAGAGAGAAGAAAATAGAATGACATTGAGAAGAAGGAAAGAGAACATTATTCTACACCATTTGAGGTATGTTTCACATCCATTATTCATTTTGCAAATGTACACAAAATATTTTTCATTTTCTTTTTGTTTTTTTCAAGGTTTCAAACTTTAAATCCTTAGGGAGGTTTTCTGTTTGTTTTTGTTTACACTTGAGCTACATCCGGGTTTTGTATTTTCAATAAAAATAATAAGTAGCAAGTGAGGGTAATGAGGGTGAAGAGATTCAAATGTAACATAGAGGTAGAAATAGGGTTTCTTCAGGGAGTGAGAGTGTTGTAGCAACTGTGGGTTCAAATAATCCATTTGAATTCCCTTCTCAACTCCTCAAAATCTATGCAAAGGGCCCATTCAATCCTAAAAAGGCCCTTTCACAATTTACAAAAATCATTGACAAAGGAAAAAAATCGAGGGGAGTGGAGTGTGTTCGTGTCATATTTGTGATAAATATTTTTAGAAGCAGTTATACAAGGGTTTATTGTCATCTTTTGGGCATAGTTGGACAAGGGGTAAAAGGTTGTGAAAAAATAACATTATCTTAGAAGGCCTAAGTGACTAGGTTGCACATGGAGGGTGAGGAAAGATAAAAAGAATGCCATTGGAGGTTATGCATGGTACACAATTAGCTACCCTATCGGTGGATGTTGAAATTCAAAGGGGAGATAATTCTACCAAGGGAAAGAGAAAGGCTACCATTGTTGTGAGGATATTCAACGTGCAATCGGGAAGTAGATGACCCTTCTATTGCCAAAGTTTTATTTTCCAATGCAATACCATTCCATGTGCCATGTTCCCCTTACATCAAGAAAATGTTAAAATATGTAATTGATGTTGGTTCCTCGTATGTCCCTCTTAGAGAACATAAACTACGGACTAGCCTCCTTAATAAAGAATATTCTAAGGTGGGTGTGGTGATGGAGGAGATGAAGAAAACTTGGATATGGGTGGACTACTCTATCATCATGGATGGGTGGACCGATGTTAGACATCAGCCAATCATCAATATCATTGTAACTTTCTATTGTTTATTATTTTATTAGAGTTATTTATTTTACGGTGAAGAGGAAGGATGCAACATTTCCATTTTCAAATTTTTAAGGATGTCATAAAGGAGATTAGGTCTCAAATGTTATACAAGTGGTGACTAATCCAGCCCACATATTTAAGTTAGCTATCTTGACGATTGATAGTGTTATCAAGCATTGAAAGCAATTAAAAAGATAGATTGTGTGAAGATAGTGGCGGTAGAGGCTAGAGACATAAATTCATTCATTTGAAACCATCACACCTAACTTGGTCTATTTAGGACTTTATCGAGGAAGTAATTCCTCAACCCGTGGACACTAGATATGCTGACTATTTCATTTTATTAGAGATGATTCTTGAGGTACTGTAAGGCTCTAAAATTAATGATGGTTAATCAAGAGTAAGGTATATGGTCGAGGAAAACACTATTGAGGTAAAAATTATGAAACAAAATATCCTTGATGATTGTAATGCAAGAAACGACTAGCTTGTGAATGTAAGAAAATAAAGAAAGTGTTCTCCTATTGTAATCTTCTAGAACAAAACCTCATATAAATAAATTTATTTAAAAGAGGAGAGAAATTATACCGCACTTAACATATAAGATACTAGGATCCTCCTTTCATGCCTTGGATTTTCTCTTGGATTTTTTATGGTTCTTGGATTGCTTCATATTTTTGAGACACTTGGGCAGCACCCTCCCTTTAATTTCTTGGCTAGTTTGATTAATGAAAATGAATGGATTCATGAATTGATTAGATGAATAAAAGTGAATAGTTTTGAATCGGATTCCTAAGCTTTTTCTAAGCTAGCTCTCATGGAGGAGGAGAGCTTGATTTATAGCTTGTGGGTGGAGGATTGGAGGGTCAAGATTGATCCAAGTAGGATGAGGATAAATGGAGGATTGATGAGAAGAGTGGAGGATTTTAGAGTGGAAGGCTCTAGAAATTTGAATTCAAAATTCATTGAGGAAGAAGCTTCCATTGAATTAAAAATTCAATGGAAGGAGAAGGTTAGAGAGGCTTCTAGATTTAGAAGCCTCTAGATTTAGAGGTGTGAGGATGTGATTAGATTAGGATTAGATTAGGTTAATAAATGATGATTAGGGGTGAGGTTACATGGAAAGGCTAGGTGTGGGGTTATGTAGGGTAGTGGTAGGTGAGATGTAGTAATATTAAATTCTTAGAAAATTTTATTGAGAATTTAATTAGGATAATATGATATAATAATAAAATAAAAGGGATTAAGGATAAAATGAGATGTAATAATGATTTACAAGAATAATGATGAAATGATATAATGAATTTAAAAGGGATTAATGATAAAATGAGATATTAGATGAATGATAAACGGGAAGTATGACAAAATGGATTCATAATAATAATTAATTTTGTGATTATTATTATATGGGTGATTTTGGGATATTTGTGGGACAAGATAACCGTAATTAAGCGTGTTGACATTTTAGATGTCTACAACAATGATTGATGTCCACGGTTAGGTAAACAATTTTTGATTTTATACATTTAATATTTTAGTTTTTATTTTTATAATTATTTTATCTATGTTTCTAATTTGTAAATTATTTTACTTTTTCATCCTTTGTGATTGCATTCGGATTCACTCTTTAAGTCTTAAATTCTTAATATTTTCGATATTTTTGTAACTTGTTTCCAGATATGTTTGATTCATTATGTCACATGTTGTGGGGGTCATGAGATATGATAATACAGACTCCCTAGTCTCGGAGAGATTTATGAAACATTTGACTACATGCTTGAGCGAATGAAACAAGCCATTTGTAACAAGGAACCTACTTTAGTATTTTATTAGAAGCATATCACACCCATTGTGACATGGAAGTTGTACACAATGAATACCCTGATTTATAGATAAGCTATTCTCTAAATCCCAAATAGTATGTAGCATGGCCTAGGATAATTCCTTCATTTGATGATGAAGAGGTGAAAGAAAGGCTCATGAACATCTTTCAAAAGATATGCACTAATGAGGAGTCCACTTTACTACGAAAAAGTGGTTATCCTTTGTCAATCTTTGTGGTCCAACATTTAGAAAACTTGAGAAGAGAATAGATGGAGCTACATTAATTAGACCCTTTTTGATGGTGGACAACATAACAAGGAAGCACCAAATTTGAGGATTTATGCCACTCACCATCTTTCAAAAGTTGTTAGTTCCACTATTGCAAAGAGGAATTGGTCCACATATGACCTCATCCACTTAATTAAGAGGAAAAAACTTACCTCTCAACCAATAGATAAGTTATTAGCCATGCATAGTGACTTACGACTTTAGTATCGACAAAATCTCGAGTATTGTCGACTCCGAATGCATATTGGGATGTTGATCCCGAAGATGCCACACATGTTGATGAGGAGGCTCTGGTGGGAATTGTTGAGATTCCATTGGAAGAGGCAATCCCTCATAATTTCAATGACTCATACTCATGGTCGATTTTTGATGTCTTTTTAATGGATTTTGATTAGGGGCAAAAATAGATTTTCATTTTCTATGTTTCAAACATTTTGTATTTGAAATTTACAACCCTAAATGTCATTGTAATTGAAACTTGAATCTTATGTAAAATCTCATTTCATCTCCAATTTTATAATGTGTGTGATGAATGCTTTATCAATGTTATCATATGAATATTTGAAATTTGCTCTTTTTAAAATTTTCCCTTATTTTTAAAATAGTTATCCCCATTCATCCCCTACAAAAAGGCCTTGTAAAAATCCATCCAAAAATTCTCCCCCTCCCCTTCCTTTTACATCATCGTCCCATAAACTTGGTGTAACATAGCATTTTGTAATGATACCATTTTATACTTGTATGTGAATTAGCAAACCAAAAGCATCTTAAAGTAATGTTGTCCTAATAAAAATAAAAAAGTTTTATATTTCCATACATTTCACCATGTTGTAATAAAATGGAAGGATGCACGATAAGAAAGAAAATTGAGAATTCAAATGCTTAATCTAGAACACTTTCTTTCCATGCACATGTCCATGTTGTAAACAAAAGGGAGGATACATGCTAAGAAATAAAATTGGGAATTCAAAAGCTTATTCTATACACTTTTGTTCCATACATCTCAGCATAATGTAAACACATGAAATGATACATTACTAGAAAACAATTTCGGATGTCAAAATCCTAATTTAGAAACACTAAAAAAGTAATATATAAAATCCATTCTTCATAGGTATGAAATCATGCAAGATTTAATTCCTTTCTCAACATGAAATATTTTCTCAACATTTTTACACCATTCACTAGAACTAGAGTGCAAAGAGCACTAATTGCATTCTAGTGAAGGCTATTTTAAATCTAATGTAAAATGTTTATAATTCACAAATGAAAAAAAAGTACAAATTGGATAACACATGTGAGTTAAATTTGATAAAACTCTACACAAAATTTTCAAACAAGAACACATTTGTAGGTATGAATTTATGCTAAATTTAACTTCTCAAAAATAAATCTCTTATCAACATGTTAACATTATTCACTAAAAAAATTTCATCATTAAGAGACACTTCAAAAATTAAGCCTAATAAATTTTGGTATTGGCATGTTTAAAATATTGCATGTTCAATTCCTATATAGTCAACCGTAACACAACCAACAAGGAAAATTTTATCATTAAATCTAATGCATCCTATAATACAACAAAAATCTCAAACATCCAAACTTAAGCTTAATGTGTTGGTTCTACATCATGCAACACAAACAAAAAACCATCCTTGATGGGAGCCACGAAGATGACCATGCAAGATTCAAATTTGATAAATCTCTTCACATAATTTACAAGAAAGAACACGTTTGTAGGTGCAAATGCAACACACTTCAAGAACATGTTTTTATGTGAAAATTTTCATCATTCACACACTTCAAATAAAAACCTTGAATTTTTATGATTGGAATGTTTAAATAAAGCATGTCCAATTCCTATAATCGCCTATATAAGAAGTTAAAAGGGAAAATTTAACAAGAATATAATTCACTGCATCCATCTAAACTTCATCTTCATGTGTCGGGCTTTATGTCGTGCAACCCAAGTAACAAAACCAACCTTGATGGGTACCAAAGAATGTGAACATCCACCACTGCAGAAGCAAAACAAAGACAACAGTCAATGAGCCTTTTTATCTATTTAATATTTTATGCAATGTCACATGTTCATAAGGAGTCCCCATCACAAAAGCCTCGATCACATCACCAACATAATTATACTTACTAAGTTAACAACTCATAAATAAGATTTCCACTATAATTGAAAACACATTACAATTATATTAAATTAGATGCACAAACATATATTTTGATACGCTCTCTCTAGACATGGAGATGGAGCATTGGGATAGAAAAACAAAAGTATCATGTTAATAATATGATAAGACAGAACTCAAAAAAAAAAAAAAGGTAGAAAAGAATAAAGAACAGATCCTAAATGTTTTCCTTGCAAGAAGTAAATTAAGTATTAACCAACTATAAACATTAAATTTATAATATTAATCCCATGACAATTGCAACAGCAAAATGTAGACTACATTCTAATTCTAGTGGCAATCACTAGATAGTAAATATTCCTTGCATTTTAGCACACTAACTCGCAAGAAAACATCACATGGGGGAGGGAGCAACAGAAGCCTTCCCACTCCCTTCCTTTTTGAAATCGGTCTTGAAGTATGTTGACTATTTTACGTTCTTGCTTTTTTCAATCTTTTGTCTCTGGGAGGGTGTCTTTCTTCCCAGGTGTATTGGTCATTGGGAGCAACCTATTTAGATGTGCTACCATTTGGTTGGGAGGTTGTTTGCTTTGTTGATCTGTGCTAACCCTTCTCTGTTGGATCAAATTTGTTATAATTGAATCTCGTGGGTTTGGTTCTTTCTTGAAACTCGGTAGATGGTACGCTTTGGAGGGGGCTTTGAGTGTTCTGTTTCACACATGACTTTGTAGTTTGTGGGATTGTCTATCTTGTTTGCTTTGGCCCATATGGGTTTTGATCTAGGTTTTCTAGTCTAAAATCATTTTGTTTGTGGCTTCATGATCTTGACTCTTATTTCTTACTTTCTAGCCCCCATTCTGGATGGGTTTGCTCATCTTGTTGGATAGTTTGCGATCCAGGATGGTAAGGGATGGCCCTTTCTCCCTTATTTATGGATTTTATGGTCATAGGATCTATGACACTCTCCTCTATGACTACTCAGTTTGGAATATTAGTTCCCCTGCTCCTGCATGTGGTGTGTGATGGGATTTTGATTTGCATGTGGTTTCGTGGAGCTGCCTTGGGGAAACTACTTTTTCAAAAAAAATTAAAGTGTGACAACATTTCTTTGTGTATTATGTAGTCTTTTTAAGGATGGATTGGCGTTTTGTAATCTAGGATGGATTTATGTTCGAGGGACTTACTTAAGGTTTTCCATGCTGGTTGTTTAGGTACACAGAGCTCGTTTCATAGCTGGATTTTTCCTTGGGAGGAAAATGATCCTTTTTCTTAATCATACTTGGTCTCAACACCTTTTGGGTGCTTGTTTCTTGTTTGTTATTGTTAAATTTTTAATCTACCTTAAGAAATAGATGTCAAAAGTGGTCAAATTTCTATGGAAAATGCCCCAAGGCCCGAAATCTGAATTTTGAACTTGAATTTCAGATATTTTATCTTTCGGAGTTTAATGGCATGAATCTTTGAAATTGTGTTTCAAATTTCCAAAGTCCAAAACCCCAAAAGTCTAATTTTTAGACTTTCAAGCTTTGGGGTTCAGATTTTTTACTATGTAATTGGAAATTTTTTAACCCAGAGTTCCCAAGTTTGAAACCCCGAAAGTCTAAAATTTTAGACTTTCGGGCTTTTGGGGTTCATAACTATTGGCCCCATTTTTGGTTAAATCCCTTTTGGACTTCCAAAGTCGAAAGTTTGAAGTCCGAAGTTTCAGATTTTTAGGCTTTCAAGTTTTGGAATTCTTTGAGTCATTTTTAAGATTTTCACTTTCGGAATTATGAAGTTTGAAATTCCAAAAGTCTAAATTTTGGACTTTTGGGCTTTGGTTTCGGAAATTTTCATTACCAATTCATTTTTATCTCCCAATCTCAAAGTCAAACCCCAAAATTCTAAAATTTTGGAATTTTGGGCTTTGTTTTGTTTCAAAACTTTCAGAGTCCTTCATGCATTTAATTTTTCACCAACCCCGTACGGATCATATTTTTTCCATTAATATCGGGTTTTCTATTTAAACTCAGTTTTTACTTGTCATTTTTACCTAACACATTTTCTCTGACATTTATTTTTTGTACCTTTCAACATCATTTTCAAGGTATTTTATCTTTGTTATTTTCCTTTTGGTTTAAGATCTCTATTTTCATTTTTTTGTTTTTTTGTTCCTCTTCTGTGTACCTCTTGGAATGAAAAACCATTTCCCACCATGTTTCCACATTTCAAGTTTCCACAGGCATTCAAAGTTTTCAAGGAGCTCCTCAAGTTTTTCCATTTTCCCTCTCCGTACTTTTTGGGATTTGGAGATTAGCATTGTTTGGTGATTTCCTTCTCATATTTTGAGGACTTAGTGGTACGTCTCTATTTTGGAGCTCTTGATTTCAACTTGATGGAGGTCACCATTTCGGAAAAAATTTAAGAACTTTTCTTTGAAGAAACTTTTCAACACTTTTCTTTAGAAAACTTTTTCGGAACTTTTCTTGGAAAATAACTTTTCTTTGGAAAAATTTGAACTTTTCTTTGGAAAATTTTTTGGAACTTTTGTTTTTAAAAATTTTTGGAACTTTTCTTGAAAAATTGAAATTTTTTCCAAATTTTTTTCGAAATTTCATTCAGTAAAACTTTTTCTAAACTTTTTTTTCTCTTGGGACTCTTCATTTTGGTTTTGGAAGTTGATATTTTTTGGGTTTGGGACCTATTCTTTCAGTATTACACTTTGAGTTTCAGACTTCTCTTTTTTCAAGATTTTTCAACTTCGGATTTCATTCCAAGATATAGAGCTTGATGTCTACTTCTACATCAAAGGGAAAAGAAAAGATGAAGTATTCATTTCTTGGAGTTACTCCTCACTCCTTCCTGTCTTCCAACTTAGGAATATAGGGGACACCGACCTAGGAAAATTGATTTTCTACATTTCTGGGAAAGAGTAAAGGCTTTGAATAAGAAATCATGGATGCAGGCCATCTACGACAGTGGGCTTTCCCTTGCTTCCAGTTTTCCCACATCCATGCATTACCCAGAGTTTGTTTTAGCTGCAACAGCCCACTTTGACAAAGAATCCATGTCATTCAAAGATGATGATGATAAGGTGGTAATCCATTTGGACCCAAACTTCTTGAAGATTTTCTCAAACTTCTTGATGTTGAAGTATTATGCCACAAATTTAACCAGAGTTAGCAGTGGAACATTAGGACAAGGAAGAGGAAGTATGCATGAAAATCATGATGAAAACTTATCTAGCCAAGAGCTTCACCAAATTTCCCAAAACCATGCATCGGTCAGATTTTATTCAGGAGGTTAGTGACCTTATTGTGCTACTAAGAAGAGTTTCAGGTCTCCCTTCTGTAAAGGAATTCTAAGAATGGATGTTCTTGTACATTGCTACCATAAAGAAGAATAATGAGTTTATCGATGGGGGAGCATATCAGTAGCTCCATTTGCTATCAATTGAGCAAGGTGCTTTCCAAAAAGAATTTCTATATGACATCCTTCTTGGTTTATGCAGCCGTTGTTATGGGAGATTTCTCTGGGTTGAATACTAAAGGTATTCACAACACCTCCCAAATCTATGATTTCTATCCCCAGCTCACACTGAGTGAAGGGAGTAAGCATTTTTGAAGGGTCAATGATGCCTTCTTTATGGTTATCCTCTACCGTTTTGATAAGGAGTTATACAACTGAAGGATTTATGATGAAGCCTTCAAAGAAGTGCGTGAGTGGGAGACCCATATTTATAATTCCCTATATTCACTTACATTTGGGTTCCAAGCTTTATAGGTGCCCCAAAAATTGCCAAGGTGTCCCATTGATAAATGGGTTCTACTGGAATTGGTCCAATAATTGTTGGATTATCATCAAATTCAAAAAAAGCCACAAATCGGGAATGCATTTCCCTATTTCAATTGGCAAATACACCTGCCCGAATATTCATAAGGCAAAAAATGTGGATGCAGAATTGGTTGAAGTGACTTTGTGAACCTTCCATCCATGAACTAATTTTGATTATTGGGGTAAATTTGGTGAAACAAGTTGGTCCAGTGCCCACGTGCCCCAATTAGAGGATATCTGGATTCATTTGGGATGAATACATCATGCGAAAAAGGGATTATGAGAGGTTGACCTTGGATGAGGTTTGGTAGTTTGGTTTGGCCGATGTCCCAAAGGAGGCACAAGATAATGATGAAGTTTTAGATGTGGCATACAAAAATGATAATATTTCCAATCAACCATTGCCATGGATTGATTGGTATGTAGAAGAATGTTACAATACAAAGGAGATGGCGGGGCCCATTCTATGAGAGAACTTATAGTTGGTTGGTTACCTTGGGAATTTCACCCAAGGGAGTAGAAAAACCTATAAATATAGAGGCCCCACCAACCATGAGCCAATCAACACTCACAAAGGGGAAAAGGTTGACCCAAAAAACCCATATGACTCCAAAAAATATTTCATTTGTTGTTGGTGGCTCATCTCTCTCCAAGGCTTCCATTTCTAAGGCCATGTCTCCTACAAGCACCTGTGACAAAAGTGGTTGAAGTCAGTGACTCCCCTAGTATCTCCCAAGATCCATCACATCTTCTTCCTCCTCCATTGTCACTTCCAATATTAGTTCCTTCCACTTCCACAATCATTTCTTCCTTCCCATCTCCTTCCATGGCCTAGGTTTTCTCATCCCTTCAGTTCTCTCAGCTGGAGAAACTATCGGGTCACCCATTTCTTCTTCACTTCCCTTAACACTTCCATTTCCCTCCACCTCATTCCCAAACATCATTTTATCAACTCCTATGGCTGTCCTTACATCCACCCCATCCATCATGGCCACTTCTACCCAAAATGACAACTAATGTTTCTAGTGCTCTTGTCATATCTAATGTTTCAAGTATCAAATCTATTGTCCCATCTTCATCAAAGCATTAGCTATTCTGAATGGTTATTTAGACAAACTCCAAAAGAAGAAGAAGGTGCCTCTGGGAGATGTCATAGATCTCAGTATATTGGAACAGATGCCCAAAAGATAGGCCAAGAGGCCAAGAACTATTTCAAGTCTGACAGTGAATCCATCTGGAGAGTGAATTGTAGAGGTTGCTACCCCCATTGAGGGAAAAATAAAGAGATAATTACTATGTGGTAGATTATCGAATCTCTCGATTTTCATTGGGAAAAGCTACTCACAAAGGATCCAAACAATATGTGCACACTGCTCTTGGGCTCTTCTTGGAAAAATATGACAAAGATAAGGCTACAAAAGATGAGCTCAAACTCAAGGTCGAACAACTCACTTCATTGTTACACAAAGTAACCCAACCAACTCCATCTACCTAAAGTCTCAACTACTACGGCCATGATAGTTTCTTCTACCATCGATGACATTTCTTATCATGAGCTTGAGAAGCTAGGCTAGAAAGGGAGATCGGTAAATGGATGGATTGAATGCATATTACAGGAAGCTAATCCCTTAATCAAGGAGGTATATCAAAATATATAATGATCTACAGGTTGGGAAGGTTACTATTTGCAAAATGGATGAGGATTTTTCCAAAGATAATAATAATCTAAATTTAAATTTGGCAACGTGGAGTGAGATCAGAGAAGAAGACCCCAATTTGCTCCTTCAAGAAGAGGTGATCGATGATGCCTGAAGTTATTTGAATACCAAAAGGCCATGGAATTTGGTGCCAAGTTGCATAGGATTTAATTAAGAAATTGGAAGATAAATGAGTAGAAATCATGGATGCCCTGAATGACATCTCAAAAGAGTTTGATATTGCTAATTGAAAATTCTTCAATGAAAACATCGATGCTCTTCCTAAAGATCAAATTAAGGAAAATTTCAAGGATTTGGTGAAGCACGATGATGAGGTCACCAAAACTTTCAATAGTGACTCCATTGACCGATTGGTCTTGTGCCAAAATTTCATAGGGAGGCTAAAGAAAGTTATGAATAAACTTTGAAGAGTGCCAGCCAAGATCACAAAGGAGATCAAGAGATGGAAGATGTAGTGAATCACTATGCATGTGGGCTAGAGATGAAGAAATTCAGGGAATCATCAAGTGCTTCATTGAGTATAAGCATGAATGGTTGTGTGGGAAGGAGAACAACAAAAACTTGTAGGAGAGGAAGGTGTAGCTAAACAAAGCCAAAGTTGAGCGGCCATGGAAGGTCAGATCCAAGCTCTTGGATCGGTCGAAGTTGTAGGGTTGACTGAGTCAAACCCTTGTAACAAATTTTCTATTTTCATGGGAGCATGTTCCCTTAATTTAATGACATTTCTATTTTTATAAAATGTTAGTTAAGGGCCTAGCTATAATGGCTCAACCTAAGAACTTATAAATAGTTGAATGCTTCAAGCTAGTAGTAGATAGATTATTTTTGAGTGAGGTTTCTCTTCAAGCTTGGAAGAGTGCTTCAGAGAATTCTAAAAACCTTTTAATTATATTCAGAGTTACACCTTGCAATTGGGAATCTGATTTATTGTGTTGAATGGTTGATCAATGCTTACTTTGTGAATGTATGATTCCTTAGTGTGAGTGGTTAGCTTACCTTTATTTTGGGTTATCTATTTCATGTTGTGAATGAGTAATGTGATTATCTTTTATATCAGTTGTGAAAATATTATTTTCCTTCTATTGTTAAAGTTGCATTATCATTATTCATAGTTGCTGAAATAGATGTTTGACTAGTGCATGTGTTCCTTTCTCATGATAAATTAACTATGTGTTGAATCAAATTTGATCTATCCTTTACGTATGCTCAAGTTTAATAAAGGGAATGCATGTTTCTCAGTTTGTGGTATTTTATACCCTCTCTAAGTTGTAGTAGGTGAAGTTGATATGTGGTGCACACACCCTCTTCAAATTAACCCTTCCCGAGTATTAAACACCCTTTATTTGGTGCATCACCATCCTTAGTATAGTTTCATTTCTATAAAATCTCTTTACTTAAAACTCATGAAGATGTTAGCATAGGACTAGATAGCCTTTTTATCACACTAGGAGTAGTACAACACTTAGTTTAGGAAAGGAAGTCGGCCTTCTCTGGAGGTTCACCTCGAGCCCAAGTCCCATAGCTTGAGAGGTGATCCCATGTGTCCCAATCACCAAATGTCATGTTCACATTTTGGCCATTCGGAGGTGTATAGTGATTTGGTGACAACAATTTTTGGCATGCCCGGTGGGATGAGTTGGTACTTCTCTTCTCATTAGCATAAATCAAAGTACTTGGTGAACTCTATATCTCTGGATTCCAAATCTCAGTGCATTCACTTATGTAAAGAATTTAGACAAGAGCTTCTTCAAAGCATGGAAGTTATCAACATATCAACCTTTTTGTGTCTCCTCCCAAGAGAAGAAGCAAAAGTATTTTAAAACCATCATTGCACTTCATCTCATAGAGGTCATTCAACTCCTCCATACGGAAGGTTTCCTCCATCAAGGAACAATCAACCTCTTGTTGTTATGGCATGGAACCAAGTTTTCCCCCTTTCAATGCAAGTAGTCCACTTCTATTGGCTCAACGTGACCCTATACTAGTTGCAGCACTCAAAATTTTATCCTTTTACATAGGAGAAACTCATGTCACTCTAGTAGAACACATTCTTGATGTAGCCAACATGTGCAGTACACAATGTCACAGAGGATAATGTTGTTGTCAGACTTCTAGCCACTTCCTTCAAGGGAAAAGCACTTCAATGGTTTTGAGGGTTACGTATCGGTAGCATAACCACTTGGGATGAGTTAGGAGAGAATCTATACAAATAGTTTGAAGACAAGAGTGATCACCTATCACTCTTAGAACAACTCACCACCATAAAGAGATCTCCCTAGAGTACATGAGTGATTTCAATTTCTGATTTCATAGGACATGGAATAGGATTCCAAAGCACTCATCAAGCCCTCTCCAAACAATGCATTTTATGTACTATTTGTGAGCTTTGAATAGTGATGTAGCAATTATGATTCAATCCATGGGGGACTACATTACCTGATGCTTATGACATAGCCATAAATGTGGAAAATTCTTTGATCCAGGATGGAAAGATAGCTCCCGACCACCCATGCCATTTTCTCCAGATCTTACAAATAATCAGCCTATCATTGCACCTATTCTAGCAGCCTCTAATCAGCCAACTCAATCAGTCTCAACCTCTTCAAATGATCTATTTGAAGTCAAATCACTACTGCAGACCTTCGGAAATGAGCTAGTAGTAATGAAAAGGCAACAATCCCAATATGCTCAACCATTTCAATCACAATATCAAGAAAATCACCCTCCCTTTCAAGGAAATAATCAGGCCTAGAACTCAGGTTACCAGCCAAGCAAGCAAATGTGAATCCTTTGAACTTCCGAAACCCTTCCATTACTAGTTCATCTAAAGCCATAGTGTTAGTCAGAATAACCTCATTCAAGATTATGAGTGGTGTTACCCTTGTTCTTAGCCTCACAACCAAAATATTTTCCCAAACAGAGTTCTGAGTCAGGCCCTTATGGTCCAAAGCATATCACTCTACCTGAATCATCTGTTGGACCATCCACTCATGAAATTCAAGACCAACCTTCTGATGAAACTACACTACTAAATTGGAAAGAATAAGACTTTTGTGGCTTGAATATTGATGCCTCCACTATAGCATCCAACACATGTTCAAGAAAAGGAAATAGACCCACAATCTTCCAAAACTGATCAGGCATCTACTTCTCAGTCCCCAACACAAATATCAGATGATAAAGGCATGGAGAAAGAAATCACTGGAAGTATCCATGGATCAATCTACAAAGAAGGATGGGACTTCAAGTATCACAATGCCCAATAGGAATTTTCCAAAAGAAGACTCCAATGCCCCAAAAGGTATTAGCAAAGTGGGGGGAAATTCCATTCAGCATTGTGGAGCAAATGAAGAAGACCAATTTGAGTGTCACGATGTGGGATGCACTCTGATTCCTTCTAGAGGAACTTGCTACGAGAGGATTTGAACAACTTTGCACTACCAACAGATCATCAAGGTCAAGAAGTAGTAGTGGAAACCAGCTTATGCCAACCCGAAACAAAAGTATATTCTAAGCCCAATAATCCTCCACCATTCTATATCTCGCTGATTATTGGTGATCATTTGGTACACAATTATATGATCGATTCTGGAGCCAGTAGTTCCGTAATGCCCAAAAAAATCACAGATATATTACAAATTCCATATACTCCAATTTCAAGAGGATTTGTTCAACTAGATGGTACTATAGTCCAAACTGTGGGGGTCATTAAGGGGCTTCAACTTACTATCCATGCATGTCCTAGCTTGACATTCACGCAAGACATATCTGTTATTGATCTCCCTCCCCTTTTTCCATTTTCTTATCATGGGAGTTCACTACCAAGATGGGTGGATATTTGTCATCAGACTGGTCACATATGATCCTTAGAACTTGGTACGGGATGAAGGTGACTATAAGAGCTGAACCTATTTGTCATAATCATGTGGAACCATACACCGCCAAACCCATAAATGGAAATTATGCCATTGGTGACCTAGATGAAGAAGATGTAGATCACGAGCCAACTACTCTCATGGAGGAAGTTCCTGACATAGTGCTTGATGAAGTAAGTATCAACCACCAATATGATCCCTATGTTGATTTATTAGTAGATGAAGAATCAGGTTTGTTACTTCTGGAAGAAACAAGATTGGGTACATATTGCATTCATGAAGAAAATACCATCATACCTCAACTTGTTAAGGCATCAAGTGATACAAAAGGACTATGGAAAATGTTCTTTGATGGCTCACGAAGTAAAAATGGATCAGTGTAGGGTTATGTTGATTTCTCTAGAAGGAGACAAATATTTCTCTTCCTTTTGGTTGTAGTTCAGTTGCACTAATAATGTTTTGAATATGAAGCTCTTATACAAGGAATTCAAGCTAGCCCAAAGAAGAGGAATCCAAACCTTGACCATCTTTGGTGATAGTGAATTGGTTGTGCACCAAGTTACAGCCCATAGTGCATCAAAAAATGATCTACTGAGGTCATATAAAAATTGGGTTTGGGATCTGATAGAAGATTTCAAAGCTTTTGGAATTCATGTAATTCCCAGGAAGCAAAATCAAGATGCTGATAGGATGGCTACTATTGGCTCCCAAAGTACGATGTACCTATAGACATCATGAAAGAAGAGTAGTAGATAGTCAAAATGGTGGTCCATCCCGTAGTACCAGATAATGTAAGTAGCTGGTAGGTGTTTGATAGTGATCAACAAATTGTTCTCTTCCTACAGCAAGAAGAGTTTTTGCCAAACATCAAGATAAACTTCAAAATTCTTACGGTGATCAAATTATACAGCTGAAAGGAAACAAGCTGCCAAAAGGCCTGGTTACATTGGAATCCATCTTCAATTTAGATGATCAAGCCAAATGAAGAGCACTAATATGGTGGTCAAGGAGGAGGATTTTGAAGAGGTCAAGGTGGCAAGTGAAAAAAAATAAAAGTTGGTAAGGTATGCACTGCTCAGGAAAATAAAGATTTCATTGAACTATGTCAAGAGTATCATGATATTTTTGCATGGAGCTACAAAGACCTATGTGGTTTTGATCTTGGTTTAGCTCAACATACCATCAAGTTGGATCCTAACTCTAAGCTAGTTCATCAAAAAATAGAGGCCAATCAATCCCAAAATTGAGTTGCTAATGAGGAAAGAACTAACCAAGCTTATCGAGGCTTGCATAATTTTTCCCATCAAGCATTCCTCATGGGTAGCCAATCTAGTGCTATAAGGAAAAAGAATGGAGAGATTTACTATGTGTGGACTTTAGGGATTTGAACCATGCCTCATTAAAGGATCATTACCCTCTTCCGTCAATGGAGAAAATCCTCCAAATAGTGGTAGGGGCTTCAAAGGTTTTCTTTTCTTGATGGATATTTAGGATATAATCAAATTCTAGTCAAGAATCTAATCAATTCAAAATGGCTTTCACTACTAAGTGGGGCACATATGCTTACAACAAGATGCCATTTGGGTTGTCCAATGCAGGGGCTACTTTCCAAAGAGCCATGGATATGGCCTTTAAAGGACTAATCAATGATATTATCTTGGTTTACCTTGATGACATAACTATCTATTCCAAGCATGCGAAGATCATATCACACATCTAAGGAAGGTTTTTGAAGATGCAGAGAATTTGGGGTCTCATTAAACCCTAAGAAATGCATTTTCGTAGTTTAGGAAGGGAAATTGTTGGGACATATTGTTTTCAGTAGAGGGATTGTCCATTGATCCAGCTAGGATTCATTCCATTATGTCCTTATCTCTTCCAAGTCACAAGAAAGGTCTCCAAAGTTTCCTGGGAACCATAAATTTGTGCAGAGATTCATCCCTAGTTTACAACATTGGCTAAACCACTCATGGCCATGCTAAAAAATAAAATTCCATTCTCATGGATGAAAGAGGGGAGGGAGAGTTTGAGGCTATCAAAATGGCCATTTCCCAAGCTCCCACATTGGTAAATCCCAATTTTGACAAATATTTCATCCTCTATGCTTTCATAGGCTAGGAAAGTATTTTAGGAATTCTAACTCAACAAAATGATGATCTGATGGAACAACCAATTGCCTTTTTTAGTCAGTCTCTCAAGGAATATGATCTTAAATATTCCTTCATTGAAAAATAGGTCTTTTGCGGTCATTCGAGCTCTAAAAAAATTTAGCACATGTTGTCCAACAACAAAGTCCACTTAATGGTCTCTCATCCTAGTGTCAAAGACTTTTTGTTGAATAAAGAGATGAATGAGAAACATGTTGGGTGGATTACAAAAGTAATGGAGTATGATGTACACATTAAAGTCACTAAAGCTTGTATGGGCAAAGGGTTTATGTCAGCAGTTGGTTGTGGACATGGAGATCAAGGATATAGAAGATGTTATGCTCCTGAATGTTGAGGAAGGAAATGACCAAATCGATTGGTTGACTAAGATGCAAAATTTCCTCCTCTCAGGGTATATCCTCTAAGTATGGATAAAGTTCAATGACACACTTTCCATCTCTAGTCCATTCCATATGCCTTGGTAGATAATGTTTTTTTCTAAAAATATTTGAACGATGCTCTTTTACATTGCATCAAGTCAGAGTAGGTGAATAGGATGTTAGAGGAATTTCACAATGGTTTATCAGAGGGCATTACTCTACACACACAACTACTACCAAGATCATGCAATCCAGTTATTATTGGTTAAATTTGTTCAAAGATGCTCATCTTTGGGTAAGGAAATGTAAATAATGTTCTCTTTTTGTAGGAAAATAGAGGTTGTAGCTCTCCCTTTACATCCCATTTAGGTAGATCAACCTTTCATTTAGTGGGGGTTAGATTTTATTGGAATGATCAATCCTCCTTCCAGTGATGGACATAAATGGGTCCTCACTGCAATAGATTATTTCACTCATTGGACAAAAGTGATGGCCTTGAAGGAGAGAAATGAAAAGACCATCCTTGAATTCTTGGAAAATATAATGACAAGGTTTGGTGTTCCATTTACCGTCATCTCTGATAATGCAATGGATTTTCTTGGTATAAATTTAAGTGAGTGGGTAGTTATAAATGGGGTCTATCTCAAGACTTCATCCAATTATTATCCATAGGGAAACGGGTTGGCTGAATCCAGTAACAAGAATCTCATAAGGATCATCAAACGGATGATGGAAGCTAACAAAAGGACCTGACATACACAACTTAAGAATGCCTTGTGGGTGGATTGAATCACACCTAAAAAGGCCATTAGAAACTCACCTTTTATGTTGGTATATGGAAGGGAGGAAAAGCTACCAATCTCCTTGGAATTACCTTCTTTGGAATTGGCTCATCAACTCAAAGTTATGGAAAATGCTCCTTAATAGTGAGGTTTTTTGAACTCATGGAATTGGAGGAAGTTGAGAAAAGGATATGAAAAATTTAAGCCAACATCAAGCTCAAGTTAAGAAATCCTTTGACAAAAAATCTTCTGATAAGCATTTTCAAGAAGGAGACTTGGTTCTCAAATGGGATGAAGACAGAGCCAAACTAGGCAAGCATGCCAAGTTTGACACCCTCTGGAGTGGGCCTTATATTATTACAAGTTACAAAGAGGTGAATTCATTTCATCTATCCAGACTCAATGGAGAATAATTTCCCATTCATGTGAATGGGATACATCTCAAAGCTTGCTTTTGAGATTGTTCCACCCTGTATAGTGTTCTTTTCTTTTCCTCCAAGTGCTTTGCACATCGTTTGTTTTCTTTTCCATTTCTTGTGTGTTTTCTTTTAGTTTTCTTTTTAGGACTCCTTTTCCCAATGTTTTTCTTAAGGCTACTAGTCTAAAATCTTAGTAGGAAATATTTCCTGGAGGTCGCCAAAAATGTTAACGTTTTAATCTACCTTGAGAAGCAGATGTCAAAAGTGGTTGATTTTTATGGAAAATTCCCAAGGCCCAAAATCTAAATTTTGGACTTTGGATTTTGGAGATTTTCTCTTTCATCGGAGTTTAATGGTGTGAATCTTTGAAATTGTGTTTCAAATTTCTAAAGTCAAAAACCCTAAAAGTCTAAATTTTAGACTTCGGGCTTTTGGGTTTGGAGTTTTTACTATGTAATTGGTAATTTTTTAACCCAGAGTTCCAAAGTCCAAAACCCAAAAGTTTGAAATTTTGGAATTTCAGCTTTCAAGTTTCAGAACTTTTGGCCCCATTTTTGGTTAAATCCCTTTTGGACTTCCAAAGTCAAAATTAAGAAATTTTGGACTTTTTGGATTTTAGGTTTTGAAATTCTCGAGTCATTTTAAGATTTTCACTTTTTTGGACTTCGAAGTCAAAAGTTAGAAAGTTCAAAATTTCAAACTTTTGGGCTTTTAGGGTTTTGAAATTTTCATTTCCAATTCACATTTTTATCTCCCAATCTCCAAAGTCTGAAACCTCGAAATTCCAAAATTTTAGAATTTTGGGCTTTCGGGTTTCAAACTTTGGAGTCCTTCGTGCATTTAATTTTTCACCAACCCCTATATGGATCATATTTTTGCCATTAATATCAGGTTTTCTATTTAAACTCAGTTTTTACTTGTCATTTTTACCTGACACATTTTCTCTGACATTTATTTTCTTGTACCTTTCAACGTCATTTTTGAGGTATTTTATCTTTGTTATTTTCCTTTTGGTTTAAGATCTCTTATTTTCATTTTTGTTTGTTTTCTTTTGTTCCTCTTCTATGTACCTCTCAAAATGAAAATCATTTCCCACCATGTTTCCACATTTTGAGTTTCCACAGGCATTCAAAGTTTTCAAGGGAGCTCCTCAAGTTTTCCATTTTTCCCTCTCAGTACTTTTTAGGATTTGGAGATTAGCATTGTTTGGTAATTTCCTTCTCAGATTTTGAGGACTTGGCGGTACATCTCTATTTTGGAGCTCTTGATTTAAACTTGGAGGTCACCATTTTGAAAAAAAACTTTTTTTGGAACTTTTTTTCAAAAAATTTTGGAACTTTCTTTTGGAAAATTCTTTAGGAACTTTTCTTCATGAAATTTTTTCAAAACTTTTCTTTGGAAAAATTCTTCAAACATTTTTTCAGAAATTTCATTTGAAAAAAAATTTTTTAGAACTTTGATTTTTCTCTTGGGACTCTTGATTTAGGTTTTGGAAACTGATATTTTTGGGAGTTGGGACATCTTTTCAGTATTGCACTTCAATTTTCAAAATTCTCTTTTTCTAGGATTTTTCAACTTCAGCTTTCATTCTGGCATATAGAGCTTGATGTCTACTTCTACATCAAAGGGAAAAGAAAAGATGAAGTATTCATTTCTTGGAGTTTCTCCTCACTCCTGCCTATCTTCCGACTTAGGGAATATAGGGGACACCGACCTAGGGAAAATTGATTTTCCATATTTTTGGGAAAGAGTAAAGGCTCCGAACAAGAAATCATGGATGCAAGCCATCTACAACAGTGGCTTGCCCTTGCTACCAGTTTTCCCACATCCATGCATTTCCCAGAGTTCATTTTAGCTACGACATCCCACTTTGACAAAGAATCCATGTCAGTCAAAGATGATGATGATAAGGTGGTAATCCATTTGGACCCAGAATTCTTCAAAGATTTGCTCAAACTTCCCGACGTTGAAGATTATGCCACAATTTCACCAGAGTTAGTAGTGGAACATTGGGACAAGGAAGAGGAAGTATGCATGAAAATCATGATGAAAACTTATCTGGCAAGAGCTTCACCAAATTACCCAAAACCATGCATCAAATAGATTTTTCAAGAGGTTAGTGACCTTATTGTGCTACTAAGCAGAGTTTCAAGTCTCCCTTCTATAAAGGAATTCCAAGAATGGATGTTCTTGTACATCACTACCATCAAGAAGAATAACGAGTTTATCGATGGGGGAGCATATCAATAGCTCCATTTGCTATCAATTGAGCAAGGTGCTTTCAAAGAATTTCTATATGACATCCTTCTTGGTTTATGTGGCCACTACTATGGGAGATTTCTCTAGGTTGAATACTAAAGGTATTCACAAGCACCTCCCAAATCTATGATTTCTATCCCTAGCTCACATTGAGTGAAGGGAGCATGCATTTTGAAGGGTCAATGATGCCTTCTTTGTGGTTATCCTCTACCATTTTGATAAGGAGTTATACAATCAAAGGATTTTTGATGAAGCCTTCAAAGAAGTGCGTGAGTGGGGAGCCATCTATTTATAGTTCCCTACATTCACTTACATTGGGTTCCAGGATTTATAGGTGCCCCCAAAAATTGCCAAGGTGCCCCACTAATAAATGGGTTCTACTAGAATTGGTTTGACAATTGTTGGATTATCATCAAATTCAAAACAAGCGCCACAAATCGGGAATGCATTTCCCTATTTCAATTGGCAGATACACCTTCCGAATATTCATAAGGCCAAAAATGTGGATGTAGAATTGGCTGAAGTGACTTTGCAAACCTTTCATCCATGAACTAATTTTGATTATTGGGGTAAATTTGGTGAAACAGGTCAGTCCAGTGCCCACGTGCCCCAATTGGAGGATATCTAGATTCATTTTCGGGATGAATACATTGTGTGACAAAGGGATTATGAGAGGTTGACCTTGGATGAGGTTTGGTAGTTTGGTTTGGCCGATGTCCCAAAGGAGGCACAAGATAATGATGAGGTTTTAGATGTGGCATAAAAAATGATAATATTGTCCAATCAACCATTACCATGGATTGATTGGTATGTAGAAGAATGTTGCAATACAAAGGAGAGGGTGGGGCCCATTCTGCATAGAGAACTTATAGTTGGTTGGTTACCTTGGGAATTTCACCCAAGGGAGAAGAACAACCTACAAATACAGAGGCCCCACCAACCATGAGCCAATCAACACTCACAAAGGGGAAAATTTCAACCCAAAAAACCCATATGACTCCAAAAAGATTTCATTTGTTGTTGGTGGCTCATCTCTCTCCAAGGCTTCCATTTCTAAGGCCATGTCTCCTACAACACCTGTGATAGAAGTGGTTGAAGTCAGTGACTCCCCTAGTATCTCCCAAGATCCATCACATCTTCTTCCTCCTCCATTGTCACTTCCAATATCAGTTCCTTCCACTTCCACAATCATTTCTTCCTTCCCATCTCCTTCCATGGCCCAAGTTTTCTCATCCCTTCTAGTTCTCTCAGTTGGAGAAACTATCGGGTCACCCATTTCTTCTTCACTTCCCTTAACACTTCCATTTCCCTCCACCTCATTCCCAAACATCATTTTATCAACTCCTATGGTTGTCCTTACGTCCACCCCATCCATCATGGCCACTTCTACCCAAATGTCAACTAATGTTTCTAGTGCTCTTGTCATATCTAATGTTTCAGGTATCGAATCTACTATCCCATCTTCATCAAGCATTAGCTATTCCTGAATGGTTGTTTAGATAGAATCAAAGCAGAAGAAGAAGGTGCCTCTAGGAGATGTCATAGATCTCAGTATATTGGAACATATGCCCAAAAGACATGCCAAGAGGCCAAGAACTGTTTCAAGTTTGACAAGTGAATCCATCTAGAGAGAATTGTAGAGGTTGCTACCCTGTTGAGGGAAAAACTAAAGAGACAATTACTATGGCAGATTATCAAATCTCTCGATTTTCATTGGGAAAAGCTACTCACGAAGGAGCCAAACAAGATGTGCACACTACTCTTGGGGCTCTACTGGAAAAATATGACAAAGATAAGGCTACAAAAGATGAGCTCAAACTCAAGGTTGAACAACTCACTTCATTGTTATGCAAAGTAACCCAACCAACTCCATCTACCAAAGTCTCAACTACTATGGCCATGACAATTTCTTCTACCATCGATGACATTTCTTATCATGAGCTCAGAAGCTAGAATCTAGGCAGAAAGGGAGATCGGTAAATGGATGGATTGAACACATATTAGGAAGCTAATCCCTTAATCAAGGAGGATGTTGAAATATATAATGATCTACAGGTTGGGAAGGCTACTATTTACAAAATGGATGAGTATTTTTCGAAGATAATAATAATCTGAATTTAAATTTGGAAACATGGAGTGAGATCAGAGAAGAAGACCCCAATTTTCTCCTTCAGGAAGAGGTGATCGATGATGCCTCAAAGTTATTTGAATACCAAAAGGCCATGGAATTCCGGTGCCAAGTATTGTAGGATTTAATTAAGAAATTGGAAGATAAACAAGTAGAAATCACGGATGCCTGAATGACATCTCAGAAGAGTTTGATATTTCTAATTGCAAATTTTTTCAAATAAAAACATCGATGCTCTTCCTAAAAATCAAATTAAGGAAAATTTCAAGGATTTGGTGAAGTGATGATGAAGTCACCAAAACTTTCAATAGTGACTCCATTGACCGATTGGTCTTTTACAAAAATTTCATAGGGAGGCTGAAGAAATTTACAAATAAACTTCAAAGAGTTCCATCCAAGATCACAAAGGAGATCGAGATGGTAGATGTAGTGAATCACTACGCATGTGGGCCTAGAGATGAATAAATTCAAGGAATCATCAAGTACTTCATTGAGTATAAGCATCGAATGGTTGTGTGGGAAGGAGAAAAATAGAAACTTGCAGGAGAGGAAGGTGTAGTTGAACAAAGCCAAAGTTGAGTGGCCATGGAAGGTTAGATCTAAGCTCTAGATCGGATTGAAGTTATAGGGTTGACTAAGTCAAAACCCTTGTAACAAATTTTCTATTTTCATGGGAGCATGTTCCCTTAATTTAATGACATTTCTATTCTTAGAAAATGTTAGTTAAGGGTCCAACTATAATGGCTCAGCTTAATAATTTATACATAGTTGAATGCTTCAAGCTAGTAGATATTGTTTTTTTGAGTGAGGTTGCTCTTCAATCTTGGAAGATTGCTTCAGAGAATTCTAAAAACCTTTTAATTATATTGAGTTCTAATTAGGAATATTTATTATGTTAAATAGTTGATCAATGCTTACTTTGTGAATGTATGATTCCTTAGTGTGAGTGGTTAGCTTACCTTTATTTCGGGTTATCTATTTCATGTTGTGAATGAATACTGTGATTATCTTTTATATCAATTGTGAAAGTTTTATTTTCCTTCTGTTGTTAAAGTTGTATTATTATTATTCATAGTTCTGAAATAAATGTTTGACCAATGCATGTGTTCCTTTCTCATGATAAATTAACTATGTGTTGAATCAAATTTGATCTATCCTTTACGTATGCTCAAGTTTAACAAAGGGAATGTGTGTTTCTTAGTCTATGATATTCTATACCCTCTCTAAGTTGTAGTAGGTGAAGTTGATATGTGGTGAACACACACCCTATTCAAATTAACCCTTCCCAAGTCTAGCAACACCCTTTATTTGGTGCATCACCATCCCTAGTATAGTTTCATTTCTACAAATTTCTTTCCTTAAAACCTCATGAAGATGTTAGCATAGGAATAGGTAGCCTTTTTCACACTAGGAGTAGTACAACACTTAGATTAGGCATAAAGAAGCCGGCCTTCTCCAAAGGTTCACCTCAATCCCAAGTCCCACAACTTGAGAGGTGATCCCATGTGTCCCAATCACACCAAATGTCATGTTCGATTCGGCCATTCGGAGGGTGTAATGATTTGGGGACAATAGCTACGAAGAGGCTCAATGGAGCCACATTCACATTCATGTCCATGTCTTGCTTGGGATGGACTCTGTAATTGCCCTACTGAGCCTAATTATTTTTGGTAATTTGTTCCCTATTTTGGTGCCTACTCGATTCATCGTTATGCCCTGGGAAGCCGTATCTCTTGCTTAAACGATGTATCTACTTTATGGAGATGGTTTCACCTTATGTTTGAGAGATTTTACGCATGTTTGGAGGGTTTGGACTAAGACCCTAGAAGAATCAAGTTTGAAATTAGTAATATCACTTTGAGTTAGATCCTTGTATAAGGGAGGGGGTCACTTTCAAAAACCCCGTTGTTTTTTCTCATGCTGCACCCTTTTTGTTTTGTGTTGCTCACGAAGTATTTTTCATATACTTTGTGAGCTGGTTACTATTTTTGGATGGACATTAACCGAGGGAAGACTGGTCTAGTTGTTGGACATTTGTCTTGGTGTGATTTATTGTCCCATCTCTCTTGAAAATTTTTAAGTTTATGGGGGGCCTTTCAAAACCCTTTCCTATTTACCCTTACCAAAAACAAAAAATACAAGAAAACACCCAAGAAAGATAGTATTTAAGTTACATGTTCACAACGAAGAAATAAAATCCAATTTTCCTTTGAGAGAATGGTATCAGGACTTTTACAACCATTGCATATCACATATTCATCTACATGACAAAAGCTTCCCATTGGTAAATATTTAATGCCTAAAAGGGAACCCAAACAAATCCTAATTAACACCTTTAATACCCTCATGTGACCCCCTATAATATGTAAGCCCAAAAAAAAATTGTGTGCATATTTTTTCTAAAATGCTTTGCAAATATATACACTTTTGTTCTATTTTCAAAAATAATCAATAGTTCCATTCAATAATTTTCTTCAAGTTTGTAACATCCACCCAAAGACATTAGGATTAACCTAAAAGCCGATCAATCCAGTTATGCATGTCAAATAGTTATAGAAACAGAAAGTTGGTATCTTACATCTTGAGTACCATTCAAAAGGAGCATGTAAACACTCAAGGCTTCTTCCACACACAGTCCTCCCAAATGATTTTATAAGTCAGTCTATCAATTATTGAATTAATCAATAACTGAATTAGAGATAATGAAATGGCCTTTACACAAGGTTTCCACTTTGAATATTCTATTTCATCTCTAATCCTTTAATATATAGTTATATACCTCATGTTGAAAAGGCCAACACATTTTAAAAAATTGTCCTCGAAAAATGCACACGATATTTCAGAAACACACTCTTCTCATATGGGCAGGATTTTTGACCCATGCATTTATGGGATGGTTTTGGCCCATGGTATATGATACCCACTATTTTGTAAAACAACTTAAGCGATTGTCTACTTATGTGGTTTTGTGCATATGATAGGGTTGACATAACATTGCAAATGTGTATGAATTTAGGTGTGAATTCAGTAGAGTTTGTCGATTTAGCTCCAAACAAATCTGGATATTTTATTAAGAGAATGGTGGCTTGTAATAAAATCTCAACAAGTGATTCTTGGTGGACGTAGCCCAAATCGGGTGAACCACGTTAAATTGTCTCTTTGTGTTGTGTAATTTTTTATTCTACACTTTTATTAGAGATCTATAATATTTTTTGCATATTAGTTTCTATTGTTGTGATTCTGTGAGGGATTGTTTTGCATATTTTATCCCTTACTTCCTAACACATGCATGGTCATTACCCATATGACCTCTATAATTAGTCATTACCATAATGATAATTTTCCTCCAGCTTATCCCTTTTTGCTCTATTCCTTGGGGATTTTTCCCCTACATTTTTAGGCCCGTCATCAATATGGGATGTTTAAGGACATGGGGAAAGGTATGAAACATCTCTACCCATCCCTAATTCATGCAAAAATTAGGGATTTCTTTGGGATGCCAACTTTAGGAAGGGGCGACAAGGGACGCTCGGACCGATATGGCCAAGGGACTTTAACAATTCAATCGACAATACTAAGGACATCTAAGCATCCTCTATGTCCTAGTAAAACTCAAAATTAATAACAATAAAATGGATGTGGGGCCCACAAGGACCCCCACACTCATTCCTAACTAACCTAAACCTAAAACAACCTCTCTTACAACTAAAACTAAAAAAGGATCTCATTTTCGTCATTTCTCATATTGTGAAGGAGAAGACAAAGAAAGAAAACAAAATAGAGAGGAAAAGAGAACGATAGTGAGAAGAAGGCAAGAGAACATTATTCTACACCATTTGAGGTATGTTTCACATCCATTGTTAAGTTTAGAAATTTACACAAAATATTTTTCATTTTACTTTTGTTTTTTTCAAGGTTTCAAACTTCAAATCCTTAGGGAGATTTTTTGTTTGTTTTTTTTTTGTTTAAGCGTGTAGTAAGATATGGGTTTTGTTTTTTCAATAAAAACAATGAGCAACATTGATGGTAGTGAGGATGAAGAGATTCAAATGCATAATAGAGGTAAAAATAGGGTTTCTTCAAGCGGTGAGAATGTTGTAGCAACTATGGGTTCAAATAATCAATTTCAATGCCCTTCTCAAGTCCTCAAAATTTATGCAAATGGATTATTCAATATTAAAAATACCTTTCATAATTTACATCAACCATTGATGAAGGAAAAAAACCTTGGGAGGGAGTAGAGTGTGGTCGTGTCATATTTTCAATAAATATTTTAGCGGCGATTATACAAGGGTTTCTTGTCATATTTTAGGAATAGTTGGACAAGAGGTAAAAGGTTGTGAAAAAATAGCATTAGCTAAAAAGGCCTAAGTGACTAGGTTTCACCTGGAGGGTGAGGCAAGAAAAAAAAGGATGCCATTGGAGACTAAGCATGGTACATAGTTTCCTACCCTATCCATGGATGTTGAAAGTCAAATGGGAGATAATGCTACCAATGAAAAGAGAAACGTTACCATTGTTGTGAGGTTATTCAATGTGCAATCATAGGAAGTATCTGACCTTTCAATTGCCAAATTTTTATTTTCCAATGCAATACCATTCCATGTGTCATATTCCCCTTGTGTTAAAAAAATTATAAAAGATGTAAGTGATGTTGGTTCCTCGTATGTCCCTCCTAGAGAACATAAAATATAGACTATCCTCATTGATAAAGAATATTCTAAGGTGGGTATGGTGATGGAGGAGATGAATCAAACTTGGATATGGTTATACTTCTCTATCATCATGGATGGGTGGACCAAAATTAGACATCGGTCACTACTCAATAACATTGTCACTTTCTATTGGTTCTTATTTTCTTATAGTTGTTGATTGTACAAGGAATAGGAAGGATGTAACATTTACATTTTCAAATTTATAACAAAGTAATAGAGGAGATTGGGCCCTCAAATGTTGTACAAGTGGTGACTAATTCAGCCCGCATATTTTAAGATAGCTAGCTTGATGGTTGAGATTGCTCACAAGAATTGAAAGGCATTAAAAAGATAGATTGTGCAAAGATATTAGTGGTAGAGGCTAGAGAAATACATGTGCTAATTTGCAACCATCACACCTCACTTGCTCTATTTAGGACTTTTTGAGGAAGGAATTCTCCAGCCCATGGACACTAGATATGCCAACTATTTCACTTTATTAGAGATGATGCTTGAGGTGTAGAAGGTTATACAATTAATGATGGTTAATCAAGAGTGAGGTAGATGGTCAAAGGTGAACACTATTGAAGGAAAAAGTGTTAAAAAAAATATCCTCAATGATTGTAATGAAAATAAAAGCTATCTTGTGAATCCAAGAAAACAAATAAAGTGTTCTCCTACACTAATCTTCTCAAACAAAATCTAATATAGAGAAATTTATTAAGAAGAGGAGAGAAATTATACATGGAATTACCTACAAGATTCCAAGCTACTCCTTTGATTCTTTGGATTTACTCTTTTATTTTTGATGATTCTCGGATTACTTCAGAGTTTGGAGACACTTGGGCAGCACCTCCCCTTAATTGCTTGGCTAGTTTGATTTATGAAAATGAATGGATTGATGGATTGATTTGATGAATAAAAGAGCATAGTTTTGATATGGATTCTTAATATTTTTCTAAGCTAGCTCTCATGGAGGAGGAGAGTTTGATTTATAGGTTGTAGGTGGAGGATTTGAAGATCAATATTGATCCAAGAAGGATGAGGACCAATGGAGGATGCATGAGAAGAATGGAGGATTCTAGAGTGCAAGGATGTACAAATTTGAATTCAAAATTCATTAGGGAAGAAGCTTTCATTGAATTAAAAATTCAATGGAAGGAGAAGCTTAGAAATGATTCTAAATTTTGAAGCCTCTTGATTTAGAGGTGCGAGGATGTGATTAGATTAGGATTAAATTAGGTTAATAAATTATGATTAGGGGTGAGGTTACATGGAAAGGATAGGTGTAGGGTTGTGTAGGGTAGGTGGTAGGTGAGATGTAGGAATATTAAATTCCTAGAAAATGTTATTGAGGATTTAAATAGGATAATATGATATAATAATAAAATAAAAGGGATTAAGGATGAAATGAGATGTAATAATGATTTAAAAGAATAATGATGAAATGATATGATGAATTAAAAGGGATTAATGATAAAATGAGATATTAGATGAATGATAAAGGGGAAGTATGATAAAATGGATTAATAATAATAATTAATCTTGTGATTAATTATTATATGGGTGATGTTGGGATATTTGTGGGATAAGTTAATCGTAATTAACCATGTCAACATTTTATATGTATACAATAATGATTGATGTCCACAGTGAGGTAAAAAACTATTTGTTTTATAAATTTAATATTTAATTTTATATTTTAGTTTTTAGTTTTTTTAATAATTTTATTTATGTTTCTAATTTACAAATTATTTTAATTTTTCATCCTTTGTGATAGCATTCAGATTCACTCTTTGAATCTTAAATTCTTAATATTTTCTAAATTTTTTGTAACTTGTTTGTAGATATGTTTGATCGATTATGTCACATGTTGTGGGGGTCATGTGATAAGATAATATAGACTCCCCTAGTCTTAGAGAGATTTATGAAACATTTGACATCATGCTTGAGAAAATGAAACAAGCCATTTTTAACACGGATCCTACTTTGGGATTTTATGAGGAGCATATTACACCTATTGTGACATGACGTAGTGGTACAAAATGAATACCCCACTTTATAGATAACCTATGCTCTGATTCAAAATGGTATTCAACACAGTCTAGGAGACTGCCTCATTTGATGATGAAGAGGTGAAAGAAAGGCTCATGAATGTCTTTTGAAAGATGTACACTAATGAGGAGTCAACTTTACTACGAAAAAATGGTTATCCTTTGTCAATATTTATGGTCCAACATTTAGAAAAATTTAGAAGAGAGAATAGATGTAGCTACATTAAATAGACCCCATTGGATGGTGGACAACATAACAAGGAAGCAAAAACTTGAGGATTCTTTCCATTCACCTTCTTTCACGGGATGTTAGTTCCTCTATTGCAAAGAGGAATTTTTCCACATATGAACTCATCCACTCAATTAAGAAGAACAAAATTACCTCTTAACCTATAGAGAAGTTAGTAGCCATGCATAGTGACTTACGACTTGAGTATCCAAAAACTCTTGAGTATCATAGGACTCCATTTGTGCGTTGGGATGTTGATCTCGAAGTTGCCACACATGTTGATGAGGTGGCTCTAGTGCGAATTTTTGGATTCCATTGGATGAGGAAATCCCTCATAATATCGGTGACTCATACTTGTGGTCTAATTTTTATGTATTTTTAAAGGATTTTGATTAGGGAAATAATAGATTTTCATTTTCTATGTTTGGACATTTTGTATTTGAAATTTATAACCTGAATCTCATTGTAATTGAAACTTGAATCTTATGTGATATCTCAATTCAGCTCCAATTTTATAATGTGCGTGATGAATGCTTTATCAATGTTAACATATGAATATTTGAAATTTCCTATTTTTAAAAAATTTCCCTTATTTTTGAAATAGTTATCCCCATTCATCCCCTACAAAAAGGAGTCCTAAAATTCCATCCAAAAAAATTCTTCCCCCTCCCCCTCCCCTACCTTTTCATTATCCTCCAGGAAACTTGGTGTAACATAGAATTTTGTAATGACTTGAACATAAAATAAATACATAAGATACCATTTTATACTTGTATGTGAATTAGCAAACCAGAAGCATCTTAAAGTAATGTTGTCATGATAAAAATAAAAAGTTTTATATTTCCATACATTTCGCCATGTTGTAATAAAATGAAGGATACATGATAAGCAAGAAAATTGAGACTTCAAATGCTTAATCTAAAACACTTTCCTTCTATGTACCTGTCCATGTTGTAAACAAAAGAGAGGATACATGATAATAGAGAAATTTGGGAATACAAAAGCTTATTCTATACACTTTCTTTCCATGTATCTCACCATAATGTAAACAAATGAAAGGATACATTATTAGCAAAAATATTGGGATGTCAAAAGCCTAATTTAAAAACAAAAAAAAAGTAAGATATAAACATTCTTTGTAGTATGAGTTCATGCAAGATTTAACTCCTTTCTCAACATGAAATAATTTTTTAACATTTTTACATCATTCACTAGAACTAGATTGCAGGGAGCACCAACTACATTCTGGTGGAGGCTATTTTAAATCTAAGGTAAAAGGTTTGTAATTCACAAATTAATTAAACAAGTACAATTTAAATAGCATGTGTGAGTCAAATTTGATTAAGATCTACATAATATTTGCAAGCAAGAACACATTTGTAGGTATGAATTTATGCTAAATTTAACTTCTCGAAATAAATCTATTATGAACACTTTAACATTATTCACTAAAAAAAATTTCATCATCAAGAGACACTCAAAAATTAAGCCTCGTCAATTTTGGTATTGGCATGTTTAAAATATTGCATGTCCAATTCCTATAGTCAACTATAACACAACCAAAAAGGAAAATTTTAACATTAAATCCAATGCATCTTATAATAAAACAAAAATCTAAAACATCCAAACTTCATCTTACTTGTGTTGGTTCTACACCGTGCAATGAAAAAAATACCAGCCTTGCTTTGAGAGCCACTGAGAACATGACCATGCAAGATTCTATTTTTATATAGATCTTCCTGTAATTTACAAGGAAGAACATGTTTGTAGGTGAAAATTGTCATCATCAACACACTTCAAATATAAACCTTGAATTTTTATGATTGGCATGTTTAAATAAATCATGTCTAATTCCTATAATAACCTATATAAGCAATTAAAAGGGATAATTTAACATGAATATAATTCACTACATCAATCCAAAATTCATCTTTATGTGCCGGTTTTATGTTGTGCAACACGAGCAATAAAACTAGCCTTGATGGGTGCCACAGAACATGAACAACCACACTTTGCAAAATGAAATCAAATACAATGGTCAATGAGCCTTTTGAGTTATTTAATATTTTATATAATGTCACATGGCCATAAGGAGTCCCCATTACAAAATCCTCGATCACATCACCAACATAATTATAATTACTAAGTTAACAAGTCATAAATAAGCTTTGCACTTCAATTGAAAACACATTACAAATATATTGAAACATATGCACAAACAAATATTTTTTTACTCTCTCTTTAGACTGTAGATGGAGCATTATGAAAAAAAAACATCATGTTAATAATACGACATTATAGAACTCAAAAAAACAAAATAAAAAGAAAAAAAAAACAAAAGATCCCGATTGTTTTTTCTTAAAAGTAAATTAAGTATTAACCGACTATAAACATTCAATTATAAGATTAATCCCATAGTTGTTCAAAATAGGAAAATACATACTTTGCATTCTAATTTGAGTGGCGCTAACTTGATAGTAAATATTCCTTGAATTTTAACATACTAACTATAAGAAAACATCACATGGGGGAGGGAGAGAAGCAACCTTTTGCATTCCTTGCCTTCTCGAAATTGGTCTTGAAGTATGCTGATTATTTCACATTGTGTGTTGCTTCAATATTGGTCTAGGAAGGGTTTCTTTCTTACGGGTGTGGGTTCTTTGGAAGAAATCTACTCGGATCGGCTTCCATTTGATTGGGATACTATTTGCTTTGTTGATCCGGGTTGACCCTTCTCTTCTCGATCAAAGTTATTACAATTGAATCTCGTGGGTTTGGTTCTTGCTTAAAACTCAAGTATAAGGGATGCTTTGGAAGGGGCTTTGTGTGTACCTACTTCACACAAATTTTTAGTTTGTGGGTTTTTGCCCTGTTCGATCTGTCCCATGTAGGTTTTGATCTAGGTTTTTCATGCACGTATGGTGCAAAACTCATTTTGTTAGTGGCTTCATGGTCTTGCATCTTTTTGTGATTTTTGCCCCCATTCGGATGGGGTTTCTCGGCTTGTTGGATAGTTTGAGATCTAGGGGTTGTAAGGGGTAGCCATTTCTCCCTGTTTCGGGATTTATGTTCATGGGCTCTATTAACACTCTCCTCTATGACTCGCTTAGTTTAGAATCGGGTTCCCCGCCGCTGTGTGTGTTGTATGTGATGGGAGTTTGATTTGCATGTCATTTCGTGGAGCCCCTTTGGGGTAGATATTTTTAAAATGTTCTAAATATGTGACAACATTTCTTTGTGTACTATCTTCTCTTTTCGGGATGGCTTGGGATTTTGCAATCTAGTTTGGATAATTGTTCAAGGGACTTGATTAAGGTGATCCCTATTGGCTATTTTGGGTACGCAGAGCTCATTTCAAAGTTGGATTTTTTCTTCGGAGGTAAATATTCCTTTTCTATGAATCATGCTTGGTCTTAGCACCTTTTAGGTGCTTGTTTCTGTTTGTTATGCAGAGGTTCAATGCATCTAGATTCACATTCCGGTCTATGTCCGGCTTAGGTGGAATCTATTGTTTCCCTACTGAGCTTGATTATTTTTGGTATTTTGTTCCCTATTTAAGGGCCTTCTCTAATTCATGGTAATGCCCTTCTCTGTTAGATCAAATTTTTACAATTGAATCTTGTGGGTTTGGTTCTTGCTCGAAACTCGTGCAAAGGGGTCACTTTGGAGGGGGATTTGTGCATGCTTGTTTCACACAAATTTTTAGTTTGTGGGTTTGTTGGCCTTGTTTGGTCTGGCCCATGCGGGTTTTGATCTAGGTTTACTTGTTCTATACGCTGAGAACTCATTTTTTTAGTGGCTTGACGGTCTTACATCTTCTTTGTTTCTTTTTAGCCCCCATTCTAGATGGGGTTTCTCATCTTGTTTGATAGTTTGAGATCCGGGGTTGTAAGGGGTGGCCCTTTCACCCTTGTTTCGGGTTTTATGGTCATGGGCTCTATTGACACTCTTCTCTATGACTACTTGGTTTCAAATCTTGGTTCCCCTGTTGTTGCGTATGGTGTGTGATGGGAGTTTGATTCGCATGTGGTTTCATGGAGCCCCTATGGGAATCTCCTTTTAAAATGTTTTTAAAGTGTGACAACATTTCTTTGTGTATTATGTACTATTTTTCAGGATGGGTTGGGGTTCGTGATCTAGGCTAGATACTTGTTCGGGGACTTTCTTAAGGTGGTCCTTGCTTAGTTGTTTTGGGTATGCGAGCTTGTTTCATAGTTGGATTTGTTCTTGGGAGTTAAATTTTCCTTTTTTGAATCACGCTTAGTCACAAAACCTTTTGGATGCTTGTTTCTTGTTTGTTACACGAGGCTCAATAGAGCCATATTTACATTCTAGTCCATGTCTAGCTCAAGGTGGACTCTGTTATTGCCCTTGAGCCGATTAGTTCTTGGTATTTTGTTCCCTATTTTGATGCCTTCTCGATTCACGGTTATGCCTCGTGGAAGTCATAGCTCTTGCTTACAAATGTATCTACTTTATGGAGCTCGTTTCATGTTGATGCTTGATAGCTTTTTATGCATGTATGGAGGGTCCGGACTTGGACCCCGATAGACTAAAGTTTGAAATTGGTAATATCGCTTTGAGTCGATCCATGTATAAGGAGGGGTCCCTTCTAAAAACCCATGTTGTTTGTTCTAATGTTGCACCCTTTTGGTTTTGTGTTGCTTGCGAGAATTCTTTTTCATATACTTTTTGAACTTGTTACTATTTGCTAGTTGGACATTGGTCGAGGGTAGATGGTCTTATTTTTGGATGTTTGTCTTGGTGTGATTTTTGTTCCATCTCTCTTGACATTGTTTAAGTTGATGGGGAATTTAAAACCCCTTTCCTATTCACCCTTACCAAATACAAAAACTACATGAAAACACCCAAGAAAGATAATATTTAAGTTACATGTTCACAAAGTGAAGGAAGAAAAGTCTATTTTCCTTTCGAGAGAATAGTATCAATACTTTTACAACCATTGCATATCACATATTCATCGCATGAAAAAATCTTCACATTAGTAAATATTTAATGCATAAAAAGGAACCCAAACGAATCTTGATTAACACCTCTAATACCCCCCCACGCAACCCCTATAATATGTAAGCCCAAAAAAAAATTATCTGCATATTTTTTTCAAAATGATTTGCAACTATATACACTTTTGTTCTCCTTTCAAAAATAATCAGTAGTTCCATTTAGTAATTTTCTTCAATTTTGTGACATCCACCCAAAGACATTAGGCTTAACCTAAAATTCAAGTACAATTTAGTTACGCATACCAAATATTTAAAGAAAAAGAAATTGGATATCTTACATCTTGAGTACCATTCAAAAGGAGAATGTAAACACTCAATGTTTATTCCACACATAGTCCTCCCAAATGATTTTATAAGTCATTTTATCAATTATTGAATTAATCAATTTACTGAATTAGAGATAATGAATTGGCCTTTATACAAGGTTTCCACTAAATCTTCTATTTCATCTTTAAGCCTTTAATATATATTTATATACCTCATGTTCAAAAACCAATACATTTAAACAAAACTAGCCTTGAAAAACATGCCCGATATTTCAGAAACGTGCTCTTCTCATATGGGTGGGATTTTTGACCCATTCGTTAATGGGATGGTTTTGGTGCATGGTTTTGAAACCCACGGTTTTGTAAAACTTCTTAAGAAGTTTTCTACTTATGTGGTTTTTGCATATAGTAGGGTTGACGTAACATTGCAAAAGTGTATGAATTCGGGTGTGAATTCTATAGATTTTTTCGAGCATATTTCCAAATATATTTGGGTATTATATTGAGAAATTGGTGGCTTGTAATAAAATATGAGCAAGTGATTCGGGTGGACGTAGCCAAAATTAGGTGAACCACGTTAAATGTTGTCTCTTTGTGTTGTGTTGTTTTTATTCTACACTTTTATTTGAGATCTCTAATATTTTATGCATATTAGTTTCTCTTATGTTGCGATTATATGAGGAATTGTTCCACATATTTTATCCCTTATTTCCTAATACATGAATGGTCATTACCCATATGACCTCTATAATTAGTCATTACCCTAATGTAAGGATATTACTTGTATAAATCAGAACATATACGAGTAGAATAACATGAGAGAACACCAAAATATAGATAAATGATGAGAATATGCTGATATAATAGCCTTGCCACTTCGAGGGGCAACCTCCAATACCACTTCGAGGGGGTAACCTCCAAACCATACAATAACACTCCAATACTCAATATGATGATTATCTACAACCTTGTAACCCCTATATATACCATTCTAACCTATGTCCAATACCGAGGCCGACCTCTTAAGCATAATAAATCATAAATTAATGATATACTAAGATAAGGGGATGTGTGCCACATGTCGGCATCTCCATCAATACATATACATCATAACATCATTTCCCTAGGTGCATAGCATTCCTTCCCTCCTTGACATGTTTCGTCCCCAAAACATAAGAAGAAACCATGTAATGAGTGTGTTGTAAATTTTTACACACTTTGCACCATGATCGATCATCCATCCATATGTGATCCTGGTAGATGATACATATCTGAACTAATATCCATATTTTGTTGCACTACTCTGATTCCATTCATGACCATAGTTTATCATCCTTGGATTCCATGCATAACCAACATAAGGATTCAATGCATAACCATAATAAGGATTCCATGTATAACCATAATAAGGATAACCATAATAAGGATTCCATGCTTCATAATTGTTGCTCCATTGATCCCCTGTATAAATAAAGTGATTATTCCTCCAATTACATGTATATATATATATATAGGTTACAAATATGATGTGCCCTGGGATATGTCCATTATTTTTTTCTCTCATGTTGACATGGATTTCCATATGCTGCAATTGTAGTATCCTCAACCTTATCAACCTGTTTCTGAACTTTCTTTTCTTCTTCCACCTTTGCATTTGATATTTTCTTTTTCTCTTGAGTAGATGAATCATCATTTCCTTCTTTTTCTTCATGTTCCTCTTTTGAATCATCTTTATTTCCTTCTTCTCCATATTCTAAATCATCCTCATGGTCTATATTGAATTTTCTTTGATTTCCATTAAGCCTGATATCATGTAAAGTGACCTTCTTCTTTTTGTACCAAATCTTCATAAACTTATTTTTCATATTAATATTAATTGTCCTCAATGTCTCTAACCAAGGATACCCAAGAAAAATATCTGAACCATCCATATATAAGGCAAAAAAATCTGAATGTAAAGTATATTTGTCCATAGTAAGTTTTAAATCTTCAAAAACTTGAATTTTCTTACCATTCACTTGAGCTTCTTTGATATTAATTTCTTGAATATGTAGATGTTGAGCCATATCCTTGTTGATGAAGTTATACTTGTTTTTAGGGTTTATGGAAACAATTATCTTATTCCTTTAAATGCATCCATGAAAATGAAATATGGTATCTTCCTTCTTGGGAGCTATAATATCTTCTTGCATCAATATCTTGTTTTTCTTCCTCTTCTTCATAGTCTTCTTCAACTTCTTCTACGTTTGATTCTTCAATATATGCTGCACCATAATCTTCCCTTGAATCTTCTTCACCTTCCTCTTCATATTCTTTCTCTCTTGATTCTTCAATATATTCTTCCCCATCATCTTCCTTTGACTCTTCTTCCTCTTTGTGGTCCCATCTATCCATAAAAATTTGTTCCATTTCCTCCCAAGACCAATCCTTCCTGTCATTTTTTAACTCAGAAAACCAAATCCATGCAGGACCACCAAGATAATGTGAAAACCTATTCCTTGTCATGAAATATGAGAAATATATATTCTTAAATTTTATCCACCATTCTTTAGGATCCATCTCACCATTTCCATACAAATTTGTTATCCCCGTGATCATGATTATGGTTTAGGAATTTTGAAAATATTTCAGCAGATGGATAAAAAAAAAGAACAAATCCTAACTGAAATTTCAAGATCTTTCCAAAAATATCAATTTTGCTACAAAATACCACAATTTGCTTCCTGAAAAGTGAATTTATGAAAAAAACTAAAACACCAATAACATCCACAAAATAGATCCAATGGAGCTGAAATTTTCAGATATTCTGACTTACAAGTGTTTCCAAATTATGATGAAAAATAGGGAAAAATTAGATACCCTCTTCAAGATATACTCGAAACAAAAAAATTAGGGTTTTTGCCCTAATTTTGGCCAAAATCGCTGCTCTGATACCACTTGTAAGGATATTACTTGTATAAATCAGAACATATACAATAGAATAACATGAGAGAACACCAAAATATAGATAAATGATGACAATATGCTCATATAATAGCCTTGCCACTTCGAGGGGGTAACCTCCAAACCATACAATAACACTCCAATACTCAATATGATGATTAACTACAACCTTCTAACCCCTATATATACCATTCTAACCTATGGCCAATACTGAGGCCAACCTCCTAAGCATAATAAATCATAAATGAATGATATAATAAGATAAGGGGATGTGTGCCACATGTCGGCATCTCCATCAATACATATACATCATAACATCCTTTCCCTAGGTGCATAGCACGTAATGATAATTTTCCTCGGGTTAGCCATTTTTGGATGTGTCCCCTGCATTTTAGGCCCATCCTCAATAGGGGACTTTCTCGGGACATGGGGGTAATAAACATCCACTACCCATCCCTAATTTAGGTAAAAAAATTAGGGATGTCTTTGGGATGCCAACTTTAGGAAGGGGCAACATGGGATGCTTAGACATCCTTGATATGGCCAATAGACTTCTACAATTCATCTTATTGTACCAAGGACATCTTGACATCCTCTATGTCCCAATAAAACTCAAAATTAATAACAATAAAATGGATGTGGGGCCCACAAGGACCCCCATACTCATTCCTAACTAACCCGAACCTAAAACAACCTCTCTTATAACTACAACTAAAAAGGAGCTCATTTTTGTCATTTCTCATATTGTGAAGGAGAAGACAAAGAAAGAAAACAAAAGAAAGAGGAAAAGAGAATGACATTGAGAAGAAGGTAAGAGAACATTATTCTACACCATTTGAGGTATGTTTCACATCCATTGTTAATTTTAAAAAATTACACAAAATATTTTTCATTTACTTTCTGTTTTTTTCAAGGTTTCAAACTTCAAAGCCTTGGGGAGGTTTTTTGTTTGTTTTTTGTTTACACTTGCGAGTTACATCTGGATTTTGTATTTTCAATAAAAACAATGAGCAACAAAGTGAGGGTAGTAAGGGAGAAGAGATTTATATGCAACATAGAGGTAGAAATAGGGTTTCTTCATGGAGTGAGAGTGTTGTACCAACTATGGGTTCAAATAATCCATTTGAATTCCCTTCTCAAGACCTCAAAATTTATGCAAAGGGATCATTTAATATTAAAAAGGCCCTTTCACAATTTACAATAACCACTTAAAAAGGAAAAAAATTAGGGGGAGTAGAGTGGTGTCGTGTCATATTTGCAATAAAGATTTTAGAGGAAGTTAAAAGGTTGTGAAAAAATAACATTAGCTGAGAAGACCTAAGTGACTAGGTTGAAAGTGGAGAGTTAGGCAAAAAAAAGATGCCATTGGAGGCAATGCATAGTACACTATTTCCTACCCAATCCGTGGATGTTGAAAGTCAAAGGGAAGATAATTCTACCAAGGGAAAGAGAAATGTTGTCACTATTGTGAGGATATTCAATGTGCAATCACAGAAGTAGCTGAATTCTATTGCAAAAGTTTTATTTTCCAATGCAATACCATTCCATGTGTCATGTTCCCCTTACATCAATTTTTTTTTAAAAGATGTAATTGATGTTGGTTCTCTTGTATGTACCTCCTAGAGAACATAAACTACAGACTATCCTCCTCGATAAATAATATTCTAAGGTGGGTGTGGTGATGGAGGAGATGAAGAAAACTTGCATACGGGTGGACTCGCTCTATCATCATGGATGGTTAGACCGATATTAGAAATCATCCACTCATCAATATCATTGTCACTTTCTATTGGTTATTATTTTCTTAGACCTATTAATTGTACAGGAAGAGGAAGGATGAAAGATTTTCATTTTTGAATTTTGAAGGATGTCATTGAGGAGATTGGGTGCTCAAATGTTGTACAAGTGGTGATTAATTCAGATTGCATATTTCAGTTAGCTAGCTTGATAGTTGAGAGTGCTCACAAGAATTTAAAGGAATTAAAAAGATAGATTGTGTGAGGATAGTGGTGGTAAGGGCTAGAGACATACATGTGTTCATTTACAACCATCACACCTCACTTGCTCTATTTAGGACTTTTTTGAGGAAGGAATTCCTCCAGCCCATGGACACTAGATATGCCAACTATTTCATTTTATTAGAGATGATGCTTGAGGTGCAGAATGCTATAGAATTAATGATGGTTAATCAAGAGTGAGGTAGATGGTCAAAGGTAAACACTATTGAAGGAAAAAGTGTGAAAAAAAATATCTTCGACGATTATAATGCAAGAAAAGACTAGCTTTTGAATGCAAGAAAAAAATAAAGTGTTCTCCTACTCTAATATTCTCAAACAAAACCTCATATAGAGAAATGGATTGAAAAGAGGAGAGAATTTATACCTGCACTTACCTATAAGATTCCAAGCTCCTCCTTTGATGCTTTGGATTTTCTCTTGAATTTTTTTATGATTCTTAGATTGCTTCAGATTTTAGAGACACTTGGGAAACACCTCCACTTAATTTCTTGGCTAGGAAACAATTGATGAAAATGAATGGATTGATGGAATTATAGGATGAATAAAAGATAATAGTTTTGATATGGATTCTTAAGCTTGTTCTAAGCTAGCTCTCATGGAGGAGGAGAACTTGATTTACAGATTATGGGTGGAGGATTGGAGGGTCAAGATTGATCCAAGTATGATGAGGATTGATGAGAAGAATGGAGTATTCTTGATTGGAAGACTCTAAAAATTTGAATTCAAAATTCATTGAGGGAATAAACATTCATTAAATTAAAAATAAAATGGAAGGAGAAGTTTGAGAGACAGGATTCTATATTTAGAAGGCTTTAGATTTAGAGGTGTGATGATGTGATTAGATTAGGATTAAATTAGGTTAATAAATGATGATTATGGGTGAGGTTACATGGAAAGGCTAGGTGTAGGGATGTGTAGGGTAGGTGGTAGGTGAGATGTAGGAATATTAAATTCCTAGAAAATATTAATAAGGATTTAAATAGGATAATATGATATAATAATAAAATAAAAGGGATTAATAATAAAAATAATAATGAGGAAATTATATGATGAATTAAAAGGGATTAATAATAAAATGAGATATTAGATGAATGATAAAGGGTAAATATGATAAAATGAATTAATAATAATAATTAATCTTGTGATTAATTATTATATGGGTGATGTTGGGATATTTGTGGGACAAGTTAATTGTAATTAACCATGTCGACATTTTAGATGTCTACAACGATGATTGATGTCCACAATGAGGTAAACAATTGTTGATTTTATACATTTAATATTTAATTTTATATTTTAGTTTTTTAATTTTTTAATAATTTTATCTATGTTTCTAATTTGCAAATTAATTCAATTTTGCATCCTTTGTGATAGCATTCGGGTTCACTCTTTGAGTCTTAAATTATTAATATTTTATAAAAAAATTGTAACACGTTTACATATATGTTTGATTCATTATATCACATGTTGTGGGGGTCATGAGATATTCTAATACAAACTCCCCTAGTCTTGGAGATATTTATCAAACATTTGACAGCATGATTGAGCAAATGAAACAAGCCATTTGTAACAAGGATCCTACTTTGGGATTTTATGAGGAGCATATCACACCCATTATGACATGGTAGTGGTACACAATGAATACTCCACTTTATAGATAACCTATGCTCTAAATCCCAAATCGTATGTAACATGGCCTAGGAGAATGCCTTCATTTGATGATGAAGAGGTGAAAGAAAGGCTCATGAACATCTTTCGAAATATGTACACTAATGAGGAGTCCAGTTTACTACAAAGAAAGTGGATTTCTTTTGTCAATCTTGGTGGTCCAACATTTAGAAAAGTTGAGAAGAGAATAGATGGAGCTGCATCAAGTAGACCCTATTGGATGCTGGAAAACATAACAAGGAAGCACAAAACTTGAGAATTCTTTTCACTCACCTTCTTTCACAAGTTGCTAGTTCCTCTATTGCAAAGAGGAATTACTCCACATATGACCTCATCCACTCAATTAAGAGGAACAAACTTACCTCTCAATTAATAGAGAAGTTAGTAGTCATGCATAGTGACTTACGACTTTGGTATCGACAAACTCTTAAGAATCGTTAGACTCCAACTGTGTGTAGGGATGTTGATCTTGAAGATGCCACACATGTTGATGAGGAGGCTCCGGTGAGAAATTTTAGGATTCCATTGGATGAGGCAATCCCTCATAATTTCGGTGACTCGTACTCATGGTCTAATTTTGATGTGTCTTTATAAGGGATTTTTATTAGAGAAAAACAATAGATTTCCATTTTCTATGTTTCAGACATTTTTTATTTGAAATTTACAACCCGAATCTCATTGTACTTGAAACTTGAATATTATGTGAAATCTTAATTCATCTCCAATTTTATAATGTAAGCGATGAATGCTTTATCAATGTTATCATATGAATATTTGAAATTTCCTATTTTTAAAATTTCCCTTATTTTTAAATAGTTGCCCCCTTTCATCCCCTACAAAAAGGCCTCCTAAAAATCCATCAAAAAAATCCTCCCCCTCCCCTTCCCTTTTCATCCTCATCCTGGAAACATGATGTAAAATAGCATTTTGTAATGATTTGAACATAAGATAAATACATAAGATACCATTTTATACTTGTATGTGAATTAGCAAACCAAAAACATCTTAAAGTAATGTTGTCATAATAAAAATAAAATGTTTTATATTTCCATACATTTCACCATGTTGTAATAAAATGGAAGGATACATGATAATCAAGAAAATTTAGAATTCAAATGCTTAATCTAAAACACTTTCCTTCTATGCACCTATCCATGTTGTAAACAAAAGGGAGGATACATGATAATAGAGAAAATTGGGAATTCAAAAGCTTATTCTATACAATTTCTTTCCATGCATCTCACCATAATGTAAATACATGAAATGATACATTATTAGCAAGCAAATTGGAATGTCAAAATCTTAATTTAAAAACACTAAAAAGGTAAGATATAATAGCAATTCTTCATAGGTATGAATTCATGCCGATTTAACTCCTTTCTCAACATGAAATATTTTGTCAACATTTTGACATCATTCCCTAGAACTAGATTGCAAGGATCACTAATTGCATTCCGGTGCATGCCATTTTAAATCTAATGTACAAGTTTTGCAATTCACAAATGAATTAAACAAGTACAATTCGAATAGCACACGTGAGTCAAATTTGATAAAGCTATACACAAAATTTGCAAGAAAAAACATGTTTGTAGGTATGAATTTATGCTAAATTTAAATTCTCAAAAATAAATCTCTTATCAACACTTTAACATTATTCACTAAAAATTGTCATCATCAAGAGACATTCCAAAAATTAAGCCTCATAAATTTTGTTATTGGTATGTTTAAAATATTGCATGTCCATTTCCTATAGTCAACTATAACAGAACTAATAAGGAAAATTTTAATATTAAATTCAATGCATCCTATAATACAACAAAAATCTCAAACATCCAAACTTCAGCTTAATGTATTGGTTCTATACTATGCAACGAAAAACAAAAACCGACATTGATGGGAGCCACGAACATGAACATGCAAGATTAAATTTTGATAAAGTTTTTCACGTAATTTAAAATCAAGAACATGTTTGTAGGTGAAAATTGTCATCATCAATAAACCTTGAATTTTTATGATTGGCATGTTTAAATAAAGCGTGTCCAATTCTTATAATCGCCTATATAAGCATTTAAAAGGGACAATTTAACATTAATATGATTCACTACATCCATCCAAACTTCAGCTTTATGTGCAAGTTTTATGTTGTGCAACATGAGCAACAAACTCATCCTTGATGGGTGCCATAGAACATGAACATCCACATCAAGAAGTAAAATGAGACAATAGTTAATGAGCCTTTTGAGCTATTTAATATTTTATACAATGTCACGTGGTCATAAGGATTCCCCATCACAAAATCCTCGATCACATCACCAACATAATTATAGTTTTTTTATTATTGGTAAATAGTTTTAAAGGGACTATACCCTATTACAAAAAGGGCTCACCAGCCTGATATAACTATGAAGATTCAACAAAAAGGATCAAAATCCAGATAGAACAATATTTCCAAAAGTAACCAAGAGCTAGTTACAACTAGAAGCAAAAAAAGGACACAGACCGCAACAAAACCGTAAAAAAGTAGCAAAGTCAAAGAAAAAATATTGCAAAAGAACAACATCTTCAAAAAATCTCACACTCAAATGAGTCTATTTCTTGGATGCTCTTTCAATTCTGGACTGGATTGTTAGCAATAAGGTAAACAATGCCATAGTGGTTATGTGCATTGATTCCTAGGCATCTAGCTACGAAATCGTCGACTCCTCTCTTTATCATTCCCCCAAATAGTTGCAAGGATCCCACTGAGCATGGAAATTCTCCAAACTTGTTTCTCTAAAAAGTAACTTATGGCTTTGAAGATAGCCATGTTGTGATCATGTCTATCCTTAGCTCTCCACAATCGGTGTCTCAGAGAGTTCAACTTCTTATAAATATCAAGAACCGATCCTTTCCATTGAAATTATCTTCATCAATTTTTCTTTTCCCTTTCTACTTTTCCATATGCTAAAGGTCCTTCTTCAGATTGTTTCATCTCTTTCTCTATGGACGCCTTGATCTATGAGGCACTTGAGACTCCTCCGGATGCGTGGCCTTTTCAAGATTTCAAAGCATTGCTGATATGAAGCAAGTTTTGAGTAACCTCCATCTATTTGGAGCTTCGAGAATCATGAGAGTCCTTCCAACATAATTATAGTTACTAAGTTAACAAGTCATAAATAAGCTTTGCATTGTAATTGAAAACACATTACAATTATATTGAAGTATATGCACAAACAAATATTTTGATACTCTCTCTCTAGACATGTAGATGGAGCATTGGGATAGAAAAACAAAAGTATCATGTTAATAATATGACATCACAAAACTCAAAAAACAAAATAAATGCAAAAAGAATAAAGAACAGATCCTAAGTGTTTTCCTCATAGTCATCTTACCGTATCGAGGAAATCTAGGCATCCTATACATCCCATTCATTTGAACGGGCGATAAGATATACAAAGACGTCCCCGATATGGCTAAGGGACTTCTACAAGTCATCTAACCATACCGAGGATGTCTAGGCATCCTCTACATCCCAATAAAACTCAAAGTTAATAACAATAAAATGGATGTGAGGGCATCCTCTAAATACATAATGAATACCTGTATTTATAAATAACCTATGCTATAAATCCCAAATGGTATGCAACACAATGACCTAGGATATTGCCTTCATTTGATGATGAAGAGGTGAAAGAAAGGCTCATGAATGTCTTTCAAAAGATGTACACTAATGAGGATTCCACTTTACTATGAACACAATGGCTATCCTTTTTCAATATTTGTGGTCCAACATTTAGCAAACTTGAGAAAACAACATACGAAGCTACATTAAGTAGACCCTATTAGATGGTGGACAACATAAAAAGGAAGCACCAAATTTGAATATTTTTGTCACTCGCCTTATTTCATAGGTTGTTAGTTTCTCTATTGCAAAGAGGAATTGATCTAAATATGACCTCATCTACTCAATTAAGAGAAAAAACTTACTTCTCAACCAATAGAGAAGTTAGTAGCCATGCATAGTGACTTATGACTTAAGTATCGACAAACTCCTAAGTATTGTCGAGTCCAACTCGTGGTATAATTATGATGTCTTTTAAAGGATTTTAACTAGGGGAAAAAATAGTTTTTCATTTTCTATGTTTCAGACATTTTATATTTGAAATTTACAACCCTAAATCTCATTGTAATTTAAACTTGAATCCTATGTGAAATCTCAATTCAGCTGCAATTTTATAATGTACGTGATGAATGCTTTATCAATGTTATCATATGAATATTTGAAATTTTTTATTTTTAAAAATTTCCCTTATTTTAAAAATAGTTGTCCCCTTTCATCCCCTATAAAAAGGCCTCATAAAACTCCATCCAAAAATCTCCTCCCCATCCCCCTTTCCTTTTTCATCCCCATCCTAGAAACTTGGTGTAACATAAAATTTTGTAATGACTTGAACATAAGATAAATACATAAGATACCATTTTATACTTGCATGTGAATTAGCAAACCAAAAGCATCTTAAAGTAATGTTGTCATGATAAAAAAAAAAATTATATTTCCATACATTTTGCCATGTTTTAATAAAATGGAAGAATACATGATAAGCAAGAAAATTGAGAATTCAAAAGCTTAATCTAGAACACTTTCCTTCCATGCACCTGTCCATGTTGTACAAAAAAGGGAGGATACATGACAAGCAAGAAAATTGGGAATTTAAAAGCTTATTCTATACACTTTCATTCCATGCATCTCACCATAATGTAAACACATGAAAGGATACATTATTAGAAAACAAATTGGGATGTCAAAATCCTAATTTAAAAACAATAAAAAAATTAAGATATAACAACCATTCTTCGTAGGTATGAATTCATGCAAGATTTAACTCCTTTCTCAACATGAAATATTTTGTCAACATTTTTACATCATTCACTAGAACTAGATTGCAAGGAGCACTAAGTGAATTCCAATGTAGTCCATTTTAAATCTATTGTAAAAGGTTTGTAATTCCCAAATGAATTAAACAAGTACAAGTTGAATAGCACACGTGAGTCAAATTTAATAAAGCTCTACACAAAATTTGCAAGCAAGAAGACATTTGTAGGTATAAATTTATGCTGAATTTAACTTCTCAAAATAAATCTCTTATCAACACTTTAACATTATTCACTAAAAAAATGTCATCATCAAGATACAATCCAAAAATTAAGCCTCGTAAATTTTGGTATTGGCATGTTTAAAATATTGCATGTCCAATTCGTATAATCAACTATAACACAACCAACAAGGAAAATTTTAACATTAAATCCAATGCATCCTATAATACAACAAAAATATCAAACATATAAACTTCAACTTAATGTGTTGGTTCTACACCATGCAACGCAAACAAAAAACCAACCTTGATGGGGACTACGAACATGACTATGCAAGATTCAATTTTGATAAAGCTCTTCACATAATTTACAAGCAAGAACATGTTTGTAGTTGAAAATTGTCATCATCAACACACTTCAAATGTAAACCTTGAATATTTATGATTGGCATGTTTAAATAAAGCATGTCCAATCCCTATAATCGCCTATATAAGCGAGTTAAAAGGGACAATTTAACATGATTATAATTCACCGCATCCATCCAAAAATAGATTTATGTGCCATTTTTACGTCGTGTGTAACATGAGAAACAAAACCATCCTTGATGGGTGCCACAGAACATGAACATCCACATTATAGAAGCAAAACAAAAACAATGGTCAATTATCCCTTTTGAGTTATTTAATCTTTTATACAATGTCACATGGTCATAAGGAGTCCCCGTCACAAAATCCTCGATCACATCACCAACATAATTATAGTTACTAAGTTAACAAGTCATAAATAAGCTTTCCACTGCAATTGAAAACACATTACAATTATATTGAAGCAGATGCATAAACTTTTATTTTGATACTCTTTGTCTAGACATGTAGATGGAGCATTGGGATAGCAAAACAAAAGTATCATTTTAATAATATGACAACACAGAACTCAAAAAACAAAATAAAGGCAGAAAAGAATAAAGAATAGATCCTGAATGTTTTCCTCGCAAGAAGTAAATTAAGTATTAACAGACTATAAACATTCAATTTATAAGATTAATCCCATGGCAATTCGAACAAAAAAATGCAGCCTACATTCTAATTTGAGTGGCGCTCACTAGTTAGTAAATATTCCTTGCATTTTGGCATACTAACTAGAAGAAAAAATCACATGGGGGTGGGAGGAGTAGCAGACTTCCCACTCCCTACCTTTTTTGAAATCACACTTGAAGTATGATGACTATTTCATGTTTTTTCTTTCTTCAATTTTGGTCTCGGTAGGGTGTCTTTCTTACTGTGTGTGGGTCATTGGGAGAAACCTACTCGGATGGGCTGCCATTTGGTTGGGAGACCATTTTCTTTGTTGATCTAGGTTGGCCCTTCTCTTCCGGATCAAATTTGTTACAATTTAATCTTGTGAGTTTGGTTCTTATTTGAAACTCAATAGAAGGGACACTTTGAGGGGATTTGCGCATGTTTGTTTCACATAGCTTTGTTGTTTGTGGGTTTGGTTGGCCTGTTATTTGGTCTAGCCCATGTGGGTTTTGATGTAGGTTTTCTTGTATATACACCGCATAACTCATTTTGTTAGTGGTTTCACGGTCTTGTATATTCTATCTTGATTTTTGACCCCCATTTTGGATGGGGTTTCTCATCTTGTTGGATAGTTTGAGATCTAGGGGTTGTAAGTGGTGGCCATATCTCCCCTTTTCGGGGTTTTATGGTCATGGGATCATTGACACTCTCTTCTATGTCTACTTGGTTTGGAATCTAGGTTCCCTACTACTATGTGTGGTGTGTGATGGGAGTTTGATTCGCATGTGGTTTCATGGAGACCCTTTGGGGAAAATCCTTTTAAATATTTTTAAAGTGTGACAATATTTCTTTTTGTATTATCTACTCTTTTTTAGGATGGCTTGGGGTTCTGCAATCTAGGATGGATACTTGTTTGAGGTACTTGCTTAAAGTGGTCCCTACTTGTTGTTTTGGGTATGCAGAGCTTATTTCATAGTTAGATTTATCCTTGGGAGGAAAATATTCCTTTTTATGAATCCTACTTGGTCTAAGAACCTTTTGGGTGCTTGTTTCTTGTTTGTTACATAGAGGCTCAATGGAGCTACATTCACGTTTTGGTCCATGTCTGGCTCGGTGTGGACTCAGTTGTTGCCCTATAGAGCCTAATTATTTTTGGTATTTTGTTCCCTATTTCAATGCCTACTCGATTCATGGTTATGCCTTGGGAATCCATATCTCTTGCTTACAAATGTATCTAATTTATTGATCTTGTTTTAGGTTGATGTTTGAGATCTTTTTATGCATGTTTGTAGGATCGGACTTGGACCTGATAGACTCAAGTTTGAAATTAGTAATATCAATTTGAGTCAGATCCATGTATAAGGGAGGGGGTCCTTTCCAAAAAACCATATTGTTTGTTCTGGTATTGCACCCTTTTGGTTCTGTATTGCTCACAAAACTCTTTGTTCATACACTTTGTGAACTGGTTATTGTTTGTTGGTTGGACGTTGACCGAGGGAAGACTTGTCTAGTTAATGGACATTTTCTTGGTGTGATTTATTGTTCGTATCTCTTGATTTTTTTTTAAGTTTATGGGGGCCATTTCAATACCATTTCCTATTTACCCTTACCAAAAACAAAAATTGCAAAAAAACACCCAAGAAAGACATTATTTAAGTTACCTATTCACAACGAAGGAAGAAAAGTTGCTTTTCCTTTTAGAGAATGGTATTAGGACTTTTACAACCATTGCATATCACATATTCATCTGCGTGACAAAAGATTCACATTAGTAAATATTTAATGCATAAAAAGGAACCCAAAAAAATCTTGATTAACACCTCTCGATACCTCCATGTAACCTCCCGTAATATGTAAGCCCAAAAAAATTTCTGCGTGCATATTTTTCTCCAAAATGTTTTACAACTATATGCACTTTTTTCTCTTTTCAAAAATAATCGGTAGTTCGATTCACTAATTTTCTTCTTGTGACATCCACCCAAATACATAAGGCTTAACCTCCAAAAGCCAATACAATCCAACTACGCATACCAAATAGTTAAAGAAACAGAAATTCATTATCTTACATCTTGAGTACCATTCAAAATTAGCATGTAAACACTCAATGATTCTACACATGGTCCTCCCAAATGATTTAATAAGTCATTCTATCAATTAATGAATTAATCAATAACTGAATTAGAGATAATGAATTGGCCTTTACACAAGGTTTCCACTGAATATTCTATTTCATCTCTAAGACTTTAATATATAGTTATATACCTCATGTTAAAAAGGCCAACACATTTTTAAAAATTATAATTTAAAAATCTACCCGATATTTCAGAAACACACTCTTCTCATATGGGCAAGATTTTTGACCCATACATTTATGGAGATGCTTTTGGCCCATGGTTTATGATACCCATGGTTTTGTAAAATAGCTTAAGCGTTGTCTTCTTATGTGGTTTTTTTACATATGGTAGGGTTGACGTAACATTCCGGATGTGTATGAATACGGGTGTGAATTCGTAGAGTTTGTCAAAGTTATAGTGCCCACTTCCCTTTGACACCTTTTGATACTAATCATGACATTGTTGACTATATTATGGACATTATTATAGTTTTGATTTAGTATGATGTTAGATATTTGATCATGGATTATTGTTGACTTTGATTCTTATATGATGCATGATGATTATTAGAGACACTTTATATGTTGATGATGTTATATTGTTGGACATGGTTATATGATGGATGTTGTTCAGACTTGTGATATTTGGATATTGTGAGTAGCCCTAGAAATGGAAAATTATTGGATGATGATATAGTTGTTGATAAAACTATAATGATATTGTTAGATTGCTTTGATGTTGTTGTGATTCATATATCTAGATGATTTTGGAAATTTAATTATATTTATATTATTTTGGACGTTTTGATATGGCCACAAGGCCAAAGGAGGTATTTGTGTTTTGCAGGTTAAAATATCACAACAAACATGGAGGGGATTGGAGACCAACCACATTGAAATTTAGATGAATTCAACAAGGTCACCAAGGTAACTAGTTTTGTTTGTGTGTGTGTTTGTAAGTGTTAGGGATTCCAATGAAGGCGAATCACCTTTAAATGTGACCAAGGGATTTTATGTGTTTCTTTTATTTGGTCCCTTTAGTTATTGTTGTTGTAAATCAGAAGACCCCTGGATGCAAATCAGGTTTCTAATTTGATGTTTCAGGCATCCAATGTGATTGCACAACATTGAAACCTCTCTCCAAGTGTGGGACTTGTAAAATGAGAGAGGAATCTCTAGATTAGAGGTCTGTTTCCTCAAACTCCTCCGATCGATCTATTATTTACACAATTTCGAGAGGTTTAAATCCTAATCCTACTCTAAATTCCCAGGAGACAGAGATAGAAAGTGCAAAAATTGAAACTAAACTAATAGGTGATACACCAAAGGAGTGGTGAACACTTCTTGTTCATGCAAATTGACACAATTTCATAAAATTCAACATGAAACATCATACACAGGCTGATAAGATGTAATTAGAGGTCTGAAATGAAGCAAGACAATACAAACAAAGGACTGAAAATTGATCACAGAGTCTGCACTGTCATTTTCATTGTCAAAATCCTTGCATTTGCAACATCAAAGAGGCAGAAACCTGTTACAATCATGAAGAAGGTCTAATACTTGCAAAAATCACTTGTTGAAGGTGAAAGAAGAAGCTTGCTATCCAAAAAAATGTTCAACCTCAAAAATGAGCCAAATCTAGCTTTTACAATGCATGGGTCGAGCCTAGAGAGAGAAAATATGTAAAAATGTGGAAGCCATTCCCCATTGAATTAAGATGCATTAAAATAGCATGGGTGTCCTTACGGACCCATGCCACGACATTTTTGGCCATTTGAAGAAGAATACGACCCATTTTGAATTAAAGCTGGATGTTGAAACGCGTCATTTCGGCCATTACCACGTGCGAGGTGTTTCTTGATTTTCTCTCTCCAAAATAACAAAATGCAAAATTGACCCTAGAATCATGTAGATAATTTCACCAGTTTTCTATTGATATAAAGAACGTGAAAATCTGAGCTCTGGATCGAAAGATATGGCGATTTGAAAATTTAGGGCAAAAACAAGCCAAAATCGGATTGGCGAGGCAAAAGTTTGAATTTTTACCCGTTTGGTCTTTGGAAAATTTTTCAAATTTTCCCCATGCTCCGCCACTCCAGGTGCCACGTGGTAGCTTCCTATTGGCCATAGGCCTCCTAAGGGAAAATTTCCCACAAAAACTCCACCGAGCCATAACTTGAAAAATATGAGTTAGGAGGAAAACTTTACCTTTCTAGAAAGCTGAGAGAGAGCTCTATCCAATGGTGCCATTTTTAGAAAGATTTGAGTGCCTAAAAATAAAAAATGGAGACTGAGGCACAAGAGAGGTAAGAACACAAGGAGTTAGCCACAAAAATGAGTAGGGGCACATTTTGGATAACAATTTTGGTGACTCAGAGGGGTCATCTGCCTGCTAGATGAAGATACCAGTTGCCTGAAGTAGCCCATTGGGCATGGAGTCATAAAATTTTCTGTTGGAACCCCAACTGACTTAGAATGTTGCAAGGAGGAAGATGGAATATCACTTGATGGAAGCAAGGACTGCAAAACATCTCCACGGATAGCAAGCTTGTGCCAAAGTACTTAGGGAAAGAAAAACAACCTATAGCAAAACAATGTGCAGAAGCACTTGGAGGAATGAAAACCTAAGCTAATATTTACAAGGTGGAGAATTTCCCTTTAGTAGCAATGATTTAGATAGATTCCATTGAGTGGAATCTATAGTTCTTTTCCATCCAATGAAGACAATTGGAAGACATTGTTGTCCTTACACTTTGTGACCATGTATGGGCCACTCCAAATGGCATCAAATTTTGAATGCCTTCCCGGTTTTGCTCTATCTGCATCCCATTTTAACACTAGATCTCCAACTTGGAAAGATCTACTCTTGGCCTTCCTATCAAAGGTTTTCTTGATCAAAGCTTGATCCTTCTCCATTGCTTGGGATGCCCGATCTCGATATCTTGGAGCTCCATCAACTCGCATAGCTCACCTCCATGGGCCCAAACTCTAGCAACTCTACCTACTTCATGAGTTCCAATGTTGGCAACTCAAGTGACATGGGCAAGATTTCCTCTCTTCCATAAATAAGCCTGAATAGAGAGTTACCTGTGGATCTCTTGGGAGTTATCCTATCAACCCATAAGGCTGATTTCAGTTTGGTATGCCAAGACCTCGATTCTCATCAAGAGTCCTCCTAATGATCCTCAACAAGTTCTTGTTTGTAGATTCAGCCTGGCCATTACCCTGAGGGTAGTAGTTTGATGAAGTACTTAGGTAGATCCGTTCTTGACAGCCCACTCAGTCACCTTGGATCCAATGAATGCTAATGCATTATCTAAGATTATTGTAGCAGGTATGCCAAATCTGGTTACTATCCCCTCATAGAAGTCTAAGATGCTAGACTCATTTGCTTCCTTGAGTGCTACTACTTCAGTCCACTTGGTGAAGTAGTCTGTGGCTGTCAAAATCCACTTATGCCCTTGGCTTGAATTGGGATTAATGACTCCAATGAAGTCCAAACCCCTTTGCATGAATGGATGCTCAACTGAAATTGGATGCAATGGAAGCGTAGCAAGCCTCTCTTTACCTATGAAGAATGCACAATTCTTGCACCTTTTGATCCACGCAAAGCAATCACTAAAAATCTTAGGCCAATAATAACTAGCCTTCATGATTTTTAGAGCTGTCACTCTTGGTACAAAATGACCACCAGCTGGTCCACCATGGAGCTCTTCCAACACCCTATGAATCTGATTTGTGCTAATGCATCTTAAGAAAGACTCCATTCACATCTTTCTTGAAAAAGACACCGTCTACTATGGCATATGGGACAACCTGCAATCTCAAGTGTCTTATTTGGGTTTTGTTCATCTCTAGAGGGCATAGGCTCGTGCTTAGGAAGTGCATTATACCTTAGGTCCAGCAAGGAGTGGGGATAGCATTATCCTCTTCTTGAGTTCTACCTTGCACATGGCTGTCTTGAATGTCAAAACAGCCTCTTCTTTATTGCATACTCCTTTTTACCTACCTTAATCAACTACTCACACAATCCTTTTCCTCTTACCAACTTTGTGACCTTGATCTCAATGTCATACTCCATGACACGAGTGATCCAACCTGCCCTTTTCTCATTCAAATCCTTGTTGAGGAGGAGGTCCTTTACTCCCGCATGAGAGACCAACATCTGAACCTTGTTGTTTGAGACTAGATGCTTGAATTTCTTCAAGCTTCTGATTACTACAAGTACATGCTTCTCAATAAAAGAATATCTCACCTCATATTCATCTAGGATTTGGCTAAAGAAAGCAATTGGCTGCTCATCATTGTCCTTGTTCTGCTGTACCAAAATGGCAGAAATGGTATCATTACCCCCAAATGCATAGAGGATGAAATCCTTGGAGAAGTCAGGTTGATGAGAGTTGGTGCTTGAGAGATGGCTTCTTTGATTGCTTCAAAACTCTCCTTGCCTTCTGCTGTCCATTTGAAAGGCATGCTTTTCTTCAACATCTTGGTGATAGGTTTGACAAGGGCTACAAAATCTAGGACAAACCTTCGAACAAAATTTATTCTCCCCAAGAAACTCTGAAGTGCCTTCTTGTGGCTTGGCAATGGTAGTGCTCTTATGGCTTCAACTCTCTCTGGATCAATTGCTAATCCTTCTTTGGAGACAATATGGCCAAGGAGCTTTCCTTCATGTGCTAGGAAGATACACTTCTTAGGATTCAAAGACACTCCAAATCTCCTGCACCTTTGGAAGACTTGTCTCAAATGAGAGAGGTGGTCTGCTGCATTCTTTGAAAAAATAGTGATATCATCAAGATATATCAGCACCATGTTGTTAATCAAACCTTTGAACACCATGTCCATTGCTCTTTGGAAGGTAGCTCCAGCGTTGGACAGCCCAAATGGCATTTTCCTGTATGCATAAGTTCCCCATTTGGTTGTGAAGGTTGTCTTGAACTGATCTTCTTCCTTCACCATAATCTAATTGTACCCTGAGTAGCCATCAAGCAATGAAAACCTTTGAGCCAAAGAACAACTTGTAAAATCTGCTCCATAGAAGGAAGTCGGTAATGGTCCTTGAGAGACGCTCTATTCAAATCTCTAAAATCAATGCACAATTTGATCTCTCCACTCTTCTTTCTCGATGGAACTAAGTTGGCAACCCAACTAGAATGCTTGATTGGGAATATGATTCTTGACTCAATCAACTTGTTCAATTCCTTCCCGATGAGAGGTTCAATGTGTGGATTGGTCGCCTTTGTTTCTACCGATGGGCTTAGTATTTGGATCCAACTCAATGGTGTGTCTTTGAGCTAACTTGGGATTGAAACCTTTCAAATCTTTGTAGCTCCAAGCAAAACACGGGAAACTCTTGACACAACTATATGAACTCATACCTTTCTTTTCGGTTGTCATCTTTCCAATTTGCAATGGTTTGTTCTCTTCCACCAAGATGGGTACTGAATCTTCTCTCTTGATCTGAATGTTTTCTTTCTCTTTCCTAAACTGATCATTGGGATTTAAAATGGACTCCAAAGTGATAAGTCCCTTGGGCAGCTTGTTAGTTCTCAGCTGTACCACTTGGTCACCATACTACTGTTCCAATTTTTCTTGATTTTTAGCTGAGAACTCAGCTTCTTCTTATAAGAAATGGATGATTTGCTGGTCATTCTCAAACACTTGCTAACTTACATTGTTATCTGGAACTGAAGGCCTCACAATCACATGGATGTTTGGCTGTACCTTGTCCTTTTGAATGCTTTCCACAATATCAAAGGCTGCCCCAACTGCTGCAAGCCTGTTAGAAGCTTGGTTTTCTTTTCTAGGAATGGATTTTATGTTAAAGCCCTCAAAATCTTCAATGAGGTCCCACACCCGTTCTTGTAGCACTGAGCAGATTATTCTTGATAGCATGATGCCCCTTAACTTGGTTTATAATCAATTCAATGTGACCAAAGACTTGCAAGTTCTTTATTGCCCAATGCATCCCTTGCACCAAGGCTTCATATTCAGCAATGTTATTGGAGCATGCAAACTGAAATCTAAAAGCTAAATGGTACTTTACTCCTTGAGGTGAAATAAGCATAGCTCCACCTCCTGCACCTTATCTACTCCTTGATCTATCAAAAAAGCTACCATACCTCATTGTCATCCTTGTGGTTTGGCTTGGTGATGTTAGGAATGGGCTGATCTTCTTGATGTATGAAATAGACCACTAGCTCATATTCTTCTACTTCTTGATAAGAATTAAAAGCATGCACCTTATTGGCCCATTCATCAAGAGTTAGATCCAGGATACTTCCAACCACGGTGTCACTTCATCGGTGCTTGGGTGATCTTCTTGATCAAATGCCGAACAGTTGGCATTGATCTGACTTGGAGTGTAGGGCTCAATGTGGAAGTTTGCAATAGGTTCAAACCTGATTGTAGCTTTGGTTCCATACCTCGTTCTAAACAGCATGTGTGACCAATCAGCAGACAAATATCCTCCAATCTTGGCTATGAAATCTCTTGACAAACATAGGGCAAAGAGTGGTGGAAGGTCTATAACTGATACATCTTATAAAACAACAACATTTGGACATGCATGCAAGGTAAGACTCAAGTTTCTAATCACCCTAACTATTTGCTTCTTGTCCCATCCAACTACACTACCCCTTTGGATATGGTTTCATATTGAAGTCCTAGTGATCGGCCTATTTGCTTGGGCATCACTGAGCTACTTGCCCCAGAATCAATCATGTAATTGTGCACCAATTGGTTTCCAATGATTAATGAGACATAAAAAGGAGGGGGCTTCAACATTTTACCTTACTATCCTCCATGATTCCCTTCAGGCTGGGCAGCATTTGTGAGCACCTTCTCTTGCATTTGGACTTGCTGATTCGAAGTTGGCCAGTCCTTCATGGTAGCTTGTAGCAAATCTCTCTGGCCTGGGATAGATAGGGATTCCCACATTGATATATTTACATTTGTCTTCTTCATTTGATCAATGATACTAAATGGTGATGAAGGATCTCTTTGTTGTCCCTTGGTTTGCATATTCATCCCTTGCATGTGGGCAGCAACAACTGGTATTTGAGTTAGTCTAGGAGCTGTTCTTGGCTGCCCTTGTGCATTTACAACTGGATTTTATTTGCCAACCATTTGTGGAGCCATAAAAGGTTGTGGATTGGTTGGAGCTAATGGTTGTTCTTCACCCAAATTCCTTCTTTTTGACCTTGTGTTGGCTACAACACCTTGAGAGACTGTTTGATTTATGCCACAAAAATCCTCTGCCTGCCAGTTCACAAGTGTGGTGTCATTTGGAGCTGATTGCTGCTAGAATGTTTCTTGTTGTTGGTTGTTTCCATGACTGCCCTCACCCTCCACACCAGTAGTTGTCACCATTAATGCTTGATTCAAGGCACCTTTGAAGCACATATATTGGTTGTGAGATTCATTGCATGGAAAACACCAATCATACTCCTGAGCAACGTTGTTTTGTGTTGGCACCAATGTCTTAGAGGAAGATATAGCATTTGGATTATAGGGCTGAAATGGTCTATTGGCAGGAGGCCTTGCTTGATTTAGATTTGCAGCTGGATTGGGTGGTCTATGAGGTTGATATGGCTTCATGTTAGGCTAAGCTTGAGGCTGGAAGGAAGGTCTAAAACTTTGGGCTTGTTGCCTCTTGAGAGTAACCAGCTCATTACCTAAATTTTGCAATTGCTTCATGACTTCTTGAAGCTCATTTGGGGCACTTGGAGATGAAGTAGAAGCTTCATTTGAACTCTGATTTCTAGGAGTGGGAGAAGGAGCCAAATTAGGTGCTTGATTAGTGTTTGGGCTCTCTAAACTTGGAAATAATGGCATGGGAGGTCTAGGGGCTAGTTTGTCAGCGTAGATCAAATAATTTTCAGCCCTAATGGCAATGCTATAAGCCATAGGGATAGTTATGCCTCCCATGGACTGAATCAACATAGAAATATCAAAATTTAGAGCTTTGAGATAGTAAAGAAAAGAACCTTCTCTTTGTTGGCCTTGACATGACACCTGGAATTCTCTCCCAAGTCCTTTGAAATCTGAAATTAAAATCAGTCAGCTGCTCATTGGGAGCTCTTTTGATAGTTGTCAATCGCTCCAAAAGGGACAAGTTGTCTCCCTTTTCCCCAAACTGCTCATGGAGGGCTATACATAGCTGATTCCAATTTTGAATATAACCTGAGGCAAGACTCCTGAACCATTGCAAAGCTTTCCCTTTGAATGAAGATGCGTAGTTTGACAAGAACTTGCATCGCATTGATCTCATGGATTGCACAAATGTTAGCAATATCCTTAACATGATCACCGGTGAGGTCCGACTTTCTCCGGTGAAGTATGGAATGTTCTTCAATGCTGCAACTGGGATTGGATTTTGTGCATTGAGAACAAGTGGGCTGCTACCAGTGAAATTGACATAGGGGTTGTTTTATGCCATTCTAATTGGTCTTAGAACCCTTGTTGACTGAATGAAAGGCCTACCAGGTGGAGGAGTTGAGAGATTTTTGTTTGGTGGAGATGGATACCTTTAGATTCTCCTCCCACTTTGCCTTATTCTTGGAGATAACTATAGATATTCAAACAACACCTCTTCCTCTCCAGCTCTTGACCTTGTGTAGATTCTTCTCATGAGTTTTCAGGTCTTCACTGCCAAAACCAGCTGATTCTTCCCCTTGGAGTCGCCAGATGTGCAATTTATAGCTCTTTTAAGCAAGAAAATTGCAGAAGATGTACATCAACTTTGCTACAATGAAAATAATACCTCTAAGGTCCCACCGGGTGTGGAAAAACTATTGCTACAAATCAGCAGCACCCCTAGATACAAATCAAGTCTCTAAGTTGATGTTTTAGGCATCTAGTGTGATTGCACAACATTGAAACCTTTCTCCAAGTGGGACTTGTAAAATGAGAGAGGAATCTCCAGATTAGAGGCTGGTTCCTCAAAATCCTTTGATCATATCTGTTATTTGCACAATTGCAGAGGTTTGAATCCTAATCCTACTCTAAATTCCAAGGAGACAGAGATAGAAAGTGTAAAAATTGAAACTAAACTAATAGGTGATACACCAAAGGAGTGGTGAACACTTCTTGTTCATGTAAATTGACACAATTTCATAAAATGCAACATGAAACATCATACATAGGCTGATAAGATGTAATTAGAGGTCTGAAATGAACCAAGACAATACAAACAAAGGACTGAAAATTGATCACGAGTTTGTACTTGTCATTTTTTTTGTCAAAATCCTTGCATTTAGAACACCAAAGAGGCGAAACCTATTACAATCATGAAGAAGGTCTGATACTTGTAAAAATCACTTGTTGAAGGTGAAAGAAGAAGTTTGCTATCCAAAAAAAATGTTCAACCTCAAAAAATGAGCCAAATCTGACTTTTACAATGCATGGGTTGAGCCCAGGAGAGAGAAAATGTGTAAAAAACATGGAAGCCATTCCCCATTGAATGAAGATGCATTAAAACAACATGGGCATCCTTACAGACCCATGCCTTGACATTTTTTGCCATGCTGAAGAAGAATGCGACCCATTTTGCATTAAAACTGGTTGTTGAAACGTCATTTCTAACCATTACCACGTGCGCAGGCATTTCTTGACTTTCTCTCTCCAAAATCAACCAAAATACAAAATTGACCCCATAATCATGTAGATAATTTTACCAGCTTTCCATTGATATAAAGAACGTGAAAATCTGAGCTCTGGATCGAAAGATATGGTGATTTGAAAATTTAGGGCAAAAATAGGCCAAAATCGGATCGGCGGGAAAAAGTTTGAATTTTTACCTGCTTGGTCTTTGGAAATTTTTTCAAATTTTCCCTGCACTCCACCACTCCAGGTGCCACGTGGTAGCTTCCTATTGGCCATGAGCCTCCTAAGGGAAAATTTTCTACAAAAACTCTGTCGAGCCATAACTTGAAAAATATGAGGAGTTAGGAGGAAAACTTTACCTTTTTGGAACGCTGAGAGAGAGCTCTATCCAATGATGCCATTTTTAGAAAGATTTGAGTTCCTAAAAATCAAAAATGGACACTATGGCACAAGAGAGGTAAGAACACAAGGAGTTAGCCACAAAAAGAGCAGGGGCACATTTTGGATAATGATTATGTTTACATGTGTTTCATTTTTGGTGCACTTACCACTTTCATTATTTATTTTATGGTGTGTTAAAATTGTGAGTAATCATATTTTTAGTTAATTAATTAAAATATGTCATAAGAATGTAATAAATAGAGTTGGTTGCCATATTTTAAAGTGTTGTAAGAATGTGTAAGTGACCTTGTAAGTGATGTGTAATTTAACTTTTGAGTGTGAAACACTCCCCCTTCTTGGAAATTCGAATTTGTCCTTGGAGACTGATTTTGGAGGATTGTGGGACAAGTTAAACTGGTCCCATACCTCTTAAATTTGAATACCAACCTTGTCTATGATTGGAGGGTTAAATTTAGACTTTTTATGTATTTTTACAATTCAAGTTGAATGTTGTAATTGCACTTTTCTTACATAATTTAATTTCAGTCCTTATGGGGTGTTGGTTCGATTAGAGTGTGTAAGCAAACTGTCATATTATGCACCCACCTATTTATCATGCATTGGAGAATGAATTTGACTTTGTGTTTGGGTTGAGGATGTGTGATGTGGCATCCTACATGGATCCACCTCATCCTCTTCTCTTCCCTCTTCTATGAAATTCAAATTCCTTGTCTTGTTTTGGGTTGCTTCACTTTTGGGAAACTTCATTTTGGGTGAATTTTCTTGCTATTTTGGGAGCTCTTTCTGGAGAAGTTTTTGGAAGATTGTTACATGCTTGTGTTGGGTTGATTTTTGGATTGCTTTCATTGTAAGGAGCTTACTTTTTTAACTAGGAACAACTCCATCATGGAGAGGTAAGAGCTTGGCTCTTGAAATGCCCTTCTTTTATTTACGTAAATGTTCTTGTGTGAATGTTTTGGTATATATTGTGGGTTGTTGGGTAAATGGCCTAGAAATGGTGTAGGAGAAGACTATGGGGTTATTTTGTGGGAGGCACAAGTGGTTTTAGGGAGGTATAAGGGTGGAGGGATTTGGGAATTTGGGTTCCACCTTACAAAGAAATAGCTTGCATTTCTTTACTCATTATGGGGTGCCATAAGAGGTTGGGGAGATATAAGAAAATGTGAGGAATAAGGGGTACTTAGGGAGGAATAAGGGCATGACAAGGTTTTAAATGATATTCATACATACATACATACATACATATATATATATATATATATATATATATATATATATATATATATTTGGTGGGTTATACTGTGGTGATACCCAATTTTCCCCTTTATAGGCATAATCAGCATCCCCCATAGCTTCTTACTCCTTTGGCTTGCTTGATGAAGTATTTGTATTACTTGTCATGTGTTAATGTATTTGTAAAACTACATTTTGTTTTAGAATGTGTTTTATTGTGAAAATTATGCTTATGTGTTTGATGAAGCCTGTTGTTCCCATGAGTTGGATCACACCTTTTATTGCATTGTAGTTAGGGCTTGGGGGTGAATGAAAAGGATGGATTCTCCTTTTCATTGGATGTCTTGGTTGGGTGGAGAGTGTTGCCTTTCCCCTACTCCTGTTGTGATCAAATTGGAAGAATGAGAAGAATGCATGTTGTTGTCTTGGAGCTGAGAAAAGATAGTTTGACAGTCCCTTGTGAAATGAAATCTCATTGTAACCTTCCCACTTGAAGTGGATGATCTTGTAAATTTTTGTAATGGAAAGATGTTGTATAGTTTTGTAAGTGAAATTTGAAATGTAAAAGAGTTATACTCTGTATTCTGTTTAGAAAGAATGTGAAAGAATGATACGTGTTTGGTATACTGTATTTTGTAATCAAATGGAAAGGAAGTTGTAAGAGTTCATTTGAATTAATGAAAATGGTTTTGTCTTGTCCATATGATGTTATTCCATTGGAAATGTGTTTTGCATACTCTATGAAATCTCTGTTTGAAAAGTGGTAAAGTGGAACATGTGAAAAAGAAATTGTTTTGAAATAAATGATTTTAGAAGAAATGAAAGAAGGAAGTTACAAGTTGTCTTTTGGAATCAATAAATGAATGTAATGCTTTTCTCAAATTTCATTGTTGTAGTGAATCTGATCATATCAATGTATTGAAATCTCTGTTTGAAAGGAAGAAATGTGTGTGAGAAAAATACAATATTTTGTCTCTTTGAAATGTGAAAAATTTAAAATCAAAATTTTTTTGGTCTTGAATGGTTTGATTTGAATCAACTAAAATTTTTAGATTAGAATTGGAATGTATTCTAAATACTTAGAAGAAGAAATGGCAAATAGACCCATCAAGATTTGATCCCTGTTATTTGTAATTTTAAAATTGGTAATTAATTAAACCAAAAATGCACAGTTCAAACCTACAATAATAAAATAAACAAAAAAACTTAAGGAAATAACTCAAAACTTAGCAATATCAGCTCAAAGCGCTTTGCGAATGTTTTTATCAAGAAACAGAAATGTTCAAATTGTAAATCATTTAGACAAATTGAACCTTGAATCCTCCCTTAAATCCATTTAGGAAAAATCCTCCATGTCTATTTGACATGTTGAGAGAGGAGGAAGATCAAATTGAATAGATCTAACAAGTTAAAATTTACCAGTTCGCACTATATAAGCCTGCAGGCCGTTTTCTTAAAATTTACCCCTTAAACTTTATCAAAATCTAAAATTAATTATCTCGTGCAAAGAGGACATCGAGAGATTTCTAGAAAGTCCTTGTTTTCCCAAACCGAGCTCTCTATCAAAAGTTATGGCCTTCTGAAGTTTTCTTCACTTGGCATTAAAATTTTGGGAAAATTTTCCTGGCGGGCCCGCGGCCCGAAATTTTTCCTTGGGGCTTAGGAAAATTTTTGGGAAAATTTTCAAAATTTTCTCCACCACCCCGCTGCCCCACAGAAATCAGAGGCTGCCACGTGGCACCATGAGGTGTCAGCATGGGTGGATCCCCTTTTTAACTTAGCGCTTTTAGAAAATTTTGGGAAAATTTTCTAAATTTTCTCCACCACCACTGCAGACCCATCATGGGCTACCACGTGGCATCGCAAGGTGTCGGTGGAGGCACGGGTCTATGTACCCTCTTAGCCCTTCGAGGATTTAAGTCAATTTTCTCCCTGCCACCCTACCTTCCCCACGTTGGTTTAGGAGATGCCACATGTCCTTTGTGGACTCGTAGGAGTGCGGGCGCAGAGCTGAATTTTCACCCGCGTGGGAGAATTTGCAAAATGTCTCCCGCCACCCCACCTTTCCTTGTTTTTCCCCGTGCTACCTTAGGGAGTGCCACGTGTCCCTTGTGGACTTGTGGACCCGTGGGAGCGTGGGTGAAAATGTGATTTTTTCCCTACATGGGAAATAAAAATCAAAATTCCAAAGGTCTCCCCACGGCCCGCCAACCCACCCTTTGGGAAAATTTTCACCCATGGGCCCGCACCCTGCTCTTGGGGGAAAATTTTCACCCTAAGGCCCGCTAGCCCATAACTTGAAAAATATGAGGAGTTAGGAGGACTTCTTTATATCAATGGAAAGGTGAGGAAATTTCCTATCCAATGGGAGTAGTTTAGGAAAACAAAATTGAATGTGTTAAGTGTGAGAAAAACTAAGTTGAAACTTTAAGCCTATTAGAGAGTGGGTATGGTGAGGAATTTTCCCTCTGAACCTAATTGAAACTTCTAACCCTAAATTTTGGACCTTATGACCTCTATTAATTATTAATAAAAGAAAAGTATATTCTAGTAGATTAAAATTGTTCCAAAACTTGTTAGTGACAACTATTGTCTTGTAACATGGTTGTAGATTCTTTTAATAAAAAAAAATTATTCCATAATTTTCCCTAACTAACCCTAGGTTGTTTCTTGGGTCTCAAGTGGGTTGTTTTAGTGGGTATTACACTTGGTATCAGAGAAATGGTTCAAAATCTTGGACCATTGGGCACACTAGAAAAATTTGAGACATGAAACTTAAACCTAGCACACTTTTAAATCTAGAAAACAACTTAGTTTAGAAATTACATATTTTAGTAAACATGGAAATTGAATAAAACTTAGAAAAATGAACTAACTCTTGCCTTGGTCTGTGTAGGAGGTGCAGATGAGATGAGGGGAATTTTCACATAGACCCAAACTTACCACCACTAGATCATGTTGTAGCAGCCATCCTACCCCAGATTTTGCAGACTCTTCAAGATGTTAATGCCGCTCTACGCAGAGGATCAGTAGGAGGACATGTAGCCAGACATGACAGAGTCCCTTCCATTGAGGGTCAGGTATCTCCTTGACCCAGTGAGGAGCATGGAGGAGAGAACTCCCATGTAGATTCATCTAGGGTAGAGTCACCATAGAGGGGATAGGGTGACTAAGTTTCAAGACATAGAGAGAGGTCTTGGAGCCCTAGGCTTAGGGATGAGCATGCAGAGAGACCTAGAGGTCATTAGACCACAGCTGCAGATCACATCAGGGAGATCCTAAAGCTTTGACCATCACATTATTCTAGTGACATAGGTGGATTTCAGGCAGAGGCCTGATTGGTGAGCTTGAGTGGATGCTTCAAGCTCTATCCTAAAAGCTCATGTTGCGATCCATCTACTGAGGGATGGAGCTAGTGTCGGTGGAGGATAGAGGAGCAAAAGCTTTATGTTAATTCTGAGACAATTACTTGGGAGCTCTTTGAGGAGTGTTTCAGGAACAGATATTTATCATAGAGGTTCATACAATAGTGGATAGATGAGTTCCATGACCTTTGATAGGCATCACTCACAGTGGTTGAGTATGAGAGTAGATTTCTGGATCTACTCTAGTATGTTGGTTATATGCAGGATGAGCAGGTGTGGATTCATAGGTTCATCCGGGGCCTAAATCTAGACATTGGAGGTGCAGTGTGGATCCATTGTCCACAGACATTAGCTGAGGCCATCGAGAAGGCCTATATAGCAGAGGAGACTGGGAAAGACCCAACAGGCTAGAGGCGAGTCGAGAGATGTATACAGCAGATGCGGGACAACAAATCAAAGGGGTTCATTACCCCTTCCTCATGGTGGATAGGGTTTAACACAGTCATCCTTTAGGCCACAAAGCAGCAGTAGCATTCTTTCCCGCCTTATAGACCTCCACAGAGATTTGATGCATAGAGAGGACAGAGTATGGGGCCTCCTCCTAGGGGTCCTATCAGGACACAAAGTTCCTAGAGAGCTCACTCAAAAGGAGCTTTCCAGAAGAGACATCAGTAGATCACATTTGGATCATCAGGATCCACACCACAGACCTCTAAAGTACCGATTGGACATACACAGGGGAGAGGATCAGGTGGTTATTTTGGTTATGGTGTTACTGGACATTTTTGGAGAGACTACCCACAGAACCCTAACAACAAGGGTAAGACACAGATCTCAAAGCCTACTATTGGTGATATGGGGCATAGTCATAGGATGTATGCAGCGGTTAAGAACCATCAGGTAGAGCATCAGAGTATAGTTATTGAGACTGCAGGTAGCATTGGTGGTATTCCTACCTCCATCTTGTTTGATTTTGGTTCTAATTTTTCATTACACCATCTTTAGTAGAGTGATGCAAGCTGGTGGAAGTCTATGGAGTCAAGATCTCTATAGACTCCCTAGTTAAGGAGTGTGTAGTGGATTTGGGACCTTTAACCACTACCACGGATCTCTGTATCCTTCCTTTGGGATCTTATGAAGTCATCTTTGGTATGGATTGGTTTCTGCACACAGGGCTAGAGTGGATTGTTACCACAAGGTTATATCTTGTATAGATGATTTGGGAGTTGAGTCGGTGATTTTAGGGGTCAGGAGACCCATTTCTATTCCCACCATCTCTGCTTTATGTAGCTTAAGCGAGTGTGTACAACGGGGTTTCCATATGTATGCTATTATAGTCGGTGGTGATCGGAGGATGGGTCTAGTGGAAGCTCACTAGATGATCATCCTATTTTGAGAGATTTTATAGATGTATTTCTAGGGGAAGCTATCGGGGTTACCACCCCTAAATGAGATTGATTTTCATATAGATCTGGTTGCAGGAGAAAATCCTATCTCACGAGAACCTTATCGAGATGACCACACCGAGCTTTGTGAGCTCAAGTTATAACTTGAGGGTCTTTTGGAGAAAGGCCTTATCCATCCTAGTGTATCCCCTTAGGGTGCAACAGTGATCTTTGTGAAGAATAAGGATAGATCCTTGTGGTTGTGTATCGATTACCACCCACTTAACAAGGTAATGATCAAGAATTGTTCTCCCCTTCCTCACATTGTTGATTTTTTGATTAGATGAAAGGAGCCACAATTTTCTCTAAGATTGATCTTAAGTCAAGGTTACCATCAGCTAAGGATTTGGAGGTGGACATTCATAAGACCACCTTCCGTATGAGATATGGCCACTATGAGTTCATAGTGGTGCCTTTTGGTTTGACTAATGCCCCGTAGTGTTTATGAGTTTGATGAATGGGGTATTTAGGACCTTCTTAGATTGCTTCGTGCTCATCTTCCTTGATGAAATTTTGATTTACTCATGTATGTGTGAGGAGCATGAGGGGCACCTTCGCCAGGTTCTTCAGTGTCTTCGGGAGTAGAAACTTTTTAGGAACTTGGAGAAGTGTGCATTCTTTTAGACGGAGGTGCAATATTTGGGTCACATCATTTCTGGGGAAGGTATCACCGTCAATCCTTCAAATATTAGAGCTATTATGGATTGGCCAGCACCCACTACTCGACTAAGGTGCATAGCTTCATGAGATTAACAAGTTACTACCAGAGATTTGTTCAAGAATTCTCTCAGATTGCACACCCCATCACTTCCATTTTTAGAGGAAAAGGAAGAAGTTTTTTTGGTCGAGATAGGTGCGAGAAATCCTTTAATACACTTTGAAGGAGTGTCTCACTACAACACCCATTCTTGCGGTGTCAGATCCTCAAGGTGATTTTTTCATTTGCATGGATGTTTCTTTAGCAGGGCTTGGAGGTGTGTTGATGTAGGAGGGAAGAGTAGTGGCTTTTGAGTCTCACAAAATCAAATATTATAAGCTTAATTATCCGAATCATGATCTTGAGCTTATGGTAGTTGTGCACGCTTTGGTTTGATGGAGACATTTTCTTCTTGGTGAAGATTTACACTTAGGACATGAGATCACCCGAGTCTTTGTCACCTCTTAACGCATCCCAATCTCAACACTCATCCGGAGTTGGATGGAGTTGCTTTGTGAGTATGATATGGAGATCGAGCATGTGAAGGGGAAGGATAATGTGGTAGCAGAAGCTCTCAGCAAACAGAGACATGTAGCTATGGCCACCTCGGTGACCACACAGATTTGTGGAGTAGGATTCTTCAGTAGATTCCTCTTGAGAGCTTCTACATTGCAGCTCGAGTAGAGATCGAGTCTTAGAGACCCCTTAAGGGGAATTTTGATGGTTTTTACTTAGATTCAGATGGTCTTCTTAGGAACAGAGGTCATATTTATGTTCCCAGAGATGGAGGCTTCAAGCGGGACATCTTGGCAAAGGCACACTAAGCACCCTATTCAACTCATCCCAGGTGAAGAAGATGCACGCCACCTTGAGATAGTTATATCCTTGGAGAGGACTTTGGAGAGACGTGGCCCAGTTCGTGTCACGATGTTTAGAGTGCCAGAGAGTTAAGGCCAAGCATTAGAATCCAGCTAGCCTTCTTTTCCCTCATGCTATATTGGAGTGGAAATGGGACACCATTTCCATGGATTTCATTGTTGGGCTACTGATGTCGAGATATCACCACGATGACATCATGGTCACGGTTGATAAATTGACAAAAGTGGCTCACTTTTCTCTAGTGAATACCACTTATACAGCTAGTGTAGTGGCATAGGTATATTTGGATGATATTTTCAGGTTGCACGGGATTCCATGGAAGATTATTAGTGACCGCGATCCTTTGTACACTTTCCATTTTTGGACTACCATACAGCATGCCCTCGGGATGAAGATTAATTTCAGTATAACATATCACCCTAAGATAGATGGACAAACTAAGTAGGTGAATCAAATTTTAGAGGACATGCTCAAGATGTATGTGATGGATCAGTAGTCTAGATGGGAGGAGTACCTGTACTTGGTGGAGTTTGCCTACAATAATAGTTTTAGAGTTCTATAGGCATGGCTCCTTTTCAGGATTTGTATGGTAGAGAGTGCAGGACACCTCTTAGCTAGGATAGGCTAGAGGACATGGTTTCTCTTAGACTAGATTTGTTGTAGGACATGGAGCAACAAGTGATTTTGATCAGATAGAGACTACAAGAGGCACAAGACAAACAGAAGAAGTATGTAGATCAACATAGGACCGACCGTAGTTTTGATGTGGGCATGAAGGTGTTCCTTCGTGTCAGGCCACATAAGAGCCCTATCCATTATGGAAAAGGTTCTAAGTTAGCTCCTAGATTCATGGGTCCTTTTGAGATCTTAGAGCGTATTGCCCTTTGGCCTACCGTTTAGCATTACCACCTAGCTTGTCTTGCATACATGATGTTTTTCATGTTTCAGTTCTTAGGAGATATGTTGCAGATCCTTCTCATGTGTTAGATTAGAAATCATTATAGGTGCAAGATCAGGGGAAGGTGATGGTGGAGCCCATTTACATCCTAGATCACAGGACCCTGGGCCTTCGAGGCAGAGAGGTTGATTAGGTTTGGGTGCAGTGGAATAGATATGATGAGACTACAACTACATGGGAGGATGCTAAATCATTACAAGTTTAGTTTCCACATTTGTTCTAGTGACTTCCAGGAGGAATTTGAGTCTAAGGGGAGGGGGATGTAGTGCCCACTTCCCTTTGACACCTTTTGATACTAATCATGACACTATCGACTATATTATAGACATTATTATAGTTTTGATTTACTATGATGTTAGATATTTGATCATGGATTATTGTTGACTTTGATTCTTATATGATGCATGATGATTATTAGAGACACTTTATATGTTGATGATGTTATATTGTTGGACATGGTTATATGATGGATGTTGTTCGGACTTGTGATATTTGGATATTGTGAGTAGCCCTAGAAATGAAAAATTATTGGATGATGATATAGTTGTTGATAAAACTATAATGATATTGTTAGATTGCTTTGATGTTGTTGTGATTCATATATCTAGATGATTTTAGAAATTTAATTATATTTATATTATTTTGGATGTTTTAATATGGCCACGAGGTTGAAGGAGGTATTTATGTTTTGTAGGTTAAAATATCACAACAAACATCGGGGGATTGGAGACCAACCACATTGGAATTCTAGATGAATTCAACAAGGTCACCATGGCAACTAGTTTTGTTTGTGTGTGTGTTTATTAGTGTTAGGGATTCCCATGGGGGAATCACCTTTAAATGTAACCAAGGGATTTTATGTGTTTCTTTTATTTGGTACCTTTTACTTTTTTTGCATGTGTTTAGTTTGTGATGCACTTACCCCTTTCATTATTTATTTTATGGTGTGTTAATATTGTGAGTAATCATATTGTTTAGTTAATTAATTAAAAGATGTCATAAGAATGTAATTAATAGAGTTGTTGGCCATGTTTTAAAGTGTTGTAAGAATGTGTAAGTAATGTGTAAGTTAACTTTTGAGTGTGAAACACTCCACCTTCTTGGAAATTTGAATTTGTCCTTGGAGACTAATTTTGGAGGCTTGTGGGACAAGTTAAACTTGTCCCATACCTCTTAAATTTACATACCAACCTTGCCTATGGTTGGAGGGTTAAATTTAGACCTTTTTATGCATTTTTACAAGTCAAGTTGAATGTTGTAATTGCACTTTTCTTACATAATTTAATTTCAGTCCTTATGGGGTGTGGGTTGGATTAGAGTGTGTAAGTAAACTGTCATATTATTCACCCACCTATTTATTATGCATTGGAGAATGAAGTTGACTTTGTGTTGGGGTTGAGGATGTGTGATGTGGCATCCTACATGGATCCACCTCATCCTCTTCTCTTCCCTCTTCTATAAAATTCAAATTCCTTGTCTTGTTTTGGGTTGCTTCACTTTTGGGAGACTTCATTTTGGGTGAATTTTCTTGTTATTTTGGGAGCTCTTACTTGGAGAAGTTTTTGGAAGATTGTTGCATGCTTGTGTTAGGTTGATTTTTGATTTCTTGCATTGGAAGGAGCTTGTTGTTTTGAACTAGGAACAACTCCATCATGGAGAGGTAAGATCTTGGCTCTTGAAATGCTCTTCTTTTATTTATGTAAATTTTCTTGTGTGAATGTTTTGGTATATATTGTGGGTTGTTGGGTAGATGGCCTAGGAATGGTGTAGGAGAAGACTATGGGGTTATTTTGTGGGAGGCACAAGTGGTTTTAGGGAGGTATAAGGGTGGAGGGAGTTGGGAATTTGGGTTCCACCTTACAAAGAAATAGCTTGCATTTATTTACTCATTATGGGGTGCCATAAGAGGTTGGGGAGATATAAGAAAATGTGAGGAATAAGGGGTACTTGGGGGAGGCATAAGGGCATGATAGGGTTTGAAATGATATTCATACATATATATATTTGGTGGGTTGTACTCAGGTGGTGATACCCAATTTTCCCCTTTGGGAGGCATAAGCAACATCCCCCATAGCTTCTTGCTCCTTTGGCTTGCTTGATGAAGCCTTAGTATTGCTTGTCATGTGTTAATGTAGTTGTAAAACTACATTCTATTTTATTTGTGTTTTATTGTGAAAATGTTACTTGTATGTTTGTGGAAGCATGTTCTTGCCATGAGTTGGATCACACATTTTATTGCATTGTGGTTGGGGCTCAGGGGCCAATGAAGAAGGATGGATTCTCCTTTTCATTAGATGTCTTGGTTGGGTGGAGAGCGTTGCCTTCCCCTACTCCTATTTTGATCAAATTGGAAGAATGAGAAGAATGCATGTTGTTGTCCTGGAGTTGAGAAAAGACAGTTGACGGTCCCTTGTGAAATTAAATCTCATTGTAACCTTCCCACTTGAAGTGGATGACCTTGTAAATGTTTGTAATGGAAAGATGTTGTACAGTTTTGTAAGTGAAATTTGAAATGTAAACGAGTTATACTATGTATTGTTTAGAAATAATCGAAAGAATGATACGTGTTTGGTATCGTATTTTGTAATCAAATGGAAAGGAAGTTGTAATATTTCATTTGAATTAATGATAATGGATTTTTCTTGTCCATATGATGTTATTCCATTGGAAATTTGTGTTTTTCATACTCTATGAAATCTCTGTTTGAAAAGTGGTAAAGTGGAACACGTGAAAATAAAATGTATTATGTGCCCTATATACAATAAATGATTTTGAGGAAATGAAAGAAGGAAGATACAAGTTGTATTTTGGAATCAATAAACGAATGTAATGATTTTCTCAAATTTCATTGTTGTAGTGAATCTGATCATATCAATGTATTGAAATCTCTATTTGAAAGGAAGAAATGCATGTGAGAAAAATACAGTATTTTGTCTCTTTGAAATGTGAAATTTTTAAAATAGAATTAATTTTGGTCTTGAATGGTTTGATTTGAATCAAATAAAATGTGTTAGATTGGAATTGGAATGTATTCTAAATACTTGGAAGAAGAAATGGCAAATAGACCCATCAAGATTTGATCCTTGTTATTTGTAATTTTAAAACTGACAATTAATTAAACCAAAAATGCACAGTTTGAACTTGTAACAATAAAATAACAAATTAAATGATTGAATTGAAGTAGTAGGCCCTAAATGTGTTCAAATAAACAAAAACACTTGAGAAAATATCTCAAAACTTAGCAAAATTGGGCTCAAACCATTTTGCAGTTATTTTCTGTCAAAAATGGAAATGTTCAAATTGTAAATCATTTAGACAAATTGAACCTTGAATCCTCCCTTAAATCCATTTAGGAACAATCCTCCATGTCTATTTGACATGTTGAGAGAGGAAGATCAAATTGAACAGATCTAACAAGTTAAAATTTACCAGCTCGTACTATACAATCCTGCAGGCCGTTTTCTTAAAATTAACCACTTAAACTTTATCAAAATATAAAATTAATGATCTCTGTGTAAAGAAAATGTCGAGAGATTTCCAGAAAGTCCTCATTTTCCCAAAACTAAGATCTCTATCAAAATTTATGGCCTTCTAAAGTTTTCTTCACTTGGTGTTAAAATTTTGGGAAAAAATTCCTTGGCGGGCAGAGGCCCAGAATTTTCCCAGGGCTTAGGAAAAATTTTGGAAAAATTTTCAATAATTTCTCCACCGCCCCTTGCCCAGCCCAATCGAGGCTACCATGTGGCACCATGAGGTTTTAGTGGATAGGCGGATCTTTTTGACTTAGCACTTTCAAATTTTTTTGGGAAAATTTTCCAAATTTTCCCATGACCCATTCATCCCAATCGGGGTGACACGTGGCATCGCGAGGTGCCGGCAGAGGCGCGGGTCTATGTACCCTTTTATCCCTTCAGGACTTTAAGTCAATTTCTCCCTCTCACCCTGCCTTCCCTGCGTTGGTTTAGGAGATGCCACGTGTCCTTTGCAGACTCATGGGAGCACGGGCACAAAGCCAACTTTTCACCCGCACGGGAGAATTTGTAAAATGTCTTCCCGCCGCCCTGCCTTTCCTTGTTTTTCCCGCGCTACCTTAGGGAGTGCCACGTGTCCCTTATGGACTTATGGACCCACAGGACCATGGGTGCAAATGTTATTTTTGCCCTATGCGGGAATTTTTTTTTTCCAAAGGTCTTCCCATGGCCCGTCATCCCGCCCTTTGGACAAATTTTCACCCCTAGGCCCGTAGGCCTGCTCTTGGGGAAAATTTTCACCCCAAGGCCCGCTGGCCCATAACTTGAAAAATATGAGAAGTTAGGACTTCTTTATATCAATGGAAAGGTGAGGAAATTTCCTATCCAATGGGAGTAATTTAGGAAAATTTTGAATGTGTTAAGTGTGAGAAAAACCAAGTTGAAACTTTAATCATGTTAGAGAGTGGGTATGATGAGGAATTTTCCCTCTGAACCTAATTGAAACTTATAACCCTAAATTTTGGACCTTATGACCTCTATTAATTATTAATAAAAGAAAATTATATTCTAGTAGATTAAAATTGTCCCGGAACTTGTTAGTGACAATTGTTTTTTATTATTATTGGTAAATAGTTTTTTGAAAGGGACTATACCCTTGTATACAAAAAGGGGGGCCTAGAAGCCAGAATAGGAGTGAAAAACATAACAAGAAGGATCAAGATCCAGATAAGACGTAAAAACTAGTGTAACCAAAGAGCAGTTATCCCAAAACAGCCAACCAGTTTGAAAACTGCAAAAGAGAAACAACAAAATAGTAAAAACCATGACAGAAGTCAGCAAGAATAGCGCAGATCCACAATTATTTCTTGGCGGCTTTGGAAATTTTGGATTTGATATTCTACCAGGAGGTGAACATAGCCAATGCCATCATGTGAGTAGGGTCAGTAGTATCCAGCTGTTGAATGGTTTGTTTGCTTTCTTTTTCCGTTCCCCAAAGAGTAGTTGGTATGCCGCTGAGATTAGAGACGCAGCAAATGTGCTGCTCAATAAACTCCTCAATTGCATTAAAAATAGCCATATTATAATCATGGAAAGTCTTGGTTTTGCCAAGTCTGTTGTCTAGGGAGTAAAGTTTTTGTAGATATCTTCCATCTGATTGTTGTCAATATCAGCCTCCTCCTTCATTCTCTTACCTTTTTCTTAGACAATTGTTTTACTTCCTCTTTCAGTAGCAACATGTCAGTTTCTAATGCTTCCAGCCTTTTAATGGAGCTCTCAGTGTGTGTCTCCTGAGAACCTGTACTGCTAATGTGTAGGAGATTATGGGCAACCTCCAAGTCCTGAGGCACATTCCACAAGCAGGGTTTCAGGGTTCAGCCTTTTAGATGATCTAGTTCTAGGCCTATTCGAGGTGGAGGTGAAAGGGGTGGGGGATGACAGGGGAGCCGAGAAGGAAGGTAGAGGGGAAGCTAGCCGCGGTGAAGGGTATAGAGGGAGTGGTATCCGCGGCGGTGGTGGGGAAAGAAGGAACAGAGATGGGGGAGACAGGGAAGCTAGGAAGCTTGAGAAGGCACAGTTTATGCAACAAGAAAATGAGCCCTTGATGCAACGGGACCGCTCGAGCATGTTTTTGAAACTCCAAGATGGAGCACTCAAGAGAGTTAAGTAAATAATGAGGGAAACATACCGTGTAGTTCCTGTGGAAGTGGTTGAGAAACATGAGATGCTTTAAGGGCACTGTGACAAATCTCCCCTCTAGAGAAATGTATCTCACCATCATATGGGTGACCTCGTCAAAAGGCGGAGGGATAGAGTTGACTTGCAGACCTACCGTGACAAAAACTAGTTTCTCATTTCCCTCCACAAATTTCCTCTCCTTGGCGGCTGTCAATTCTTTTATTGAAAAATCGGTACCCATCCATTCCCAGGCCAGTAGCTTCGGCGATTAACTCTTCATTGATCAAAACTTTATGTCCTCCATACTTGACTTTACGGTCTTTCCAGTCCTTCGTGAACTGAATAGAGATGTTTTGGTCATGACCCTGTATCTTCTCAATGAAATTAGTGATGCCTCCCTGGTTGAGAAGATTCCAAAGCTCTTCGTTATTTTTCCACTCCGGGTCCGCACTGGGCTCGATCTGGCATGGGGCTCCTCCCATTTTCACCGGTTTTGAATAACTGACAGTGTAAACTTCAAAATCCCTTTGAGAAATTCGACAGAACCCACAGTTACGCCTTGCTCTATTTTTTCTCACGCTATGGGAAAAATGCATAGTATAACCGTTGTTGTTGTGGCACTTCCCACGAATGACTGCATTATTGCTGATCTGACCCTGTGAGTTCCCGCATGCGTGAGCATCAGTCTCCTTTGAAATCCACTCTAGATCATCATCAGCCTTACCACGGACTTGAGAATCTATAAAAACTATTTAATAGCTGTTATAGGCATAATATTTCCCGCATGTGCGGCTTTAATCTTAAGATAAAACCACTTTAAATCATCATTATACTTTGTATAACCTTGAATGCCCATCAATATCTATTTAAGTGCTGATTTAAACTTATCCACGCATGTGCAAGTCTTATTCATAAAGACCCCCTCCCAATGCTCATTAATTTTATCCCAAATTTGTATGCCCATAAGTATCCACTTGTATGTTGTTTTGAATCTGCTCAAGGATGTGATCACTGTTATCCCATATAATGTGATTAATATTTATGCCATAGTTAGCCAATGCATCTACCACCTTGTTACCCTCCCGGTAGGTATGCTTGATCTGAATATTATTGAAGGTTTGGAAAATACTTATGGACTCCAAGATGAAGTCTTTGATGTTCCAACTTGGGGGCGAACACTGATTAAGATGATTGATTATATTGAGTAAGTCTCCTTCCAGAATGATATTTTGGATGTTATGAGTCTGAGTAATTCTAAGGCCCCATAAAGCAGATAATACTTCAGCAAAATGATTAGTTTGTATTCCCATTTTACCAGCATAAGCAGCCACCAAACTACCTTTATGATCCCTGATCACTCCTCCCCCTGCTACAATTCCAGGGTTACCCTTAGAGGCCCCATCAAAGTTCATCTTATACCAGTTAAGATCTGGAGGATGCCAGTGTATCAAAGATCTATCAATATTGTTACCTGAAATATTTCAGATACTATCAGCTCCAATCTACCATTGGGACAAGATATGCTCTTCATTTACTGGGTAACTCTTGTTCTTGGGGGGTTTAAATTTAGCAATATTCTCTTTAATAGCATTAGAAATTTTCCCAATGCTGAGCTTATAATTATGTTTACTATTTCTGAAGATAATGTCATTTCTATCTTTCCATATCCTCCAAATAATATGAGGCATTACCAAATTCTAGAGTCTTCTCATGACACAATGTTTGTAGGGTGGGCTCCATTGTGTCCAGAGCTGACTGAAATCCCTCGGAACCACCCAGGAAGCTTTAAAATTAGAAAGGGAAAAACTCCACATTTTGGTAGCATACTCACAATGGATGAGCAAATGACTGATATCCTCAGAGTATTTTTACACAAATGACACCTATTAGGCATTATAAAACCTTTTCTTATCAGGTTGTCAGTGGTAAGAATTCTACCCCTGAGAGCAAGCCAAAAGAAAAAGTTAATTTTAGGTGTTAGCTCCTTCATCCAAATTCTATTCCAATTAAACTCAGATTGATTATTGTCAAAGAAAGTATTATAGCCAGTTTTAACAGAGTAGTTCCCATCAATAGAACTACTCCAGACCAACTCATCCTTAACTTCGAGCTGACTTAAGGGGATAAGGTCCAACTGATCTTGCAGGGAGGAAATAATCTGGGTCAGATCGTCTCTATCCACAGTGAGTTTTTTCCATTTCTTCTTGTTGCCCATTCTGACAATATAATCCTTGATTCTAGTGCCATACTTGCTTTCAATGATGTCTTTTACTACTCCAAATCTGTCCATGAGGCTACCATTAAACCAGTTATCTTCCCAGAATTTTATATCACTACCATCTCCCACTTTCCACTTACTTCCTTGTTTTATGAAATTTCTACTCTTCACTAAGTTATTCCAAAAGATGGAACCATAAGGAAGATGCTCGTCTTGAAGAAAAGAAGAAACAACTTGTTGATTAAGGTATTTAGCCTTAATTAAATCTATCCAGGGTTGCTTCTCAGTTAGCATTCTCCAGCCCATTTTCACAATAAGAGCCTCATTCATTTTCTTGATGTCTTTTATGCCCAGGCCTCCTATAGATTTTGGAGTACAAACCTTATCCCAAGCAACTAAATGGTATTTAAACTTCTCCTCCATGCCCTGCCATAAGAAGTTTTTTGGATCCTCTCAATTTTTTCTCTGAAGGTAGCAGGGATCTTATAAAGAGACATTATATAGATAGGTAGGTTTTGAAGAGTGCTTTTGATGAGCAGGCATTTACCAGCACTAGAAAGAATGGCTCCTTTCCATCCAGCCATTTTTTTAAATCTCTCCAACAAATCATTCCACACCTTGGTAGAAACTTTTTTAGTGCCCAGAGGGAGTCCTAAGTAAGTGGCTAGAAGTGCACTTATTTTACATCCCATAATTTTTGCAATTTTTAGCTGTCTTTCCTCAGGCGTATTGAAGAAGAATATGGAGCTTTTGTCATAATTGATCTCTTGCCCAGAAGTAGCTTCATAAAGTTTCAGAATAGCTTTGATAGCCTGAGCTTCAAGGACAGATGCCATTAAGAGAAGAATTGTATCATCCACAAATTGCTGATGAGAAGCTGTGTGGCTAATGGAAGTGGGCTTTGATCCTATCAGGAGACCGTCAATAATTGTTAGTGACAAATTGTTGTCTTGTAACATGGTTGTATATTCTTTTAATAAAAAAATATTCCATAATTTTCCCTAACCCACCCTAGCTTGTTTCTTGGGTCTCAAGTGGGTTGTTTTAGTGGGTGTTACTTAAGCATTTCTCCAAACAGATTTGGGTATTGTATTGAGACAACGGTGGCTTGTAATAAAATATGAGCAAAGGATTCTTGGTGGACGTAGACAAAATTGGGTGAACCACATTAAATATTATCTCTTTATGTTGTGTTATTTTTATTACGCACTTTTATTAGATATCTATAATATTTTTGCATATTAGTTTCTATTCTTGTGATTCTCGTGAGGTATTGTTCCGCATATTTTATCCCTTATTTCCTAACACATGAGTGGTCATTACCCATATGAACTCTATAATTAGTCATTACCCTAATGATAATTTTCCTCAAGTTCACCCTTTTTGCTATGTTCCTTGGGAACATGTCCCCTACATTTTATGCCCATCCTTAATAGGGGATGTTTGGAACATGGGGACAAGTAGGAAACATCCTCTACCTATCCCCAATTTATGGAAAAAATTAGGAATGTCTTTGGGATGCCAACTTTAGGAAGGGGCGATAAGGGACACTTAGAAATCCTTGATATGGCCAACGGACTTCTACAAGTCATCGACCATATTGAGGATGTCTAGGCATCCTCTACGTCCTAACAAAACTCAAAATTAATAATAATAAAATGGATTTGGTGGCCGACAAGGACCTCCACACTCATTCCTAACTAACCTAAACCTAAAACAACCTCTCTTATAACTAAAACTAAAAAATGAGCTCATTTTTTTCATTTCTCATATTGTGAAGGAGAAGACAAAGAAAGAAAACAAAAGAGAGAGGAAAAGAGAACAATAGTGAGAAGAAGGAAAGAGAACATTATTCTACACCATTTGAGGTATGTTTCACATCCATTGTTAATTTTAGAAATTTACACAAAAAAAAATTAATTTACTTTTTGTTTTTTCAAGGTTTCAAACTTCAAAGCCTTAGGGAGGTTTTATTTTTTGTTTGTTTTTTGTTTACACTTGCAGATTACATTTGGATTTTGGATTTTCAATAAAACAATGAACAATAGTGAGGGTAGTGAGATTTATATGCAACATAGAGGTAGAAATAGGGTTTCTTCATGGAGTGAGAGTGTTGTACCAACTATGGGTTCAAATAATCCATTTGAATTCCCTTCTCAAGACCTCAAAATTTATGTAAAGGGCCCATTTAATATTAAAAATGCCCTTTCACAATTTACAGCAACCACTCACAAAGGAAAAAAAAAAAATCAGGGGGGAGTAGAGTGGGGTCGTGTCATATTTGCAATAAATATTTTAGAGGTAGTTATACAAGGGTTTGTTGTCATATTTTGGGCATAGTTGGATAAGAGGTAAAAGGTTGTGAAAAAATAAAATTAGCTGAGAAGACCTAAATGATTAGGCTGCACGTGGAGGGTGAGGCAAGAAAAAAATGGATGCCATTAGAGACTATGCATGGTTTATAGTTGCCTACCCTATCCGTGGATGTTAAAATTCAAAGGGGAGTTAATTCTACTAAGGGAAAGAGAAAGGTTACCATTTTTGTGAGTATATTCAATGTGCAATAACGGAAGTAGATGACCCTTCTATTTTCAAAGTTTTGTTTGCCAATGCAACGCCATTCCATGTGTCATGTTCCCCTTGCGTCAAACAAATGTTAAAAGATGTAATTGATATTGATTCCTCGTATGTCCGTCCTAGAGAACATAAACATGGACTAGCATCCTTGATAAATAATATTCTAAGGTGGGTGTGGTGATGGAGGAGATGAAGAAAACTTGGATACGGGTGGACTGTTCTATCATCATGGATGGTTGGAGTGATATTAGACTTCAGCCACTCTTCAATATCATTGTCACTTTCTATTGGTTCTTATTTTATTAGAGTTGTTGATTGTAAAAGGAAGAGGAAGGATGAAACATTTCCATTTTAAACTTTTGAAGGATGTCATAGAGGAGATTGGGCCCTCAAATGTTGTATAAGTGGCGACTAATTCAGCTTGCATATTTCAGTTAGTTAGCTTGATGGTTGTCGGTTCTCATAAGTGTTGAAAGGAATTAAAAAGATAGATTGTGTGAAGATAGTGGTGGTAGAGGCTAGAGACATACATGCGTTCATTTGCAACCATCACACCTCACTTGCTCTATTTAGGACTTTTTCGAGGAAGGAATTCCTCAAGCCCGTGGACACTAGATATGTCAACTATTTCATTTTATTATAGATGATGCTTGAGGTGCAGAAGGCTCTACAATTAATGATGGTTAATCAAGAGTGAGGTAGATGGTCAGAGGTGAACACTATTGAAGGAAAATGTGTGAAACAAAATATCCTCAATGATTATAATGTAAGAAAACACTAGCGTGTGAATGTAAGAAAACAAAGAAAGTGTTCTCCTACTCTAATCTTCTCAAACAAAACCTCATATAGAGCAATGGATTGAAAAGAGGAGAGAAATTATCTCTACACTTACCTACAATATTCCAAGCTCTTCCTTTGATGCTTTAGATTTGCTCTTGGATTTTTGATGATTCTTTGATTGCTTCAGATTTTGGAGACACTTTGGCAGCACCTCCCCTTTATTGCTTGGCTATTTTGATTGATGAAAATGAATGGATTGATATATTGATTGGATGAATAAAAGAGCATATTTTTTATCTGGATTCTTAAGATTGTTCTAAGCTAGCTCTCATGGAGGAGGAGAGCTTGATTTATAGGTTGTGGGTGGAGGATTTGAGGGTCAAGATTGATCCAAGTAAGATGAGGATCAATGGAGAATTGATGAGAAAAATGAAGGATTCTAGAGTGGAAGGATCTAGAAATTTGAATTCAAAATTCACTAAGGGAAGAATCTTTATTGAATTAAAAATTCAATGGAAGGAGAAGCTTATAGAGGTTTTTAGATTTATAAGCCTCTAGATTTATAGTTCTAAGGATGTGATTAAACTAGAATTAAATTAAGTCAATAAATGATGATTAGGGGTGAGGTTACATGCAAAGGCTTGGTGTAGAGTTGTGTAGGGTAGGTGTTAGGTGAGATGTGGGAATATTGAATTCCTAGAAAATGTTATTTAGGATTTAAATAGGATAGAATGATATAAAATTAAAATAAAAGAGATTAAGGATGAAATGAGATGTAATAATGATTTAAAAGAATAATGATGAAATGATATGATGAATTAAAAGGGATTAATGATAAAGTGAGATATTAGATGAATGATAAAGGGAAGTATGATAAAATGGATTAATAATAATAATTAATATTGTGATTAATTATTATATGGGTGATGTTGGGATATTTATGGGACAAGATAATCGTAATTAACCATGTCGACATTTTATATGTCTACAATGATGATTCATGTCCTCGGCGAGGTAAATAATTGTTGATTTTATAAATTTAAAATTTTAGTTTTTATTTTTTTAATAATTTTATTTATGTTTCTAATTTGTAAATTATTTTTATTTTTCATCCTTTGTGATAGCATTCTAATTCACTCTTTGAGTCTTAAATTCTTGATCTTTTCTAAAAAAATTTGTAACTTGTTTGCGAGATATGTTTGATTCATTATGTCACATGTTGTGGGGGTCATGAGATATGCTAACACATACTCCCCTATTCTTGGAGGCACTTATGAAACATTCAACAACATGCTTGAGCAAATGAAACAAGCCATTTGTAGCAAGGATCCTACTTTGGGATTTTATGAGAAGCATATCATGCCCATTGTTACATGGTAGTGGTACACAATGAATACCCCGCTTTATAGATAGCCTATGCTCAAATTCCAAATGGTATGCAACACGGCCTAGAAGAATGCCTTAATTTGATGATGAAGAGGTGAAAGAAAGGCTCATGACATCTTTCAAAAGATGTACACTAATGAGGAGTCCACTTTACTATGAACACACGGTGGTTATCCTTTGTCAATATTTGTGGTCCAAAATTTAGCAAACTTGACAAGAGAACAGATGGAGCTACATTAAGTAGACCCTATTGGATGGTGGACAACATAACGAGGAAGCACAAAACTTGAGGATTGTTTCCACTTGCCTTCTTTCACGGAGTTGCTAGTTCCTTTATTGGAAAGAAGAATTGGTCTAGATATGACCTCATCCACTCAATTAAGAGGAACAACCTTACCTCTCAACCAATAGAGAAGTTAGTAGGCATGCATAGTGACTTACGACTTGATGTCGAAAAACTCCTTAGTATCGTCAGGACTCTAAGCGCACGTTGGAATGTTGATCCCTAAGATGCTACACATGTTGGGAGTTGTCGAGATTCCATTAGATGAGGTAATGCCTCATAATCTCAGCGACTCATACTCGTGGTCTAATTTTGATGTCTTATCATTGTTAGTGCTATTATTGTGACAAGAAGATCCGTCATTTTTAAAATATTCATTACCATTGTTAAGATTTGTAGGAGAGACCGAGCCGGCTTTACTGTCCCAATGGAGAGAGACCTTATTTTTGGTCGGAGAAACTCTATCCCGAATTTTCTTTGAAGGGGGTCTTGGTTAGCATCAAAAGCCATGTCAATCCAAAAACTGGTGTTGTATTTTCCATGCTAATTTTACTGGGCGCCACCATTAGTTTTGCACCTAACAAGGTTTTTATTTGATTCTTTTCGTTGTTAGTGCTATTATTGTTACATCTGGGCAAATGGCCATTGCATGCGATTGTTGGGCAATTTGTGTTGCTGTTAAGTTGTTTTTTAGCTGTTTTTGAAGCAGTTGTTTTGTTTTTGCTGGTTCTTGATAGTTTTTGTTGTTGGGCTTTCTGGGGTTAAATTTTGCTTTTGAGCACTGTTGTAAAAGGGTATAGTCCCTTTCAAAAAACTATTTGCCAATAATTTTAAAAAAAAAAAAACATTATTCACTAAAAATTGTCATCACCAATAGACACTCAAAAAATTAAGCCTCGTAAATTTTGGTATTGGCATGTTTAAAATATTGCATGTCCAATTCCTATAAATCAACTATAACACAACTAATAAGAAAAATTTAACATTAAATCCAATGCATCCTATAATACAACAAAAATCTCAAACATCCAAACTTCAATGTAATGTGTTGGTTCTACACCGTGTAACATAAAAAAAAAATAGCCTTGATGGGAGCCATAGAACATGATTATGCAAGATTCAATTTTAATAAAGCTCTTCACGTCAAGAACATGTTTATAGGTGCAAATTCAACACACTTCAAGAACATGTTTGTAGGTGAAAATTGTCATCAAGAACACACTTCAAATATAAAACTTGAATTTTTATGATTGGCATGTTTAAATAAAGCATGTCCAATTCCTATAATTGCTTATATAAGTAGTTAAAAGGGACAATTTAACATGAATATAATTCTATGTGCTAGTTTTACGTCGTGCAACATGAGAAACAAAACCATCCTTGATGGGTGCCACCTTTGAACATCCACATTGTAGAAGCAAAACAAAGACAACGGTTAATGATTCCTTTTGAGCTATTTAATTTTTATACGATGTCACATGGTCATAAGGATTCCCCGTCAAAAATCCTCAATCACATCACCAACATAATTATAGTTAGTAAGTTAACAAGTCGTGAATAAGCTTTACAATGTAATTGAAAACACATTATAATTATATTGAAGTAGATGCACAAACAGATATTTTGATACTCTTTGTCTAGACATGTAGATGGAGTATTGGGATAGAAAAACAAAAGTATCATTTTAATAATATGACAACACAGAACTCAAAAAACAAGGCCATGATATGGAAAATCCTACCAAAGGTTTTGTTTTTTTGTTGTGCTTGTTTGTCAAAGATCGAAATATCATTGGCGAAGTATTGTGTGATCGCACCTGTTATTACTTGTTATAGTACAACTAGACAAGGCTTGTTCTGTAATGAAACCTTAGCTCGTTTGTCGAAGATCGGAAACATCATTGGCGAAGCATTATGTGATCATCTGTTATTTGTTGCAAGGATAAATTGGAAAGGACAAGTGCCAAGTACATTGGGTTCAAATTTAGGGTACTACATCAACATTGCACAAACATGTTTGAAAATGAGGGTCATTGAAGAGTACGAGGATTAATAAAATATATCGTTTGATAAATGTTGGTTTTAGTTGTTATGAAGTGCGTAGTTAGATTTTGTTGTTGTGCCTATTGTATTTGTTATAGTACAATTGGATAGGGCTTGTTCTGCAACGAGACTGTTCCTCATTTGTCGAAGATTGGAAATATCATTGGCGAAGTATTGTGTGATCGCACCCCTATTATTACTTGTTATAGTACAACTAGACAGGGCTTGTTCTGTAATGAAACCTTAGCTCATTTGTCGAAGATCCGAAACATCATTGGCGAAGCATTATGTGATCATACTGTTGTTATTTCTTACAAGGATAAATTGGAAAGGACGAGTGTCAAGTACATTGGGTTCAAATTTAGGGTACTACATCAACATTACACAAACATGTCCAAAAATGAGGGGCGTTGAAGAGTATGAGGATTAATAAAAGATATCATTTGATAAATGTTGGTTTTAGTTGTTATAAAGTGCGTAGTTAGAAGTAATCTCTTGGGGATTGGTTTTAGGATTTGCAAAAATAATAGAGTCTATATTTGTGAAAAGTAAGAGATACATTAAGAAAATAGAAGTGGTGACGTAAAGTTCGTATGTATAGTTCATAGTTACATTTGTTTGAAAGTTTGTGAAGGCGTATTAAAAACCCCATTAGGTAAAAAGAAGATCACCAAAGTTTTAATTCGATTATCAATTTTCTGTCATATTTTAGAAGGATGCGTTTGTGTGATTTTAAGATGAAATGGATTAGGTAGATATTAAGGGCAAGTACTAGTAACACGCTTGTATTTTAATCAGATTTATTGTCATTTGCAGAAGGCGCAATGGTGATGACAGGTGTCTGCAAAAGGCTGTGTTGGGACAGAGAATGACATGCAGATACGTGTTATTCTGTTCTTTGTTTTTGGCTGTGCTTTGCAAAAGTTGTTTTTTGATCTTTTGGCGTGGCAAAGGTGGAATTCTGTATTTGTGTTTGCAGGGGATGCACAGAATATAATCGTAGAGATGAGTTTCTATTAGCATTAGCAAAGCAATATAGACATCAATGTCTTTGTGCTTTATGATTGCATCAATTTAGAGTCAGTAAAATAGAAGACATTGAAATTATTTTGTTGTGCAGTTGTATTGTGTTTCTGTGACTTAGATTGAGTTTGCAGAGAGGATTTACTTCAAAACGAGGTTAGACTTAATTTAGTAACAATAGTTGTGCAAATTGAACGAGTTTTGTATTTGTAGTTTGGTTTCTATTACAAATAATTTGTCATGGGTGGTGCAGGTAGATGAAGAATACGGTGTTCTGCTTTAGAGACCGATGTGGGGTCAAAAAAGAGTAAGCTGTAAGTAACATAATCCAGTAGCTTAGATGAATAACATAGTTAAGGACTCGAGTTTATGGCAAGCTGAAAAAAGGGATTTTTCTTTTGCTTTGGTTTGTTGTAGCAGTTATTCAGGGTAGAGACATTGTCTTGATATGGTTTTCTAAGATTCTTTATATTGTTTCAGAGAGAAACATTGGTTATGAAAAAGTGTTTTGGGTCAAGATCTGTGGTTGATTCATATTCAGTTCTCCTATTATTTTCAAAGTTTTATATTCTTGTCAGGTAGTATTTAGTTAAATTCACATGAATGGATGGGTCTGCTGTCATAATCGCCCTCTGTAATGAAAATGGAAACCTTAACTTTGCCTCTGATGGCTTATGGGAACAAATAACTGACAAAGAAGCGGTTGTGACTGTGCCAAGAATTTGTGCAGGGTAGAGTTGAGTGTTTCACAAACTTAGTTTGATTACAGATCTTAGTGTTGTATTTGTGTGGGGATTGGATCTATATGATAGCAGAAAACTATGAATTTTATCAATACTTGTTGGCTTAGGTCTTCAGTATCCAGTTTCAGTCTTTATTTTTTCTTTTTGTTTTATTTCGAGTAGTTATTGTATTGATCAATAGTGTGAAAGTTCGGTGCAGAGAAAGAGTGAAAGAGACAAATCTTGCTCACGAGACATAAGTGGAATAGCAGGAAAAGGAACTTTGACAGTGTTAATCAATACAATAACTATTCAAAATAAAAGATAAAGAGCAGGAAAAACAAAGTGGTAGCCATCATCTACAAAATCAATACTAAAACTGCATACTGAAAATGCCTTTTCCATGGTCTAGTTTCAAACAAGTCATTAATGGAGAGCATGGTAAGACAAAAATAAAGTGACCAGGTTTACAATCAAATACAAGTAGGGTGTTAGTGTGGTGAAGCTTTTTAGTTAGTTGCAAACACACTTACCAAGAGATGTGCCTTCAAACATATTTATGAAATTTTTGAACCATGCCTGAATGAATACGCTGTGTAACATGCCCTTCTTAATTAAATAAATTATCAGAGGGTTTGACGTAGAGAAAGAGTGAAAGAGACAAATTTTGTGTGAAAGAGATGAAGTATAGGCTCCTCAAATGCAAATGATTGCAGCTTTAATGGTCTTTACGATGTGATTTTGATTATGATGGTTGCAAGACAAGGTGAAAGCGGGTTTGCTGAAGCAACTCGAAACACATTTAAGGAAATGCAATCGGCAGGTTTAAAGCCAATCTTCATGACATTTTTGAGCATCCCCTCAGCCTCTGGAAAAATGGGAACTTTGGAACAGAGTTCTGAGCATAGACGTTAACAAACAAAAGTCAGGAAAATAACATTTGTTAGATGTCATGGTTGAGAATTCTGTGCTTCATATGTATGCCATATGTGGGAGCATACTGAAAACATATCATATTTGAGCTGTATTCAAACAAATGCCATACATATGAAGCAGGGAATTCTCATCCATGACATTTGAGAAATGTTATTTTTCTGGCTTTAAACTGTGAATTACATTTGCTTAAATGTGTTTGAAGTTGCTTCAGCAAATGTAGTTTGACCTTGTCTTGGAACTGTGGTAATCAAAATGACATTGTTAACACCTATATCTGTTGCATTTTTTCCAGGAACATTATCTTTTGCGTCTACATATACAGCGGGTGGTTGAAATACCGCTCTTACTCATTTATTGAATGCAGAGCTTTGTTTCTGATGTGTATTTGGAACTAGTGCCATATCTGTGTAGTATGGCTTGTGCATACATTGCCCGATGCGAATGCACAATATGTTACTTCTAAATTGTTCATAGTTTTGGCTGATGCTAAATACCTCAGCTGATCTAAACGTATGGTATTGTAAGGCCAAACAGTAGTGGCTGCTCATTGGCTGGGGGCTTCACAAGCTTAAGATTGATTGAACGTATGAATATAAAACTGTTAGGACATGTCAGATATTTGTAAGAAGCTTTGTGACTGTGACAAGGTTTCAAATGAGTATGTTGGTTGTGTACAAGAGACTCGTGGTAATAGGCGATGACTGATAAATTATTTAAAACTGTATCTCTTGATTCTTGAAGATATAATGTGCCCGGTGCATATATTAAGTAACAGGTTACAAATCCTGTACCTATGGAAAACTGACCAAGCACAAAGTGTTGAGCGAGCATTACGAAGAAAAAATGGATGGTAATTGCTGATAATTTATTTAATTAAAAAGGGCATTTTAGACAACGTATTCATTCAGACATGGTTCAAATATTCCATAAATATGTTTGAAGGCACATCTGTTGGCAGGTGTGTTTGGTGCTGACTGAAGAGGCTTCACCACACTAGCGCGCTACTTGTATTTAATTATAAACCTGGCCACTTTATTTTTTGTCTTACCATGCTTTCGATTAATGACTTTTTGAAACTAGACCATGGAGAAGGCATCTCCAGTATGCAGTTTTAGTATTGATTTTGTCTATTCTGCTTCTGAGCAGCTGTGCTATGTACACTGCAATGTGTGCAGCATCATTATTGCAGGAGACGGTGGCCAGTACTTTGTTTTTTCCTACTCTTTATCTTTTAGTTGGAGTAGTTATTGTATTGATTAAGACTGTGAAAGTTCAGTTGCTTTTCCTGCTATTCCACTTTTGTCTCTGAGCAAGATTTGTTTCTTAGACTCTTTCTCTGTGTGGAACTTTCACAGTGTTAATTAATACAATAACTACTCGAAATAAAAGATAAAGAGCAGGAAAAACAAAGTGCTAGCCATCGTCTACTGTGAGAATGGTGCTGCAAAGATTGCAGTGTACATAGCACAGGTGCTCTGAATAAGAATAAACAAAATCAATACTAGAACTGGATACTGAAGATGCCTTCTCCATGGTCTAGTTTCAAAGAAGCCATTAATGGAAAGCATGCTAAGACTGACACCTACCAAGAGATGCGCCTTGAAACATATTTATGAAATTTGTGAAACACATTTAAGGAAATGCAATTGGCAGGTTTAAAGGCAAGCTGCACGAGATTTATGAGCATCTTCCCAGCCTCTGGCAAAATGGGAACTTTGGAACAGAGCTCTGACCATAGTTGTTAATAAACAAAAGTCAGAAAAATAACATTTGTTACATGTTGTAAAACTGGTTTTTTAAAGACTATGTTGTAAATAGGTAGACTACATACGAATTTACTAGAGAGGTTCATCTCTGCCTTCTAAGGCTCAACACAGAGGATGTTGCAAGATACGAGGTCTGTTTTTTGTCTGTTTTTGGCTTTGTGACTGTGAGAAGGTTTCAAATCAAGTATGGGTATACTCTGTTTCGGTGACAAGAGAAAGTGAGATAAGAGACTGTAATAACCTTGAAATGTAACTTGTATGCTGCAAGGAGGCACAAGAAAATTGAATTTCATGGAGTATAGAGTGCATACAGACCAAAAATAGTGATGGACTACTGTCGAAATGGGTATAATCCAAATGTTAAATGACAGAAGGTGGAACATCAGAAAAAGATCTTACTTTGTAGTTGTACTGCCTTTGGGCATGAATTTGCCAAACTAAAGGTATGGAACAATGAGAGAGCAAAAATGTTTTGTTGTTTTCCTTTGTGCATTATGCGGCTGTGTTGGCTGTTCTGACATTGCAATTTAGCTGAGGAGTTTTGTGTAACAGTTGGCATGGAAAGTAATTGCATTTTTGTTTGGTTTTGTTTTTCAGACTATTCATGTTTTTGTAGCGTAACAAGGCATAGTTGTTGTAGTTGGTTGCATAATCTGCTTGAAAGTGAGGCAGTGAACAGTTTATATTAGACATACAACAAATCTGTAAGAAATAGCAAACAACTGTAGGTGACATAGTAAAAAATAGGTGACAAGAATTAATGTCTTAATATAAAAAGAAGAAAGTCAGAGATATTAGATCCTTGTTTTTAAATCTTGTGAAAAAGGTGGTCTTACAGTGAAGTAATAGTTAGATATGTAAGCAAATGGCAGGAAAGTAAAGAGTAATGAAAATAGACAAAAAGAGTTGTATTAGTTGTCTGATAGTAACATAATTACAAAAATGCTAAAACAAAAGCAAAGCCTATAATATGTAACAAGTAGGCTAGGCAACTGTTTGTTGATATTGTCAAAAGCATAGACAGTAATAGTCGATTGTTGCCGGTCATACGGGGAGCCTGTTATGAAATTTGTTCGTGTATGTGCATGGCTTGCAAAAATGTTCCAGAAATCTGAAAGAAGAAAACGAGTATGTTAGACTGGAAACAAAGAATTAAACTGATATGTAATGAATAGAAGTGGAAAATGCAGATGCTTACCAAAGAAAAGAGAAAGCTATGTTTCTTTGATTGTGGATATTGAGTTGTCAACTGTCAAGGTGAATGTACCTTTGATTTGGAATTGACGGAGAAGAAATACAGTCTTTGAGATGTCTTGTTGATATTCTTCATACTGTGTTTGACAAAGGAGAGGGAAGGCTTTTTGCAGTAATGGCTCTCGCAATGTGCAGTGCAGGGAGTCATCTATTGTTTGCAAGGAGCAATGGAGAAAGTGCTTATATTTGTATGGTTTTGATGTATTGCAAGTTGCACAAAGTGAAATTTGTTTTCAGTCGTCTGGATCAGGTTCTGTGAGATGGTCACATTCTACACAGAATGCTTGGAAAGGAGGAAGGTATATGTTCTTTGTGCGAAGTATACCTGCAATCTGCACAAGGAAGATGAAGTTGACATAATTGATAGATTTCAATTTGTTGATGGAAGATAACTTAAAAAAGAGAAATTGCAGTGTACTTGCCTCTGTGTTTGTGTTTATGAGAGACTGTAAAAATGTTTTTGTAGATTCATCATTTAAAGGGTCAATGAAGGATGAATGGCCTGCACGTACAACACGTGAACCCTGTAATCCTTGTCTGATAAAGTTTTTGAAGAGCAATAGTGGTATTTTCCTTGCAATGGCATCTCTTATTGTATGACACAGTGGAACATGAAAGTTTCCCAAATGTACCTGCAATGACAAAGTATCATGTTTGGTTAAAATTGAAGGGAATAATGCAGTGCAATGTATATAAAAATGAAAGAAGGGAGTGTGTTGATACTGTTGCTTTTCCATTTTCAGTGTCAGAGTCTTTAACATAGACGGTGAAAAGGTCATTGGTGTGGTGGATTCCTGTCACAATTGCGGCAAATGACCCAACGGAGAATGTTGCATTTGAATGAACAAGCTCTTGTATTGTCATGTCAGGTGTAAGTTTTCATGTTTTGCAAACTGTGGGTATGTTTTCCATGGTGGTTGTTGCATTTGCGGACAAAGAACAATTTGCATCTCCTCGTTCGTACTTTGTTTTTTCTTTGACGGTGAAACCAGTAACACGCAGGCGCAGCCAGCGACTACAGTGGATGCAAATTTGTGCACGAAGGTGTTGCTCATGTTCAAAGTGATTGTCATTTGACCATTTTTGTCAACCAAATCAGCATGGAGGATTTCAGCTTTTGAGGGGGAGATGTTGGTTGCATGTGTTGGTCCATAGACAACGAGGATATCACCTTCAAATACAGTTGCAACTTTGCTGCACAAATGTCAAGTATGGAGGATGGCTGTTGTGTTGCTGGTTTTGGACTGCATTTTGAATGGTGTTAGGATGCTTTTATTGAAAGGATAAGTGTGATAATAAATGAATAATGAGAAGAAAGTAAAGAAACATTAGAAAAAGATTACCGTTTAGAGGATTCTTGCAAAATATCATTGCTATCAATGTCCTTGTTCTTGGAGGTGTGTTCCATGTCTTTGTTGTTGTAACTATCTGCAAAGCATTCAAATATGTAAATGGTTGTTGTAGAGCGTCAAATGAAAAGGAAAGAAAAGAATCAAGAAACTAGATATTAGTTTTCCTGATTCAATAGAACAGTGTGTATGCACTTACAATTGTGCAGTGTTGTTGTTGGTGTTTTTGAAGAGAGAAAAAATTGCTGGGTGGTCAGTCCAATAAGCAAATCTTTCAAATGTATTACAGGTTTCAAGGATTGTGTTTGACCATATATGGTCGATCATGTTTTTAGTGAAGACACTTGAATGCGTTGTATATGGAAACTGAAATTGTTTTTTTGCATAAATGCTAAAAGCATTGTTGTTTTCCTATTTTTGTTTTGCATGTCGATGTTGAAGTCTCCAAAAATGTAGGTGGGAATGGTTAAATCAAGGGATCGGAACACATTGTCGAGAACAATGAAAATGTTTTCCAGATGTGCATTTGGCGCAACGTAGACATTGACAATAGATATGCATTGATGTTGCAGTAATATCTTTGCCAGTAGTGACTCTACATGTGCGTTGTGAAAGTAATGTTTTTCTAGGAAAGCTATATTGTTTGCAATAAAAATTGCTAGACCATGGACATGGTGTGCAGATAAGCATTGGTATCCGTCTAGGTAGTCAATTGCAATGGGGGAAGCAATGTGAGTTTCTTGTAAACAGAGAATGTGAGATTGCATTAATTCATGGTCATGTAGAATGGCCTCTCTGTGAGCATGAAGACTTCGGGTATTTAGCGAAGCAATTATAATAGATGAAGAAATATCAGCTGTGGACAATTCATGCTGAATATTCCATTTAGCTTCATTTCGGAGTCGTTCCATTTCTGTGTTGATTGTCTGTTTGATGCTGAAATTTTTTTTTCAAGCGGGGACAACAAGTAAAGGTTGGAAATGGTTCTGACTCGTGATAGAGCAGTGTATGCCAACCCATGGGATGATACGCCAAGGGGACTGAAAGCAAGTCATTCAAGTGTGAGGCCTTGTGCTCTGTGTATTGTGCGCGTGCTGAACAAAGTTGTACAGGAATTGTTTTCTTATTGTGACTGGCGGTGTCTTGTACAATGTTCTATGCAAGGGTCTAGCAACTCGAACAATAGGAGTCCAATCTAGTTCTGTTGTCATTGTTGACAATTGCGGATGTTTTGATCTTTGTTGTTTTCCAATACAGGATCATTGAATTTTATCCATACTGCATCAAAGTCATTTGTTGTTGTATATGTTTTGAAAACTCCGTCAGAACCATTGACCAATCCGTCTTGGATGTCGTAGTTCCCTGCGAAAAGTTCAATTAGCATGTTGACTTTCAGTTCTATATGTTGTGGCAATTCTATAGTTTTAGAGTAGCTTTCCATTTGTTCTAGTGTTGTATCTTGTTCATCGATAGAGTCGATGACAATTTTGTGGCCTGGAGCAAGTGCAAGCATTTTTTTATTGTGTTGAAGAACATCTATGTTTTTGTAGAAAAGGAATGGAAGTGTTGGATCAACTGGGATTGGCCGAATACAGGTATGATTGAGGTATGCAAGGTCAGATTCTAAATGTTGTCCAATGCGAATTCTGTTCAGGACAGAGACAAAGGCAACATCTTTCTGACGCATTGTTTCAGTCAATTCATATATTTTGACATGTGTATTCCAGAAGTCATAGGTAATCAATTCTCTGGAAATTTTGGGGTTTTTAAACACAAGACAGTCATTGACTGGTTGTGCTTGGTAGAAGTCTCCGCAAAAGATCATGTCAATCCCTCCAAACCAAGTTGTGGGCATGTGTTTTATTTGACGTAGTCGTTGGTCTGTGAAGTATAGAAGTTGACCTCCGACCAAGGATATTTCGTCTATTAGAGCAAGTTGTAATTGTTGGTAGTGCTTTGCCAAGGAATCCAATCATTCATTGGTTAATGGGCGTAGTTCAGATCGATTGAAAGGCAAGAGGAAAGCAGAATGGAGTGTTATTCCACCGGCATTGTAAGCAGCTTTTCCCGTGAATGCCAAGATCAAGCCTTTGATTTTCAAGGGGTCACTATGCATGGAGCTATCGTAAATACGAGCCAATGTTTCAAATATCAATTTTGCAACAAATGTTTTACCTGTGCCAGCACCTCCTGTTAGGAAAAGGTAGATAGGAATTGATGGGTCTTTATTTTTCTTAAAGGAGATGTCTTTCAAAATGGCTTGTTGTTTCTTATTGAGAAGTTGCATTTGTTTGAAATATGTTCTGTTGTCTTGGATGCTAGGGTGTTTTGCTAGTTGAAATTGTTTCTTTGCAATGTCTGAATGTTGATGTCGATTGTGGAAAGGTAAATCATGTTGTATGTCATAGTCTTCAAAGGGGAGTTGTTCATGTGTAGTTATCTTTGTCATTTTCTCAGAGGATTCGAGAGACAATTGCACATCGTGAATTGTTGTGTCCATGTCACCCCATTTGTTGTTAGTAGTGTAACGGTATTTGGATTCATTGGAATGGATAGTGTGTTTGTGAAATGCATATGCATCTTTCCAAGTTGCAAATTTGGTTTTTAGGCTGTGTTCATTTTCTGTAAAAGGGATGTAAAGCAAAAGCTTTTCACGGCAATAGTTGTCTATGTCAACATATTTGCTATAGTTGACAGATCTGATGATCAGTGGCTTGTTTCGAGGTTTTTTATTTTTGCTAGCATTGTGAATGGAAACAAAGTCAGCTAAGCAAATGGAATGCAAAGAATGAGGTCGTGCTATGTAGTGATCTATGATAGAGCGGCACATGATGTTTGTTGATTCATCTGGTTCTTGTTGAAGTAGACTTGGAGGTTTTAGAATGAATGTACGCTCTTCGGGATTTGAAGTGTTTATGAAAACACATTTTCGTGATGTATTGTTTAAAGGGATGGAAAGAACTATGTGGACTGCTTGTTGTGCAGACATTTGGTGGGTATTTAGCATTGCATTGCCTAGGCTTCGTATCATCTGAAAAGACATCGAGATGCATCTTTTGGTGCTCAGCGCGAATTCTAGCGAATGCTTTTGTCATTGTTCGATCAATCTTGGTCATGTAGGAGCAGCAATATGTTGCCGCTGCATAAGCATTTAGCACATATTGAGCATCGGTATTTGCTTGCCAAACCATGGGCATTTTCTTAGAAAAGCTATTATTCCATGCTTGAGCTGGTTTTCTTTTGAGGAGCAATGTTGGTTGTTTGAGTGTTGATTGTATTGCTTGTATGTATGTTATTTCATCAAGACCTAGTTCATGGAGGAACATTTCATGTGTAATGCAAGTATCGTATCGTTTGCTCTCTAGAACAAAGAAAATGGAATGTGCAATTGCAATAGCAGATTCTGTTGGTTGTTCTGCAGGTTCAAGTATTTTTGTACAGGTCATTGGAGGCTGGGGGAAATTGTATCTGCACTTGGATTGTTTTTTTCTGCAGCTTTGTGTGTGGTGATGGCATTGCAATTGAGCGATATGTTGAGGGAACGAACTAGTGTCACATGTAATGTAGTGGTCAACGTACGACTCTATAATGTCATTGGCATCGTTTCCAAAGACTGGTGCATTTTTTGTCCAGATTAGCCAATGGCTATGAGCATTTCCCCTATTTTGGAATTCCGTGACCCAAAAGAAATCTTCTATATGGCCAAAGAAGGATTTGTCTTTGCAAAGTAATTGTCTCAATGCATAGAGTCTATGTTTATAGTAACGAGTGCATGTAACGGGATCGTTTTTAACAAAAAAGTTAGAGTTGTTGCAATCTGAACGTGTTGGCTTTTGTAAAGGGACATTGTTCTGATATTGGGTGTATAAATTATTGAGGGCCTCGGTTAGTGGCTGCCAACAATGCTCTGCACTCGAGAATGTTGCAAAGAAAGTAGGCGGGCCGAGTTGTCGAATCATTGCAAAAAGGTTTTTCCTTGTTTGTTGCATATAGTCCGGGAAATGCGTATTTTTTTGAAATCGATGTATCCGATATCAGATCTTAAGATGTTTTCTAGGTTCGGTTTGTATTTGACATCTTTGGCAAATAGTGTTCGACCTTTTAATTGGCCCTTTCTGATTCTAAGCCATATTGAACGACCCACTTGGTCAATTAGTATTTTTATTGCTTTGAAAAATATATTTGTTATGTGATAAGAAAATCTACGATCTGAGTGCATTAACTCCCATTGTGCTATTTTTTGATATGCGATTGTTTTTGTTGTTGTTTCATTTCGAGGTTGCCCAAAAAACAAAGTTGGGAAATTCATCTCTTCTGAGAATTTGTCTTGAAAAATACCCAATGGTGTAAAGCCTTCTGAAGGAGCGACATTTATGATCTTGTCTTTAAGGTAGTGGATAGTTGAGGAGTCAGTGAAACCATGAATTAGTGTGTCATGCGCATTGTCATTATCGATGTCATCATCAGATGAGCTATTTTCGGAGGGGATATGTTCGTGTTCTTCATTGTTAATTGTTTCAAAGTTGAGTGTTGCAGAGAGTGTTTGATCCCAGTCATGGTTTAGTTTGATTTCATGCATAAGATATAATGTTGTTGCACATAATTGTTTAAGAGCTGCCATAGTGATTATGGGGCGCACATTTCCTGAATGATATGCTTTTGTGTATTCAAGGCGTCGTTTAAGCGCAACAGCAATTGTTTTTGTTTCTTCTGGGTATCTTGGCAATGCTTGTTGGATTATGTCAATATTTGTTGGAACATTTATTATTGCTCCCTTTAACGTGTATTGGGGACGTTTATGGCTCTGGCATCGTATCTGACCAAATGCAAGTCAAAGAGACACGAGTCTCTCTTCAAGGTCAGAAAGCATTGCAACTGTTGGAAGCATTGGAATCAGTTCAATTCGTTGAGGGCATGTTAATCTTGGCAACTTGGCATTTAACAAGCTTGTTGAGCATGGACGACAAATTGTATTGGATTTTGGCATTGTTTTTGTTGATGTCAATTGAGCATATGTTTTTTTGTTGAATTTGTAAAATATGTCAGATTGTGCTTGAAGTGGAGTTGGTTACAAATTTCACATGTATGGATTGGTGTGTCATTTGTTCGGGCATGAAAACGGGCAATGCATTGTGCAGAGTTGCTTGTTTGTTGTGTATGTTTACGCATAGTTGTTTTTAGCTTTCGCAGGGACAATTTTGGCATTGCTGAATTGCATTGTTTTATGGCGGTTGACATTTGCAGTTGCAAAGAGTCATTTGCTTTTCAGTTGACTGTTTCAGTGGAGACAATGTCATCTGTTGCACTCTTAAGCGATGTGGACATGAGAGCTGTTTTGGCATTGAAGAAATTGGCACATGAATGGCCTTTGAGTAGCAGGGAATGTATAACATTGGAATCTGTTATAGCTCTGTTATGTGTCTGTTTTCGTATATGTTTTTTTATTGAGCGAAGAGAAAATTTTAACGGTTCTTCGTTCTGGTTGTGCATAGTGGTTTCTACATATGTTTGCGAAGATATGCTTTGAATTTCTGTATGCATTTGGGCAGTCGTATATTCAGATGTATATACAGCACCGAGTATTGGAACATAGCGAGAGTTTGTAGCCAATAGTTCATAATGAAAATGTGGTTCGGGAAGTGAAAATCATATGAGATTGTATGCTTTTCCAAGTCGTGCATTGCCAGAATAAATCTTAAAAACTTGGAAAGGATGTGAGTCCCACAATTGAATATTTATTTCAAAAGTAGGCATAACCAATGGATAATGAAGTCGTCTGTGTGTATATTGTTGTGGTCATGGAAAGTGGCTATGTTTATCACAAGGCCTTGCCATGTGCCAATGTGCGGTATGTTTGTTATGGGGTTCTGGTCAAGCCAGGTATGGAGAAAGTCAAGAGTTGTATGGTCTTGTCGAAGAATAGAACTACAAAAAGCCTGAGCAGCATACCTGCGCAGGCAGCGAGGGTCGAATTCATTGTTGCGAATGTGGGAAATACAAGTGAAAAGGCTATCAGCATTGATATTGTCACTTGTTTCTAGCCTAACAAGGCATAGTTGCTGTAGTTGATTGGATAAACCCCTCCAAAGCATTTCTACATAATTTTGAAGGGATAATAGATGAGCATTGTTTGTTGGTTCAGGGCATGGCGCATATTTTTTCCAGAATAAGGGTTCATAATGCCCACTAAGAGGGTTGGAATCATGGAAGAGAATACAATATGGTAGTATGTGACTATTTGGAATGAATTGAAGATAATTTCTGCCTCTTGTTGCAGACCAAACCCATATTGGCAAGTTCAGCCATTTGGAAAGCCATTTTATGCAAAAGATGTCGCCCCATAGGCCTTGTTCAGTAGCTTCGGGCGAGTACACTGCAGATAGTTTCATGCGATGTAAATATGTTTCCCAGCTATGAACACCGTGCATAAGAAAAAGGCTTTGAGGATCTAGTTCTAACTGTAGAGAAGCCAATGCTACAGGATTGGAGACAGAGAGCAAAGTTTGGAAGTGTTCAATGGCACCGCTTCTAAGTTCAAGTGATGTGTATCGAAAATGAAGCAGTACTGCAAAGGAATCAAACAAGCAGTCACCGACTCCATATTTGAAAGCATAGTCTCGGAAAAGGTTGAACCTATGCAAGACATTGTCTATGCTTTCTATGACGCTGTTTGACAATGTATATTGCTCAACATCAACAAATGTGGTAGCCATGGATGTTTTTTTGCATTTGGTTTGTTCTTTTTCTCTTAAAAAAGCTTTCCTCAAATGAGAATATAGAAAAGAAGAGTAATGTTTATACCTTTTGCAATGGAGCATGAGCAATTCAAACAAGTAGCAATGAAATGTCTTTGGTTCTCGATTTTGCTTTCGTCACGAATCTGAAATGTACACAATAGATGTTATGCATTTAGTCAATATTGCAAACCAAAGTACAGAGGAAAAGAATCTTTGTAGATACAATAAAGCAAGTTGTGCAATGAAATACACAAGAAAAAGCAGTCATTTATAGTAGGAGTCATGTAGAATGAACAAAATTTATATTGTGCTTGATGGAAATACATAATCAATGCGGGAAAACATGGATTTCAATAAACTCAGCTGAGTGTTGAAAATAGGAAGGAGAAATTACAATAGTTATAACAACATATTCAAATGCGGAAAGCAAAGGACTTACAAGCTTTCATTTTAAAATGTTGTAAGGCATGTGCTTTGGAGCATATAATCAAATTAGTTAAACAGAAACGGTTTTTTGCAGATGCCCATTTTTGGAAAACTGATTTCAGAGGGCGTAAACAGATCTGTCTATTCATTCAGTTAAGGCTAAATGCAAGAGTGACCCCAGCACAAGCTAAAAAATTTACAGATGCTAAAATGTTCCACAGCCATTTTGACAAGTGATTGGAGTCAGCCAGAAACATTCACGATGCGAATTAACTGATCAAGCAATCCAGCAAGAATGTTTAAGCAAGTGTCCATTTGTTTGGTCCAGTCTTATTTTAGATATTTATAAGAGGCTTTTTGACTCTTAGAAGGTTTGAAATGAGTATGGGTACATTGTGTTTGGTGAGGAGAGAAAGTGAAATAAGAGACTGTAATAATCTTGAAAAGTAACTTGTATCTTGCAACGAGGTAGAAGAAAATTGAATTTCATCGAGTATAGAGTGCATAAAGAGCAAAAAACAGTGTTGTAGTGGTGTCCAAATGAATAGAATCCAAATGTTAAGTGACAGAAGTTGGAACATCAGGAATGAAATATGTTGGAAAGTGAAAACATTTGTTGAGGGGTAAAAGATCGTTAAGAGGAAGAGTCAAGCTCTAGAAATCGATTATTTTGATTACAGATCTCAGTGTTGTATTTGTGTGGGCATTGGATCTATATGATAGAAGACAACCATGAATTTTATCAATACTTGTTGGCTTAGCTCTTCAGTATCCAGATTCAGTCTTGATTTTGTTTGTTCTGTTTTATTTTGAGTAGTTATTCTATTGATCAACAGTGTGAAAGTTCGATGCAGAGAAAGAGTGAAATAGACAAATCTTGCTCAGAGACAAAAGTGGAATAGCAGGAAAAGCAACTTTGACAGTGTTAATCAATACAAGAACTACTCAAAATAAAAGATAAAGAGCAGGAAAAACAAAGTGGTAGCCATGATGTACAAAATCAATACTAAAACTGCATACTGAAGATGCCTTCTTCATGGTCTAGTTTCAAAGAAGTCATTAATGGAAAGCATGGTAAGACAAAAATAAAGTGACCAGGTTTACAATCAAATACAAGTAGGGCACTAGTGTGGCGAAGCTTCTCTAGGCAGCATTTCTGAACCATGTCTGAATGAATACGCTGTCTAAGATGCCCTTCTTAATTAAATAAATTATCAGAGGGTTTCATGCACAGAAAGAGTGAAAGAAACAAATTTTGTGTGAAAGAGACAAAATATAGGCTCCTCAAATGCAAATGATTGCAGGTTTAATGGTCTTTACGATGTCATTTTCATTACCATGGTTCGAAGACAAGGTCAAAGCAGGTTTGCTGAAGCAACTCGGAACACATTTAAGGAAATTGAGAATTCCGTGGTTCATATGTGTGCCATATGTGGAAGCATAGTGAAGGTGCGTGAACTATTTGATAAAATGTAAATATATCCAAGTGTGAACTGCAAATAACTTGCTGCTTAAAGTGATTCTTTAACAATATGAGTTCTGAAAACATATCATATTTGAGCTATATTCAAACAAATGGCTTGAGGTGAGAGTCAAGAAATCAGGCAACACATTTGTGTCGGAAAATAAACATGTTTGACCTTGGGTTCTTTTATCAAAGGTATAACATTGTTGACTTGATGTACACAGTTTTTCCTTGTTCCTTGTTCTTGATTCCCTTCACTATATATTTATTTATAGTGGCTTCACTACAAGTGGGTTTGCATCTGATGTGCACAAGTTTTTGATAGAGAAAGTGAAGTATCTAAGGTGAAGAAATGTTTCTTTATAAGCTTAAGATTGATAGAATGTAGCTCAAATATGATATGTTTTCAGAACTCATTTTGTTAAAGAATCACTTTAAGCAGCAAATCATTTTCAGTTCGTACTCGATATATTTACATTTTATCAAACAGGTCACGTACCTTCACTATGCTTCCATATGCGGTATACATATGAAGCAGGGAATTCTCATCCATGACATTCAAGAAATGTTATTTTTCCGCCTTTAAACCTGCCAATTGCATTTCCTTAAATGTGTTTGAAGTTGCTTGAGCAAATGCAGTTTGACCTTGTCTTGGAATTGTGGCAATCAAAATGACATTGTTAACTTGATGCGCACAGTTTTTCCTTGCTTGTTGTTCTTGATTCGCTTCAGTATATATTTATTTATAGTGCATTCACTATAAGCTTAAGATTGATTGAACGAATGAATATAAAACTGTTACAACATCTCAGATATTTATAAGAGTCTTTGTGACTGTGACAAGGTTTCTAATGAGTATGTTGCTTGCCTACAATAGACTCGTGCTAATAGCCAATGACCGATAAATTATTTAAAACTGTATCCCTTGATTCTCGAAGATATCATATGCCCAGTGCATATATTAAGTAACAGGTTACAAATCCTGCACCTATGGAAAACTGACCAAGCACAGTGTTGAGGAGAGCATTACGAAGCAAAAATGGATGGTAATTGCTGATAATTTATTTAATTGAAAAGGGCATCTTAGACAACGTATTCATTCAGACATGGTTCAAAAATTTCATAAATATGTTTGAAGGTCTTGTTGTTGCAAATCAAAGCGACACCCACGGATGCAAATCAAGGTTCTAAATGATGTTTAGAGCATCCAGTGTGATTGCACAACATGGAAACCTCTCTCCAAGTGTGGGACTTGTGAAAATGAGAGAGGAATCTCCAGAATAGAGGCTGGTTCCTCAAAATCCTCTAATTTAGATCTATATTTTACACAACTACAGAGGTTCTAATCCTAATTCTACCCTAGATTGCAAGGAGACAGGGATAAAAATGCAAAAATGAAACTAAACTAAAGATGGTGATGCACCAAAAGGAGTGGTGAAACATTTTTTTCCATGTAAATAGACACAAATTCATGAAATGCAACAAGGGAAAACATACACAAGCTGATAGATGTAATTAGAGGTCTTAAAATGAAGTAAAACAATACAAACAGAGGACTGAAAGCATTCACAGAGTTTGCACTGTCAATTCCATGTAAAAATCTCTTGCATTCCACCATCAAAGAGGTATAAACCTATTACAAACTGTGAAAAAGGTCTGATTCTTACAACTATCACTTGCTGGAGGTGAAAGAAGAAGTTTGCAATGCCAAAAAGTGTTCAACCATGAAGAAATGAGCCAAATCTGGCTTTTACAGTGCATGGGTCGAGCCCAGGAGAGAGAAAACATGAAAAAACGTGGGAGCCATTCCCCATTGACCAAAATGCATTAAAAATAGCATTGAGGTCCTTACAAACCCATGCCCTGACATTTTTGACCATGCTGGAGAAGAATGCGACCCATTTCGCATTAAAAATGGTTGTTGAAACATCAGTTTTGTCCATGGGTGCATACCAGAAGCATTTTTTATTTTCTCCCTCCAAACTAAACCAAAATTCAAAATTGACAATGGAATCTTGTAGATAATTTCACTAGATTTCCATTGATATAAAGAACGTGGAAATCTGAGCTCTGGATCAAAAGTTATGGCGATTTGAAGTTTTAGGGCAAAAACAGGCCAAAATCGGATCGGCGGGCAAAAAGTTTGAATTTTTACCTGTTTGGTCTTTGGAACATTTTTCAAATTTTCCCCATGCTCCACCACTCCAGGTGCAACATGGCATTTTGATTGGGCGCAGGCCCTTCCGACCATTTTTCCTTGGGTCGCTTGGTGTTTTTCGCCCTTGGACACGTGGCCTCGATTGGTGCGGGCCTTCTAGGGGAAAATTTCCCACCAAAACACCGTTGAGCCATAACTTGAAAAATACGTGGAGTTAGGAGGAAAACTTTACCTTTTTGGAAAGCTGAGAAAGAGATCTATCCAATGGTGTCATTTCCATAAGGTTTTGAGTTCCTGGAAAACAAAATATTCTGACTGAGGCACGAGAGAAGGAAAGATGTAAAGGAGTTAGCCACAAAATGAGCAAGGGGCACATTTGGGATAACAATTTTGGTGACTCAGAGGGGTCATCTGCCTGCTAGATGAAAATACCAGTTTCCTGAAGTAGTCCATTGGGCATGGAGTCATCAAATTTTCTGTTAGAACCCCAACTGACTTAGAATGTTGCAAGGAGGAAGATGGAATATCACCTGATGGAAGCAAGGACTGCAAAAATCTCTAGGGACAGCAAGTTGTGCCAAAGCACTTAGGGAAAGCAAAACTAACCTACAAAGCAAAACAATGTGCACAAGCACTTTAAGGAATGGAAACCTAAGCTAATATTTACAAGGCGGAGAATTTCCCTTTAGAAGCAATGCTTTATATAGATTCCATTGGTGGAATCGTAGTTCTTCACCATCCAATGAAGCCAATTGGAAGGCATTACTATTCCTGCACTTCATGACCATGTATGGGCACTCCAAATGGCATCAAATTTTGAATGCCTTCCCAATTTTTCTCTATCTCGCATCCCATTTTAACACTAGATCTCCAACTTGGAAGTATCTACTCTTGGCCTTCCTATCAAAGGTCTTCTTGATCAAAGCTTGATCCTTCTCCATTGCTTGGGATGCCTGATCTATGATCTCTTGGAGCTCCATCAACTCTACATATCTCACCTCCATGGGCCCAAACTCTAGCAACTCTAACTGCTTCATGAGTTCCAATGTTGGCAACTCAAGTGACATGGGCAAGATTACCTCTCTTCCATTAGCTTTGAATGGAGAGTTACCTGTGGATCTCTTGGGAGTTATCCTATCAGCCCATAAGGCTGATTTCAGTTTGGTATGCCAAGACCTCTGATTCTCATCAAGAGTCCTCCTAATGATCCTCAACAAGTTCTTGTTTGTAGACTCGACCTAGCCATTACCTTGAGGGTAATAGTTTGATGAAGTGCTTAGGTAGATCCCATTCTTGACAGCCCACTCAGTCACCTTAGATCCAATGAATGCCAATGCATTATCTGAGATTATTGTAGCAGGTATACCAAATTTGGTTGCTATCCCCTCATAAAAGTCTAAGATGCTGAACTCATTTGCCTCTTTGAGTGCTCTTTGCTTGATCCACTTGGTGAAGTAATCGTGGTGTCAAAATCCAGTTGTGCCCTTGACTTGAATTGGGATTAATGACTCCAATGAAGTCCAAAACCCATTGCATGAATGGCTGGTCAACTGAGATTGGATGCAATGGAAGGGCAACAAGTCTCTCTTTTCCTGTGAAGAATGCACAATTCTTACACCTCTTGATCCATGCATAGCAATCACTAAAAATTTTAGGCCAATAATAACCAGCCTTCATGATTTTTAGAGCTGTCACTCTTGGTGCAAAATGACCACCAGCTGATCCACCATGGAACTCTTCCAACACCCTATGAATCTGATTTGTGCTAATGCATCTCAGCAAAGCACTCCATTCACATATTTCTTGAACAAAACTCCATCAACAATGGCATATGGGACAGCCTGCAATCTGAAGTGTCTTCTTTGGGTCTTGTTCATCTCCAGGAGGGCATAGGCCTATGCTTAGGAAGTGCATTATACCTTGGGTCCAGCAAGGAGTGGGGGCAGCATTGTTTTCTTCTTGAGTGCCACATGGCTCATGGCTGTCTTGAACTATCAAAACAACCTCTCCTTCATTGCATGCTTCTTTTGCTTCCCCAAAACCAACTACTCACACAATTCTTTTCCTCTTACCAGCTTGGTGATTTTTATCTCAATGTCATACTCCATGACACGGGTGATCCAACCTGCCCTTTTCTCGTTCAAATCTTTGTTTAGGAGGAAGTCCTTAACCCCAACATGCGAGACTAGCAAGCTGGACCTTGTTGTTCGAGACTAAATACTTGAATTTCTTCAAGCTTCTAATTATTGCCGCACATGCTTCTCAATAAAAGAGTACTTCACCTCATAGTCATCTAGGCTCACGGCTAACGAAGGCAATTGGCTGTTCATCATTATCCTTGTTCTGCTATACCAAAATAGAAAAAATAGTGTCATTACCTCCAAATGCATAGAGGATGAAATCCTAGGAGAAGTCTGGGTTGATGAGAGTTGGTGCTTGAGAAATGGCTTCTTTGATTGCTTCAAAACTCTCCTTGCCTTCTGTTTTCCACTTGAAATCCATGCTCTTCTTTAACATTTTGGTGATGGGCTTGACAAGGGCTGCAAAATTTGGGACAAACCTCCAAACAAATTTTATCCTCCCCAAAAAACTCTGAAGGGCTTTCTTGTGGCTTGGCAATGGTAGTTCTCTTATGGCTTCAACCCTCTTTGGATCAATTGCTAATCCTTCTTTGGAGACAATATGGCCAAGGAGCTTTCCTTCATGTGCAAGAAAGATACACTTTCTAGGATTTAAAGACACTCCAAATCTTCTGCACCTCATGAAAATTTGTCTCAAATGAGAGAGGTGGTCTGCTGCATTTTTGGAAAAAACAGTGATATCATCAAGGAAAATCAGCACCACGTTGTTAATCAAACCTTTGAACGCCATGTCCATTGCCCTTTGGAAGGTAGCACCAGCGTTGGATGACCCAAATGGCATTTTCCTGTATGTAAAAGTTCCCCATTTGGTTGTGAAGGCTGTCTTGTATCTTGGTCTTCCTCCTTTACCATAATCGATTGTAGCTTGAGTAGCCATCAAGTAGTGAAAACCTCTCGGAGCCAGCCCACAACTTGCAAGATTTGTTCCATGGAAGGGAGTGGGTAATGGTCCTTGAGAGATGCTCTATTTAAGTCTCTAAAATCAACACACAATCTGATTTCTCCACTCTTCTTTCTGACTGGAACCAAGTTGGTAACCCAACTAGAATTCTTGATTGGGAATATGATTCTTGACTCAATTAGCTTGTCCAATTCTTTCCTCATGAGAGGCTCTATGTGTGGATTGACTGGTCTTTGTTTTTTCCTAATAGGCTTAGTATTTGGATCCAATTCAATGGTATGCTGAGCTAAGTTAGGATTGAAACCTTTCAAATCTTCGTAGCTCCAAGCAAACACATCTGGGAATTCTTGACACAGCTGCATGAATTCATACCTTTCTTGTTCAGTTGTCATCTTTCCAATTTGTAATGGTTTGTTCTCTTCTACCAAGATGGATACTAAATCCTCTCTCTTGACCTAAATGTTTGCTTTCTCCTTTCTAAACTAATCATTGGGATTAAAAATGGACTCTTAAGTGATAAGTCCCTTGGGCAGCTTGTTAGTTCTCGGTTGTACCACCTAGTCACCATCTTTGCTGTTCCAAATTTTCTTGATTCTTAGCTGAGAACTCATCTTCTTCTTGCAAGAAATGGATGATTTGCTGGTCATTCTCAAACACTTGCCAACTGACATAGTTATCTGGCACTGAAGGCCTCACAATCACATGGATGTTTGGCTGTACCTTGTCTTTTGAATGCTTTCCACAATGTCAAAGGCTTCCCTACTACTACAATCCTATCAAAGCAGCTTGATTCTCTTTCCTAGGAATGGATTTGATGACAAAACCCTCAAAATCTTCCATGAGGTCCACACCCTATTCTTGTAGCACCCGAGTAGATCATTCTTGGTAGCATGTTGTCCTTTGACCTGATTTACAATCTGTTATCCCATAAAATTGATAAGGGCAATTTTACCAATAACCATACCGAAAATTTTGTTCCGATCCTCGTCAGGATCCCTTGCGTTGAGCGTTGCAAAATCCCTTTTCGGGAAATCTTGTTTTCGAACTTAGTCATTTTTGGTCTTTTAGCTAGGCGCATGGAATTACTATGTAACACCAACTTTAGGTGCACCTCCTTTAAATCCTTTGGCACATATTTTCCTGTGTCAACAGACCTTTTGGTGCGCCTTGATATGTTGAGTCTTTCCTGCATGCGCCATGGCGCATGCGCCTTCATGTTAGCAACCCTTTTGTTGCACCACTTTTTGGTGCGCCAAAGGCACACATATTCTATGTCGACACCACTTCCGGTGTGCCAAAGGCGCACATATCTTTGTGTTGTCAAACTTTTTGGTGCATCATAGGGCGCATACTTTCCGATGTCGACAATGATTTCCATGTGCCACTTGAAAAAGTTGGTGGCGCATTTATTACTGACTCACCTATATATATATTTGTGCGCCTGCAATGTCATTATCACCAGAGCAATCACGTTTTTCTTATTATATTCTCTCGAGCACATTGCACAGCGCCCGCCTGTCGTTTTCAAACACATAGTGGACCCGTTTGCACGTTCTTCGCTATTTATCCGGGTAAGAGGTTCTTATCTCTTTCGTGTGTTTCACGTTTTTGGTTCTTTGTTTGCTTGTTGGTCTGGTTTTGGATTGGAAAGAATGAAATATTGAACTAGCTCCCCCTTGTCTTTCCACATATTCCTCCCCCTCTTTCCAGATCTGCTGGTAGAGGAAGCTGTTCTGAATTCATGGTTTGAACCGCTTTTAAGCCGTTTCATTACAAAAATGACCCTGCAAAAAAGAAAAGAGAAGCTAAACCATATGAAAAACCCCTCTGAGAATAATTAAAGCTCTAAGAGAGACTGTATGTTTCCTTTTCCCCTTGGCGCATCTGTCACCCCTGCAACATGATCAAAACCTGCGCCAATGGCGCACCCATTATGCCTGTTACATCAAGAACATTTGCGCCCTCAAGGCGCGCCTCCTTCACATGCTGCAAGCGCTAGCCTTGCGCCCTCTTTGGCGCACCAACCTTATTTGTTGCATTACTTAAACATGCGCCTCTTGGCCGCAGCACCGCCCTGTCTGCAACATCGGTGTATATCTGCCAAGTGCAAAACTATCAAGGCGCGGGCGCATTCCCCATTACAGCAACATCATGTTGTGTAGACCCTCTGTGCGCTGCGCCAAGTTACCTTTTGCACATGAAAAGTTCATGTTACACAAAAATACATGCGCCTTTGGCGCATCCTGTCCCTATGTAACACCAAATCTCCATGCGCCCTTTGCAAAATGTACCCTGCAGTATCTATGCGCCATGCACCTTTGGCGCTGATTTAGACCCCTGCAACACCTTTTTCCTGTGTGCCTTACCATTTTGGCCCTGTAAGCTACAGCTTTCATGCGCCCTGTGCCCTGAGCCTCAAAATCACTAACTCTTTCTTCTGTCAACACTTCAATGGAAGATCAAATGGCTAATACAACCTTTTTGCATTGGGTCTCGCTTCTTCTTCGTGCAGATCAGCAACTAAGCTTGGAAGAACATATGTCTACATCAAGCAAGAGACCTACCAAATCCAAAGGCAAGGCCAAACTTACAAAAGAAGAGATGAAATATAAATATCAGAGGGTTAGGATGCGACTCCCGGAGACAAATGCGACTGGACATCGAGAGACTCAGAGTTGGGTCACATTGATATGGAGGAATTCTAGGTCAGAACTCGAAGGTAACAAGAAGTCCATGGATGGACAAACTGATGGGCAGTGCCCTACACTTCGCTGGAGGAATCCCAGTCAGCACCGTCAACAATGAATTCATGATGGTGGTTCCCCGGTGCTACAACAAGGACACAAGGTGTGTCGTAAATGACAAGGGTGAGGTCGTCATTAACCTCACTGCCCGCCACTTTGAAATAATACTCGGCATTCCTCATCATCGACACTTTGTGGCTGTCAGCCGAGAGGATTGCATTAAGGCCTGGGATGACAACAAAGATCAGTGCATGTAGCTGATGAATGAGGTCTATTTGAAAAACAAAAAGGTAGTGACCCGATGGCCACAAATCATTCACCGCAGTGATTTTTTGGAGGACCTCAGTGATACCATCACATTCCTGAGCAACGTCTTTGGGCTTCCTGACACCCACTTTTTCCATAGATGGATGCTGCAGTACTTAGAGGCCATGAATAAGAATATGCTCGATCGGCGCTTGAATAGGCGAGAGATTATAAGTAGCACAATCTCCGAATAGCTTCAACAATTTAATACAACGGGGAGATTCTAAATGAATTCCTAGGTTGTTTCGCTGCAAACATCGAAAGAGACTACCAGGCCTGATGCGGAGTGGGGTTTGGCCTCAGGTCAAAATATATGAATACTACCCAGAGTTGAGGCTGGAAAATAGCATCCCTCAATTCACAAAGATCAACGATGTGTTTTTCTACCACATCATCTGCCTGTTGAGGCCAAATATGACTTACGGTCGCACGACCAAGAGCATAGTGGCAGCCACTGAGAAATGGGGGGCCCTGTTCACCCAATTTCCCACGTTCACCTATCTAAGGGCAGCCAACTTCTTGGGAGAGCCAACTAGACTACCGAGGTATGCTGGACCCAAGCTGATTCTGCTAGAGCTATCAAGGTAGCTGATCACCTATCATGAGAAGTGCCTCAAAAGAAAGAAGGGTGGAACTCCTTTCCCCCTCACAGTGGGTAGATATACATGCCTTACCCATCACAAGGCAAAAGACATGTTCGCAGAGCTGGAGCTGCTTAATTTGAAACATGATTTCCCGGCCAGGCCTACCTTTGACCCAAGAAGTTGTCTGCCAAGGGCTAAGCTCGATCCAATCCACATCCCTCAGATCGAGGACATCTACATCGACGTCATTCATGAGGTTAAGCTCAGGAGAAAGGACCATTCTTGTTTGGCCTTGGCAGAAATCATCCAATACGGGGTAGCAATTGTCCCCAAAGGCTTCCAAACTACTGAGGATGAAGTAGATCAAGTATATCATAACACAGATGGGGACAATTGGCCTTTTGCTGCCATTGATAGGACTAAGGCACCTCAGACAATTGAGGAGAGGGTCGGGAGACTGCGCGAACGAGCATTGGTGTCGAATGAACGGATTAATCTACCTCGGGGTTGATTTCACAACCTCCCCATTGGGTAATGCACCTTCTCGATCTAAACAGCAGCCTAAAGGTAAAGGAAAAGGCATAGAGGGTGAATCCAGCACCACTCAAAAAGAAGCTCACGAGAGTCCTCCTTCGCGGCACAGACAGTCATAACTCTGGTTACGCCAGAGAAAGAAGCAGAAGAGGATATTCTAATAGGCCCATCCACTCAGGATGTCGGCATTGCTACAACAACCGAGGTCCCTTCTGCCCCTTCTTCTTCTCTTCCTTCCCCTCCTCGAGTGACTCAAGCGACCATCCCTTTGGTCGTGTCCTCTCCCCCTTCTTCTACTATTCCTCCCGCTTCTTCGTCCATCTTCTCTTCCCTCGCAGATCTTTCCCCCTCCATTTCTTCCCTCATCTCTGAGCTCCCTTCCCTTCCTATGTCTTCCTTGGCTGCAGTATCCCTTCCTCCTGTGGGCACTTCTTCGGCTATTCTCTCCATGTCGCCGCCACGTGTCTCCACATTTTTCCCTTCTTCTACTGTAGCTGCCCCCTTCTCTGTTTCCGGCCCTTCTCCCATAAGTCCAGCCTGGATCTCCCAGCAGTTAAGTCAGCAAAAAAGGAAATTTCCCATCACTCCAATGGACTTTTCTATAATCCCATCTAAGGGGGCAAAGAAGCAAAAGCCCGTCACACGCTTCTCTCAAAGTGCTTCGGGAGAGAGGGTAATGGAGATCGCGTACCCCAATCCTCTCAAGGAGAAAAAGGATCTGTCTCCGATAGATTATATTGTGACCCAAGTCACAATGGGGACGTCTTCTGAAAGTCTTCAGGGGGAGGCCCTTTCTGTAGTTGACGCCCTCTGCAAGAAGCTTCAGGAAACAAAAGAGGAGAAAAGGCAACTGAAAGAGAAAAATAAATATCTGCTCCAAGCCTTACAGAAAATGGGCAGTGCGCCTCCCACAACTGCCGCCGAGACTTCTGAGCTTCTGAGCCAGGAGAAAATTAATGAATATGCAAAGATCGGTGAGCAGGGTATGGCCGTTTCCGCTTGGAGGAGCCAGATCCTCAAAGACAGTGAAAAAGTAATCGCCAAGCTCTCTGACTTGTATTTGAACATCAACAAGGCAAACAAAGAGCTCCAAGTGTTAGCGGGACCCATATCAGAAGAGCTGGAACATGCTAGACTGCAGCATGAGACCTTTCAACAAATGTTCGACTGTTCAGTCGAAGATCTGGTCAAGTTCGGCGTCTTCGGCCATCCCAGGGCCCTCAACAAAATCATGTCCACTCTGGATTACCGGGTGGATCAGCTGGAATTTGTCCTAGAAAAGATCGACAAGGTGAAGGAAGAAGCCCTGGACGCGATGCACCAAATGGAACGGATCATTCTCAACATGTCGCCAGGGTTGCTTACTCCTTCACTTTAAGAAAAGCTGATGAAACCATCCAGATCTTCAAGGAGATCGTTTCTCAAGGGATGGGGCCAGAGGTCACTTTTGACGCAGAGTCTATCAACAACCTGCTGGCCTGTCGGGACTTCATTGGGTTACTCATTGAAGTGGAAAAGACTATTCCAAACTCCCGAGAAACTCATAGATGAGTGGGAGACTTGTGAGGTGATCAGTGAGCGGCACAAGGATCCTTCCTAGGATCAACTAGGGCCCATGATCAACAAGTTTATGGAATACCGCTCCCAATTCCATATCTCATCACTTGAGCAACAACAAAAGCAATCCACTCCCTTTCGGCCGCAGGATGACGACGACGAGTAGCTTCTCCTCCTTCTTCTTATCTCTCTCTCTCTCTTCTTGACTTTCTTTTGGGAATATCGGAGTATGTTGACACAAATAATGACATCATCCATGTTACATCATGGGATGATGTCATCCATCAAGTTGTCAAAAGTCAACATGACTTTTAGATATTTTGTAAATATCTTTGTAAATAAGTGGTTGGCTCCTTTTTGCCTTCTTCTCTCTCCTTCTTCTATAAATACCCCAATACTTGTTGTATTGGGCATGAGTGAATATCTTTCAGATGAAAAATAGAAGTGAGGAGAAAAGACTTTGAGCTTTTTGTAACAGAAGGAAAATATTAATACAATATTTAGACTTTGTGTTGAATACATGTGTTATGTGCATTAGATCTTTCTTACGTCAGATCTATGTGTTTATTCTGTTGGATCTGCTTCTATTTTATTGTCATTTATTTATCATCAGTATTGCTTTGCTCGTTTATGCAAGTAGGTTTGGCTCTGTTTACTACCAATCCCAAAACATAAACCTTCTGACCTTTCTGCTTTGGAATTCATTTCTTTTCTCCCTTCGGACCTGCTCTTTCTTCATCCCCTCTTCCTTTCCTTTCTTTTCGCAGTCGGAAACACCCAACTGGGATGAGATCCCAAACCCCCGAAGGCAAAATTTGTGAGACTTGCACAGATTCCTGCTGGTAGAATAGCAATAAACCAGTTTCGCTTTGCTGACTCAAAGAGGGGCTATGCCCTTCACAATGTTGGCTCGTTTATCCATAGATCTGCCCAAGTGATGATTTTGGACCAACGAGTTTTTGGCATATCTGCTTTGGGATCGAATAGATCTATCAGATCTATGATGGTGGTAGGATAGAAAATCAGAAAAATCATCACTGTTTGCAAACTTGAAATTTTTGTTAAAAATCTGAAATTTTGCAAAGGTGATCCAAATCAAAAAATTCTTCTGAGATCCATAGATCTAGCCTAGTTGGAGGTCTTTAGTTCGCTGAGTTTTTATAGAAATCAGTATTTTGCCATAGATCTGAGTTTTTGACTGTCTACCAAAAGATTGAAACCCTTTGAAAAAGTCAAAATTAGATCTGAAAATCAGCTTGCTAATCTTCTCTACCATTTTATCCTCGTTGTTATTTGTCATTAACCACAATCGGTTTTCTGAAGAGGATAGTTTTTAAATATTTAGAAAAGTACATGCTGCTGGTTTTTGCAGAAAAGCCAGAAAATCAGCAAGTACAGCCAAAAAGAAATTTTGAATCAGTGCTACAAAACCGCAGATCGGAAAGACACACTAGGTGAACCCTTTACGCGTAGCAGGAGAGCTCGTGGAGAAACTGATCCTACTTTCGATTTGCTTCAAAGGCACAATTTCAGCGTAACACTGGCACGTTTTTCAACGCTAAGCTCGGCTGACCGGTCATCCAGGAGTGTCTCACCTCCACGAAGGAAAAATCTTTCGCAAGGGGCATCCACATCCCTTTGTAGTGCCTTGCTACTCAGCGGAACCACACTTCCAGCTCATGTTCTTTTTCCGGCTTTTCAAATGGCAGTACCATGGGGAAATGCTATGGGTCCCTTGGCTTTACCACATCCAGTTCACGCGCTCCCTCACGGAAACCGAAAGAATTTTCCCAAATTCGATGGGAGCGGAAATCAAAGCACGGATTCCCACATATCTGCATTCATTATGTCATGCAGTATCCTGGATGTAACTCATGAGGACGTATCGGTTCGCCTTTTTCTGGAAACTCTACAAGGGCCCGCAGCTGAATGGTTTCAGCATTTGCCGGCCGGATCTATTACGAGTTGGGCCACCTTGCGAGATGCTTTTGAAGATAGGTACAAACCTTCAGAAGATGCATTTGCATTATTATCATGGATCACTCACCTAAAGAAGGAGGCAAATGAAACCATGCGTGATTTTATCGCAGGTTCAATGCATTAATCAATCATGTCCCTGTTGCCATGCTTCCAACGCCGGAAAATCAAAAGTGTTTCTTCGTAAATGCTATGAGCTCAAAAGTTAGTTTCTTGCTCCTTCAAGAGTGAGTGGCTACCTTGATTCTCGCCCAGGCCGACTGCCATTCGAATAGAAGATAATTTGATAATATCTGGCGAATTGAAAAAGGAATCATCCAAGCCTAAATCTTCGGGCCCTTCGCCCGCTACTTCATCTGATCGGCCTTTCAAAAGATGGCGAATGACTTGCTTGCATTAAAGAAGCAGTTGGCCCAGGCCTCCCAGTTCCTCATACCAGGATATTCCGCGGAGGAATTTCGTTCCTAACAATATTTCACAAAGGCCGCGCTTACCCGCAACTGCTCCGCGGCTGGCGCTTGAGGCTCCTCCGGTCAACGCTCTGGCCGAAATTGAAGAAGAAGAAGTAGATTATGAAGAACCTTCGTCTCAAGGTGAAGATGATCAAGATGTCGGTGAACCGACTGGCGACTCTACTATCGGGTATATGGAATTTGATGAGGAAGAATCTGATGAAGAAGAGGGTACCCAGGGATATGCAAGCGGACAGTCATACGTTGTTTTTACCCGCTCGCAAGGAAAAGAAGCAGAGGTCGCTGCCCATGTACAGCAGGAGAAGGCTGTGTCAAACGCGCCTCCAATCATTGCTAAAAGAGGTAATCCTCTTCCTACTCAACTCCCTGGCAAGTCTTTTACAAGGAAATCTTTTCCCCCCATCTCTCCTCCAAATCAGTCCTCTCATGTTCCTACCAAGACCAGTAATCCTATTCCACCATCGTGAAGTGAGGGACTCATTCCTTCACCAACGCAACCCTTGGCCGCATTTGATATCATAGATCATGCAAAAAAGACCAAGATCCAAATGTCTGAAGCTGAGTACCTTCAGTCAAATCCCGAACAACTTGTAAGATTGACCAAGTATATTCAAAGTCAAGTTGTTGTATCTAAGCAGGTTTCCCCAAAAGGAATCCTTTCCACTCCTTCTGAATCCCACATAAATGTTGCCTCAACATCTGCATCAGGCAAGATAGAGCCTTTCTATCTCTCCCTCCTAATCAATGGTCACAAGTTGAGTAACTGCATAATTGATTCGGAGCTTCTGATAACGTCATGCCGGTAAAAGTCACCCATGCTTTGGGCCTCACCCTTACCAAGCCTTTTGGCAGATGTTATTCCTTGGAAACCAAGCAGGTTCGTTGATTGGCCAAATCAAAGACGCGCAATTTGCATTTGCGGCATTCCCAGAGAAAGAGAGTAAAGATGACCGTCCTCGTTGCTGACATTCTAGCAGCCTACGGAATTTTGCTGGGAAGAAGCTTTTGTAGCGAAGTTGGTGGAGAGATTCATATGGACTGGTCTAAAGCTAGAATTCCTGTCAAAGGTGTAATGCAGACTTTGGAGCCAGAATCACAAAAGAAGTACTTGGTTACTAGCTCTGAGGACCCCAAAGCTCAAATCCTTTTTGAATCATCAGGGATGGGGAACTATTTCTTGTCTACCGAGTCTGACAAAATGGTTGTTCTCATTCAAGAAGGAGATCTTAATAAGATTTGGACCTTGCAGTTCGATGGCAGCTGTGCAACCAGTGGATGTGGCACCGGGCCGTGCTAATATCTCCCGAGGAAAAGTCATTCCTCTCTCTTTCAAGTTGCAGTTTTTAACACAAATAATACTGCTGAGTATGAATCTTTGCTACTTGGCATGCAAGCCACAAAAGAAAGAGGGATTAAGAATCTGAAAGTGCAAGGTGATGTAGAGCTAGTTGTGAATCAAGTTAAAAGGATTTACCAAGTGAAGAATGAAAGGCTCGGGCATTACCGTAATGCGGTGTGGGATAGCATTGAAGAGTTTGATGCTTTTTCAATTGAATCCATTTTAAGAGCCCAAAATGACATGGCCGATTCATTGGCTGTTTAAGCATCCCTCATGCTTCCTCACCCAGGTTTGAAAACAAACAAATACACCATTGAGGTGGTTTTCCACCCGAGCGTGCCAGACAATTCTCAGCATTGGCAAGTGTTCAACGATGATAATCAACTCATTGCCTTTCTAGAGAAGGCGGAAAATTTTAAAGAATTGCACTTTGAAGGATCTACTTCCACTTGCCGTGAATCAGTCACCGATTAGGACGATGAATCTGAAGGGAACGACAACATATGTCAGCTCAAAGGAAATAAAATTCCAAAGGGCCTGGTTTCTCTGGAGCGGCTGTTTGACAGGCATGACCGTTTTGTGAAAAAGAAGAGGTGAGATGATCCTGACTCATCCCCAGAAACCGAACCGGTCAATATAGGTTCGGTAGAACACCCGCAGTTTGTGAACATTGGAAAATGTTACACGCCTGAAGAGAAGCGGAAATTTGTCAAGTTGCTAAAGAAATATATGGATGTATTGGCATGGTCCTATGCCGATCTAAAGTCTTTTAAGCCAAAGGACATCCAACATGACATCCCATTGAAAGAAGATGTCAAAGCCTTTCGCCAGAAGCAGAGGCATTATAATCCTAAGATTTCAGGCACCATCCAGGCCGAAATTCAGAAAATGCTGGATGTGAGAATCATCTTTCCTATCCATCACAGTACTTGGGTAGCAAATATTGTGCCAGTGTGCAAGAAAAATGGCGAGATACGCATATGCGTAGACTTTCGCAATTTGAATCAGGCTTCCTTGAAAGACAACTACCCACTTCCTATAATGGATCAAGTTCTGCAAGCAGTAACTGGATCAGAGATGTTGTCCATGCTTGATGGTTTTTCAGGCTACAATCAGATTGAAGTTTCACCTGAAGATCAATTTAAAACAGCATTCACTACTCCCTGGGGTACATTTGCCTACAGCAGGATGCCTTTTGGCCTAACTAATGCTGGCGCCACTTTTCAGTGGCCATGGACTTTGCATTCAAAGGTATGATGGGGAAGGTCATTGTGGTTTATCTAGATGACTTAACTGTGTTCTCTAAATGACGAAATGATCATTGTGATCATTTGGAGCAAGTATTGGCCAGGTGCCGAGAACATGGGATCTCCCTAAACCACAAAAAGTCTATTTTTGGAGTCACAGAAGGAAAGTTGCTAGGGCATGTGGTTAGCAAAGAAGGAACAAAGATAGATACCAAAAGAGTTAAGGCTATTCAAAGCCTTACTCTGCCTACAAGCAAGACTGGTGTTCATTCCTTCTTCGGAAAGGTGAACTTTCTTAGGCGTTTTGTTCCTGACTTTGCTGAGAAGACTCGTCACATATTGAACATGATGAAGGGGTCACTAACTTTGAGATGGAGCGAGGAAGGGAAAAGGTCATTTGAAGAAATAAAAGCTTCCGTTACTCACGCACCAGTCCTGGTATGTCCCGATTTCTCCAAGGACTTCATCATGTATAGTTACGCATCTGAGCATACTGTGTCCGTAATCTTGATGCAAAAGAATTCGGAGGATGTTGAATCTCTTATTGCATTCATGAGCTCTCCCCTCAAGCCTCACGAACTAAAAATGTCTCAACTAGAAAAGCATGCCTTCGCTATTGTCAAAGCGGTAAAAAATTTCAGGTATTACATTCTAAACTCTCATACGGTGGTGCTGGTCCCTGACACGGTGGTCAAATCAATTCTAACTCAACAGGAGTTAGGAAGCTTGCGAGGAAATTGGATCGCAAAGGTCCAGGAGTATGACCTGGATATTAAACCAACCAAGTTGGTAAGGGCAAGGGCCTATGTCAGCTTATGGCTGAAAACAAAGATTCAGAAAACCCTGATGAAAAGGATGACTACACCGATGAAGCACAAGACCGGCTGGAAAAACCCGATTCACTACCTCTGGTCTTATTTGTTGCGACTAGTGATGAATGGTATTCCGATATTGCTTTCTTCCTCACCTACGGCGAATGCCCAGTGCACCTAACTACAAAGGAGAAGTGCACTATAAAGCTCAGAGCAGCTAAATATGTCATCTGGGATGACGGTTTATATAAACGTGGGATAGATGGCGTCTTTTTGTGATGTGTTGACAAACCACAACAGGTAAAGTTACTCGAAAGTTTTCATAATTCAGCCTATGGAGGTCATTTCTCTTCCTCCGTGATAGCACATAAGATCATCCGAGCCAGGTACTATTGGCCGACGCTCTTCCAAGATACAGCCACCTGGGTGGCAAAGTGTGAACCTTGCCAGCAGTTCGTCGGCAAGCCCAAGTTGGCTGCTTTTCCCCTTAGGCCTGTCATTGTCAACGAACCATTCAGGCAATGGGGAATTGATTTTATTGGTGCACTCAATCCTCAATCGAGTGCCGGACATAGTTATGTCCTTACAATGAACGGATTACTTCACCAAGTGGGTGGAAGCCATACCTGTCAAGCATGCCACTTCTGAGGTGGTTTGTAATTTCATTAAAGAAAATATCATTGTCAGGTTTGGCGTTCCAAACAAGATTATTGCTGATAATGCTTCTAACTTCTCCTCGCGAGAAGTTATTAGTTTTTGCTATGAATATGGGATAACTTTGGCTCATGCCTCAGATTATTACCCTCAGGGAAATGGTCAGGCGGAATCCAGTAACAAGAACTTGGTGACCATCATATGAAAGTTAGTGGATGAGAATCAACGAATGTGGCACAAGTCTTTGTACGACGCTTTGTGGGCCGATCGTATTACTCCCAAGAGGTCTCTCGGCATGTCACCTTTCCAAGTGTTATATGGCACTAATGCTGAGCTTCCCATTTCTGCTTTGAACTTCTGCGCTCTGCGATTGCACGAGCTATCGAAGATGAAACTTTCCAAAATTCTCTTAAAAAGAGGATCATGTATCTGAACTTGAAGAAAAGAGAGTAAGAGTGGTCGACAGGATCACCGAACATCAGAATCAAGTCAAGAGATTATTCGATAAAAAAGCTAAGCAAAGGGATTTCCAAGTGGGAGACCTCATCCTTCTGTGGGACAAGCGAAGAGAGCCAAAGGGCATGCACGGAAAGTTTGATTCCCTGTGGAGAGGGCCCTTCAAGATCAAGCAGCTCAATGGAGAGAATAGTTTCTATCTCTCATATCTGGATGGAACCGAGCTCCCGCTTCCTTATAGCGGGCAACACCTAAAAATCTTCAAGAAGTAGAGCTTGCTCTCTTCTTTGTACAGTTTGCTTTAGTTGTGTGTTTGTTTTCATCGTGTGTTTGCTTTCGGTTTGTTGTGTGTTTCCTTTGTTCTCCCTCCGGTCGCCCTTGTTTTTGACTCTGTTACCCAATGGATAGGCACATGAGATCTGGGATTCTCTACCCCCAAGTTTGCTCAGGGATAGTCCCCAGAAAGAGCCAGTTGTTATCCCGTAAAATTGACAAGGGCAATTTTACCGATAACCATACCGAAAATTTTGTTCCGATCCCTCGTCAGGGATCCCTTGCGTTCGGAACGTTGCAAAATCCCTTTTCCGGAAATCTAGTTTTCCGAACTTAGTCATTTTTGGTCTTTTGGTTGGGCGCATGGAATTACTATGTAACACCAACTTTTGGTGCACCCCCTTTAAATCCTTTGGCGCATATTTTCCTATGTCAACAGACCTTTTGGTGCACCTTGATATGTTGAGTCTTTCCTGCATGCGCCGTGGCACATGCGCCTTCGTGTTAGCAACCCTTTTGTTGCACCACTTTTTGTGCGCCAAAGGCGCACATATCTTTGTGTTGTCGAGAATTTTTGGTGCGTCATAGGCGCATACTTTCCGATGTCGATGTAATGATTTCCATGCGCCACTTGAAAAAGTTTGTGGCACATTTATTACTGACTCACCTATATATATATATATATTTGTGCGCTTGCAATGTCATTATCACTAGAGCAATCACGTTTTCTTATTATATTCTCTGAGCCTATCAGCATGCCTACCTTGTTGTTTTCAAACACGTAGTGGACCCGTTTGCACATTCTTCACTATTTATCCGGGTAAGAGGATCTTATCTCTTTCGTGTTTTGTGTTTTGGTTCTTTGTTTGCTTGTTGGTTTGGTTTTGGATTGGAAAGAATGAAATATTGAACTAGCTCCCCCTACTGTCTTTCCACATATTCCTCCCCCTCTTTCCAGAGTTGCTGGTAGAGGAAGCTGTTCTGAATTCATGGTTTGAACCACTTTTAAGCCGTTTCATTACAAAAATGACCCTGCAAAAAAAGAAAAGAGAAGCTAAACCATATGAAAAACCCCTCTGAGAATAATTAAAGCTCTAAGAGAGACTGTATGTTTCCTTTTCCCCTTGGCGCATCTGTCACCCCTGCAACATGATCAAAACCTGCGCCAATGGCGCACCCATTATGCCTGTTACATCAAGAACATTTGTGCCCTCAAGGCGTGCCTCCTTCGCATGCTGCAAGTGCTAGCCTTGCACCCTCTTTGGTGCACCAACCTTATTTGTTGCATTACTTAAACATGCGCCTCTTGGGCGCACCCTGCACCTGTGCAACATCAGTGTATATCTGCGCCAAGTGCAAAACTATCGAAGGCGTGGGCGCATTCCCCATTACAGCAACATCATGTTGTGTAGACCCTCTGTGCGCCGCGCCAAGTTACCTTTGGCACACGAAAAGTTCATGTTACACAAACAATACATGCGCCTTTGGAGCATCCTGTCCCTATGTAACACCAAATCTCCATGCGCCCTTTGCAAAATGTACCCTTCAGTATCTATGCGCCATGCGCCTTTGGCACTGATTTAGCCCCTGCAACACTTTTTTCCTATGCACCTTACCATTTTGGCCCTGTAAGCTACAAACTTTCATGCGCCTGCGCCCTGAGCCTCAAAATCACTAACTCTTTCTTCTGTCAACACTTCAATGGAAGATCAAATGGCTAATACAACCTTTTTGTGTTGGGTCTCGCTTCTTCTTCGTGCAGATCAGCAACTAAGCTCGGAAGAACATATGTCTACATTAAGCAAGAGACCTACCAAATCCAAAGGCAAGGCCAAACTTACAGAAGAAGAGATGAAATATAAATATCGGAGGGTCGGGATGCTCCGACTCCCAGTGCCGCATGCGACACTGGACATCGAGACTCGAGTTGGGTAACATTGATATGGAGGAATTGCAGGTCGAACTCGAAGGTAACAAGAAGTCCATGGATGGAAAAGCGATGGGCGCGCCCTACACTTCAACTGGAGGAATCCCGGTCAGGCGCCGTCAACAATGAATTCATGATGGTGGTTGCCCGGTGCTTCTGACAAAAAGACACAAGGTGTGTCGTAAATGACAAGGGTGAGGTCGTCATTAACCTCACTGCCCGCCACTTTGAAATAATACTCGGCATTCCTCATCATCGGCACTTTGTGGCCGTCAGCCGAGAGGATTGCATTAAGGCCTGGGATGACAACGAAGATCAGTGCATGCAGCTGATGAACGAGGTCTATTTGAAAAACAAAAAGGTAGTGACCCGATGGCCACAAATCATTCACCGCAGTGATTTTTGGAGGAGCTCAGTGATACCATCACATTCCTGAGCAGGGTCTTTGGGCTTCCTGATGCCCACTTTTTCCATAAATGGATGTTGCGGTACTTAGAGACCATGAATAAGAATATGCCCGATCAGCGCTTCGAATGGGCAGAGATTATAAGCAGCACAATCTCGAACAGCTTCAACAATTCAATACAACAGGGAGATTCTACATGAATTCCTATGTTGTTTACGCTGCAGCATCAGAAAGAGACTACCCAGGCCTGATGCGGAGTGGGGTTTGGCCTCAGGTCAAAATATATGAATACTACCCAGAGTTGAGGCTGGAAAATAGCATCCCTCAATTCACAAAGATCAACGATGTGTTTTTCTACCACATCATCTGCCTGTTGAGGCCAAATATGACTTAGGGTCACACGACCAAGAGCATAGTGGTGGCCACTGAGAAATGGGGGGCCCTGTCACCCAATTTCCCACGTTCACCTATTTAAGAGCAGCCAAATTCTTGGGAGAGCCAACTAGACTGCCGAGGTATGTTGGACCCAAGCTGATTCTGCTAGAGCTGTCAAGGTAGCTGATCACCTATCATGAGAAGTGCCTCAAAAGAAAGAAGGGTGGAACTCCTTTCCCCCTCACAGTGGGCAGATATACATGCCTTACCCATCATAAGGCAAAAGACATGTTCGCAGAGCTGGAGCTGCTTAATTTGAAATATGATTTCTCGGCCAGGCCTACCTTCGACCCAAGAATTTGTCTGCCAAGGGCTAAGCTAGATCCAATCCACATCCCTCAGATCGAAGACATCTACATCGACGTCATTCATGAGGTTGAGCTCAGGAGAAAGGACCATTCTCACTTAGCCTTGGCAGAAATCATCCAATACGGGGTAGCAATTGTCCCCAAAGGCTTCCAAACTACGGAGGATGAAGTAGACCAAGTATATACTAACACAGATGGGGACAATTGGCCTTTTCTAGCCATTGATAGAACTAAGGCACCTCAGACGATTGAGGAGAGGGTCAAGGAGACTCTGCGCAGAACAGAGCATTGGTGCCGGATGAACGGATTAATCTACCTCGGGGTTGATTTCACAACCTCCCCATTGGGTAACGCACCTCCTCGATCTAAACAACAGCCTAAAGGTAAGGGCAAAGGCATAGAGGGTGAATCCAGCACCATTCAAAAAGAAGCTCCTGAGAGTCCTCCTTCCGCGGCACCCGAACAGGTCATAACTCTGGTTACGCCAGAGAAAGAAGCAAAAGAGGATATTCCAATAGGCCCATCCACTCAGGATGTCGGCATTGCTACAACAACCGAGGTCCCTTCTATCCCTTCTTCTTCTCTTCCTTCCCCTCCTCGAGTGACTCAAGCGACCATCCCTTTGGTCGTGTCCTCTCCCCCTTCTTCTACTATTCCTCCCGCTTCTTCATCCATCTTCTCTTCCCTCAAAGATCTTTCCCCCTCTATTTCTTCCCTCATCTCGAGCTCCCTTCCCTTCCTATGTCTTCCTTGGCTCTAGTATCCCTTCCTCCCATGGGCACTTCTTGGCTGTTCTCTCCATGCCGCCGCCACGTGTCTCCACATTTTTACCTTCTTCTACTTTCGCTGCCCCCTTCTCTGTTTCGGCCCTTCGCCATAAGTCTAGCCTAGATCTCCCAAAGCAATTAATTCAGCAAAAAGGAAAGTTCCCATCACTCCAATGGACTTTTCGTAATCCCATCTAATGGGGCAAAAGAAGCGAGAAGCCCGTCACACGCTTCTCTCAAAGTACTTCGGGAGAGAGGGTAATGGAGATCGCATACCCCAATCCTCTCAAGGAGAAAAAGGATCTATCTCCGACAGATTATATCTGTGACCCAAGTCACAATGGGGACGTTTCGAAAGTCTTGGGGAGGCCCTTTCTACTGATTGACGCCCTCAAGAAGCTTCGGGAAACAAAAGAGGAGAAAAGGCAAGCTGAAAGACCAAAATAAATATTTCTCCAAGCCTTACAAAAATGGGTAGTGCGCCTCCCACAATCGCCGCCGAGTCTTCGAGCTTCGAGCCGAGGAGAAAATTAATGAATATGCAAAGATCGGCGAGTAGGGTATGGCCGTTTCGCTTGGAGGAGCCAGATCCTCAAAGACAGTGAAAAAGTAATCACCAAGCTCTCTGACTTGTATTTGAACATCAACAAGGTGAACAAAGAGCTCCAAGCGTTAGTGGGACCCATATCGGAAGAGCTGGAACATGCTAGACTTCAGCACGAGACCTTTCAACAAATGTTCGACTGTTCAGTCGAAGATCTAGTCAAGTTTGGTGTCTTCGGCCATCCCAGGGCCCTCAACAAAATCATGTCCACTCTAGATTACCAGGTGGATCAGCTGGAATTTGTCCTAGAAAAGATCAACAAGGTGAAGGAAGAAGCCCTGGACGCGATGCACCAAATGGAACGGATCATTCTCAACATGTCGCCTAGGGTTGCTTACTCCTTCCTTGACTTTAAAAAAGCTGATGAAACCATCCAGATCTTCAAGGAGATCGTTTCTCAAGGGATGGGGCTAGAGGTCACTTTTGACGCAGAGTCTATCAACAACTTGCTGGCCTGTCGGGACTTCATTGGGTTACTCATTGAAGCGGAAAAAGACTATTCCAAACTCCCGAGAAACTCATAGATGAGCGGGAGAATTGTGAGGTGATCAGTGAGCGGCACAAGGATCCTTCCCAGGATCAACTAGGGCCCATGATCAACAAGTTTATGGAATACCACTCCCAATTCCATATCTCGTCACCTGAGCAACAGCAAAAGCAGTCCACTCCCTTTCGGCCGCAGGATGACGACGACGAGTAGCTTCTCCTCCTTCTTCTTTCTCTCTCTCTCTCTTCTTCGACTTTCTTTTTGGGAATATCTGGAGTATGTTGACACAAATGATGACATCATCCATGTTGCATCATGGGATGATGTCATCCATCAAGTTGTCAAAAGTCAACATGACTTTTAGATATTTTGTAAATATCTTTGTAAATAAGTGGTTGGCTCCTTTTTGCCTTCTTCTCTCTCCTTCTTCTATAAATACCCCAATACTTGTTGTATTGGGCATGAGTGAATATCTTTCAGATGAAAAATAGAAGTGAGGAGAAAAGACTTTGAGCTTTTTTGTAATGAAGGAAAATATTAATACAATATTTGGACTTTGTGTTGAATACATGTGTTATGTATATTAGATCTTTCTTACGTCGGATCGTGTGTTTATTCTATTGGATGCATACATTTTATTGTCATTTATTCATCATCAGTATTGCTTTGCTCGTTTATGCAAGTAGGTTTGGCTCTGTTTACTACCAATCCCAAAACATAAACCTTCTGACCTTTCTGCTTTGGAATTCATTTCTTTTCTCCCTTCGGACCTGCTCTTTCTTCATCCCCTCTTCCTTTCCTTTCTTTTCACAGTCGGAAACACCCCTACTGGGATGAGATCCCAAACCCCCGAAGGCAGAATTTGTGAGACTTGCACAGATTCCTGCTGGTAGAATAGCAATAAACCAGTTTCACTTTGCTGACTCAAAGAGGGGCTATGCCCTGCACACTGTTGGCTCGTTTATCCATAGATCTACCCAAGCGATAGATTTTCAGACCAACACAATCAATTCACTGTCACCAAAGACTTGTAAGTTCTTTATTTTCTTCTTGATTGCCCAATGCATCCCTTGCACCAAGGCTTCATATTCAGTAGTGTTATTGGAGCATGCAAACTAAAATCTAAAAGCTGAATAGTACTTTACTCCTTGAGGTGAAACAAGCATGGCTCCACCTCCTGCACCTTGTCTACTCCTTGATCCATCAAAAAACAGCTGCCATACCTCATTGTCATCTTCATGGTTTGGCTTGGTGATGCTAGGAATAGGCTGATTTTCTTCATGTATGCAATAGACCCCTAGCTCAGATTCTTCCACTTCTTGATAAGGATCAAAAGCATGTACCTTGTTTGCCCATTCATCAAGAGTTAGATCCGAGATGCTTCCAACCTTGGTGTCAGCTTCATCGGTGCTTGGGTGGTCTTCTTGATCAAATGTTGAACAATTGGCATTGATCTGACTTGGAGTGTAAGGCTCAATGTGGAAGTTTGTAATAGGTTCAGACATGATTGTAGCTTTGGTTCCATACCTCATTCTAAACAACATGTGTGACCAATCAGCAGACAAATATCCTCCAATCTTGGCTGTGAAGTCCCTTGACAAGCATAGGGCAAAGAGTGGTGGAAGGTCTATAACTGATACATCTTGTAAAACAACAACATTTGGACATGCATGCAAGGTAAGACTCAAGTTTCTAATCACTCCAACTATTGTTACTGCTGTCCCATCCAGTTGCACTACTCCTTTAGATATGGTTTCATCTCTGGAGCCCTAGCTGATCAGCTATTTGTTTAGGCATCACTGAGCTACTTGCCCCAGAATCTATCATGTAATTGTGCACTAACTGATTTCCAATTATTAATGAAACATAGAAAGGAGGGGGCTTCAACATTTTACCTTGTTGTCCTCCATGATTCCCTTCAGGCTGGGCAGCATTTGTGAGCACTTTCTCTTGCATCTGAACTTGCGATTCAAAGTTGGCAGATCCTTCATGGCAGCTTGTAGCAAATCTCTTTGGCCACGGGATAGATAGGGATTCCCACATTGATATATTTACATTTGTCTTCTTCATCCGATCAATGATATCTTGAATGGTGACGAAGGATCTCTTTGTTTTCCTTTTTCTTGTACCTTCACTCCTTGCACATGGGCAGCAATAACTAGTATTTGAGTTGGTCTAGGAGTTGTTCTTGGCTGCCCTTGTGCATTTGAAATTGAATTTTACTTGCCAACCATTTGTGGAGCCATGGAAGGTTGTGGATTGGTTGGAGCTAATGGTTGTTCTTCACCCAAATTCCTTCTTTTTGACCTTGTGTTGGCTGCAACACCTTGGGAAACTACCTGATTCATGCCACAAAAATCCTCTGCTTGCCAATTTACCAACGTGGTGTCATTTGGGGCTGATTGTTGTTGGAATGTTTCTTGTTGTTGGTTGTTTCCTTGACTGCCCTCACCCTCCACACCAGTAGTTGTCACCATTAATGCTTGATTCAAAGCACCATTGAAGCACATGGATTGGTTATGAGGTTCATTGCATGGAAAACACCAGTCATACTCCTGAGTAATGTTGTTTTGTGTTGGCACCAATGCCTTAGAGAGCGAGATATGGCATTTGGATTGTAGGGCTGAAATGGTCTATTGGCAGGAGGCCTTGTTTGATTCATATTTGCATTGATTCATATTTGTAGCTAGATTAGGTGGTCTTTGTGGTTGTTATGGCTACTGTTAGGCTAAGCTTGGGGCTGGTAAGAAGGTCTAAAACCTTGAGCTTGTTGCCTTTTGAGAGTAACCACTCATTGCCTAGGTTTTGTAATTGCTTCATGACTTCTTGAAGCTCATTTGGGGCACTTGGAGATGAAGTAGAAGCTTCATTTGAACTCTGATTTCTAGGAGTGGGAGAAGGAGCCAAATTAGGTGCTTGATTGGTATTTGGACTCTCTAAACTTGGAAACAATGGCATGGGAGGTCTAGGGGCTAGTTTGCCCGCTTGGATCAAACAATTTTCAGCCCTAATAGCAATGTTATAAGCCATAGGGATAGTTATGCCTCCCATGGACTGAATCAACATAGAAATATCAGAATTTAGAGCTTTGAGATAATAGAGAAAAGCACCTTCTGCTGTTGGCCTAACTGCCACTGGAATTCTCTCCCAAGTCTTTTGAAATCTGAAGTTGAAATCGGTCAGCTGTTCATTGGGAGCTCTCTTGATGGTTGTCAGCTGCTCCAAAAGAGACAAGTTGTCTCCCTTCTCTCCAAATTGCTCATGAAGTGCTATACACAGTTGATTCCAATTTGTGATAGAACCAGCTCTAAGGCTTCTAAACCATTGCAATGCTTTCCCCTTGAATGAAGATGCCAGTAACTTGACAACTACTTGCATCTCATTGATTTCATGAATTGCACAAAGGTTAGCAATATCCTTAACATGATCACCTGGAGTAGTCTGATTTTCTCCAGTGAAGTATGGAATGTTCTTCAAGGCTGCAATAGGAATTGGATGTTGTGCATTGAGGGCAAGTGGGTTGTTTCCTGTGAAGTTGACATAGGGGTTGTTTTGTGCCATTCTAATTGGTCTTAAAACCCTTGTTGACTGAATGAAAGGCCTACCAGGTGGAGGAGTTGAGAGAGTTCTGTTTGGTGGAGATGGAGACCTTTGAATCCTTCTCCCACTTTGCCTTACTCTTGGAGATAACTGCAAATATTCAAATAGCACCTCTTCTTCTCCAGCTCTTGACCTTGTAGTGATTCTTCTCATGAGTTTTCAGGCCTGCACTACTAAAACCAGTTGATTCTTCCCCTTGGAGTCACTAGATATGCAAATTATAGCTCTTTTCAAGAAAGAAAATTACAGCAGATGCACATCAACTTTGCTGCAATAAAAATGAGACCTCTAAGGTCCCACCGGGCATGCCAAAACTGTTGTTGCAAATCAGCAGCACCCCTGGATGCAAATCAAGGTTCTAAATGATGTTTAGAGCATCCAGTGTGATTGCACAACATGGAAATCTCTCTCCAAGTGTGGGACTTGTGAAAATGAGAGAGGAATCTCTAGAATAGAGGCTGGTTCCTCAAAATCCTTTGATTTAGATCTATATTTTGCACAACTATAGAGGTTCTAATCCTAATTCTACCCTCGATTGCAAGGAGACGGGGATAAAAAGGCAAAAATGAAACTAAACTAAAGATGGTGATGCACAAAAGTAGTGGTGAAACATTTTTGCCATGTAAATAGACACAAATTCATAAAATGCAATAAGGGAAAACATACACAAGCTGATAGATGTAATTAGAGGTCTTAAAATGAAGTAAAACAATACAAACAGAGGATTGAAAGCATTCACGAGTTTGCTGCATCAATTCCATGTAAAAATCTCTTGCATTCCACCATCAAAGAGGTATAAACTGTTACAAACTCTGAAAAAGGTCGATTCTTACAACTATCACTTCTTTGGAGGTGAAAGAAGAAGTTTGCAATGCCAAAAAGTGTTCAACCATGAAGAAATGAGCCAAATCTGGCTTTTACAATGCATGGGTCGAGCCCAGGAGAGAGAAAACATGAAAAAATGTGGAAGCCATTCCCCATTGACCAACATGCATTAAAAATAGCATTGAGGTCCTTACAAACCCATGCCCTGACATTTTTGACCATGCTGGAGAAGAATGCGACCCATTTTGCATTAAAAATGGTTGTTGAAACGTTAGTTATGTCCATGGGTGCATACCAGAAGCATTTTTTTATTTTCTCCCTCCAAACTGAACCAAAATTCAAAATTGACAATGGAATCTTGTAGATAATTTCACCAGATTTCCATTGATATAAAGAACATGAAAATCGAGCTTTGGATCGAAAGTTATGGCGATTTGAATTTTTAGGGCAAAAACAGGCCAAAATCGGATCGGCGAGCAAAAAGTTTGAATTTTTACCCGTTTGTTCTTTGGAACATTTTTCAAATTTTCCCCACGCTTCACCACTCCAGGTGCAACATGGCACATTCTGATTGGGCGCAGGCCCTTCCTGACCATTTTTTCCTTCGGGTCGCTTGGTGTTTTTCGCCCTTGGACACGTGACAACTCCTGATTGGCTGCGGGCCTTCTAGGGGAAAATTTCCCACCAAAACTCCGTTGAGCCATAACTTGAAAAATACATGGAGTTAGGAGGAAAACTTCACCTTTCTGGAAAGCTAAGAAAGAGTTCTATCCAATGGTGCCATTTCCATAAGGTTTTGAGTTCTGGAAAATAAAATATTCTGTCGAGGCACGAGAGAAGGAAAGATGTAAAGGAGTTAGCCACAAAATGAGCAGGGGGCACATTTGGGATAACATGGGTACATCTTTTGGCATATGTCTTTGGTGCTGACTAAAGAGGCTTCGTCACACTAGCATCCTACTTGTATTTAATTATAAACCTGGTCAGTTTATTTTTTGTCTAACCATGCTTTCCATTAATGAATTTTTGAAACTAGACCATGGAGAAGGCATCTTCAGTATCCAGTTTTAGTATTGATTTTGTCTATTCTGCTTCTAAGCACCTGTGCTACGCACACTGCAATGTGTGCAGCACCATTCTTGCAGTAGACGGTGGCCACCACTTTATTTTTTCCTGCTCTTTATCTTTTAGTTGGAGTAGTTATTGTCTCTGAGCAAGATTTGTCTCTTTGACTCTTTCTCTTGTGTGGAACTTTCACAGTGTTAATCAATACAATAACTACTCAAAATAAAAGATAAAGAGCAGGAAAAACAAAGTGGCAGCCATCGTCTACTGCGAGAATGGTGCTGCAAAGATTGCAGCGTACATAGCACAGGTGCTCTGAATCAGAATAAACAAAATCAATACTGAAACTGGATACTGAAGATGCCTTCTCCATGGTCTAGTTTCAAAGAAGTCATTAATGGAAAGCATGGTAAGAGTGACACATACCAAGAGATGCGCCTTCAAACATATTTATGAAATTTGTGAAACACATTTAAGGAAATGCAATTGGCAGGTTTAAAGCCAAACTGCACAACATTTATGAGCATCTTCCCAGCCTCTGGCAAAATGGGAACTTCGGAACAGAGCACATAAAGGCATAAGGAAAAGAAAAATGGAACATGGACATGTCTCAAAATATTTAGTGTATAGGTTGAGATCGAGAAGTACAGACTGGCGAGTTGATGTCAATTATTACAAAGCAAGTGACTGAACCAGATGAATATAAAATATAAACTATAAAATACATGAAGGCTGGCAGAAACAGGCACATTCATTTATTGGATGCACTGAGTAATCCCTTTTTGATTGAATAACAGATCAGAATATCAGTTTAAATCAATTCACCCGTGTTGTATACAATCAGAAACAACATTTTTTATGCTAGAGAATGAAATTACTCTGGCCTAGCCCCTAATACCAGGTGGAAAATCAAAATTACTTGCAAAGAGAATGGAAGGACTCTGGGTCAATGGCTTAAATGTAACGTTAGGAAAAGCAGTTCTATGCTTAAGAGATCACACACAAAGACACTGGGACATCTTGTTTTCGATTGGATTAAAATTCAGAGCACTCTCATTTAGTCCATGTTTCCAAAGTATTACTCTTACATCTGGGATGGACCTACTTGCCCATTCTAGCCTGCGCAACGCTACACCAATAACTGCTGCAAATGCAAAAGAACTTGAAGGATATATATATATAATAACTTATATATATATATATATATATATATATATATATATATTTTGTGACCAATTTAGTGCTGCGGGGTCATAAGTCTGCACACTATTTTATTCTATTCATTCTAATGTCTTTGTTATGTTTTATGTGTTCTTAGAAAAATCCATGGGGTCAGTATATTATTTTCTATTCAGGGGATAGTTTTGTGGCTTTTTGGGTCCAAATATATTTGGGCTTTTAAGGCATTTTCTAGGCCCGAGAGTAAAGCACATAAAAGATATTCAACTGATCTTTGTTTTGTAAGTAAAACACCATTTTCAGTTCGTTTGAGAAAATTAACAGTATCAGATAACAATCTGATCTTCATGTCAAGGGCTTTTATAGCTGCAATAACATGTTTTGCATACATGGTTGAAAAGCCAAACAAAATCAGAGGTCGAGTTGTAACGGAAATGGGTGAGCTTAAGAAAATCACAAAGCCACGAAAACAGAGCAATAAGCTCATGACATTGGACAGAAGCTTCGAAACGGGCAACAAACTGCAGCTGGTGATGGGGTTTGGACTGCAACTCACACAGATCTTGTCAACTCACGATTGCATGTTCGTGTGATAGAGTGAGTACAGGGTCTGTATGAGTACAGAGAAAAATGCAGTTGGCCATGGGATTAGACGCAACTTCAAATCACAAGAAACATAAACACAGAGAAACATAGGAAAATTAACATAAACAAAAACACAGAACTTAAATTGCATTGCCATGAAAATTCACCTTGCTCTTCAGAGTCCTTCACCTCCTGGCGGGCAGATGAAAATGAGAAAATAAACAGCGTGAAAGAAACAAACATGTTTTCCCTCGAGCCACTCAAAACTGTCAAAACCGACCTAATCTGTACATCACAGTCAATGCATTAATGTTTTACAACTGCTGCGTTTTTTCACTCAACAGTGCACATAAAGGCAATGACCAATAAAATGTTGCCAGAATAAAAAAATCAAAACCTAAAACTATAGTCCAGCCCCATTTAAATACAGATGTCACAATCCGATTGAAAACAATGCAAATGTTTAATTGGTAAAGTGAAGACAATATCCATGCCTTCGGTAGGATAATAAAATAAAGGTTGAAAAGAATAAAGAACAGATCCCGAATGTTTTTCTCACAAGAATTAAATTAAGTATTAACCAACTATAAACATTCAATTTATAAGATTAATCCTATGGTAGTTGAACAGCAAAATGCATCGCATTCTAATTCGAGTGGCGCTCACTAGATAGTAAATATTCCTTGCATTTTGGCATACTAACTATAAGAAAACATCACATGGTGGAGGGAGTAGCAACAACCCTTCCCACTCCTGTCTTTTCTGAAATTGGTTCAATTATGCTAACTATTTCACGTTCTTTCTTTCTTCAATCTTGATCTTGGCAGGTGTCTTTCTTACTAGGTGTGGGTCACCGGGAGCAACTGTTCGGATGGGTTGTCATTTGGTTGGGAGACTATTTACTTTGTTGTTCGGGTGGCCCTTCTATGCTAGATCAAAGTTGTTACAATTGAATCTTGTGGGTTTGGTTTCCGCTCGAAACTCATGCAAAGGGGACGCTTTAGAGGGGACTTTGTGCGTTCTTGTTTCACTGACTTTGTAGTGTGTGGGTTTCTTTGGCCTGTTTCATTTGGCCCATGTGGGTTTTGATCTAGGTTTGCTGGTATGTATGTTGCAGAACTCATTTTTATAGTGGCTTCATGGTCTTGCATCTTCTTTGTTTATTTTTGGCCCCTATTCGGATGGGGTTGCTTAACTTGTTGGATAGTTTGAGATCCGGGGTTGTAACTTGTAAGGGCGGCCCTTTCTCCCCTATTTCTAGGTTTTATGGTCATGGGCTCTGTTGACACTCTCCTCGATGATTTGCTTGGTTTGGAATCTATGTTCCCCTACTTTGCTGCATGTGGTGTGTGATGGGATTTTTATTCGCATGTGGTTTCGTGGAGCCCCTTTGGGGAAGCTCCTTTTTCAAATGTTTTTAAAGTGTGACAACATTTCTTTGTGTATTATCTGTTTCTTTTCGGGATGGCTTAGGGTTCTATGATCTAAGCTAGATACTTGTTCCAGGACTTGCTTAAGGTGATCCTGCTAGTGGTTTTGGGTACGCAGAGTTCGTTTACGGTTGGATTTGTTCTTGGGAGGCAAATTTTCCTTTATTTGAATCATGCTTGGTCTCAACACCTTTTAGTTGCTTGTTTCTTGTTGGTTACACACAGGCTCAATGGAGCCATATTCACATTCTAGTCCATGTCTGGCTCGGGGTGGACTCTGTTGTTGCCCTTTAGAGCTTGATTAGTTTTCGGAATTTTGTTCCCTATCTCGTTGCCTTCTCTGATTCATGGTTATGCCTCAGGGAAGTCGTAGCTCTTGCTTACAAGTGTATCTACTTTATGGAGTTGGTTTCAAGTTGATGCTTGAGAGATTTTTATACATGTTTGGAGATTCTGGACTTGGACCTTGGCAAACTCAAGTTTTAAATTGGTAATATCACTTTGAGTCGAGATCCATGTATAGGGGGGGGTCCCTTCCAAAACCCATGTTGTTTATTCTGTTGATGCACCCTTTTGGTTTCGTGTTGCTCATAGAAGTATTTTTTCATACACTTTGTGAACTAGTTCTTGTTTGTTGGCCGAACCGACCGAGGCGGATTAGTGCAGTTCTTTGGATGTTTGTCTTAATGTGATTTATTGTTTCATCTCTCTTGACATTGTTTAAGTTTATGGGGGCCCTTTCAAAACCCTTGCCTATTTACCCTTTACCAAAAATAAAATTGCAAGAAAACACCCAAGAAAGACAGTAATTAAGTTACATGTTCACAGGGAAGGAAGAAAAGCTGATTTTCCTTTGAGAGAATGGTATCAGGAATTTTACAACCATTCCATATCACATATTCATCTGCATGATGAAAGCTTCACATTAGTAAATATTTAATGCATAAAAAGGAATCGAAACAAATCTTGATTAACACCTCTAATACCCCCATGCAACCCCCTGTAATATGTAAGCCCAAAACAAAATTCTGTGTGCTTATTTTTTTCTAAAATGCTTTGCAACTATATACACTTTTGTTCTCTTTTAAAAAATAATCAGTAGTTCCATTTAGTAATTTTCTTCAAGTTTGTGACATCCACCCAAAGACATTAGGCTTAACCTAAAAGCCAAGACAATCTAGTTACACATATCAAATAGTTAAAGAAATAGAAAGTCGGTATCTTACATCGTGGGTACCATTCAAAAGGAGCAACATGTAAATACTCAAGGTTCTTCCACACACAATCCTCCCAAATGATTTTATAATTTAGTCTATCAATTATTGAATTAATCAACTAGCAATCGCATGTGTTTCATGAGATGTGAACGCCGAACGGTATATGTTATCTGATTTAGAGGTATAGTTATTAATTTTGTACTTGATGTTGTTAAGGTGTTCGAGTGATGTTGTAATTGTAGAAATATAGTTGATCCACTTAATTTGAAGGTTATTTCTACATTTCAAACTTGTTATAAATTCGTACATGATTACTTGTGATATCGTTTTCGATAGTTAATTAATTTTATAGTTGATGTTGTTAGTTGTGCATCGGTTGTTCAGTTGGTGTTTTGTTGGAGAAACATTTATTATACAATTGATAATGTGTGTGATTGATAGTTGTAGTGTAGGACTTTAGTTGAAACATTACATTGAAATGTTGTATGTGTACATTTAATTATGTTACAGATTCGTACATTTAAAGTTGCATATCATATTTGAAAACATCAAATAAATGAAGGTATATGTACACATAATGAGACATGTATACATTTGCAGTATTTATATCATGAATGGTAGCCTTTAGTGGGCAATTTTAGTTTCAATAAACATGATTACATTTGATACCCCTTGAATGACTGTGCCGCTTTGGATAGAAGAAGTGTTGAGTATAGTAGTAGTGGAGGTGCTATCAAAGCAAAGGGTAGTATTTACGATGGGTTGAGTGATAGTAGTCTTGCTTCCTCCTTTCTTCTTGCTCCGAGTGTTGGTACGTGTGCCATATTTGAGTATCTCTCAAATGAAAAAGTAGGTGAAATGTATAGATTTGCAAGCGAGGGAACTTTGGAGAAAGCTGTGAATGTCAGACCCTACCTTTCAATGGTTCCAATGTCAACGATTTCTTTGTGCAAAGTAAGTCCTTGCGACTTGTGGATAGTTAATCCCTAGGCCATTTTAATTGGCAATTATCTTTGATTCCCTCTCGAAATAGGGGGTATGGGAATATGTAACGGGTTGGAGGGATCCCAACATGGGCCGTTGTATCTATCAAATTTTACAACAACAAATAAAGGTAATGCTGGTGGTTGCATTGATGCATCGTAGACAATGTTAGTGATTGTTCCTGTGGCACCATTCACGAGGCCTACATCAACCCATAGATTTGCAATAAGCATGATTTTTTGTTGTTTGCACAACAGAACTTTGTGTTCCAACTGATCATCATCAAGATTTCTGGTCCAGTCTTCCTGTTACTTTTAGCAATGGATTGGGTGATCGAAACATTCAATGCCTTCAACATTTGTAGGTTGTGGGAGTCCACTAGATCATTTTTGTAAACAAATGTGGTGTGTCCTTAAAAATGTTGAGCTCCTGCTGAGTTACGTGTGTCTCTGTGCGAGACATTAGGAGTTCTCAATCCTCAATTAGAGGGGTTAAATCTCACATGTGGAGCAGTAAATTCTAGAATGAAACCTGTGCATTGGTTGTTCCTTGTTGCCAAAATATTGTTTGCAATGTAATGGAAGATTGAAATCCATTCCAAAGAGTTGCTCCCTAGGAATTACTTGCGTAAAGAGGACTATCCAAAACCGGTGGTAATTGCTTGAGGTCACCGAGGAGGATGGCTGATATGTTCCCAAATTCAGATGTTCTTGAGTGTGGGCAAGCTTCATGAGCCTATTGTCAATTTTTCTTAGCAACTTTGGCCTGATGAAACTCATTTCATCAATAAGAACATATTCTATATGTTTCAACGACTCTTGAAAAGACGATAATGCACTACCTTCAAGGGGTTTCAGTTCTTTGATTGGAATACGCATGGTTGCGTGGATTGTGGATGCAGAGATGTTGAATGTTGAAACACCGGTAGGGGCGAGCACAAGTAGAGGTGAGGGAGATGTGGTTGATGTTGTGAATGAATTCTGGATTTTATTTATTAGAAATGATTTTCTGTGCCAGTCATTCCTTGAATTATCAATCTTAGTGGAGGTAGAAGGGTTTTGTTTGCTGAATGGTGTAGTATGGTATCAAGAGCTATTTGTTGTTTTGGAGACAAAGGAAGTGTGGAAGATGGTGGTGTGGCATGTATGTTGTTAATTATGTTTTCCTTCTCTCTCTCGATGAATGATGAACCAATTATCTACAAATCATGGGGAACGTCATGTATGGTCTAATTATTGTGTATGTCAAAATCTCGTTTCCCCAACATTTCAAGATTATCTAGACCCATGTTGTTTTCTGGGGTGAAGTTGTGTGAAGACTTGCCATTCTTGCAATGGTTCTTATTGAATACTACATTTGGGCTTAGAGTTAGAACTAACATCTATAGCAAGTCCTTTGTCTGCGGTAGTGCATAGAACATGCCATGGTCTGTAGTTGTGCTTGTACATGTCCCAAGTGTCGTTGATGTCATGTGGGGTTGAGCCAAATTTAGATGCAATATTTTTGAAAGGCTTGTATAAAAGGAGTTATGACCAACAAAAAGGTCATATGATGTTGATTCTTGAGAAGGGACATCCACAAATCTTGAGTGGACCCGAATAATTGCTTGTGTCGGTTGCTTTTTCCATTTATCACCTTTACGGTTCTTGTTGTAGCTCCAATCTTAAGCAACTTGAATAAGTAATAGGTGTTCCATGGTTGTTGGATGAACTTTATATGCATCTAAGAAAGCGGTTGTTTGTTGTGTATCGGCGTCACTTTCAATGACACGTCTCATAATCCTTTTTCCAACATTTAATGATACAAATGGATGGCTGCACATAACAAGTGGCATTTTTTGCAGCATGTGGCATGTTTCTTATGTGCTTATGTCATGTTCAACAACTCTTTCTGCGAGCATTTTATGGATCACGATATGTGCTGGAGAATCTACGTCTGCGTCTCTTGAAAATCTGGATAGCATTTGGTGATATGTTTCTGAACGTTGCTCGACTTTCGAAGCATATTTTGTAATATACTTAAGAATGGCATGGCGGGAAAGTACCAGTTGGCAATCGACATTTTCTCTCCATATGTATATCATTGTTCGATTGTGGATGTTCAATTGGTCATCGCGTTTCTAGAAGGGAGGTACTTTATTTTCCCATCACTTTCAATGTGCAAGGAAGAAGTAGGTTTCCTAGCCCAGGAGCGTTATACTTGCACCACAAATTGTGATTGCTTTCTACGCGAGACATGTCTGCTTTGAACATTTAGGGTGATGTTGAACTTGATTAAGCGGTTCTTTGAGGTTTGCATGCAGGGAGGTGGATAGAATTTGTGTTATATCTAACAAGAAAGGGTCATCTAGGAGTGACCTGCGAATAAAATCCAAGCGGTTACAAGCCGATGGGGGTTCCAGGTAGACATGAACTTATCAAAGTATTGTTTTGTCACCTCAATAACTGTTGTATCCTCCTAGTCCATTTCGTCAACTTTTGGCACATTCTCGAGCCACAATAAACCATGGACATGTGTGGAGCCTCTATGTTGCCATTCATACCTGCAAGACGAGGGAACATAAATATTAGATATGTAGTTTGGAAAAACTTTGAAATAAGTAGATTTGATTACCTGTACCAAAGTCTATTGCTCCAAGTTCCTTCTGCAATATTTCTTTGGAAATATTGTGAATCTATGATGCAAGTATGTTGATACTTGATGAGGGTTAGAGACAATGTTAAGTGTTCTCCAACGTTGTGCAGCTTGAGGATCTATTGGGCATTCACCATGCATAATATTGTGGAGATCTGGCCATTTAGTGTCTGTAGCACTTAGAGTGAAGAATAAGGTTGGTGTCCCTAATTGTTCCACCATGTCTGAAAGCTCGCTTCTATTTTTTTCCCATAATGAACATGTCCCTCGAAGGATCAATCCAAAGCACATTAATCTATCGGGAGGTTTTCTTTGGGGCATTCCAGTAGTTGTCTTAGCAGCTCTCTAAATGTTGGAGGGATTCCAGATTCGGTGTTTTGTTTCATAAAAACTGCTGCCATGGATCAAGCCGTGTCACATTATGAGGTTTAGAAGGAAGTAACAAAATCTTGGGTGGGAACCAAAGCACCCATCATGGTAACACATCAAATGAAGAGCGTATTCATGCATTGGAACTTCTTTAATGTGGGGTTGTTGCCACATTGCTTTTCCTATCGGAAATAAAGTTGGGAAAGCCATTGAGAACATGCCTTCCGTATTGTATTCATTTATTGGCAAAAGCCCAAGCTCTGGCCATGGCATGGTAAATGGAGTGTTACCATCATGGTTGAGCAAGAACTATTTGATTTCCTCTTCTTTTGTTCTTGTATTGTGAGGTGTTGGCATGAAAGACGATGAGTGTTCATATGTTTCATCAAAGTGGGTGGGAACACCACTACCATGAGTTATAGAGCAAGTTTGCATTTGGGGCAGTTCCATTGTGGTTGTGTTGAGAGAGGAGGAAACATTTGATGACTTGGATGGTAGTGAGGAAAGGGCATCATCGTCGATTAAGACATCTTTGTAATAGGGATCATGTTGGATTTTATATTGCAAGGCTGCATAAACATGAGATCTATTGACGTAGAAATCATAATTTTTAAATTAGATCCTTCCCTTTGTATGAGAACTATGTCCAAATATCCAAGGCGGTGGGGTAGGGTCTTTGCTATTGAAGTAATGTTTTATGGGAAGCTTATGGTGTGTCCTGAGTATTTGTATTGCCCGCCACGTACTTGGGTGACTTGCATGAATGGATTAACTCGTGCGATAAGCATCTCCTCGATTTGGGTTAAAGATGCAAGAACAATAGGTTGTTTTTCAAGGTCCATGTTGTTCCATGAAGAGAAGCGGTGGCCTTGTTTTTCACTTTTGCATCTATTATAGGAGGGAAAGCCTTCAAAGGAAATTGTTTTAATTCTGGGTAATTTTCCAAGCAGATTGAGCAAGTTTGAATGGTCGCCAGCAAATCTATTATTTTGCTAAACTGATGTTGGGCTTCAATAGTCATCATCGAGGGCAAAAATATTGGAACTCTTTTTTTCTTAGCACTTAGGGTTTCAATTTATCATTTGCTTATTGCTTGCGTCATATCTATGCTTTACTATTTTATCAATTGCATGTGACTCTAAAATAAACTCTAGGGTTTTACAAATAAATTTCAATATTTGTTAAATCAGCTTCCACTAGTAAAGGTTTCAAAAATTTGCATTGGAAACCTATTAACTTCTCAGAGATTCGGGTGGTTTAGGCACCATTGACATTTTACATCAAGAGAAAGTGCTATGTACCAAATAGATAATTTGAAGCATGGAAGGGAAAGAAGCATGGAATGTGCTCCTACAAAATGGCATTACAGAAGGCTCCCCTTATGTCCGTACTTCTTGGAAAGGCATTGGATTTTCCAACCTTCTCATTGTTCCTATTCCAGTCAAAATTGGTTGGCACTCTTGTGCTAAAAAATATTTGGAACTCCTAGGAAAAAATCAAACCATGGCTCTTGTGGAATGGAAATGACTTCCATGAAGACCTTTCATTTAATTACCACTCTCTATGGTGGTCTCCTCTCATTCAATGCCAGGATTGTTGTCTAGTCAAGGTACCTTGGATTCCTGCACTCTACCTTTTTAAGTGATGCATTCATACCATCCAAGACCTCTTTTGAAAACACACTCAATCTTGGCTACCCTAGTAAGAGCTCAAATCTCAATTCAAATTGTCTCTTCTAGATCAATCTCTCATCAATGACATCATTTCCTTTGTGCCAGATCACATGATCCACAAAATTTCTATTCTTCCATCTCATCCCTGGTGGACTAACTAGAAGTGGTATGTGGACACCCCATTCTGGAATAACTAAGTTGGACGAGATTATGCATGGCTCTCTCCTCATTTTCCCATGGTGGGAAAACTCAATACCTGGTGGGGAGTTTGATCCTCACCATCAATTTGGGAAAGGAGATTTGATATTATTTGGTCTTCTGTTTGGAACCTAAAATTACTCACTTTATGTGGTGTGTTCTTCACAAAGGCCTTCCGCTTGGTGTTCATCTAGTTCACTTGGGAGTTTCTACCCCAAATGTCCCTTATGTGGTCATCTAGAAACCTTGCCTAACCTTTTTGGTATTTTTGCAAAGCCCAAAAGGCTTAGAATTGGATTAATTCTTTTTTCTCCCCTTCCAACCAATTTTTTTACTTGGCATCATGTTCTACTGGGAGACAATCCTCAAATGCTCCACAAATTTTTGCAGATTTGACATGCTTTCAGAGGGGAAATATTATTCTAGATTTGGAAAGAAAAGAATTCATATTTATTTGCTAATGTTGAAGCTGATAAGTAATTCTCTATTTATAAAAAATATGTGGTTATCATGAATGTATTGATGTAGATGCAAGCTCAAGCCAACAAAGTGGCGATCAAGGTGGAACATCTGCAAATGTCCCTTCTTCATTTGGGTGACACCCATTGCAATGTTTCTCATGAACCGTAATCCCCATCTCACCGCTCCCCGCCACAAGGTAATGTCAACTGACATCCCATAAGTGGTGGCTACAGGAGTCGCTCGCAATGACACTCCTTTAGTCAGGACCACGGTCTCCCCGAAGCCATCCTACATAGAGGATCTTCTCCCCTATGTCTTCAGACCTCCATTGGGGTTGGGATTCCCCCGCCTCTAAGATAGCTCGGCTGGGGATTGTCAGATGTGCCGAGCTACATACCTAGGATGGTCGAGCCTCCTGGCTCCACCCGAAAATTTTCCTAGTTTGTCTCTCACCAGCTTGCCCTCTCGGGCCACTGGTGAAGATATCGAAGATGGAAGCCATCCCATCTTTGGTTGGGATGTTCCACATAGTGGAAAATACCTACCTGGCTTTGGATGGCCATGTCAAGACCCACCCCCAGCAGGAAATAAATTCGTAGCGATGACTTAACTTCTCTTCTTTTTATGTTGCCTGATGCTATGCAATCAGTTGTGTTCCTAGGCTTTGTTGTTGGCTAGTTTGATTTTGAGGTTTTGGGATGTGCTTCCATACCGCTCATTTTTTTGTGAATTATCTAGTATCATTTTACTTGTTAATATAATATAAGATCTTATTCATAAAAATGTTTATAATTGTCTTGATTTATTGCATGATCGCATGCCACAATCAATCTATACAAAAACCTATCAAATGTAAGATAGGGGATGCATGTGTAACCATCATTATTCTTTCAAAATTACCTTCTAAAAAAGTACTTCGAAATTTTCTCCTTCTATGTAAGCATTAACCTAGCTTACAAAAATTAAAATGAAAATTTTATATGGCCAATATACTACACTTTATGACTGCAAATTTGAATATATAACACGACACCAAAATTACTCTCGAGACATGCAAACATAAGGTGCACATCTTTTAGTACCACGTGAAGGACCGTATTATCTTGGCACTTGTGAAGGGTTTATTGGTTTACCTAGAGGCGGTAGGAAAGAATGGCATTTGTGCAGATCTTCAATGGCAGGAAACATTAATGAAGCAGATTTAATAAAATTGAGGCCAATATTTCTGCCTTAACTGAAATTTTTATGAGATCTATGTCGACGATGGTGGGAAAGGGGAAAAAAGCCCACAGGAGGAAGAGACAGAGTTCTAGCAAGAGCACGAAGATGAGAATGAAGAATCGAGGAACATGTAAAACTTGAGCCCTTTAGCATTTACCCCCTTTCAAAGTAGAGGCCAAATTAGAAATACAACCTTCAGAGGGGCATGTAGATGAAAATAAACTCAACTACTTATTGAGGCAGCTTGAGATGTACTTTGGAGACCATGGGATCTTATGAGCGGAAACTCTTTTTTGCTTGTTTTTCTCATCGATATCATGGAAGAGCCTGCAACAACACAAAAATAAAATGGTAGAGTTCGGCATTCACATTGCATGAGTTTGGACTTCTGTGAAAAATTAACCATTAACCCTATAACCATCAAAATTTGCATGCAAAAGTGAAAACGACGTGCAAACAATTGTCAAATTTAATCCGTTGGAAAACGTCTAAAAGGCTGTCAAATTTAGCATCGCAGCAGAAACGTCTGGAGATCCTCTACCATAGGGGGAACGCCTTCGGTGTAATAACTGAATTATAGACTAGCAATCGCATGTATACAATGCAATGTGAATGCCGAATGGTATAAGTTACTTATTTGATTTTTTGGGATTCGATAAATGTGGGAGGGGACCCATGTTGCAGAATGGAGTACCTTCGTTGTGAAAAGTGTAAAGAACACATTTTGTACGTGTGGCTGCAAAGTGGAGAGTGACTAGTGACCAAACAAAGCAAGACTTCCAATGCCATATTCACTTCAAGCAAACAAGTTTGTATTATTGTACATGATACTTGAAAAAAATAATTTGTGAAGCTTCTGAACATTTTGTAAGGCAAGATGAGAATGTCAAAGTTCATTATATTCAACCTATTAATTAAATAAGTCCAAACAATGATTGATTTGTTGCTAGCCACAATTTCAATTTTCTTTCAGTTTTTATTCGCTCAGTATTGTCAATATAATAACTATGAAAATGGTACGTTTCTTAGAATGATAATTATATAAAAATTAACTGATATTATAAGAAAAATTAACTTTATGTTTCTTAGAATGGTTGAGTTAGAATGATGATAATGGATATTAAGAAGAACCAGACTTTGATTGGTGCCACGTTTTATCCACCTAAATTAATGAAATTCAGAAACCGTTTCTTCTTCGCCATTTTAAATATATACAATGCTATCGATTTTAAGTTACGTTATTTAATACAATGAAGTGTAGTAGAGCACCATGAATCCCTGGAAAGGAATGAAGAATTCAACAAACACACGTGTGGTATATTACAATCACATAAAAAAACTACAAAATAATAGGGATTCAATGACAATCCACATGATATACAAATGAAATGAAGTGAAATAAAAACTTTGTAAAATCTATAAGGTTTAAAATAGTTTATGAGACAGTACAACCAGATTTTTTTGATTTTCTTTTGTTAATTTTAAAAGAATGTCATTATAAGCATTGCATTCTGTAATAAAGTGTTTTTCTGATTCCACTGCCCCATCTGAACAAAAGACAGAAAGTCTCTCTTTCCATTTTTCTTTACCATCGTGAGTTTCGCATCTAAGAGGAGAATGAAAAATTCAGTTGTAATTATAAAGAATGAGTAATTTGTAAAAAATGTTTTTCAGTCGCAGATGCTGCAACATTTATGGAAGATGTGGTGAATAATGCTGCCCTCTTCCACCTGCAAGTGTTGGCTTTGTTTATTCCAGAGGTGCACCGCATAAGTTTCGCCTCCATCTGCAACACTTTGCCTTAATCCATTTTATCCATACTTTGCCATCCCTAGGCCACTGAAAATAGTTGTGGATCCAAGTCCAGTCCACCGGATAAAAAGCCATGGGAGGCATCATCTGGAATCAGATTGTGTTCAGGTTTTCAAGATTCTGAACCACGCGGGTGACGAGATATTGGTGGATTCTGTTCCAAATTGATCATATGCTTCTAGAGAGGAGGTTGATGGTGCTGCAAAGATCAAGGGATGCTTCCAGAAAAAAGTAGTACAACATACTAAAGGTTGTTAAGTGTTTCAATTTCGCAATCAAATTACATACCCTCCTAAAGCAGCAAACAAGCAACCTCTTGTCAAAAAGATCATTAGCTTAAGAATGTATCAAATGTAGACATGCCTGAAGTTGCTAAGGCTATTGCTGGAAACCTCACTTCTGACCCCATTTCTTCCACAAATCCCCAATTTTCTCTATCATGGCTTTCTTCTTCTTGGAGTTCGGCAAGGTATCGAAATCATCCTTCATGGGAGATGAGAATCTCATGTTAAGAACATCAGAATCTGATAACAGAGAGGTTGATCTTTCCACTACTTTACCATTAAGTTCCCGTTGTGGGCAAAGAAGAACTAAAACAGTTGCATGCATCGGCGACCTTCTTCCATTGTTCAGTCTGTATCCGCAGCCTCTTCATCTCTACTTCCTTCTCACGTCGGTGTTATTAAATTTTGATATCAAGTCCCAGGTCTTTGGGCCACTTGTGATACCACTATCAAATAGTGTGGCATCCTGTCCAGACTTCCTTTTGAATTGTGACCCTTTAACTCAAATTATTATTTAAAAATAAATAAAATCCCTAAGACAATTCAATTCCAGCCTTGTTAGAAATGTTACTCCATTAAAGCAAAAGAGAATAATTCTGAAAACAATTTATCTCGCACAGTGAAATATAAAAATTCACAAAGAAACAGGTTTTTGGGCTGTTTTAGGCTTACTATAGATCTATGCCTATAAATTTTGATATCAAGTCCTAGGTGTTTGGGTTGCTTGTGATGCCACTGTCATATAGTGTTGCTTCCTCTTTTTGTAAGATGATTAATGCCCTGTATAAAAAAAGAAACCATATAGCTTACTTACTCATCCAACCACACTTTTCTTCTCCCTTTTCAATTCCTCCTTTGCTTTCTCATATTGGATTTGCAATTTTTTGTTGAAGATATATTCAACCTTTATCACCTGATTTAGTTGCAACATAAGTGGGAAATTAAAAAACCGATGGAAAGATAAAAACTGTAGTAGATGACAAATTGAAATTATCTATCAATTCACCTTGTAAACATTTTTGCTGGACATCCTAAAACCAAAAAGATTACTCCATACAAACACATGCCTATAATGCAAACTACTGCACCCAAAGCTCCATCGAATCAAATGCCTGGAAATGTGAATTTGAGATCACCAAGACTCTATAAGCAACAATTTTCAATCTCTAGATTCTATATTTACATGATTATAATAGTGTGTAATGAACAATAATATAAGTCACCAATTTCGTTGAAAAATTTTGTCATACATTTTATTGATAAAAAACCAATTATAATTGCAAGACATGTAAGCTTATCAACGTAGAAAACCACTAACTCTATAACGTGAAGCCAAAAAAGTTTCTTGAATGGGTCGTGAATGGCTCAAAAAGTTTCTTGAATGGCTCAAAAGACCTTACATACCATACAAGCACGTCATGTTCGATGAAATGAAGTTTGCAACAATAATAGTTGTACTTCCTTTTCATTGATTACACCCCCTACGCAAGTTCCTTCAAGAGAAAAACATTGGAGTGCTTTCAGTATCTAAAGTGCAACCCATTGCAAGCTTTTGGTGGACATTAGGAACAACTTACATCTCTGCTTCTGAATACCTCCCTACTTTACAATCCGATATGTTATGAATAGATGTTGGCTAGTGATGGTTAATGTATTTGATTGTAAATGCACTAATTCTTTTATATGATTCATTTGTAATGTTGTATCTACCTGCCAATATTAGAACGCTTATGCATGATCTTTATGTTTTCATTTACTATATATGATGCATAAGTAATTATCATAATGAATTCTATATCTAGAATTTGTCTTAGCACCCATGAATCTAATGCATCATTTTTTCAATATACCAAAGTGCCAAAAGCTAATAAATATAACAATTTATTTGAAGTTTTAAAGATAGAAAACCTACTTGAGATAGTCTGATATCTGATTTGTCAAATCTTCTAGGTTTGATATAATAGCAAAATCTAAACCAACATCCTCAATGGGTAGCCTAGATCGGTCCAGTTCCATTCCTTCTTTTGTAAACAGACACAATTAGTCTTTTGAAGTGAGAATAACTAATATCTAGAAGTAATTTCAGAAAAAGAGTAAACAACTATACAGGTGCAACATCCAACTTATAAGAACCAAGTAATAAAAAAAAAGACTGCATATACCAACTGCAAAAAGTGCAAACACAAAAACATTCAATGTAGAATTCGATAGTTGTTTGAAGCTTCCTCTTTTTATAAAATGATTAATGCCCTGTATAAAAAAAGAAACCATATAGCTTACTTACTCATCCAACCACACTTTTCTTCTCCCTTTTCAATTCCTCCTTTGCTTTCTCATATTGGATTTGCAATTTTTTGTTGAAGATATATTCAACCTTTATCACCTGATTTAGTTGCAACATCAGTGGGAAATTAAAAAACCGATGGAAAGATAAAAACTGTAGCAGATGACAAACTGAAATTATCTATCAATTCACCTTGTAAACATTTTTGTTCGACATCTAAAACCAAAATGATTACTCCATACAAACACATGCCTATAATGCAAACTACTGCACCCAAAGCTCCATCGAATCAACAGCGAACAAAGAGGCCGTATGAATGGCATATGCACAGGTCAAAGGCGCAATCCGAGGCAGCGTTTGAGGAGCAGCGATTGAAGGAGGCGTGGAAGGCAGCCGTGGCAAGAAAGAAGTAGCCGAGGCAGAGAAGAAGCCAAAACGACTTGGCCAAGGCGTCAAATCTGCCATGCAGGGAATAAAAACGCCCAAAATATACGCAAAACCCTGAAGAAAAACCACGCTCAGCATGCAAAAACGAAGCCACGACAAGAGTAAGGGCGGCCAAGGAAAAGAAGCCAAAACGGCTTAACCAGGGCACAAAAACCGTCCACCATGCAGGGAAAAACAACGCCAGATTGGACGCAAAAAAACCCTCAAGACACCACACCTAGCAAGTAGGGAAAAAGGCGCCCAAAAAAGACGCAAAAACCCTGAGAATCACCGCGCCCAGAATGCAAAACAGAAGACCGAATGCACAGGTCCGCATGACTGTAGAAGAATAAGCCCAGGCGCATTTGAATGTGGCCGCAAAAAGCTAGATCAAGGCGTGAAAAGACATGCCAATAGATGCAGGCCCAGGCACAAGAAAGCAGCCCCAAAATTGCAGACCATGGCGCATAAAAAAACCGTTGAAAATAGTTCGAAAATGTAAAAACGTCCAGACGGCCATCAAATTTAACATCGTTGTAGAAACGTCCGGAGGTCCTTTACCATAGGGGGAACGCCTTCGGCGTAATAATGAATTGGCCTTTACATAAGGTTTCCATCGAATATTCTATTTCATATCTAAGCCTTTAATATATAGTTATATACCTTATGTTGAAAAGGCCACCAAAAATTTAGAAACTGCTTCCATAACCATACTTAGCAACAGAGAATCCCACATCAAGGTTTTCTCTCTGTACTAATATCCTTACAAACATGCATCAAAGTTTACTCTCAGTACCGAGATCCTTATTAGCACTTGATACTTCATTCTTTCATGCTGTTTAGTCAACAATTTTATCATCTATTCAATTTTGTTTTTGGTATTGGAGATTAGAATTCCACCATAATAATAATTAAACAATGATCTTTAATTGAGTTTCATTGTTCTGAACAAGAATTATTACCTATTGTGCTTTGACTTATGCATTTTTCCTGGCGAATAAAATCAGATTTAAAGAGATGGGTGGTCTCACATAATCTCCCGCAAATAACCTTGTGGATCATCTAGTTTACAAAGCTTCATTGATTTGGGCCCTGAAAATTCCATTTTACATCGTATTTATAAGAGGAGAGCAGAGTCAGCTGAGGTCCCATAATTGACCTCTCGGAGTACCTAGTCTACAGGGTTCGTCGATTTGGGTCTTGAAAATTCCATTTTACACAGTATGTATAAGACGAGCAGATTCGCCTAATGTCCCATCGCTGATCTCTCTTGCTTAGTCATATAAATTAACTAGTTTTCTCAACGTGTATGTTCGAACTTCAAAGTATCTCTCAGCTCTATATTGTGAACGATAAAATTTATTGCAGAATATTTCTGCCTCAAAATTTTATTAATAATCTGTAAATTAATTTAGCTGACAGTGGTAGGTAACCTGATTCATGGGCATTCTTGGCCAATGATCACTATCAAATGGTTGAGAGAAAATTTAAGACCAGCTTCACTTGCAAACTCATACACAAGCTTCCTAAAAAAACTATCAACCTTGAAGCAATACAATTAGCAAATCCTCTCATCCTAGAATTACTAAAAGTCGTTAAACAATACATGTTTCTTTTCTTGATTTTGTCTCTTCTAATCATTTTGTGAAAAGTGACAATTCATTAGCTCCATAGTGGCTCAAAAATGAGCTCGGTAATAACTTTGTTTTGTCATTTGTTTGGAATGATCGAAGTAAAAGATGAGGATACATTGCATCTTCCAAACTCTTGAATGATATTTGATGTTCTTCAAGCATTTTGCTTAAATCTGCTTAATTAAGTCGGGAAGTATTTTCTTCATCCTTCTTTGTAGACATGACGACTGCCTTGACATTATTCAAGCTTCATAAATCTCCATAAAAGTATGTTCTTATTGAGTAAGGGAAATGGGGAATATATCAATAATGAAAAGTGTTTGTGCACCAAGAAATGTGTAGATTAATCTTCGTGCAATCATTATCCTTCCCAAATTATGATTGTCACCGAGTATCCCATGTATTGCACACTATATAATGTTAAATTCACCTTCCCAAGCAGCCCATATTTGCTTTATGCAGCTTTAATTAAAACACAAAAACCAACTTCAGGATGTTTAAAAGTCAATAGATTATAATTACGCCGGAGGCGTGGCTATGCTGCACTTGATCTCCAACGACGATGCAGAGGAGGTTGAGGTGCTTGTCATCTCTTCTCCTGCCGCGTGAATTTCATCATGCCTGTCATCCTCCTGCTTCAGCTACTTCCTCCCTTTCGTTTCACTGCCAGCGAGCTCCTCCTGGGTGAGGTCCTTACTAAATTCGGCATGCAGCATGGTTTTCGTCCGCCACCACCTGCCTGTCACATGTTTTTTGTCATATCCCACCACCTGTGGTCGCATGCTACCATAATTCGGCTGGTCTGTCCCTTTTTTAGATTTGTTCTGGGCTTTTACCCTATTCCTATTCCATCTGCGATGTCACCATTCTGCTGCCACCCTTCCCTGAAAGAATACTGTGCAGGTCCGCCGCCAGTGCCGCACAGGTTTGTCTATTTTCACTGCTTTCTTTCCGAGTCCTGCATTTTTTTAGGGAATTCATGTTTACACATTGCCTTCTTGGTGGATATACCTGTAGCTCGCCTATGGGTTGCTTTTATATTTTTGCATTCTGAGTTGTGCTTATTCGACTGGTGCCTTCATGGTTGCAAATGATATAGTAGAACTGGTGTTTGATTGCCTTGCTTTGGCGATGTGGTATAGGGACGTTAATTGCGTAAGATGCTGCTAAATAATATATGAAAATGGTTTATTTCTTGTTATTAGTTTGTTCTCTCAAATTCAACAAAAAATGTTGGTTCTCTATGGATATTTGTAAGTGTTAGAGGGGTATCTACGAGTCCTCTTTTCAAGTGGTTTGCCTGGAGGTGCCTCTGTTTAAACGTGATGCTCCTTGCCACATACCATGTAGCACCTCATATTGTGCGGATGCTAGGAGATGTTCCCAATTCCTTGGAATATAGTGACCGTGGAGGCATGCATAGGGCATGTGAACTATTTGACAAAATGCCAGAAAGAGATGTGGTCTCCTAGACTGCGGGGATTGCTTGGGGACTGTTTGACAAAATACTAGAAAGAGATGTGGTCTCCTGGACTTGGGATCAACCTAATGAAAGTTGATAATAGAACCGTACAAAGTATTGTCCCTTATATAAATGGACTCATGAAAATGCTCTCACCTTTGCCCTCAAGGTAGGTGCTCATGTTGTAGCAGGAATGGGGGAGATGGTCCCTGATTTGAGCAGGGAAGTTGCCAAGTTGGCAGACTCATCATTTATATTTGGAAGGGGACTGGGGGCAGCTCATCAAATTGAGCAAACTAGAAGTAGAGGCCTAACTGATAGATCTTGAGATATCAACTATAGGCCTCTAGATGTCAATCAATTCAGAACAGCCCAACAGTGGTTGGTAGACTTTTTGAGAACTCAAAAATACCTCAATGGAAAAGCTATTGTAGAGAAGTTTGGATTATGGAGAGTCAGGTACACAGATGATGGTCAGATTGCTTGGGTTTGCAGTAGACACAAAGAATATGGTACCCGAATCTATGAAGTTATAGATATCCCAATTGATTAAGGCCAACTTCAAAGTTAGGATTTTGCTATTGGTGTATTACTAATGTAGATAAAAGACGTATTTATTTGCAATTTACCAGTAGATTGATACTTTATAGTTTATCACTAGAGAACAGGGTGCAGGATCATAGGAAGCTGGTTTTTTAAGGGAAACAAGTGCTTTTCAAAATTATATCACAAATTATTTTCAATTATCATTCTCTTTTATATTCTAGACTTTGTAGCCAATCAAACTCGTATTATTAAGACATTAATAAGGTTCTTATATATAAATTAGTATTCAATAGATTGATTTATAATTGAAATGACAATTTTATTAGATTAATACATTTCTGCATTAAAGATAATTTTTGAAGAAATTTTATTCTCACTACGTAAAATTCTCTAATCAGTTGTTGGGTTGCCCCCATAACCACAGTTTGTATAATTGTATCTTTAATGTTTTGCATTATTTTACAGTTTGTGAAGTATTCCTATTTCATATTAGGTTAGTAATTGATGTTTATGTTCTAATTCTTCATGAAATAATTATATCGATGTTACTGTAATAGTTTGTTTGATGAAACAAAAAAAGGATCTTTCTGCTTGAGTTTTTCAAGAATCCTCTCGTTTGGATTTGTTCAAAACAGTTCTAGTTGTCTTCTGGTGAGGGGCTGATTGTTCTATCAATGCCCTTCTTATCATTAGCTCGTTACTGGTTCCAAAGCTTCTACATCTTATCTGCATACAGAGGCTGACTCAAAAGCTGCTAAAAGCAACAAATTTCGGCCTTCCAGAATCAAACAATGGATGTCTAAAATCCTGAAAAGATAGCCAAGTTATTCTAGATGAAGAAAAAGTAACTGATGACATAGCTATGCACTCAAAGTGTGCTATGATCTGCAGATTCATGGGCATTCAACCACTGATAGGCTCCAAGTACAAATGGGCTGGGAAATATTGGAAGACGCGAGGGGAGTATGATATCAGAATCTGACAGGTTGTTTCCTGCTCATGATCATCACTGAAATTGATTGGGAAAGGATCTTCAAAGAAGGACCTTAGCATCTCTTCATGAAATATTAGCATCTTATCTTCAAGCCAGTGGAAGGAATGACCTCTGCGCCCCAATTTATATCAGTCACTTTGACTGAATGTTTAGAGTCCCGAATGAATGTCTTCAAGAAAATTGGTAATTTTATCACAGATTATATGTGCATAGAAAAATTGACCCTATAAAAAGCTTCACCAGAATCGCCACTTTTCCAGGATCTGCATCAATCTGAATTTGAATCATTCTCTTCCAAAAAGCATTACTTTGAGATTTGTCTTGATGAAGTGGATCAGGACACTCTTTAAGAATGCATTCCATTTAGACATCCTCATTAATATTAATGTGGATGTTAAATATAAAATCTTCCAAGTGCACATGAATAAATTCAGAAAGCCAATAAAATGTTCCAAGTAATTACCTTGCAGAAAAAATGGAAAAGGAGAATGCAAAGAAAAACCTAATGAGATGGTTCCAGGACTCAGAGGGTATCTGACAAGAATTTATATCAGGAAAAGGAGGACAATCTATTAAATAAGTATGCTTTTATAGGTGAGGTGATTTTATAGGTTCCAGGCTCTTCCAGCCTTACCAACACAACTTACCTTCCAGATTTCATCCTTTTGATCAAGCGGGAGCAAACCAGGCCTTGCCATGATCTAGATAAAGTTATAGAGAAGCCAGAGAAAGAAATCAAAAGTAAAACCCAAGAGGAGGGAAAACAGAAATAGGAGTCAAATAAAAGTGACTGAATGGAGGCAAAAACATAACCCAGAAAGGAGCCTGAAGTTGCTCGTCGCTCGGAGACTCGCTTGGGCAAGGCAGGGGGGACGGAAGCTAAAATCAAATAGCCAGTCAGCAAGGAGTGATCAACCGATATGGACAACTTAAAAGAGGCAAAGATACAACCAAGAACATGTTCAAACAAAACTACTACAGATATTGAGGTTAGATCACCAATTCTACTAGAAAGGTTAATGAGAAAATAAAAGAAAAACTCTGATCTGCCAAATGAAGATACTTTCATAGAACATCAAGGGGATCACTTCTCTCAAAAGAATCATTATGACTGAATACCCTGATATTGTTATCATTGGTGAAATAGAAGTGATAAGTCATTACAAAGATCTAGAGTATTGTGAGATTTTAGGATAGAGGCCAAAGTACACTCTAAAGGTTTAGTGATCATGTTGATATCCTCCATGACTGAAAATGTGAGGGATAATCAAATCGGATATATCTAACAAAGATATTGATTTTTTTGTACTCTAACCTATAGCCGCGAGATATTTTTCCGCATTATAATGAGTTTACATGGAACAATAAGGTCTTCGAAGGATTTCCTCATTGAAAGGCTACATAGAATTTTGGGAAGCTCCACTTGTTTGGATCAGACTTTCATGGTAAAATCAGATATTCTCAAGGAAGATGGTTTTGACCATTGGCCTATTAACCTTCTCATCAAGGAAAATATCCCGTTAGGAGAACAATCCTTTCAAATTTAAAGAGATGTAAATGCTCCACACAAACTTCAAAGGAAAGATGGAAGAACGATGCGACCATTGTCCTATCAACCATCTCATCAAGGAAGATACCTCATTAGGAGAACAATCCTTTCAAAGTTAAAGAGATGTAAATGCTCCACACAAATTTCAAAGGAAAGATGGAAAAATCATGTGAGACATATTGTAGCATGGTTGTATTTTACATTGCACCTACAGACCCAAAAGAACGACCGCACCTGCAAATCCAACAATAATGCAAGAAATACTTTCCTATAAGATGGTTGTATTGGCATTACAAAAAGATTGATACGCAAGTTTTTACACCATAAAGTGCAAGCAGTCATAATTATGTTGGACCACAACTTAGCATTACAAAATATGAGTAAGTGTGTCTAGGTATGCAACATGACATCTCCTTTTAAAAGTACTCCTTAGATATATTGAACCCCACTATAGAGAGGTGCAAGAAATGTTTACAATGGGCTAAAATTAAGATTAGTACAGAGGCTGAAACATATTCTAAAATATGCATGTATAACAGATCAAAAGATATGGAAATATGCCTCCCAATCTAAAGAGGTGTTGATCTCCGGAATTATTCCATTTGGAATCCCAACCATTGTGCCACTCAAAATGCTTGAAATTCACTATGGAGACTACTCTTACAAAAATAATGTGTAGCATGTTGCTGAAATCTTAAAAAATCTACCCAAAAAGATATAACTCACCAAAATCTACTGTGGTACAAAATTGTCACGGTGACAAGGGGAAAGATTTAAACTCCAAACCTTCTGTGGGAAAGTATAGATATCATCAGCTGCACTACACCCACAAGCTTGCATAAAATATGACAGTGAAATGAAGGCTCTCTTTATTTTTACTCCTCTGGCTACTATTGAATAACATGATTGTCGCTTAGGCAAACATAATTGAGAACCATCTAGAATATCTTCCCTTCTGTTGGATTCGAGGGAGATCTCAACAGAGTGAAAGTGAAGGTTTCATTAGAGAGTTTGGAGACTTATATGTTGTTATTAGAATGCTTTAATTTCCCAAGCAGTAAAGAATTTGCTTGTGCTTGAGAAGCTTGATATTAGTGCTGAGAATTCTCTATAATTCTCAAACAAATTTACCTTCCCTGTATGTTTACAAAAGGCCAACCTACTAAAAAGATATAACTCACCAAAATCTACCGTGGTATAGAATTTCACGGTGATAAGGGGAAAGATTTAAAATCTAAAATTCTATGGGAAAGTATAGATAACTTCACCCACAAGCTTCGCATAAAAATACGGTGAAATGAAGGATCTCTTTATTTTTACTCCTTCTATTGGGAATATTTAGGCATAATAAACAATATAGAATATCTTCCCTTATGTTGGATTTGTGGGGATCTCTCAACAGAGTGAAAGTGAAGGTTTCATTAGAGAGTTTGGAACTTATATGTTGTTATTGAATGCATCCCAAGCAATAAAGAATTTCGGTTGAGAAGTGATTCTCCTTAAGATTCTTTAAAAAAGGTTGGAGCCGTACACAAAAAACCATACTATCTATTTCCCCACCTTCTTATTCTAACAAGAAACATAAAATACATCTGGGACTTTCCTTCTAATGGGAATATTTAGAGCATAATAAACAATCACTGATCTTTATTTGCACCTGATAGGGAACATACAACTTTGTTTGGAACTTTTGGCATCCCAATTGGTTGAAAGTGTTCTCCTTTGTAGGTTGGAGCCACACAAAAACCATACCTCCCACTTCAATGTGTCACTCAAAGCATCAGTCTACTTGTGTGAAAGGCAAGTGGCGTTAATCTTTCATGCATGAGGGATTTTTTTTCATGAGTAGCTTCGTTGTTAACTTCAGTACTTGTGAAAGGGGTGTAATTTGTATAGCAAAGTAGAAAGTGGTATTTTACCAATGTTATGGGAGATGGTGCCATCATAAGCACTTTCATAGTTGATCACCAAAATAGATCCTCAAATACCCTTTTAGGCATCTGTTAAACTTAACGACCTCCTTTTATCCATCCATTTGAGGATGGTACAGTGTGCTCATGTTTTTTTGGTCTCCTCGATAACAAGTGAAGCATGGAAGTCTTCATAATATATTTGATCGGGGTAATAAATATATATAAATTAGGGCCTATGTATATGCGTTAAGAGTCATTCTCCTCCACGAATGACATTTTAAGGCGTACTATCAATTTGAGGTGCCTGCACAGTTTTTTTTGCAACCAATGCTTGCCATCTAGATATTTTATGGGTTTTCTCTCCTACCGAAAGTCTAGCCATCAGATTTCTGGGGGACCAGACCATTAACGGTGGAACATGCATACTTAAATTTACATCTACAAACTTTAGGTGTGAGTGGGTCTTCACTATTTATTCTGTACAATGTATGGTGTGTTTGAATTGTATTGGATTAAGAAAGAATCAGTAAACCAGCCTGTGTGTATGGTACTATGATTAGAAATAGCTTCCCACCTTGTGTTATATACAAATTGTTATTTTCCCTTGATGAGTAAGGGAAGGGGTGAGAGTTGTTTGTGGTATTAAACCCGTGGTTTGTTCCCAAGTTCTGAAAATATTTTAGTCTGCCTACGAAGTTAAGGTGCTCCTTTATTACATACCCATACCTTGCCTGCAACACTACATAGTGGCAGATTTCATGAATGCTAATAGGTGTGAGGCATAAACCCGATGCTTACCATTTTAAGTATCAAGTGGACACATTTATAAGCTGCAGACATTTGGCTTATATGAAGCTCTTGCACCAGCAAAATCACACACATAGCGGGTATCCCATTAGGTCTATCACTTGTAAGTAGACTGTTCTTCAATATATGAACAGGTTAGCAGGTTTCGTTGGGTAGATACTTCCGGATGCATCAGTCCCAGAGCGCCTGTAGTTGTAAGATCCCAATTGATTATTTTCAATTTAAGTACTTATATGTTATATATATATATATATATATTTTGTGGCTTTGTTGGTGGCTATAATGGTTATATTTGATGTGGGGGAGAGTGGATACACCTTTTCCCACATAAAGATTACTATATTTACTTGTGCAAAATGTCCTCTTATAAATGCATAAATAATAATGTGTCACTGACATTGCCTTCTCAAGCACCTCGAGCTGACTGGTTTTTGTTGCAATCTAATGTTTACAATGATTGTGGTGGGAAGAACAAGATATTTTGACCTATAAATTTCCCATCTCGGTAGAATAGAAGAAGCTCTAGAGTATTGTTTCTCTTATTGTATCATCTTTATACTTTTTAATGTTCATTCAATTATTCCTATGCAAAATTTCAGGAAATGCTTAACCAAGAAAACCCTAGCCCATGCCCATAGGTACTCACACACACGTCATAAGCTTTGCACGACTTTTCCCATAGCCACATATGATGAGTCAATACTCAATTACACAGCAAGCGAATGAAGCAAGCGAAATCTTCATCCCCAATTTTGACACTCACCCAGGTAATCATCACTTGAGTTTAAAAATCTTCCTAAAATGCTTATAAAAGCCACTATTGCCCCCTTTCCACCATTCTGATTCTCATTCATTCCTAGCAAGATTACCACCATATTCTACTTGTTTGCATTTAATAACCATAGTCTTTGAAATTAACAACACTTGTTATGCTCGCCCAAAACCAAAAAAACCCCATTCCAAAGACAATTATGCTACCATTTCAGGAGATTCCTATTAGCAGCTTGAATAGAAGGAAGGAAACTCAGTTGTTAAAAGCTTACACCTTGTGAGCGTGAGGAGCACACTCTCCATTTGAAGAACCTGAAAATGCATAATACCATAATATAGTGTTTGCAATTATATTCATGTTCTATTTGAATTTATCTATTTCACCCACGTACATTTTGAGCTCCTTTAGTAAAATGTAAATGCTACAAGAACTCCTACCTTATCTTTGTGAGCAGTCTATTAGAAGTTGCGATCTCCCAAGAATAATATTTTTAAAATTGCACTTATTTTCTTAAACCCCCTCATATTATTGATTCAACCTTATCCATGCTACTCTTTTAACATTCTCCATCTTTACTTCTTGTTTATTGTAGTGCCTACTTCCCTTCGACACCTTGTGATATTGATCCTGATACTACTGACTATATTATGGACATTGTTATAGTTTGATTTAGTATGATGTTAGATGTTAGATCATGGTTTATTGTGGACTTTGATTCATATGTGGTGCATGATGATTATTGGAAACTTTTTATATATTGATGTTGATATACATTGTTTGACATGGTTATATTATAGATGTGGTTCGGACATGTGATATTTTGATATTTTGAGTAGACCTAGAAAGTGGAATTAATTTGATGATCATATAATTGTTGATAAAACTACAAATGATATTGTTATTTGCCTTGATGATGTTGTGATTCATATGTATATATGGTTTTGGAATTATATTTATATTCATTTTGGATGTTCTGATGTAGCCACGAGGATGAAGGAGGTATTTGTATTTTGCAGGTTAAAAATATCACAACAAACATCGAGGATTGGAGACCAACCACATTGGAATTCTAGATGAATTCAACAAGGTCACCATGGCAACTTGTATTTGTTTATGTGTGTTGGATTTTGTTAGGGATTCCCATGGGGGAATCACCTTTGAATGTGACCAAGGGACTTTATGTTTTTATTTTATTTGGTCTTTTGTTAATGTTGTATGTGTTTTATAAGTGATGTGTTTTCCCTTTTCATTATTTAATTAAATTGTGATTTGAGAATGTAATTAATAGAGTTTTTGGTCTTGGTTTAAGTGTTGTAAGAGATGTGTAAGTTGATTTTAGAGTATGAAACACTCCACCTTCTTGGAAATTCAAATTTTTCCTTGGAGGATGATTTTGGAGGCTTGTGGGACAAGTTAAACTTGTCCCATACCTCTTAAATTTATTTACCAACCATACCTATGGTTGGAGAGTTGAATTTAGACTTTCATTATGTATTTTTGTAAGTCAAGTTGTAAATTTTAATTACACTTTTCTTACATGTTTTAATTTTAGTCCTTTGGAGTGTGGGCTTGTTTTGGAGTGTGTAAGTAATCTGTCATATTATTCACCCACCTATTTAATATGCCTTGGAGAATGAAGTTGACTTGGGTGTTGGAGTTGAGGATGTGTGATGTGGCATCCTACATGGATCCACCTCATCCTCTTCTCTTCCCTCTTCTATATATTCAAATTCCCATGCTTGTTTTTGGGTTACTTCACCTTGGAATGCTTCATTCTTGGGTGAATTATTTTGCTGTTTGAGAGCTCTTGCTTTGGAGGGGTTTGAAGATTGTTGAATGCTTGTGCTTGGAGGATATTTTGGATTGCTTGCATTGGAATAAAGCTTGTTGTTTTTGAACTTGGAACAACTCCATCATGGAAAGGTAAGAGCTTGGATCTTGTTATGCTCTTCTTTCATTTTTATGCTTATGTGAATGGTTGAGTGTGTGAATGTGCTATTTTATTCATTGGCTGGCTAGGTAGATGGCCTAGGAAAGGTGTAGGAGAATACTATGGGGATTCTTGTGGGGAGACATAAGTGTTATGGGGAGGTATAAGTGTGGAGGGAGTTGGGATTTGGGTTCCACCTTGCAAAATAAATAGCTTGCATTTCTTTACTCGTTATGGGGTGCCATAAGAGGTTGGGGAGGCATAAGGAAATGGGAGGAATAAGGGGTACTTGGGGGAGGCATAAGGGCATGTCAGGGTTTTGAAATGATATGTTTTGGTGGTTTTTTCTCAGGTGGTGATACCCATTTCCCCTTGGGAGGCATAAGCAGCATCCCCCATAGTTTCTTGCTCCTTTGGCTTGCATGAGGAAGCCTGAGTGTTGTTTGTTGTCTTTTATCTATGGTTGCAAACTGTAGTTTTGTTCTAGACTGTGTTTTAAATATGAATTTGTATGTGTGTTGTGGAAGCCTATTATTGCCATGAGTTGAAACACATTTCTTATTGCATTGTGGTTGGGGCTCAAGGGCCAATGAAGAAGGATGGCTTCTCCTTTTCATTGGATGTCTTGGTTAGGTGGAGAGCATTACCTTTCTTCTTGCTTTTTTGTGATCAAACTGGAAAATGGAGAATCTTCATGTTGTTGTATTGGAGCAGAGGAAAAAGACAAATTTGAAAGTCCTTGTTGAGATTATTTCTTATTGTAACATTTTCCCACTTTGAAGTGGATGACATTGTATATTATCTATGATGGAAAGGCTACTCTATTTTAGTTATGAAATTAGTTGTGATTATGGAAGAATATATCTTGTATTCAGTTTTGTGAATAGAAAAGAAAGATATGTATTCTGTATGTTATATTATGAAAATAAATGGGAAAGAAGTCATAAAAGATTCATTTGAATTAATGGAAGTTGTGTACCTTGCTCAAATGATTTTTTTCATTGGAAATCTGTGTTTGAAATATAGTATAAAAGCTCTGGTTGGAAAATTGAAAAGTAAATACACATGAAGAAATGTTATACTACTCTGTTCTTTTGAAATGCATGATTTAGAAATCAGAACTGTACGTTGGCTTTTGAATACTTGAATTGAAAAAAACCAACTTCATATGTTAGATTGGATTGGGAATAAATTTCATATATCAAGTTGGTAAAGGAAACCTGGATCTGTTTAAGATCAAGTATAAACTCCATCCTTTATTTCACTGTATACTTGCAAAATTTTATCAAAAAGTATAGAGTGACCCGAAACATTGAAAAGATAAATTGAAATACCAATGGAACTTGTGGGATCAAAACGATCCCAAGAAAACAAAAATACTTAAGGAATTTCCATAGAACCTTTCAATTCGGGCTCAAACAGTTTCACAGTCATTGTTGTCGTTGTTGCAAATCAGCAGCACCCCTGGATGTTGATCAGATTTCTAGTTTGATATTTTAGACATCCAGTGTGATTACACAACATTGAATCCTCTCCCCAAGTGTGGGACTTGTAAAATGGGAAAGGAATCTCCAGATTAGAGGCTGGTTCCTCAACTCCTTTGGTCAGATTTATCACTTACAAGTTGCAGAGGTTTAAATTCCTAATCCTACCCTAAATTCCAAAGGAGACAGAGATAGAGAATGCAGATAAACTAAAACTAATGCTAATAGGTGATGCACCAAAGGAGTGGTGAGCATTTTTTACTTCTGCAGATTGACACAAGTCATAAAATGCAAAAAAAAAACAACATGCACAAGCTGATAACTGTAATGAAGAATCAGAAATTAGTCAAACAACACAAGCAGAGGATGGAAAGTTAATCACAGGGCTTGTATTGTTATTTTAACATCAAAATCACTTGCATTACAACACCTGAGAGGAAAAAATAGGTTGCAATTCTTAGAAAAGGTCTGATATTCCACCAAAATCACTTCGAGGTGAGAAGGGGACTGTAATACACAAAAAATGTTCAACCTTTGAAAATGAGCCAAATCTGGCTTTTACAGTGCAAGGGATGAGCCCAGGAGAGAGAAACATGGGAAAACATGGAAGGGATTCAACCATTGACCAAAATGCATTCAAAACAACATGGGCATCCTTACAGACCCATCCCCTGACATTTTTAGCCATGCTGGGAGAGAATGCGAGCCATTCTTCATTAAAAACGGTGGTTGAAACGTCATTTCTGTCCATGACCACGTGCCAGAGGAGTTTTTCGATTTTCTCTCTCCAAACTCCATCAAAATTCAAAAATTACCCCATAATCTTGTAGAGAATTTCACCAGCTTTCCATTGATATAAAGAATGTGAAAAACCGAGCTCTGGATCGAAAGATATGGCCATTTGAAGTTTTAGGGCAAAACAGGGCCAAATCGGGTTGGCGGGCAAAAATTTGAATTTTTGCACCTTTTTGGTCATTTGGAAAATTTTCCAAAATTTCCCATGCTCCGCCACTCTAGGTGCCATGTGGTGGCATCTCATTGGCTGCGGGCCTTTCAGGGGAAAATTTTTTCAAAAAACTCCATCCGAGCCATAACTTCAAAAATACATGGAGTTAGGAGGAAAACTTTACCTTTCTGGAAAGCTGAGAAAGAGCTCTATCCAATGGTGTCATTTCAGAAGGTTTTGAGTGCTTGAAAAGCAAAATATTATGACTGAGGCACAAGAGAGGAAAAAATGAGAGGAGTTAGCCACAAAAAATGAGCAGGGGCACATTTTGGATAACAATTTTGGCGACTCAGAGGGGTCATCTGCTGCTGGATGAAGTTACAGTTTCTGAAGCAATCCATTGGGTATGGAGTCATTGAATTCTCTATTTGATACCCCAACTGACTAGAACACTGCAAGGAGGAAGATGGAATATCACCTGATGGAGCAAGGCCTGCAAACACATTCCCAGGGAATGACAAGCTTGTGCCAAAGCACTTAGGGAAAGAAAAACTAATCTACAACAAAACAATGTGCACAAGCACTTGGAGGAATGAAAAACCTAAACTAATATGTATAGGGTGAAGCATTTCCTTCAGTAGCAATGCTTCAGATGGATTCCATTGACTGGAATCTGCAGTTCTTCGCCATCCAATGAAGACAACTGGAAAGCATTGTTGTCCTTACACTTTGTGACCATGTATGGGCCACTCCAAATGGCATCAAATTTTGAATGCCTTCCTGGTTTTTCTCTATCCGCATCCCATTTTAACACTAGATCTCCAACTTGGAAGGATCTGTTCTTGGCCTTTCTATCAAAGGTCTTCTTTATCAAAGCTTGATCCTTCTCCATTGCTTGGGATGCCTGATTTCTGATTTCTTGGAGCTCCATCAATTCTGCATATCTGACTTCCATGGGCTCAAACTCCAACAACTCCAATTGTTTCATGAGTTCCAATGTTGGAAACTCAAGTGATATGGGCAAAATTGCCTCTCTTCCATAAACAAGCTTGAATGGAGAGTTACCTGTAGATCTTTTAGGAGTTATCCTATCAGCCCATAAGGCTGATTTCAATTTGGTATGCCAAGACCTCTGATTCTCATCAAGAGTCCTCCTAATGATCCTCAACAAGTTCTTGTTTGTAGATTCAGTTTGGCCATTACCTGGGGGTAATAGTTTGATGAAGTACTTAGGTAGATCCCATTCTTGATAGCCCATTCAGTCACCTTGGATCAATGAATGCCAATGCATTATCTGATATTATTGTAGCTGGTATGCCAAATCTAGTTACTATTCCCTCATAGAAGTCTAGGATGCTAGATTCATTTGCTTCCTTGAGTGCTACTACTTCAGTCCATTTGGTGAAGTAATCTGTGGCTGTTAAAATCCACTTGTGCCCTTGGCTCGAATTGGGATTAATAACTCCAATGAAGTCTAAACCCCATTGCATGAATGGTTGGTCAACTGAAATTGGATGCAATGGGAGGGCAGCTAGCCTCTCTTTACCTGTGAAAAATGCACAATTCTTGCACCTCTTGATCCATGCATAACAATCATTGAAAATCTTGGGCCAATAATAACCAGCCCTCATGATCTTTAGAGCTGTCACTCTTGGTGCAAAATGACCACCAGCTGGTCCACCATGGAACTCTTCCAGCACCTTATGAATCTGATTTGTACCAATGCATCTCAGCAGTACTCCATTCACATCTCTTTTGAATAAAACACCATCAACAAGGGCATATGGGACAGCTTGCAATCTGAAGTGTCTTCTTTGGGTCTTGTTCATCTCTGGAGGGCATAGGCCTGTGCTTAGGAAGTGCATTATACTTTGGGTCCAGCAAGGAGTGGGGACACCATTATTTTCCTCTTGAGTGCTTCCTTGCTCATGGTTGTCTTGCAACGCCAAAACAGCCTCCTTCTCGTTGCATGATTCCTCTTGTTTGCTCAAGATCAGCTGCTCACACAATCCTTTTCCTCTTACCAACTTGGTGACTTTGATCTCAATGTCATACTCCATGACACGAGTAATCCAACCTACCCTTTTTTCATTCAAGTCTTTGTTGAGGAGGAAGTCTTTAACCCCCGCATGAGAAACCAACAATTGGACCTTATTGTTTGAAACTAGATGCTTGAATTTCTTCAAGCTCCTGATTACTGCAAGAACATGCTTCTCAATGAAAGAATATCTCACCTCATAGTCCTCCAGGCTTTGGCTGAAGAAAGCAATTGGCTGTTCATCATTGTCTTTATTCTGCTGTACCAAAATTGTAGAAATAGTATCATCACCTCCAAACGCATAGAGGATGAAATCCTTGGAGAAATCGGGTTGATGAGAGTTGGGGCTTGAGAGATGGCTTCTTTGATTGCTTCAAAACTTTCCTTTCCTTTTGTTGTCCATTTGAAAGCCATGCTTTTCTTTAGCATCTTGGTGATAGGTCTGACAAGGGCTACAAAATTTGGGACAAACCTCCGAACAAAATTTATTCTTCCCAAGAAACTTTGAAGGGCCTTCTTGTGGCTTGGCAATGGTAGTGCTCTTATGGCTTCGACTCTTTCCGGATCAATTGCTAATCCTTCTTTGGAGACAATGTGGCCAAGGAGCTTTCCTTCATGGGCTAGAAAAACACACTTTTTAGGATTCAAGGAGACTCCAAATCTTCTACACCTTTGGAACACTTGTCTCAAATGAAAGAGGTGGTCTGCTGTATTTTTTGAAAAAACAGTGATATCATCAAGATATATCAGTACAATGTTGTTAATCAAACCTTTGAATGCCATGTCCATTGCTCTTTGGAAGGTAGCTCCAGCGTTGGACAGCCCAAATGGCATTTTCCTGTATGCATAAGTTCCCCATTTAGTTGTAAAGGCTGTCTTGAACTGATCTTCTTCCTTCACCATAATCTGATTATACCCTGAATAGCCATCAAGTAGTGAAAACCTCTCGGAGCCAGCAACAACTTGTAAAATCTGCTCCATGGAAGGAAGTGGATAATGATCCTTGAGAGATGCTCTATTCAAATCTCTGAAGTCAACACACAATCTGATTTCCCCACTCTTCTTTTTGACTGGAACCAAGTTGGCAACCCAACTAGAATGCTTGATAGGGAATATGATTCTTGATTCTATCAACTTATTCAATTCTTTTCTCATGAGAGGCTCCATGTGGGGGTTGATTGGCCTTTGTTTATGCTTTGATGGGCTTAGTATTTGGATCAATTCAATGGTGTGTTGAGCTAACTCGGGATTGAAACCTTTCAAATCTTCATAGCTCCAAGAAAACACATCAGGGAATTCTTGACAAAGTTGTATGAACTCATACCTTTCTTGCTCAGTTGTCATCTTACCAATTTGGAGTGATTTGCCTCTTTCTACTGAGATGGACACTGAATCTTCTCCCTTCACTTGGATGTTTTCTTTCTCCTTCCTAAACTGATCATTAGGATTGAAAATGGACTCCAAAGTAATAAGTCCCTTTGGTAGTTTGTTGGTTCTCAGCTGCACCACTTGGTCACCATACTGCTGCTCAACTTTTCCTAATTTTTGGCTGAGAATTCAGCCTCTTCTTGCAAGAAATGGATGATTTGCTGATCATTTTCAAACACTTGCCAACTTACATTGTTATTTGGCACTGAAGGCCTCACAATCACATGGATGTTTGGCTATACCTTGTCCTTTTGAATGCTCTCCACAACGTCAAAGGCTGCCCCAACTGCTGCAAGCCTGTCAGCACTTGGTTCTCTTTTCTAGGAATGGATTTTATGCTAAAGCCCTCAAAATCTTCAATGAGGTCCCACACCCTGTTCTTGTAGCACTTGAGTAGATCATTCTTGACAGCATGCTGCCCCTTAACTTGGTTGACAATCAACTCACTGTCACCAAAGACTTGCAAGTTCTTTATTCCTCTCTTGATTGCCCAATGCAGTCCTTGCACCAAGGCTTCATATTCAGCAGTGTTATTAGAGCATACAAAATGAAATCTAAAAGATGAATAATACTTAACTCCTTGAGGTGAAACCAGCATGGATCCCCCTCCTGCACCTTGTCTACTCCTTGATCCATCAAAAAAAAATTGCCATACCTCATTGTCATCTTTGTGGTTTGGCTTGGTGATGCTAGGAATAGGCTGATTTTCTTCATGTATGCAATAGACTCCCAGCTCAGATTCTTCTATTTCTTGATAAGGATCAAAAGCATGCACCTTGCTTGCCCATTCATCAAGAGTTAGATCTAGGATGCTTCCTACCTTGGTGTCAGCTTCATCAGTGCTTGGATAATCCTCTTGATCAAACGTTGAACAATTGGCATTAATCTGACTTGGAGTGTAAGGCTCAATGTGAAAGTTTGCAATAGGTTCAGACTTGATTGTGGCTTTGGTTCCATATCTTGTTTTGAATAGCATGTGTGACCAATCATTAGACAAGTAACCTCTAATCTTAGCTGTGAAATCCCTTGACAAACATAGGGCAAAGAGTGGTGGAAGGTCTATTATTGAGACATCTTGCAAAACAACCACGTTGGGACAGGCATGTAAAGTAAGACTCAAGTTTTTAATCACCCACTGTTGTTATTGCTGTCCCATCCAACTGTACCACCCCTTTGGATATGGTTTCATACTGAATTCCCAACTGATCAGCTATTTGCTTGGGCATTACTGAACTACTTGCCCCGGAATCAATCATGCAATTGTGTACTAATTGGTTCCCAATGATCAATGAAACATAGAATGGAGGGGGCTTCAATATTTTACCTTTTTGTCCTCCATGATTCCCCTCAGGCTAGGTAGCATTTGTGAGCACCTTCTCTTGCATTTGGACTTGCTGATTTGAAGTTGACCAGTCCTTCATGGCAGCTTGTAGCAAATCTCTTTGGCCTGGGATAGATAGTGATTCCCACATTGATATGTTTACATTTGTCTTCTTCATCTGATCAATGATACTGAATGGAGATGAAGTATCCCTCTGTTGTCCCTTGGCCTGCACATTCATTCCTTGCACATGGGCAGCAACAACTGGCATTTGGGTTGGCCTAGGGGCTGTTTTAGGCAATCCTTGCGTGCTTGGGATTGCATTTTGTTTGCCAATAGTTTGTGGAGTGATGAAGGTCATGAATTACTTGGGGCCAATGGCTGTTCTTCACCCAAATTTCTTCTCTTTGACCTTGTGTTGGCTGCAACACTTTGGGAAATCATTTGATTCATGCCACAAAAATCTTCTGCCTGCCAGTTTACAAGTGTGGTATCATTTGGAGCTAATTGTTGTTGGAATGTTTCTTGTTGCTGGTTATTTCCTTGACTACCTTCACCCTCCACACCGATTTTTGTCACCATTAATGCTTGATTCGAGAGCACCGTTGAAGCACATGGATAGTTATGAGGTTCATTGCATGGGAAACACCAATCATACTCTTGAGCTATATTGTTTTGTCTTGGCACTAATGCTTTAGATGCGAGATGTAGCATTGGGATTATAGGGCTGAAAAATAGTGCATTGGCGGGAGGCCTTGCTTGATTTAGATTTGTATTTGGATTGGGTGGTCTATGAGGTTGATATGGCTGCTGTTAGGTGAGCTTGAGGCTGGAAGGAAGGTCTAAAACCTTGAGCTTGCTGCCTTTTGAGTGTAACCAGCTCATTACCTAGATTTTGCAATTGCTTCATGACTTCTTGAAGTTCATTTGAGGCACTAGAAGATGAAGTGGAAGCTTCACTTGAATTCTAATTTCTAGGAGTGGGAATAGAAGCTAAATTAGGCACTTGGCTAGTACTTGGGCTCTCTAAACTTGGAAATAATGGCATTGGAGGCCTAGGAGCCAGCTTGCCAGCTTGAATCAAACAATTTTCAGCTCTAATGGCAATGCTATAAGAAATGGGGATAGTTGTGCCTCCCATGGACTGAATTAACATAGAAATATCAAAATTTAAAGCTTTAAGGTAATAAAGAAAAGCACCTTCTGTTGTTGGCTTGACTGCCATTGGAATTCTCTCCCAAGTCCTTTGAAATCTGAAATTAAAATCAGTCAGCTGCTCATTGGGAGCTCTTTTGATAGTTTATCGGCTGCTCAAAAGGGACAAGTTGTCTCCCTTTTCCCAAAACTACTCATGGAGGGCTACATAGCTGATTCCAATTTTGAATAGAACCTGAGGCAAGACTCCTAAACCATTGCAAAGCTTTCCCTTTGAATGAAGATGCCAGCAGTTTGACAACAACTTGCATCTCATTGATCTCATGGATTGCACAAATGTTAGCAATATCCTTAACATGATCACCAGGTGAGGTCTGATTTTCTCCAGTGAAGTATGGAATGTTCTTCAATGTTGCAACTGGGATTGGATTTTGTGCATTGAGAGCAAGTGGGCTGTTGCCAGTGAAATTGACATAGGGGTTGTTTTGTGCCATTCTGATTGGCCTTAGAACCCTTGTTGATTGAATGAAAGGCCTACCAGGTGGAGGAGTTGAGAGAGTTCTGTTTGGTGGAGATGGAGACCTTTGGATTCTCCTCCCACTTTGCCTTATTCTTGGAGATAACTACAGATATTCAAACATCACCTCTTCTCTCCAGCTCTTGACCTTGTAGTGATTCTTCTCATGAGTTTTAGAGTCACTTGCTTTGCTAAAACCAGTTGATTCTTCTTCCTTGGAGTCGCCAGATGTGTAATTTATAGCTCTTTTAAAGTAAGAAACTTACAACAAATGCACATCAATTTTGTTGCAATGAAGATGAAGACCTCTAAGGTCCCACCGGGCGTGCCAAAACTGTTGTTGCAAATCAGCAGCACCCCTGGATGTTGATCAGATTTCTAGTTTGATATTTTAGACATCCAGTGTGATTGCACAACATTGAATCCTCTCCCCAAGTGTGGGACTTGTAAAATGGGAAAGGAATCTCAGATTAGAGGCTGGTTCCTCAACTCCTCTAATCAGATTTATCACTTACAAGTTGCAGAGGTTTAAATTCCTAATCCTACCCTAAATTCCAAAGGAGACAGAGATAGAGAATGCAGATAAACTAAAACTAATGCTAATAGGTGATGCACCAAAGGAGTGGTGAGCATTTTTACTTACTGATTGACACAAGTCATAAAATGCAACAAAAAAAAAAACATGCACAAGCTGATAACTGTAATGAAGAATCAGAAATTAGTCAAACAACACAAGCAGAGGATGGAAAGTTAATCACAGGGCTTGTATTGTTATTTTAACATCAAAATCACTTGCATTACAACACCTGAGAGGCAAAAATAGGTTGTAATTCTTAGAAAAGGTCTGATATTCCACCAAAATCACTTCCAAGGTGAGAAGGGGCCTGCAATACACAAAAAATGTTCAACCCTTTGAAAATGAGCCAAATCTGGCTTTTACAGTGCAAGGGACGAGCCCAGGAGAGAGAAATGTGGGAAAACGTGGAAGGGATTCAACCATTGACCAAAACACATTCAAAACAGCATGGGCATCCTTACAGACCCATCCCCTAACATTTTTAGCCATGCTGGGAGAGAATGCGAGCCATTCTTCATTAAAAACGGTGGTTGAAACGTCATTTCTGTCCATGACCACGTGCCAGAGGAGTTTTTCAATTTTCTCTCTCCAAAATCCATCAAAATGCAAAAATGACCTCATAATCTTGTAGATAATTTCACCAGCTTTCCATTGATATAAAGAACGTGAAAAATTGAGCTCTGGATCGAAAGATATGGCCATTTGAAGTTTTAGGGCAAAACAGGGCCAAATCGGGTTGGCGGGCAAAAATTTGAATTTTGCACCTTTTTGGTCATTTGGAAAATTTTCCAAAATTTCCCACACTCCACCACTCTAGGTGCCATGTGGCGGCATCTCATTGCCTGTGGGCCTTTCGGGGAAATTATTTTCAAAAAAACTCGTCGAGCCATAACTTCAAAAATACATGGAGTTAGGAGGAAAACTTTACCTTTACGGAAAGATGAGAAAGAGCTCTATCATGGTGTCATGGTGTCATTTTCGAGGCACAAGAAGGAAAAAATGAGAGGAGTTTGAGTGCACATTTTGGATAAAAAGCACTTTTTTCCCAAAAAACACTTATTATGGCGAGGCATCAAGATAATCTAAGTTAAAAAAAAATGAGAGGAGTTAGTCCACAGCCAAAGGTGCTACCACGGGCACATTTTGGATAGAACTTTTTACCTCCCAATTAGGTGCTACCACGTGGCTTAATGAGGCTCTGTTGGAGGTGTAGAATCCTTTTTAACCTTGGTGCTTTTGAAATTAAAATTTGGAAAATTTTCCCCACCGCCAACAAGATCGGCATGTGGCATCGCGAGGCGTTAGTGGAGGCGAGGTAAATTTTACCCTTTTCACCCTTTTGGGTGTTAAAATTCTTTTATCCCCACCACCCCACTTTCCCCTGTGTTGGCTTAGGAGGTGCCATGTGTCCCTTGCAGACTTGCGGGTGCATAGGTACAAAGGTGGCTTTTCGCCCCCAAGCGAGAAAATTTCCAAAACGTCTCTGTGGCTCTGTCGCCGAACCACATCCTGGGATGAGATTTTGTTCCTAGTCCCGCTGACCTAACTCCTCCTCTAGGAAAAATTTCTCCCCATGGCCCATGAGACCCACCCCTAGGGAAACTTTTCTCCCCTAGGCCCACCGACCCACCTTGGGAAAATTTTCCTCCCAAGGTCACCGACCCATAACTTTTGAAATACAGGGAGTTAGGAGGACTTCTTTATATCATTGGAAAGGTGAGAAAATTTCCTATCTAATGGGAATGTTTTTAGAAGGTTTCAAGTGTGTTAATTTTGAGAAAAATTAGGTTGAATATCTTAATCCTATCAGAGGGTGGGAGAGTGAGAAATTGCCCTCTTAATCTTAATGATTATTCTAACCCTAAGTTTTGACCCTATAAATTTAATAATTGTTGTAATGGGAAAAATATGAGCTAAGATTTTTATTTGGCCTCTAAACCTTGCTTGTGGAAACTATTGTTTTGTAACCTAGTAGCAGACACTTTTATACAAAAAAATTATCCCATAATTTTTCTGACTAATCCTAGGTTGTTCTTGAGTCTCAAGTGGGTTGTTTTAGCAGGTGTTACACTTGGTATCAGAGCGGAGGTTCAAAAGCTTGGACCCTTGGGCACACTAGAAAACTTGAGACATGAACTGTAAACCTAACACACTTTTAAAATTAGAAAACAACCCTGTTTGAAAAATTACATATTTTAGTAAACATGGAAACTGAATAAAACTTAGAAAGATGAACTAACTCTCACCTTGGTCGGTGCAGGAGGCATAGATGGGACGAGGGGTCCTTCCACAAACTTAGACTTGTCATCGCCATATCATACTATAGCAGCCATCTTACCACAAATTTTACAGACACTCCAGGACGTTAATGCCACTTTACGGAGGGTCCGTGGGAGCACGTACTACTAGACATGATAGAGAGCCATCAAATGAGGCTTGGGCACCTTCTCAACATAGTGATGATCACAGAGTAGAGAACTCCCATGTGGAGTTAGCTAGAGTAGATTCACTATAGAGGGGATAGGGAGACCAGGTTTCAGGACATAGAGATAGGTCTCGAGAGCCCTAGGCTTAGGGATGAGCATGCAGAGAGGCCTAGGGGTCGCCAAACCATTGCTGTAGACCATATCAGGGAGATCTTGAAGCTTCGGCCATCACATTATTCAGGTGACACAGGTGGTTTTTAGGTAGAGTCCTAGATAGTGAGCTTGAGTAGTTGCTTCAAGCTCTGCCCTTATTCTAGCAACACAACATCTCATGTTACAATCCATATTATGAGGGATGGAGCTGGTGTTTGGTGGAGGACCAAGGAGCAGAATCTCCACATTGATTTAGAGTCGAGTCACCTGGGAGCTCTTCGAGGATCGGTTCAGGAGTAGATATTTGTCACGGAGGTTCATCCAGTAGAGGATAGATGAGTTCCATGACTTCGATAGGCATCTCTTACAGTAGCTGAGTATGAGAGCATATTTCTAGATCTACTCCAGTATGTTGAGTACATGCAGGATGAGCAGGTGCAGATCCACAGGTTCATCTGGGGCCTAAATCTTGACATTGGAGGTATGGTTTAGATCCATTGCCCACAGACATTAGCTGAGGCCGTTGAGAAGGCCTACATAGTAGAGGAGACTTGGGGAAAGACCCAACAGCTAGAGACCAAGTCCGAGCCGCATACGGCAGATGTAAAACAATAGATTGAGGGGTTCAACTCCTCCTCCTTGTGGTGGATAGGGTTCATCTCAGCCATTCTTTAGACCATAGCAATAGTAGTAGCAGTGATCCGCCCACCTTATGAACCTCCACAAAGATTTTATGTACATAGGTGCCGAGTATGGGTCTTCCTCCTAGGGGTCCCACTAGGACACAAGGAGCACCTAGAGCTCAGTCAGCAGGAGCTCACCAGTAAAGACCTCAATAGTTCACATCTGGGTCATCAGGATCCACAACACAACCCTCTATAGTACTGATTGGAGATGTTACTCAGGGGAGAGGATCAAGTGGTTGTTTTAGGTGTGGTGTTACTGTAAATTTTGGAGAGACTGCCCACAGAACCCTAATAATAGGGGTAATACATAGATCTCAAAGCCTACTATTGGTGACATAGGGCGCGATCACGGGATCTATGCAACGATCCAAGAAGCTGCCAGTGAGCATCATAGTATAGTTATTAAGACCACATGTAGCATTGGTGGTGTTCCTACCACCATTTTATTTTATTTTGGTTCTTTTGATTCTTTTATTGCACCATCATTAGTAGAGTGATGCAAGCTAGTGGTAATTAGGCAGGGTCATAGTTGGGATGTTTAGATGGCTTCTGGAGCCAATATCTCTATAGACTCTTTAGTCAAGGAGTGTGTAGTGGATTTGGGACCTTTCACCACTACCTCGGATCTCTGTATCCTTCCGTTGGGCTCTTATGGTGTCATCTTAGGCATGGACTGGTTGTCTACACATAGAGCTAGAGTGGATTGTTACCACAAGATCATATCTTATACAGATGATCTAGGAGTTGAGGTAGTGATAGCTGGGGTCAGGAGACCCATTTCTATTCACACCATCTCCACTATGCAACTTAAGCGGTGTGTGCGACGGGGTTGCTAGATGTATGCGGTTACAAAGTTAGTATGCCCATCTTTATTGTTACATTTAGGACAGGGTTTCTCTAGGACCATCTTTATTGTAGGACATGGAGCAGTAGGTGGTTATGATCAGATAGAGGCTACAGGAGGCACATGATAGGTAGAAGAAGTATGCAGATCAACATAGGACCGACTATAGTTTTGATGTGGGCATGAAGGTTTTCCTTCATGTCAGGCCACACAAGATCCCTATCCATTATGGAAAAGGTTCTAAGTTAGCTCCTAGATTCGTTGGTCCTTTTGAGATATTGGAGCGTATCGTCCCTTTGGCCTACCGTCTAGCATTGCCACCTATCTTGTCTCGCATCCATGATGTGTTTCATGTTTTAGTTATTAGGAGATATGTTATAGATCCTTCTCATGTGCTATATTGGACATCATTGCAGGTGCAAGATCAGGGGCAGGTGATGGTGGAGCCCATTCACATTATAGATCGCAGGACCCTGGGCCTTCGAGGTAGAGAGATTGATCGAGGTCGAGTGCGGTGGGATGGATATGATGAGGCTGCAGGTACATGGGAGGATGCTACATTTCTACGAGTTCATCTCCCACATATGTTCCGGTGACTTGAGAGGAATTCGAGTCTAAGGGGAAGAGAATGTAGTGCATGATTCCCTTTTAAACCTTGTGATGTTGATCCGATACTACTGACTATATTATGGACATTGTTATAGTTTGATTTAGTATGATGTTAGATGTTAGATCATGGTTTATTATGGACTTTGATTCATATGTGGTGCATGATGATTATTGGAAACTTTTTATATATTGATGTTGATATACTATTTGACATTGTTATATTATAGATGTGGTTCGGACATGTGATATTTGGATATTTTGAGTAGACCTAGAAAGTGGAATTAATTTGATGATCATATAGTTGTTGATAAAATTGTAAATGATATTGTTGTTTTCCTTGATGATGTTGTGATTCATATGTATATATGGTTTTGGAATTATATTTATATTCATTTTGGATGTTTTGATGTGGCCACAGAGGTGAAGGAGGTATTTGTATTTTGCAGGTTAAAAATATCACAACAAACATTAAGGGATTGGAGACCAACCACATTGGAATTCTAGATGAATTCAACAAGGTCACCATGGCAACTTGTATTTGTTTGTGTGTTGGATTTTTTTAGGGATTCCCATGGGGGAATCACCTTCGAATGTGACCAAGGGACTTTATGCTTTTCTTTTATTTGGTCTTTTGTTAATGTTGTATGTGTTTTATAAGTGATGTGTTTTCCCTTTTCATTATTTAATTAAATTGTGATTTGAGAATGCACCTAATAGAGTTTCTAGTCTTGGTTTAAGTGTTGTAAGATATGTGTAAGTGATGTGTAAGTTGATTTTAGAGTATGAAACACTCCACCTTCTTGGAAATTCGAATTTGTCCTTGGAGGCTGATTTTGGAGGCTTTTGGGACAAGTTAAACTTGTCCCATACCTCTTAAATTTATTTACCAACCATACCTATGGTTGGAGAGTTGAATTTAGACTTTCATTATGCATTTTTGTAAGTCAAGTTGTAAATTTTAATTGCACTTTTCTTACATGTTTTAATTTTAGTCCTTTGGAGTGTGGGCTTGTTTTGGAGTGTGTAAGTAATTTGTCATATTATTCACCCACCTATTTAATATGCCTTGGAGAATGAAGTTGAATTGGGTGTTGGATTTGAGGATGTGTGATGTGGCATCCTACATGGATCCACCTCATCCTCTTCTCTTCCCTCTTCTATATATTCAAATTCCCATGCTTGTTTTTGGGTTACTTCACCTTGGAATGCTTCATTCTTGGGCAAATTATTTTTCTATTTGAGAGCTCTTGCTTTGGAGGGGTTTGAAGATTGTTGAATGCTTGTGCTTGGAGGATATTTTGGATTGCTTGCATTGGAATAAAGCTTTCTATTTTTGAACTTGGAAAATCCATCATGGAAAGGTAAGAGCTTGGCTCTTGTTATGCTCTTATTTCATTTTTATGCTTATGTGAATGGTTGAGTGTGTGAATGTGTTGTTTTATTCGTTGGTTGGTTGGGTAGATGGCCTAGGAAAGGTGTAGGAGAAGACTATGGGGATTCTTTTGGGGAGACATAAGTGTTATGGGGAGGTATAAGTGTGGAGGGAGTTGGGATTTGGGTTCCACCTTGAAAAATAAATAGCTTGCATTTCTTTACTCATTATGGGGTGCCATAAGAGGTTGGGGAGGCATAAGGAAATGGGAGGAATAAGGGGTACTTGGGGAGGCATAAGGGCATGTCAGGGTTTTGAAATGATATGTTTTGGTGGTTTGTTCTTAGGTGGTGATACCCATTTCCCCTTGGGAGGCATAAGCAACATCCCCCATAGTTTCTTTCTCCTTTGGCTTACATGAGGAAGCTTGAGTGTTGTTTGTTGTCTTTTATCTGTGGTTGCAAATTGTAGTTTTGTTTTGGACTGTGTTTTAAATATGAATTTGTATGTGTGTTGTGGAAGCCTATTATTGTCATGAGTTGAAACACATTTCTTATTGCATTTTGGTTGGGGCTTGGGGCCAATGAAGAAGGATGGATTCTCCTTTTCATTGGATGTCTTGGCGTTTCCTTTCTCCTTGCTTTTGTTGTGATCAAACTAGAAAATGGAGGATCTTCACGTTGTTGTACTAGAGTAGAGGAAAAAGACAAATTTGATAGTCCTTGTTGAGATTATTTCTTATTGTAACCTTTTCCCACTTTGAAGTGGATGACATTGTATATTATCTGTGATGGAAAGGCTACTCTGTTTTAGTTATGAAAGTAGTTGTGATTATGGAATAATATATCTTGTATTCAGTTATGTGAACATAAAAGAAAGATATGTATTCATGTATGTTATATTCTGAAAATAAATGGGAAAGAAGTCATAAAATATTCATTTGAATTAATATAAGTTGTGTACCTTGCTCAAATGATCTTGTTTTCATTGGAAATATGCGTTTGAAATATAGTATAAAAGCTCTGGTTGGAAAATTGAAAAGTAAATACACATGAAGAAATGTTATATTGTTGTGTTCTTTTGAAATGCATGATTTAGAAATCAGAAATGTATGTTGGATTTTGAATACTTGAATTGAAAAATAACAACTTCATATGTTAGATTGGATTGGGAATAAATTTCATATATCAAGTTGGTAAAGGAAACCTGGATTTGTTTAAGATCAAGTATAAACTCCATCCTTTATTTCATTGTATACTTGCAAAATTTTATGTAAAAGTATAGAAACGACCGTGAAACATTGAAAAGATAAATTGAAATACCAATGGAACTTGTGGGATCAAAATGATCCCAAGAAAACAAAAATACTTAAGGAATTTCCATAGAACCTTTCAATTTGGGCTCAAACAGTTTCGTAATCGTTGTCAAATTGAGAAATTTTCAAAATGTAAATCAACCAAATAACTTAACCCTTGTAATCTATCCTAAAATCTTCCAAGAAAATTCCTCCATGCCTATTTGGCATCGTTGAGAAGGAATTATGGCAAATTCAAACAAATTTTATAAGTTGAATAGTCTAGTTCATGTTTTAAGTGACAGAAATACGTTTTCTTAAAATTTACCCTTCAAAATTCATCAAAATTTAAATCTTAAGCTTCTGTGCAAATAGGACTTCAAGAGATTTCCAAAAAGTCCTTGTTTGCCAAAAACAAAGCTCCCAGTCGAAAGTTATGGCCTTCTGAAGTTCCACTTCATTTTGGCTTCAAAAAATTTCTAACCGTCAAATTTAATTAATAAAATATTCTTGGGCGGACCCGTGGGCTAAATCCTTCCTTTTTGCACTTTTTGCCCAAAAATTCTTAAGGCATGAAGTTCCGATCACTCCATTGACCCGCAAACATTCTTGTTGATCAAAACAATCTAAGTTAAAAAAAAAAAATTGGGAAAAATTTCTATGTTTCCCCACGTCCCCATAGGCCCGCAACCAATCAGGTGTTGCCACATGGCTTAACGAGGCTCTGTCGGAGATGCGGAATCCTTTTAACCTTGGCACTTGTAAAATTAAAATTTGGAAACTTTTCCTAGTTTCCTCCGTGACCCACCTTGGAGGCTCTGGCGGAGGCACGGGTGAATTTTACCCTTTTCACCCTTCTGGGTGTTAAAATTATTTTATCCCCTGCCACCCCTCTATCCAAGCATTGGCTTAGGAGGTGCCACGTGTCCCTTGTATACTTGTGGGCGCATGGGTGCAAAGGTGGCTTTTTGCCCCAAGCGGGAAAATTTCCAAATCGTCTCCCGCGGCTCCGCCGCTAGACAACTGCGCTCCTGGGATGAGATTTCATCCCCAGCCTCACTAAAATGACTCCTCCTATGGGAAAAGTTTCTCCCTGTAGCCTACAGACCCGCCCCTTGGGAAAATTTTCTCCCTAGGCCCGCCAACCCACCTTGGGAAAATTTTCCTCCCAAGGTCCGTCGACCCATAACTTTTGAAATACAGGGAGTTAGGAGGACTTATTTATATCACTGGAAAGGTGAGAAAATTTCCTATCTAATGGGAATGTTTTTAGAAGGTTTCAAGTGCATTAATTTTGATAAAAATATGTTGAATCTCTTAAGCTGTCAGAGGGTGGGAGAGTGAGAAATTGCCCTCTTAATCCTAATGATTATTCTAACCCTAAGTTTTGACCCTATAAATTTAATAATTGTTGTAATGGGAAAACTATGAGCTAAGATTTTTATTTGGCCTCTAAACCTTGCTTGTGGCAACTGTTTTTTTGTAACCTGGTAGCAGACACTTTTATACAAAAAAAAATTATCCCATAATTTTTCTGACTAATCCTAGGTTGTTCTTGAGTCTCAAGTGGGTTGTTTTAGCAGGCGTTACATTTATATTGCCTCAGGTAATTAACAGCTTTATTGTATACTCTACCTTACATCTACCTTGTGTGCCTATTTATACAACCATATTAATACTATTTATAGTTAATATTATTAATTACTCATTCTACAAAAAATGAAAAATAGTGCTTCATTATAACTGAGAAGCTTGTTTCGGCTTCTATATAGATAGGCCACAACCTATATTAAGGGCGAATGTGGGTGGCCTACAAATTATAAAAGAGTTCACCCTATATTAAATGCCACACTAACTTTAATTTTCTTTATTAAACAAAAGGAAAAAACAATATACCAATGTTTAAATACCTTCTATTTTTTAATTTTATTTTGTTAGAAAAATCCAAGCCTAAGCAACATCAAATACATATCTTACTATTGTGTCCATAAAGTTGGTTTGATTCTCGAATGTATATTAAAATTGATTGAATCATAGTTGCAGGCCAGTAGGCATTTTCTGTAGATATGAGATTTGTCAAAATTTGGGATTTCATTATATATTGTGGGGATGGTAGGAGATGTTCCCAATTCCTGGGAATATAGCGACCGTTTAGGCATGCACAGGGCATGTAAACTGTTTGACACAATACCAGAAATAAATGTGCTTATGAGTCTCGTACTGTCTCCAAGATTTACGCTTGTATAGCATATATGAGGAGAGAAATCATAATATATTTCATAGAAAAGAGCACAGTGACCTGTTGGACTACTGGTCCAGGGGCTTTCCTCTCGATTCATTTTATAGTGAATGACATCCCCACTAGGTGATTGATCCGAATAAAATCCACCAAATCTTCCATTTATTAATCCTAGAAAAACAGGAATATAATATTCAAGGTTATGTTGGATAATGCATAATAGAATAGGAATGAATTTCTCAAGAACGCAGGATAGAACCGAAACTGCCTAATCTAGGGTTTTATGTTTTTATAAACAATAGCATGGATACGGGGGTTTTGATTTTCTCTATTTAGATCTCAAACAGGAAAACAATATGTTGGATTGTTTTGGACAGTTTAGAAATTAAAGATGCTAATGTTAATTGAGTTTCAAGTAGCTTTGGTGTTTAAAGGCACTAGACTGGCAATGTAGTGCAAATGAATGTTGTTCATTGAAGAATTTCAAGCATCTTTACAGAAGAAAATTACTACTTCAAGCTTAGCATGGACTGACATTTGGCAAAACCAAAGGAACTCTGAGCATGCAGACTCTCCGTTCCACAATACCAACCGAAAATCTTAACTTGAATTCTGATAGCTTGAATATGTTTCCTCGAACTATATGCCAAAGGTTTGCAACCTTGGATACCAAGCTCTTCTGTGTATCTTACAGTGGGCTCAAGTAATTTGCATGCAATGTACTTGCAAAAATGTATGTACCACTGTGACTATGGTACTTTTATTAGTTTTAAAACTCAATTTGTTGGTTGGAATCTTAAGGGGACCATGCATTTTAACTTGGGGATGCATTTTCAGCCATCTCTCTCTCTCTCTTGTTGTCCCAAATTTTTATAGTACTCCCCACATTGTAGCTGAAATCTGAATCTGCATAAAAATTATGAGACTTCTTTCCCATATGTCGTTGTCTATGAACTGATCTCCATCTTCATCTTTGTATTCAATACCACTTTCGGTCTCCATGACTAAACTCCCTATTTGATTTATTGGAACCACAATGCTACTTGGGTCCTTCAAACTTCATGGCTCATGAGAAAACGTATTGGGCCTAACTATAAGGGGAATTGAAATGAAACGAGTAGAACAAGCTCTCCATAAACTCCAACACAGAAACAAAGTAGCCATGCCACTTCCACAAAAAACCATTCCACCAAAGAATTTCTTGGTCTTTGTTGGTTTATACACATTGCAATGTGAAATAAAATTCATTGTTTGTGTTATTCTAGACTCCACCTTGTGCACAAATTGTAGACAATCTCAATATTAGTAATCAGTTCACATTAAAAAATATTCTTGGCTCATGCTTATAATCACATATCCACATCTTCATACTTTTGAAGTGCAATCGGGTCTATTTTTTTATCTACTACTCCATTGATTTCTTATGTCTATAGAAAAATTCATCATCTGAATATCTATTCATTCTCATACACATGCACATCTTGTGTCATTCCGTCTGTTCATCTACTATTTCCAGTCATGAATCTCAAACTCTTTAGTCACATATTCACAATGTTTATGGGTGTATCTAAGTTTTCACTCCACTACTACATTACTTAAATCTAGATCTATGTGGTAGATATCATTCTAAAATTGGAATGCTCGATCCACCAAGATAAGAGTTTGCATCGTCTGAAGTACCTCATGTTTACACTTATATAGAATCTCAGTGTTGTTCAAAGTGTGGTAACTTTGTTAGCTGAATTTTAATCACCCAGAAAGTGTTGAAAAACTATTTGATTCATACCAAATCCTACCACAAAGGCAAAGCTAATTTACAATTTGAAAGGAGGTCATGGATGTAATTTGAATGTTTTATTGATAGCCTTCCACGCAATATTTGTCACATGAGCAGTCACAAAACCGTGCCAAAGAAAATTAGGGTTATTAGTTTTTAATTTGTCTATTATACTTGATTGAATTCATATTTGCACTACCCCAACTTCATTTTCCTAACACCCACATTGCATTGGTCCTCCAAAATCATGCCTTTCTCTCTACCATGGTGGCACGAGTTCGAACCCAAAACCGAGAAAACAATACTGCAATAAGTCCCCCTAGAACAAGGATTTTGTAAACATCTTCGTGTGCTTCTCTTATAACAAGCATTAAATTGGTGTAACTATTTATCCCTTATGGGATACCACGTAAAAATGCACCAAATATTGAAAGTTTGCGAGCCAAATAAAAACCGATTTATGCATATTTTTACAATAAGGACAATGAACTAACTAAAATCAATATCTCCCAAAATATCCACTCAAATTAATTAAAAGTTTAAAGAGAGCTTGATATTATTATAGAGGACATAATAAAACTAATTTTTGGAATTTTACACAAAATTAAAATGCTGCCAAAAAAAGCACAGCGTGCCCTAGACAAGCTGGAAAACTTTAGAGGTTCGTAACTCTCCAAATACAAGAGAAAAAATTAAGAGTCTTTGGAAATAACATTAATAGGTATAGGAAATGACATTTCAACCTTTAGATCTGAAAGGGACCAACTAGAAAACCCTCCAAATAAAGGCTGCAAGTCACCTCACTTGGAAAGGGGTTGGAAACTGATGGAGGTGCCTTCAAAGTGATGTTAAGCCCAGCCCAAATGGCTACCGTAAATCTGATCTAGAACCCTCTGATTATCTTCCCCAAATGCCCCCAAAACCCTCAAATTCCTTCCTCTGAAACCTCTGATAATTTCTCTGTAACACAGACCTAGAAAGCGGCTCCAAAAATGACAGACTAGGGTAGATCTCTCACTATCGAAGAATGCCTTGCTAGCTAGGGATGAGTCTCTCACCACCGAAGCTAGGGTCCATGTGGGATTTCACTCCACAAGTTATAGATGCGCAAACAATAGTTACACGTGAAGGGTCGATAAAATGTATGACAAAAGTTCCTTTCCTTTCTCCCCAACTCCTTATATACTTCTCCAAGGCAAAAGAGCCCCAACAGACCCTAGATGCATTTCATTCCATGGAGGGGCCAATAAAAATAAAAGTAACTTAAGTTACTTTTCCCCTTTAAGTCGCCATGGTCCAAAAGTGACCCTCAATGCAAAATTAGAATATTAGAACCACGTGGCCCCTTCCCAATAGCTCCCAGCATCCACAGACCCCCTGTTGGGTCTGACCATGGCTTGGACTCGACCTGGCCCTTAGGCCTTTGGCGTAGGAAAAGGGGACATTATAGTCCTCCCTTCTTGAGAAATGCTTGACCCCAAGCATTATCCTATCCTACTGCAGAATTTGAATACCATGCCATAAGTTTCTCCACCTCACCCTATCGTCAACCAAGGATGGTGTAATCTAAAGTAACCAAGAAACCCCATGCAGTCATCATGACCTCTATATGGTATCGAGAATAATGTTTTCCATGAAGTAGAATGATACCCAAATCAAATCTCCACTAGTACCCAAACCAAAATTGTCAATCTATCTAATTCCTACCAATGCAAGGCTATCATCATGTGATCACTCACTACCTCTCCAATCAACTCCTGGGTATGAAATTCCACTTTGAATCCTGTAGAATCCCCTGGATCAACTTGTGAAATAACATGTATACACACAAATGGTGCTAACTCTCCCACATGACCTGCACTCATGTGAGAGCAAGGCTCCTCATAATGTATCTCAAGGTGTCCCATGGGGAAAAGTCCCAAGACTCAGTAGATAGTCAACCAAAATATCAGCTCCACATAGTCCACCTCCTGCACTGAATGTGAACCTATCGAATAACCATGAGTCAATTTCATCTCTCCACTGACTAGCACATGGGTGAAGTGCTCACTGGGCATAGAAGTAGTAAAATACATAGGTGTGTTATCCCATGTCGACTCAAAAAATGATGAACCCGTAAGCTTTGACTTGTCATAGTGACAAACCATACATGCCTGTATAAAGTTGAGGATATCCTCACTCAACCTATGCCATATGAACCTCTCTGACATGAACCTATAGGTCTCATCAAAGCTCAAGTGCCCAGTCATGGAAGAACAATGCACATGTCGCAATATCTCCATCCTCAACCATGAATCTGACACAAGGTACAATCTGCCCTGATAGAAGATCATCTCATCCTCCAATCTGTAGCTATCATCTTGTATGTGACCATCAGAATCTCACAAGTGTGTTAGTTCTTGGAGTACTCAACAAGCAAATGAGATCTCAATCTACCAAAACCTCAGATAACCAACATAATGATAAAATCGGATGGTCTGAGCCTATAATCCCAATCTCTGTAATTGTCTCATGTGCAACACTATTGGTTACACCCACATCCATGACTCCACTCACCCCATCTAGAGTCAAAGTCTCCATCATATCTAACTCACTCCCTAATTCAACATCATCGACTCACTCTCCACATAAGTCATCATGGTGTGCTCTATGTCTGCAACAAACAATCCATCAGAATAGGAGTCATCAAATATCCCACTTGTCTCATACCTTGTGATGTCACCATGATCCACAAGACGTTGAGTTCCTTCACAATTCAACCGCTGCAACGACATGCTTCTTTCTTCACCAATCACATCTTTTGCAATCTGCCCTTGTATACCATGAAATCTGATTTCTTTGTTTTCCTTGAAAAATTTCAGTTTATCCACATGAGGGATGAATGCAAATTTCCCAAAAGATGGAAGCCAATATGTCCAATGAATGATTCCAACTTCAAATAACCCAAATGTACAAACACATTCAAGTACTTCACATCTCTTAATGACAATAAAGAAATGAGTTACCTTCTTTGTGCAAGACATGTCTTTCCATGGACATAACTCATCAATTCCTTCTATGTTGGGAATACACATGGCTGCTCCCTCATCATACTTTATTCTCTTTCCCCATATTTTCATTTCATTGTAAATGCAAGAGAAAGGGAAATCAACATTAGAACTCATGCATCCATAAACTTTATCATAAGGAACTTCATACCTTTTATTGTACCCATTGATTCTCATCATGAGAGAAGAAAACACATCTGAAATAGCATAATTGGGGCTGCTCATCATACCTTTGCAACTCAGAATTTCTGATATAGGATCAACATCTTCATTCTCCTTTGATTTTTCAACACATGCATCATCGTCTTCCTTAACATCATGCAACCATTGCATCCCAAAAATAGTCTTACCTCTAGCAAATTCAACCACAATAAATATACCACATACCTCATGTCCTTTCAATATCATGGGCTCCTGCATTATTTTCTTTGCCAACATATGCTTATTAGCTAAATCAAGAGCAATGTGAATGGAGGATGTGTTTATCCCATCTAGCATACCTTGAGACGTGATTATGAAATAGTCTTCCTCAATCATCCAAGCATATAAATGTTGTCCCAAATAATAGAAACATGGCAACAACATAGGAGAACTCAACAAGCTAGGAAAATGGTAACCATTCTCATACCTTAGGATGCTAAAGTCATGAATGCACCTTGAATTCAACTCTTCTTTTTTAACAACAAATTACACCTTGATTCTTTGAGCACTTTGAGGACCAAATTCCCCACTAACCCTTCCAAGGGTTCCACCATGTAGCTGGTATAAAAATCAGTCATGGGCTCTATTAATAAAGCATTTTCTCCTCTCTTTATGATTGCTTGAGAGTTAATCCCTTCTCATAAAACCAACGCTAGTACCTTGAGAGTTACTCTCCCTTCTTGCACCGGAGTCTCCAATGAAGAAATCATGCTTGCCAACACTTGTAATCCCAAAAGACACATTTGAATTCCTTCTTTTGCTTATGAAATCAGTCACAAAGTTTTCAAAATCAGAATTGATAGTTTTGGATAATTGCAACATATTACTAGGATCCCATACCTTATAATGCCCATGAACCCTTGTATCATGTAAGGTCTTCCATATTTGCTTCTCTTGTATCTCCTCATAAATAAGATTATCACTCTTTGTCTTCATGATGACTTGACTTTGATGCACCAAATTCTTAGCATTCTTATCGACAATAGGCTGAATACCATCATGATAAAACTGTTGTAATGATATAGGATGAAGATGATGAAATAAATCCATGCTACTACTAACCTCCTTATAAAGAATATCATCAAAAGGTTCACCTTCTATTTCTGATTTAGAAACCTCCAAAACAACACCATCCCTATTGTGATTCATGATTTTAGATGGAGAATAAGTGGAACAAGAATCAACACCTTTCACAAATTTATGTTCATTACTGCTTGGTAAATCCACCCCATATGATAATGACTTATTCTTTGGAGGATTGATAGGTACCTTTTGGATTGAAATATATTTTTCAATTTTTCCACCAACCAGCCATGTTTGTTCATACCTTTCAATGCCATCAATTTCCTCCATGTGTTCAAGATAGACATATGTTGAGCTTCCCCCAACATTGTTGCCTACGAGTGCTCGTTAAAAGTATCAAGTGTCATGTGAGGCTCCTCCTCATGTGCAAGTTGCTCTTGGAAATTATGGGTGTAGATCATTTGCCCACATATTTTCCTTGAACTCTTGTAGGTGTTGTCTTACTTGGGTGGCTATCAATCTAGCAACTCTAGCTCTGCTATTCCATTCCTCACACCGTTTTAGAGTTTCCATTACATCCTCTTTTCTTGCATATACAAATTTCTTCTCCTGAGCTGGAATAATTTCTCTAACAAGCAAAGTTTCACTAATGTAATTATTTTTCTCAATGGAAATCATACCTTTTTCTCTAGAAGCTTCTTCTTCTTCAAATGAGTTCTTTTGTAATTTAGGTACCAACATATGATGATCTCGCTTGGGCTTGCTACCAATCTTCATCATGCAATAATATGGAAATGACATATTATCTCTGAAACCCTTACTCAAAGATTGGTATTTCCTCCAACAAGAATCCTCATCAATCACCTCTATTGGGTGCCCTTTATTATTGTTCTCACATTTTTCCTTATTGTCCCAAGATTTTCTTTGACTCAAATTCTAAGTGAGCTGACTCAAATAAAGGTTAGTGGCTTCCTGTTGTTTCACCATGTTGGTGAACATTTCCTTCATAAAACCCACATTGAGATCTTTCCAAACTACCATATTTAACCCACACAGGCTAGAGGAACAACAAATCTGATACCACTGAAATATCCCTTATGGGATACCACTTAAAAATGCACCAAATATTGAAAGTTTGCAGCCAAATAAAATATTGATTTATGCAGATTTTTATAGTAAGGACAACGAACTAAATAAAATCAATATCTCCCAAAATATCCACTTGAATTACTTGAAAATTTAAAGAGAGCTTGATATTATTATAGAGGACATAATAAAACTATTTTTGGAATTTTACAGAAATTAAAATGCTGCTAGAAAAAGCACAACATGCCCTAGATAGCTGGAAAACTTCAGAGGTTCGTAACTCTCCAAATACAAGAGCAAAAATTAAGAGTCTTTGGAAATAACATTAATAGGTATAGGAAATGACATTTCAACCTTTAGATTTGAAAGGGACCACCTAGAAAACCATCCAAACAAAGGCTACAATTTTCTTTGCTTGGAAAGGGTAGAAAAATGATGGAGGTGCCTTCAAAGTGATGCTAAGCCCAGCCCAAATGGCTGCCGTAAATCTGATCTAGAACCCTCTGATTATCTTCCCCAAATGCCCCCAAAACCCTCAAATTCCTTCCTCTAAAACCTCTAATAATTTCTCTGTAACACAACCCAGAGGATGGCTCCAAAATGATAAACTAGGGTAGATCTCTCACTACCAAAGAATGCCCTACTAGCTAGGGATGAGTCTCTCACCACCAAAGCTAGGGTCCCTATGGGATTTGACTCCACAAGCTGTAGATGTGAAAACAACAGTTACATGTGAAGGGTCAATAAAATGTATGCCAAAAAGTTCCTTTCCTTTCTCTCCCAGCTCCTTATATACTTCTCCAAGGCAAAAGAGCCCCAATAGACCCTAGACGCATTTCATTCCATGGAGGGGCCAATAAAAATAAAATTAACTTAAGTTACTTTTCCCCTTTAAGTCGCCATGGTCCAAAAGTGACCCTCAACGCAAGATTAGAATATTAGAATCACGTGGCCCCTTCCCAATAGCTCCCAGTATCCACAGCCCCTTGGGTCTGACCATGACTTGGACTTGACCTGGCCCTTAGGCCTTTGGTACAGGAAAAGGGGACATTACATTAACCCTACGACCTCCATATTCCCTCTCCATGTAGCATAATGAAGAGCTTTAAACTCCTTTCCTTTTAACCAATTTTCTAGGGTACCATCCAACATAATCTTCTCAAAAAGTTCTCTTCTCCCATGGGTTAGATATAAGCCAATGGTTGTTTCACCCTTATTATTCTTCAGCCCCAAATCAGCTCCAACAAAAACAAGCACTTTATAAACCTCAATATCACCCTCTTTTGCACCAATCATTGCAGCAGAAAATTCATTCTTGTCCTCTTCATTCAAGCTTAATCCTAGCTGTTGTATAAGTTTCTGAACAACCTTACCATCACCAAAGCTGGTCAAAAAATGATGTGAAGAAAAAACTTGGAAATTGCTTCAGTATATCTTTTCCTCTTATTTTATTTCTTTTGAAATAATTTGATAAATAGAAGAAATGCAATTGTTTGTTTCTGCTATGTTAACTGCGTTCTGTCCTGCCAAATTTTCTATTGCTAAATTTTCCCCAAAAATAATAACTCTTTGAAGCCTTAATGGTGGTTAGATTTTATGCTCACCATAAGTGTTGTTTCACCTATTTTTGTCCCCACATTCAAATTACATCCATGTATTATCAACTGCTTTAAAATAATAAGCTAATCCATTGTAGATGTCATGTGAAGAGGATGGAATTCAAGTCCATTCATCATTTTTACACAAAATTCAGCATTAACACTAGCATCTACAAGCATATGAACTAGCCTTGCATTGTGGAAAAGGATTGCATGAGAAATTAATTTTCTTCCTCGATGCTCACAATCAGGGCTTAACTATTCCACCAGCAGACTGAGTACATTACCACTTGCTTCATAGTATTCTACAACACACCATGCTTCACTATATGGTACTGCTAGACCTTCCACACCGTGAAACTCTTCACCTAAACTTGTACCCCTAGGACCAAGCCCCAAGACTCACTTTACAGTCTATATTTACACCCACCTGAATTTTAGAGATGCACAATATGAACTTGTTATTTTTAATGAACTAAATGATATTTGATAATTGAGTCCCAAGTCAAACTGTAGAAGTTAAAAGCTTGAACCTTCGGAGGTGTAACCAGAAATATCAAATATAGTATTAAAACGATCTACTTATCCAAAAAAAATTGAATTAATTGAATATGAATATCTTCCTATTACAATGAACCAATAAAAAATATTCTCTTTTAATCCAAATTAATATATCAATTTATGTGTGTCATCCTTGTGCATGGGCCATGCTAATATTCTCTATATCATTCCAATTTTATTAGATGACTCTAAAGAGAATATCAATTTTATCCAAATTAACATCAATTTGGATCTAAATGAACATGTTAATCTTCTCTATACTTCAATTTTATCCAAATTAATATCAATTTGGATCCAAATGAACATGCTAATCTTCTCTATATTATTAGGCTCTAATACATTGTCTACCCACCTCTTTGCAGGCACTTCAAGCATGATGTCCACATTCAACGAAATAACAAACCATATTGGAACAGATTGTACCCGCATACAACAATTACTATCTGAATGCGTACAAAAACAATACATGAAAGGCACACCTATAGACAATGATGCAATATTTGCAATGTTGCTTACACAATAAAGACTAGAACAAGCACAAATAGCCCTATAACGAGAAACCATTGCTAGCAAAGACACCATCCACATCCATAGGGAAAAGTTCTACACAGAATATTATAAACCCCCATAACAACCAACCACCAATGTAAAACCCTACCAAGCTCCACATGTACAAACCACAAGCTCTAAAGCTCATGTATCAAGCTCTCTTTAACTACTTCAAATATGTTTCAACCATACAATGCATATAACAATTACTAATAAATAAATAAACTGTTTTTCCCCCCCACAATCAACATACAATGTCACTACATTTACATTGATTTTCATGTCAAACAAAATAATTAAATACATGCTTACTATCTATCAAACAAAACAAATGTTTAGCGCGTTTAGATGCTTTTCTCATACATTTGTTACAAATCAACATTACATGTGCCCTATTCTTCAATTACCAACTTCTCCTTAATTTTGCAAAGAACAACTGAATTTCAAAAACAACTTAATAAATTGAAAAAATATATTATAGAACCAACCAAACTAAAAACCAAAAAAAATTACACTAGATGCCACGCACAAAACAATAACCGCTATTAAAAAGCATTCCATTGCGCATACTAAAATTACAAACAAAAAAAGATGCCACAAAAAAAAACAATAGCCACACACGATGTAATCCTGCTCCTCTTGGAGCGACCACTAGTTTATAATCATTAAGCGCATACTTCCAAGCTAAGACACCACAATCGTTGAATTTGAAAGAAGAAATTCAAAATTTGGTGGATTTAATAGGCCATGAAGAAATTCATCTAAAATAGCAAATAAATTCGTACCGGTGGGAGACATCTGATTTTTATGAAATCTGCTTTAAATTCTTGTCTAAAACTTCTTTCAAAAGGTTTTAAATTTGTTTCAACCTGATTTTCATTTAATATTTTAGGGTTTGTTGCCCAAAATGCCACTGATTTGGGTATTTAACCCCTATTGTGTCCCTCAATGTACACACCCCCTGCGAACGTTAAGCTTAAAAAATGTGAGCTGGTGTTATCATCCTATGTCAAGAGCTGGAAGAAAGTTGATGTCTAGTTTGGTGTTTGGACATAGGATATGTCATGAGCAGGTGTTGCATACCTAATATTTCTTGGCATATGTTAGATTTAATAGATGGGCGATTATAGAATATATGACAGATTTAATAGATGCCGAATATGGCGGATGTAATAGATGTCGCTTATAATATGCATGTAAATAAATGCATTGGTAACTTGTAAACTTTGTAAGTATTAGTACTATTCTAAGTCATAAGGTTCAAGTTCGAGTTTGACGAGGATAAAAATCGGTCCAAGTGGGTCCAATGGATAAAGTTCAAATGAATAATTGCCATTAAATTCAATATATAATATTAATTAATTAAAAATCAATATATTCAATTTAAATAAAATTAATATTCTTATTAAATATTGAATATTAAATAAAATTACTAAACTAAATTCAATTAAAAAGATAACATAAAGGTTCTTAAAAATCAAAACTTTAATAATTATAAAAAAGTAAATAAAATAAAAATAAAAATAAAACAAAACAAGTATAATTAAAAAACAAAACAACATTTAAAAAAAAAAAAAAGAATACAAAACAAAGTAAACTACAAAACAAAAGGAAATGCATTAAAATAAAACAAATTGTATTTCTTTATCCTAGTCTTAAAAACACATGGAAAGAAAATGTTAAATATAACATAAACTTAAGGACGGCTGCTCCCAAACCAGATCACCAACCAGCGGTGCCAAGACCTGCGACAAGTAAGCACGCCACTCCTCCAGTCCTCACTATAAAAATCACACTACTTTACTCATGGGTACACAAATGATGTGAGGGTAATTCAAGGAAAACAAACAGAGGACACTCGACTCGCCCCTCAAACTAAACCCCTACTAAGTTCCTTTTACAAGAAACTGGTTTTTATTTTCCCCGTCAAAATGGTTTCCACAAACACTGTACTGAATTACATCGAATTTCAACGAATTTTTGGTCCTCATACAAGGTTTGCTGAACTTCAATTTTTTTTCATAAAATGTGGCAAATCCTATGATTTATGTACTATTTTATAATATATATAATAGTAAGTATATATTCATCGATAAATTACTATCTAATAATTATGAATTGATGATAGTAATAATATACTAGTTCATAACAATAATAATATATTAGTATAAAATAGTCAATAAATTAGAAAAATAATTTATTATTACTATAATAAATTTATAAATTAAATTGTGGTGGATTGAGATCCGAAATGTTTTGATAATTTATTCAATGAACATGAAGAGATCTAGACAATAACATTTAGGAGGACAATCAACTTGTTGAGAACTTGGTTTTTCCGCTCTGCAACTTTTTGAATTTTTGTTGCATCTGGTATCCTATGGTGATGTTGGATCCATAGGGACTAGCCCCTGACCCATGTCCCGATGTTTTTGGCATCTCTCCACATGATTCTTTTGGGTCTGGCGAGATGTGACTTCGGGTCACTAAAATATTCACATCTGCGTGAAGATTCAACCAAATATTTTCGATGGGACCCTATCACTACATATTCCCATGATGATTAATGATGCTACTCTTGCTTCAAGGGAGTTGTTGCTGATTAGAAAACTCATGGGCCCGTCCCCCTCTGGAGAAGATTAGGAAATGGATTCATATTAAATGGGCCCCATGCAGTCCTTAGGATATTATTGTGTTGCTTAATGGATTTATCCTTTTCACCTTCAACCATAAGGAAGATTTCATGTGGGTGCTTTTATGAGGGCAATGGTTATTTGAAGAGGTTTCTATCTCAGAAAGTGGACTCCAAGGTTTAATCCGCACACTGAAACCATGACCCAGACCCCAACTGGGTTCACCTTCCTGGCCTCCCTCTAGAGTTTTGGCACGTTGTTGTCATTGAAGGTATTGCTCTATCTCTGGGAACTCTTATTGTTATAGATCAAGCCACTAGAGTGGGTTCTAGATTCATTCATGCAAGATTTTGTGTTAACGTTGATATTAGCAATCCTTTACCCAACTCTATTGAACTCCACTCAGACTTGGGAACTTGGGTGCAACCGATTGAGTATGAATACATACCTCAAGCTTGATCAGTGTGCAAAAGTATAGGTCATAGGGCCTAGGCATGCCCATCAAAACCAACCCCAAAGCCCAAGGAACATTTGCGTTCACCCAAATACAAAGGTAAATTCATCCCCAAAATATCCAAGGAGGTGAGCACATCCAATCCGTTCAATGCCCTGCTTGAGGAGGGGGAAATTTATTTAGAAATGCTTAGCTCTCAACCACCCCCATCCTCCGTGATCTAGTTTGAGAAACCTTCAGTGTAGCTAGCTGCAACAACTCCACCCCTACATCTATGTTATCTAAATCTCTACCTTTGTTGAAACAACCCCTTGAGGTGATAACTTCTCCCTCCTTAGAGATCCCTATCACCTTTCCATCTCTTAAGATTTTAACCATTTTCACTACTTCATGAGCTTCCTGGGCCATCTATCAATATTGACACCCCCGCCAAAGTCCGAGGAGTTCATCTCTTCAATCCATATTCTCTCTTATGGTTTTTCCTTGTTGGAAGAGAAATATTCTCTCCTTCCTTCTACTCTCATGAATGATATTATTCCTTGTAAATCACAATTGGCTCTCATTCTCCTGTTCTAAAAATCATGTGCCCTAAAAATTGTGGCTTTTGAATGATATTCGTGGCTTGAAATTCATTTTCGGGATGATTTTCTTGACTCCCAAATGATCTCCCACTCTGAATCATGGCTCATGATTATATTTGATGCTTGTTTCTACAGTCGAGTCATAGTCGACATCCTCTACAATAAAGGCATTTCTGTTGGTTGTTGCTTGTGAATACAAAAACATTTTTCATGAACCCTATCTTGTTCCTACTCGTGGCTTAGAGACATTTGTGAGCCATCTATAATTCGATCTTAGGAGGAATTAGTTACCAATTTCATAGGGCAAGTCTCTATGTGTCATTCCCTCTTCCTTGCCTCAAACCTATGCCTCAAACTATTTCTCCTAGCCTGTTGCATCGTGGTTTTGACTTGGCTTTGCTATGCAAAGTAAATCGAAGATAAACAAGAAAAATCATGGAAATAGAATCCTGTAGATTTGAGTGTATAGGGAAATCACGGGCACAAGGAATGTTGTTTGGTTCTCCTCTTAGCCTCTCCCCTCTTCACATGATTTATCTTAGTGGTTCAGCTACAATCATGGCCCTAGAAACTTCTATTGGTAGTGGCATGGGCGGGAATCCCCTAGGAAACATCTCTAACAACACAATGGACATTTTATTGGAACTACTCAACAAAATACAGAAATTTGAAAATGCTAATCACCAACTTGAAACTGAGGTATGTGCACTTATTAGCAGGGTCATGGATGTTGAATATAAGAATGCTATCTTGAGAGAAAAATTAGCCAACACAGATAATATTGGCCCTTTAATGATGCCCTACATGTAGAGATTGTAGACCTCCTATATTAATAGGAGGAAATCAGAAATAACTAGGATTCCTTAAAGCTGGAAACAAACATAGACCAAGGTTGTTAGCGAGAAAGATAGTGTTCCCCCACCTTTAGTTACGGTAGAGGCTGTTGTGCAGGCCAAGTTAATTGAGGAACATACTAGGCATGACAGGGAACTAAACCTCAAGGTGAGGGGTCTCCCACCCCCACACTGACACAAGACCCATTGACGGTTGGTAACTCCTTTATCACAGATACTTTGGGGATCCTTGACATTACACTAGAGAGAGCTTGGGTTGGCTATGATTCCACACTTTTCATCCATTTCAGGACAACTTCTGACAAGTTGCAAGCTCTCAGGGCTAAGAGGGTTTTGTTTTCATGCCTAGACAAGGTCTGTTTTGATGAAGATATTACCGGGACGAAGTTGGGAGATCAAATGCTTTAGGGAGAAAGTTATGGTAGTGAGGAAAGTAGGTAAATGGGTGGTTATTAGGAATCTCTAGGTTGTTATTAGGGACTCACCTCCTCTTGGTTGGGAGCCCCACCAAGGGGCTCCCAAATGACGGGCCAAGTGGGAGAGGTATTAGGTCAGAGGCTTATCTATCAGTTGTTGGAATGGGAATGGTTCCCTTTGGTCTTCCCCGGCCTTATGTTAGATGATCTTGGGATTGCCAATATCCTCTTCATCATAAAGACACATGAGAGCCTCGATTCATCCTCACCCGAGTATTTTTGGGTTTCTTTGGCTATCAAATTATAGACAAGAGACTTGAAATTCGAGGTGGTGCTAGGGGATCTAGTGGGGTTTCCTGTCTTTATAGGGACTCCCTCCAGAATAGGATCTCGATGGTCGGTACCAATGAGTATACCAAGTACATGTGGATTCGTATTAGTGGGCTTTCTCAATTCTCTAGGGATTTCTATATAGCAGTTTTCTACTTTCCTCTACCAACTTCTCCTTACACCATTCACAATAACCCAGATGGTGATCCTTTATTTAACATATACTACAATATTAGTTAGTACTGCCTTGCAGGGAGGTTATATTTTGGGTGGTTTTAATTCTGTACTAAGAACTTACATGTTCCTCTCCATGAAAAATCAAAGGATACATTCTCGCACATAGAGGATTGACCCGAGAATTCGGTTAGTCTCAGTATAGGATTTACGAGGATACGAGATGGCCCTTTGACTTCTTATGGGTGTTTCCTCCTCTAACTCGGGGAATTACAGGGGATGATGAACCTTAACGGGATCGAGTGCTTCTTGGATTCAAGTTTCTTCACTTGTCCCCATGGCCATGAAACTAGTGTGGTAGACTATGTCCTTTATTTTCCCTATTCCCCTTACCAACCATGTGGTCCTATCTTTCTCTCTGGTCACTAGTCCTCCTCCCACCACCACCCCTCCTCCCCACTACCCCCTCGCATTTCCTTCCAGTTTGATAATGGGGATTACGAAACTTACTCATCTCACATCCGTGACCTTCTCCCCTCTGAGCCTCACTTCTCCAACCTGCCTAGTGTGGAGGCCAAGTATACATGCCTATCCTCTGCCATGTGGGAGGCCACCCTGAGATCCTTTCCCAGCTCCACCACCCATCCCTCGGCCACTAGTACTACTAAATCTTGCCCTATGAACCAATGGTATGATGTAGAGTGCAAATCCCTCCACTTTCACCTCCGTCATGCCTTTACCCATGCCCTCCCCTCCTTCCCCACTATAAAGGTAACCTACTAGTGCCTTCTCCTCCATAAGAAGTGATCCTTCATTTCCCACTGTAGATGTATTATTTCCACCTCCTTAGAACTAATCCTTGGTCCTTCGGTGTATTGTCTTTCCCGCCACTTCCCCTCCTTGCAGTGATAGATCCTATCTCCATTTTGTCCCACACCTCTACCCTTTACGATATTCGGGGTAGCAGTTTATCTAGATTAGCATTTAACCACCTTGTAATCCCTTCACTTACAATAATATCAAAGAGACAATAAGGCTCCTGAATAGTAACATGGTAGCTAATGTGAAAGGTTTTCAGGAAGCATTCTTCAAGCAGGGTTTTGAGGCCTTTGGTAACTATTTGATAGATCTTTTCAATTAGGTGGTTTGCATGGGTTTCCCTTCTACTTGGTTTCATCATATCATTAACTAGATCTAAAAATTTTGGTCCATCTCTAATCCAAACAATTACAAGACTATCATGGTGGGTCACTCTTTCTCCAAACTCTATTATAAGGTTCTCCACAAGTTGTCGTCGATGTTTTAGAGAAGCAACATCTTAGAACCGAGGTCGAGTTGGTTTCTTCCTAGTTTCCACACCATCGATCACATCTTCACCCTTTAGGCTATTATTGAGGAGGCTCGTCAATGCTCTTCGAAAGTTTATTGTTGTTTTGTAGACTTTTAAAAATCTTTTGACTCTGTACCTTGCATGGCCCTCTTTCGAGAGACTTAGAGACACCAATATTCCGAGATTCTTATTATTGATATCATGCGTCTCTATGAGTCTATCCTTAGTTATTTTTACCACACATAGAATGTCGATTTCACCGGAAGCACCATTGGGGTCAAACAGGGATGCCCCCGCCTCCTATTCTCTTTGGTATTTATATTTATGAGTTTGAATCTTTTCTTTGGGATCAAATTTAGGAAGGGGATAGGTGCCTTCTTCACCACGTCTTGATTTCTATTCTCCTATTTTACGATGATATTGTTTTACTCACCTCTTCTCTTGAGGGGATTCAGAGACTTATTGATGCACTTGCTTTATTTTGTGATCTTCAAAGCATTTGGTTTTCAATCTAGGTAAAACTAGGGTCATGGTATTCAATGGGTTGAAGACATCACACCTCCATTTCCCTTTTAGGGGGCAGAAGGTTGAAATCACTAATACATACACCTATCTAGGAGTCCATCTCTTAGGGCCTAGATTTAGTATGGTGTATGCTCTTCAACTGGGGTGAATAAAGGGTATTGGTCTCTATCCATTCTCAAGAGACAATGCTTTTTCCACCACTTTCAGGATATCTCCTCCAAGATGTATCTTATGAACTCCCTCATCTAGCCCACTATTCTCTATGGGTCAATTGTCTTGGGACCCTACCTCTTAGATGCATATTGGTCTTCTATTGAGAGGATTGAAAATCTCCTTCACCACTTCATCGATGCAAGAAGATAGTTTCCCAACATATTAATTTGGTAGAGTTTAGGGCTTGACCTTTCCATCTGGAGACCATATTTGGCATATTGGCCTTTCTTCACCACATCAAGAGGTTCGGAAATTTCTCGATGAGCGTGACAAGTACATCTATCTCACTTATTATTCCTCTGCAAGTATTTCCAAGATTATGGGCCACTATTAGTTTCTGGGACTTCTAATTTATTTGATTTAGTTGGTATCTAGATTTATCATCTCCCCCCTTTTCAATATTCCTTGAATGCTCCTATTCATCTCTTTCCCACCAAGCAAGTGTTGAAAATTTCCATCCGAGATGATATCTATAGGTGATTTATCTAGACTACTTGGGTGAATCCTCATGGGGATTACACCTTAAGATGTCCTTTTATGTAGAGAATTTTCTTGAGATCAGATATGGAATCATCAATCACCCTCAAGTACACCTTTTTCATTGGATACATGCCCTCTCGCATACCTCTCGGGTTATATTCAAATTAGCTCCCATGGACTTTGGTGCGAGACTAATCACCACATTGACCAAGATGATAGATTTTTAGGCTTTGTAGCCTTCAATATATGGAGACCGAGAATCATTTCATCTTATGCCACCCCATGTACTATGAGATCAAAGGAAGATTTCATTGCATCTTTAGAGGGGTTCATACCCTCTCATTTTTCTTCGATATATTGAGCAATAGTGATTTGTCATCTACATCCGTGAGTCTCTGCTGCTCCGAGACCAAATTCTTCATCCCCCGATAAGAGTCATTCCCACAAGATGGATTACAAACTTCTTTCCAGATTCTACCCATAGTTGGAGAACTAAATGACGTGAGTCATTTTGACAGTCTGATACAGGCATAGATCGATTCTTCCCCAATTAAACCTTCACATCTCCCCGATCACCACTAGTAGGCTTTGCCACATAATCGTACTAGAGGGAAACCCAGCTCCACCCATCTCCCTAGTCATCACTTTAGTCTCGGATCTCGGTAGCGGAGGGGGTGTTCACCCCCTCTTTAGATTACCATTCCTTTAGATTAACTTTCCATTGGGAGATTATTTTTGTCGGCCTCGAATGTTAGGAGGGATGTGGCTACCATTTCTAAGTAGACTCACTGTTCCTTGTTTCCCCCATTCCCTTGTCTCTTCTCCCTTATTTCTCCCTCATTTATTTCAGTTCCCCAACGATAGGGGTTTAGATTTAGGGTTCTTGTTTTTTTGGTTCTTTTCCTTTCTTCTATTCTTTAGAACTTGTTTTGTGTTTTCCCCACTCGCACTTTGTAAATTTTTTGGGTTGTAGTCCCATTGACCTAATTTTGTGGTCATTCCTTGGATTTTAATATATTTATCTTACCTTATCTACCCTCTCCTTCAAGTATAATGTTTGAAGAGCTCATACCGATCTAGAAAACTAGAAGCATGTTTATAAACAACTTGGATTTGGGAAACAAAAAAGGAGCCAAAAGGCCTTCCACTCAAGCCAAGATTAAAAAAAAATCCTCTCAAGTTATTACTTAAGGAACTCAGGCCACTCTCACCATACAGGGTGAAGGAAACCCAAATCCAAAACTTAAAGATTTTATCTTGGAATGTAAGGGGAATTAATGCTCCAAAAAAAAGAGTCCTCAAATATTTTAGAATAAAACACTTTTCACACATTATGATGTTACAAGAAACTAAACTTAAAGAAGATAGCATTTTTCCTAGGATCTGACCCAATGCTTCCTTTGCATCTCAGGTTTCTATTGGTAACTTAGGTGGCATATGTAATTTTGGAATCCCAAAGTCCTTTTTGGAGAATGCATCATCAAAACTCCCATTTTATGGGAATATTTTTTCAAGAATTAGATCAAGCCTCATTTGGATTTCAATAAATCTATATGCTCCTAATTTCGAACAACACCATGAAAATGTCTGGAAAGCGCTGCTGGAATTCTATAACTCCTGCAAGAATTTACCTTGGTTAATTATGGGTGACTTCAATACTCCTCTTTATGCTTCAAGAAAGTAAGGTGGGGCCATTTCTAATGCCAACAGCATGGATTCCTTGGCGGACTTTATCAGACAAGGTGAGTTCTTTGATTTTGATCTTCATGGAGCTTCCTTTACTTGGTCAAATAGAAGGCTTGGGAGTAATTATGTACAAAATAAACTGGATAGGATCTTTGGGATATTTGAAATGGATAGCTCACTTAAATTTTTTTACCTAATGGCCCTTCCAAAGAGTGAATTTGATCATTGTCCATTTCTTCTAAATGTTAAAATTCCAAATACTAAAAATCATTTTTACATTTTAGTTAGCTTGGCTCTAAAATCAAAATTTATACAAACAAATTGTTGAGTGGTGGAAGAATGATTTTATGGGTTCAACCATGTATAGATTCACTAAAAAGCTCAGATATGTCAAGAAGCAAATCAAAGTTTGGAAAATAAATATGTTTGGAGACACCTAGGAAAAGAAAGGGATAGTTGTCACTAAAGATAGTGGAAATCATTGCTAACATCAAGAAAACCAGTAGAACTCCACCCCCTGGACAGTAAGAATTATCAATTCTCGGTGATTTCCACAATACCCCTGCTGAGAAAGAGATTTACTACGGGAAAAGATCAAGGGTAATTTGGTTATAACAAGGAGATCACAATACAAAATTATTTCATGCTACGACACAAAAGTAGAGACAAGATAAAGGAGCTCCTAATGGTGGATGACAACAATAAATGTTGAAGACACCATTGCTAATGAATTGGTCAAATTATAAACTTCTATTCTAGTTTGGTATAAGAAGATGATCCTCCTTATGATGAAGATATCTAGAAAATGTTGCAGCATATTCCTAAATTGATTTTGAGGACAAACACTAAGCTCACTCAACCCTTTTCTTTGGAGGAAGTTCATAGAGTTGTCTTTGATATGAAGGGAGACAAGTCACTCAGTCCAGATGAATTTCCTACAAATTTTTTAAAAAATTATTGCAACATCATTGAGTCAAATTTGTTTTTTTGCGAGTCACTTTGAATTCCAAAAGAATGATCTCCTCTTGAAGGAATGGAATAACACTTTTCTGGCTCTTGCTCCTAAATCTTTGGGATCTAAATTGGTCTCAAATTTCTGACCCATAAGTCTTTGCAATACTTCCTATAAGATAATCACTAAATTGTTGGCCACTAGACTAAAACCCTTAATGGATAGATTAATATCAGAGCAGCAAAATGGATTCATTGGAGGAAGGTTGATTCAAGGTGGGGTGATAATTGTTCATGAAGCTAATCACAAAGCCTTTCATACCAAAAAGGTAGGCATGATTATTAAGCTGGACATGCATAACACTTTTGATAGGGTAAGATGGACTTTCCTTCTCAAAGTTTTGAGTAAGTTTAGCTTCGTGATAAGTGGTGCTCTTGGATACATAGTTGTATCTCTTCTCCTAAGTATTTTGTACTAATGAATGGAATACCTAAAGGATACTTTTCCACTAGCATGGGAATCAGATAAGGTGACCCTTTATCACCTTTCTTTTTATCCTCAAGGTTGAGACACTTAGTAGAGCACTGGTTGCAGTGAAAAGATCAACTTGTATAGACGATATTACCATCAACTCTAAGATTTCTATAGTTACTCATAGTCAATTCACTGATGATACTCTTTTGTTAGGTGCAACTTTTTGTGATGGAGGCAAAAAGTTTATAAAGAATTTTGGACTACTAACAAGTTATGCTTCCAAATAGCTTATAAATTTTTCCAAGAGCAGCATTGCATTTATAAATACCCACCTGAGTAGACAAAGAAAAATCACATCAATCTTTGGATGCAACATTATGGACCTCCCATCCTCATACTTGGGCCTTCCTCTTTTTAAAGGATGAAAACTTAAAAATCTTTGGAATCCGGTTATCGAAAGATTTAAGAAGAAACTTGTAGGATGGAAAGGAGCTCTTCTCAGTCAAGCTGGTAAGATGCAACTTGTCAAAACTACTCTACAAAGCCTTCCTATTTACTTTATGTCATTGCTTAAAATGCCTTCCTTGGTTGCTTCAACTATTGAGAAAATTCAAAAACAATTCCTATGGTCTAGAGCAGAAGAGTGAAAGAGAATTCATCTAGTTTCTTGGAATGTTATTTGCAAGCCTATTGCTTTAGGGGGATTGGGATTACACAAAGTATCTGAAATGAATTCTTCTACATAGATTATTTGAAATGAATTATGCTATGTTAGCTAAAATGGGGCGGAGGTTACCTCCAAGGTAAATCCCCATGGTCTCAAATGTTGATTTCCAAATATCTATCCTCTCAAGATGACTTCTTCTCTACTGATATTCCAAGGGGATCAACAATTTTGAACTCTATAGTCAGCACTCAACCCTTGTTGTAGTCTGACACTAAATGGAAGCTAGGTAATGGAAAGAACATTGATTTTTGGAAAGATTGGTGGATAGAGGACAAGACCTTATCTTCTAATCCTTTTTGGGATCCTACTAGACACCATGTCACTAGGTTATTTCGAAGATCTATTAAACTGAACTAACCTTCTAACCTTCTTCCATGATGGCACCTACTGAACTGTGTAAGTTGTAGCTCAACCCAGTTACAATGCCTTGATAACCTCAAGCTCATGATTTCTTCACATTACATCTAGTACTCCCTAGAAGAATATGTTTGCATCTATCCTCTTTCTCAATTAGGATATTTCTTGGTTAAGGCAACCTATCTCTCATTCCCATGTCATCTAGATGGTCATATGAAGAATATCTAGATCCCTCAAGTTATTCATAAAATCAACTTCTTTACTTGGATGGCCTCTTGTGATTCATTCCTATCTAGATAAAATATTAAATAAAGAGTTTTTTCATTACCAAGTCATTGTTTCATGTGCCTCGATTCTCTTCAAACCTCATCCCACCTTCGCATTGTCCATTCTCTCACTCTCTTTGGAACCTCCTAATAAACAGTTTTGGGGTCTCATGGGTGTTCCCATTCTCTCTCTCGAATGCCATTCTTCAATGGAAACCCTTTTCTAGCCATCTAGTTTCAGCTCTTGCTTGGAAGATCCTCCTGATACATGCTATGTGGAATATATGGAAAGAGAGGAATAAAATAATCTTCAAGGAACAGTCACAAGATCTGCAACAATTTTTTTATTGTGGTTGCTAGTTTTCAGGAGAATTTAAATTGTTTCATTTGGAAGCAATACAATCAAAAAATAAATCTTAATTTGAAGGAACCTTGGTACAAGTAACTACAAATTTCCTTGGATCCACCCCATTCCGCTGCAGCTAGAGAAAATACCTCTTGGACCCCTCCTCCTATAGGTTGGCTTAAAGTTAATACTAATGGTGCTACAAAAGGTAATCCGGGAGCCTCTGGGGGAGGCGATAATCTAGAGATGAACTTAGTCAACCATTGGCTGCAACTGTTGTTAATTTTGGTACTGAGACCAATCATAGAGCGAAGCCTTGGAAATTCTCAAAGGGATGGAGTTAGCAATTACAATTGGGGCAATCAATATTATTTTGGATAGTGTCTCTCTTAATATGGTCTACATTTTAAACTCTAATGAACCAACAAGTTGGAATATCAACAACATAATTGCTGATATTCGTAGTATGCATCCTCAACTCCAAAATATCTGCTATCAACATATTTATAGGGAAGGAAATCAAGTTGCTGACCTTATAGCTAATTTGGGTGCATCAACAGTCAACCAACAAGAGTGGATTGGAAATTTTCCAAGCCTCTAGCGGCATTAGTTAATGACTGCCCAAAGGAATATTAGTACATTGTTGTTAATTTTGATCATCTCTACTTTTGCTTTATCTAGTGTTAGCATTATCAATACCCTCGCTTATCCCCCACCATCGGCAGAAATATTTATGGCATAATGATTATGACTTTTTGCTATGATGAGACTAAAGTGTGGGAGGGGGAGATCTTAATCAACTTTCACTCAAAGGATATTTTTATTTATGAAAATGTTTTGTCGAGATCCCTTTGGCACATGTGAGCATTGGGTCAAACGATGCTAAGGATCTGTTTTTAAATCCTTTAGCTATTAATTTTGATTCTTTGGTCCTTTTCCTTCTGGTCGATATGGGTGGCTCTCTTCGTAGAGTTAAACCTGCTAGCTATGAAGATTTGAAAAATGACACTGATGTTTGGAAATGTCCGAGAGTGGATCAAATGATGTTACTCCTTTTATAGAGTGGATCACAAGGCATTCTGTTATTGTTTCTAGATAATACAATAAAGGATTTAAATGCTAATAGATAAAAAAAAGTGTACAATTTTTTTTTAATGAATTCTAATTTGATAAATGTTAATGTACCTAGATAAGCTATGAAAACATTACTTAGCGATTGTTAAGTTTTAACTCTCTTATTTTTATTTTTAAAGTCATATAATCCTCTCGACTTCAAACTGTCCATTTCCCAAATCAATCACATTGGTTTAAGGAATTGAAAATTTATCAACCACCTCAATAATCAATATGTTTATAGGTATTGTGTAAAAATTTATTTTTCTATGATTTATTCTGTGAATTTGGGATCCCAGCGTGACAAATAGTTTTACAATGAAATTCAAATAATTCTTAAAATGATTTACCATAATTCTACCTTTAGAAAATGAGTTTTAATTTATTTCATATCTATATTTAAATACGAAAAGATATCCTCCTAATAAGGGGAGTAAGGAGAATTTTAATTGTCATTTAAAGAGTTAGGTGTGGGAGGAAAATTTCCTCAGTGATTTCATGTCCCTTCTTTCGAGGGGCATAAGGATGGTGGAAGGTGATGTAAGGGGTTAATGATGAATTTTGTCATACATTTATAACTATTAAGGGGATGTTAATATTTTTCGTAAGGGGATATCTTCTCTTGGAATCCATGTTTTAGCTTGTGCCCTTACACGTGTCCAAAGTGAATTATGGAGGGGTGTTATAAGTGGTCATTGATAAGATTTTTCGTCACCTCTATAAGTCTAGTTTGGACAAGTTTAAGTTGTAGGGATTTAGGATATCCGAAGGGTGGTTTTCAGTTTGACAATATGATGAATGCAGATGGATTGAAAGTTTTTCCAAGCCATAAAAGGAAAATATCCTTAATTGGAGAAAGAACTAGAGATTCCTTCTTTGCTTGGATGGATGGTAAAATTAAGAATGCCACCATGAGGGGTTGGTTGGAGAAAGTTTGGTCTATTATAGAAATATTTGAATAGGATTAAGAGACAGACACATGTAAATGAATGAAACTCCTATTTCATTAAATTGAGACATATATCGGTGAATTGAGACTCTAGTATTACAAGTATTGGAAGAAATCCATCTCCATTTTTGCATATATTGGATTCCATTTTTTTCTATATTAGATTCCATTATTACTATTATCGGAATCCATTAGTAGCAATATTGGATTCCAATATTGTCATTATTGGAATTATTATAGTTCTAATTTCACGATTATTGGATTCCAATATCGTTATTATTGGATTCCAATATCGCTATTATTGGATTCCACTATCAATATTATTGGATTCCAATATCACTATTATTTGATTCCAATTTGGTTATTATTGGATTCCAATTTCACCATTATTTAGATTTGTAATGTTGAGAGTATGTACGGCTAGCAATTGCTAACTATTCTTCGTCAAGCTCATTGTATTAAGGTGAGTGGTTGGTAACTCTTATAAGTCATGAGCCTTGATGTAAGGTGAGTGACCACTAACTCTTATAAGTAATGAACATCGATCTAAGGTAGTGCTCGCTAACTCTTATAAGTCATGAAAATTGATGCAAGGGTGAGTGATTACTAACTCTTATAATTCATGAGCATAAATTTGAGGTGAGTGAACGCTAACTCTTATAAGTCATGAGCCTGTTATATTAAATGAAAGTGAAAAATCCTTGATGTAAGGTTAGCTACTAGTAACTATTATAAGTCATGATCCTATTGTATTTAAGTGTGAGCCCCACACTTTGAAAATATAATCCCCACACTCTGAAATTATGATCCTCACAATCTAAAATTCAGGCTCACACTTTGAAAGTCTGAGAGCCTCGATGTTTCAAAGTGTGAGGCATACGATCTTGAAATTTCTAGAGCCCCGACACTTTGTAAGTGCGAACCCCGCACCGTGAAAATTTTGAGCCTCACACTTTCGAAGTGATATCCTTAAACTTCAAAGATCCAAACCTCACACTCTGAAAGTGCAAGCCTCACCCTCTAAAAGTGTGAGCCCCACACTCTTAAAGTTTAAGATTCACACCTTGAAAGTGTGAAGTCTCGCACTCAAACTTTCAGAGTGTGAATACTAAACTTTGAAAGTGTGAGGCACATGATTTCAATGTTTAGTATGCACATATCCTTAAATTTGACACTGACATTAAATGTTAGTGGTGTTATTTTGACTTCTGGTGGAACTCACAATAAAATTACGTTCTCACCCCGAAATATACCTTGTAAAAACTCAAGTAATGCTTTTTGGATTACACAAGTTCACTAGTGTTTATTATTATAAAATATACATGTGAGTAATCATTAAAATCAAATAGAAAAGTTGGGAGTTTATGTATATCACAAATTCTATTACTCTAAAAGATAGTAGACTTTTATGCTTGTAAATTGTTCCATTCTCTGTATAAACAATGAGTCACTTCCGTGAGCAAGAAAATGAAATAATCCTTGACACAATGCAAGAAAAATGTTTATGATAAATGTTGTCTTATGCCCTTGAAGATACATTAAACCATTATTTTATAATTTATTTTAATTAAAACTCATTTTCCCATAATTGTATTTTTTCTTAGTCAAGAAATAACAAAACTGATCTGTCATCATATTTACATTGAAAGGTTCTATATATACATTTCAATTTTTTATAAATTCATACATATACAATTATAAATCTTATATGAGGAGTCATCGCCTTTTTGATCAATTTTATTTGCACAAAACATGAATAAATTTCTGACCTCTAGAATGGGATTGCTAATTTGGATACAAGTACTATTGAGTAAAGTAACATTGGATGTGTTAACAAAGTAGAGACTTGTATTTACAAGAAGGAAACAACAGAAGAGTGTACTACAAATTTCTTATTCATCCTTGATGTTCTTTCATATTCGGGTCAATGTAACAAATGGTACCCATAACATAGGTAGAGGTGTGGTGCTTGGCCGAGGAAATGCAATTGGAAATTCCAACGTTTGAAAAATTTGAGTTAAAATTATAATCCAAAAGAATCTTAGAATTCTTCACATCCATATAAATAATGTGTGGTTTACAATCATAATGAATATATGGCTATCCTTCTTCAACACCATGATCAATCTTTATATGATCATTCCGGTCTAGTTTAATCTTCATTGATGATCCTATAATAAAATAAAAATTAATAAAAGACTCGTTAGATTTTCCAAATATCCATTTTTATGAAGGTTAGAGGTTGATTGGACACTTCTATTCCAAAAATTAAATATACAATGTACATATTAATTTTTCTTCATAACATAATAATTTTACTCACCATGTAGGATGTCCGATAGACTTCTATTTACTATGTAATCATAAAACATCAATTTTCCAAGTGGAAAAAGTTAACATCCATGTAGACTCTCAATATTATGATGCTTGATTCTTCCACAAGCAAGATTAGTCGGTAGTGAATGTACATTCACTTTATAACAATTGGCTTAGAATTCTTTAGATCACATTTATAAAGATTGTTTGTAGCACCATAACCAATTACATATTTATTTTTAAGTATTTTTGTGTTTGTCATTATGTCATCATTCATGTAAGAAGAGATGTTCATGTGCGTATGACCAACCTTGGAGAACCTAAATACAACAAATAGAAGTGTCAATAAAGCAATTTTAATATGATATTTCTTTCGACTTATCGTCGATAATTAATACAATATGAAATCATGTCTTTCCATGTTAGTTCTAACACCTAGCTCTTTTTTTTACAGAGACTTTTGTAAATACCTTTGGATGATTTGAATGGTACATAGCTATAATCATGCACAATAGTAGTAATGAACCCTAACAGATGCAAACAATTTCTAGTTTTGAGATGGATGGAGTTCATTGTAGTGGGACACAATTTTGTTAGACAACATCATACATATCCAAGTTTGCCAAATTTTTGATAACAATAGAAGAATGTCTCTGAAAACTAAGCTATTTAAAATATAGCTACTATTTCTTGCATCAGTTAATTGGTTATATCCAAAAATGATAAGAAACAAAATTGAATTGATACACAAAGAAAATTTATGTTTATATCTACAGTTGTATGTAAGAAAACATGAAAAAAATTAATGAAAGGAATTTCCCTAGACAAATTGTTATAGGAGAGGATTACGTAAAAGAAAGCAGAGCCATTTACATTAATTCCTTTCTCAAATACCTCCATATATTTCAAAAGTGAAGATCTCCGTGTTTCACAATGATGTAGTGTAGCTCAATTTTTTTTAAATGTGATGGGAAGATAGCCATCAATCCACTAATATCCTCTATCCTATAGTTGTGCGATTATTTTTTACATTAAAGGAAAGATATTCTATAATATACTACGATGCTAGTGGATGCTATTCTTAACTTCTAGCAATGAATTGGCATCTTCAAACAAACCAAATTTATTATCAATTAATTGCTGAAATTGGATAGTGCAACACACAAAAAAGAAATTTATTAATTATTTCTTGATTTTTATAAGTGGAAGAGGGGTGAAGGGTCCCTTTCCCTTTACATCTGAGATAAAATGATAGGTTTAGTCTAAAGAACTTGAATGATCCAACAATACTTTGGTGAAAAAATGCTTAAGGGCCTATGTCAAAAAAACAAGTGATTGGGAATACAAAAAAATCCAGACTAAGTAAGACAAACATGATGATTTGGTAACAATGCAACTGACAAGGCTATATAAAAACCAAAACAAAGTTATAGCTTGATGGATTTTAGAAGCACTTATTTATTTGAATCAGATGACACCTCTCGTAACCTCCACTTTAATGGGGATGAAAATGGTTTCCGCATGTGGTTAGGAAAAAGATGCTCTTTTCCAAAGCAAAGAACACAAATTTTTAACCAATGGTATGCCTTGCAAAATTCTAGGAAAATAATATCCCAACGTGCTGATTTCTCTTACAGTAGAGAAAACATATCATCCAGGTCAAGCAAGGGGAGAGAACTATCTCCCACACTCAATATCTCACCCCATTTGGACACACTAGAAACGAAGCGCATTAGAACGTTAAACCATTTATACAACTATGAAAAAATGGATACGTCCAAAAACCTTCTGTTTATAACGAGCCTCGAGATAGTAAGGGCCACAATGTTCTTATGGTTTTTTCCATTTTCGCTTCCATGCCAAACCTACATGCTGGCTTGATCCAGTGATGACCCATATCTAAAGCCCAATCCTTCGCCGGATGTATGATAAGAAGATGACAAATGAATGTTGAAGTAACTTACACATTTACCCTTGGATGTCCCTCTAAAGAAAGATAATCATCTCCAAGAAGTAGCTTAATAGCAAGCAAGTCTTGATATGTTTCAATTTGAAAAATGGATTTCAAATGACGATGCAAAATTTTGGTATAAAATGCCATTTCACGCATCAACACGGAAAATTGCATGAAATGAAAAATTGGAAAGGTCATGATAGATGAAATGAAAGCTAGTGAAATAAATATGAAAGGTGTGAAAATAAGGAGGAGAGGATCGGTAAATATGTGGAGTGACTATGCCATTGCATGTTTGTAATTAATACAAGCTTGCTAGGGGCTTTAATATCAACCTTTATTGGAAAAGGTGATGAGTCTGGGTGATCAACATATTTATTTCCAATCTTATCATGTGATTTTCTATAAAATATGCCTTTTTAGTAGCCTCCCCATATATAACATGTAAGGTCCAATCTATAATTAATGAAAGAGTATAAAATGATTTTTATTCACATAATTTTTTTTGATGGTGGCGTTAGCAATAATATGAGATTCACCTCCAATAATTAATTCATTACTATTCAATTCAATAGAAACAAACCAAAAATGTTCATTGTACTTTAATTTATTGATTCACACATTTATTAATTTACATTGGGTGGGATCAGGGTCCGTAATCTGATCCACGAAAAATCTCGTAATCAATATCAAGATACTACACAATTTAATCTTCAAACTATTAATAATCATTAATTTATTTATTTATTTTTTATATTTGGTCCTTTGAGTAATCTCATTGATTTTTAGATATAATTTTATTTACTAATTTGGGATTGATGGTGTGTTTTATTTATGAATGAAATCTTATATTCTATTAACAAGTAAAATGATATAAGAATATTCACCAAAAAATTCAGCGGTATGGAAGCACAACCCAAAGCCACGAGTTTAAACTCGGCAGATAAAAAGCCTAAGAGTACATCCGATTACAAAACATCACAAGACAGTAAAAGAAAAAAATTTAAGCCTCAACTATGAATTATTGACCAATAGTGCACAAATCTTGATAATGCCATCAAGATTCAGACAAGTCTCGAGGATAGATAATTCCCTTATGTTAATTTCCTTCAAAATAAAAAATATTGGTGTGGTCCTAAACAAAAAAATCATTACTTAAAATTTAATGAAAATAGTCTAAAACTTCCATACTTCATCTTGTTTCATGATACAAATCATATAGTTGGGCAATACAAACCACTATATTGGGAAAAAATTGATCGATACAATATTGTATCGACAGGGTTGGTTAAAGACAATTCCTTCTACACAAATTATACACAACTTGATTTGACTGACATTTTTTTCTCAATACCCTCTTCAACATTCTCTGTAATAACACCTTCCGCATTTACGAATCAACTTCTCAAAATTTACTACATATCTGCATAAACACACTAACTAACGTCATTTATCGGTTGCAAAATTCTAGTGGTTAGTCATCCTTCTTGAAAGTTTGTATTCAAGGACTTGGCTCTGCCAAGGATAGTTCATCGAATATAATATAATTTCAAATAATGACTTCAAACCTATTGAGATTGTTTTTTTGCATTTGTTAAAATAGATTCATCGACAATATATAGGATAGTAGCTGATAGCCTTATCATCAACGAATAATTGGCAATCATAAAACATGCTTTGTTCTTCACGGTCTTGGATCATTCATTCTTGAGCAAGACCCGTGTTCATCTTTTCCCTCCATTTTTAGTAAAACGTTTAGGACTATTTTGTTTAACGGGTTATTTCTAGAAATATGTAGGGCCAAGATGATGAGGATACATCTTCACATTTAAAATATGTACTTCTATTATTATGCTCTAACAAGTGGGATAGACAGACAAGTGATTTTTATTTGGTCAATATTTTTAAAAACAGAAACAGTATAGCCAAGTGAGTGCCAAGCCACTCCTTTTAGTAAGTAATGTAGCTTAGTGGTCGCTATGCATTTTATTTGATAAAAACGACATAAAAATGCCTTGTAACACCATTTCATCCATTCATATGATCTGTTATCCAAGCGCTATGTTCTATAAGTATTGTAGCTTAGTGGTCACTAAGATTTTTGTAATATGAACTTTTTTATTTCTATTTTCTTAATTAAGAAATAGTTTAGCCTAGAGGCCAACTAATCTATTCCTTTCTCATTTATCAATAAACAATAATTGTAGAGCACTATGTTCTGTAAGCATTCAAGCTTATCTATTACTAGGCATTTCTTTTATATGAACTATTTTTATCTCTATTTTTGAAATTAATAAACAATTTAGCCTTGAGGCCACTAATCTATTAATTTCTCAAAAGACCTCCCTAGCTTTCGACAGTAAATAATTTTTATATCTCACAAATTTTGCATCTAAAAATTTCACAAAAATTCCTAGCGCCCAATAATATCTATTACTATGATTTGTTATTACAACGCTATGTTCAAAATAAGATATTATTTAGCCTATCTATTGGAAAATCATTCCTTTCTATAAGTAATTGAGCTTAGTGGTCACTAAGCATTTACTTTAATACGAGCTGTTGTTTGATATCTGTATTCAAAATAAAAAAATTAGTTTAGCCTAGTGGCCGCTAATCTACTCCTCCTGACAAGTAGCAGAGCTTAGCGGTCACTAATCATTTTCATTGATGCACACCAATGTGTAAAAAAGGAAAAGATGCAAAGGTGTGTGCCTAGCAGTCCCTATGGTGTTATATGAGCACCCTGAAAACATTTTTATTAATCATCTTTCTTCCCAACTATGAAAATACCTCCATAGCTTTTGAGAATAAAAATTGTCCATATCTCACCTATCTGCCATCAAAATATATTATGGAAAATGCCTAGCGACCACTAATATCTATTACTATGATTTGTTCATAAAACATCTATGTTATCAAGAAAATTTTTAGCCTATTTTCCACATAATCATTCCTTCTGGTGAGTTTTGAAGCTTAGCAGTCACTAAGCATTTTCTTTCACAACCACTATTTGATTGATCTTGTTCAAGTAATGGAGCTTAGCGACGCTAAGTATTTTACTTGATATGAATTGATATAAATTATATGTTAGACACAAAAGAACTTATGAGTAATATAGAAGTTGAGAAATATTTATATGGTATGTAGTGCCACACTTGGTTGTGGAAGGAATGTATAGTCAATAAGATAAGATTATAGTTGATGAAAATACTAGTGATCAAAAATTATAAAGATATTTATTTACATTATTGGAAATGAAACCTAGGAGTTGTAGAGGCTAGCGACCGCTAGGCTTCTGCTCATCAAATAGAAAGACAACATACAACATGCAAAGTTGTTCATTAACATGTGATAAAGAGAATACCCGATCCCCTATAAAATATAAGTATTTATTATTTTGAATTTGGTGTTGCAAAAAAATTATACTAATGGAGCATAATGTTCGCTATTTTCTTTCCTATCTATAAGGTACTCTCAAATTCGGTGTAGGGTAAAATTATGTTTTTATTTTTCTAGATTAATAAGTAAATAACTCCAAAATATCGATGATTAAGAGATATATTAGAAATTTCATATCACGGGAGATTTTTTTAATGGATTATAGTTTTTTTAATATTGGTAAATAGTTTTTGAAAGGACTATACCCTTGTGTACAAAAGGAGGCCTAAAAGCCTGAATAAGAGAGAGGAGCAGAGAAGCTGTATCAAAGCACAAAAGTTACAGCAAAGAACACCGAAGCCTAGAAACAGCAACACAAACGAGACTTAACAGCAAAACAACGGCAACAAAACAGCAAGCCTACAGCCAAGAAGCAGTAGTAAAACTGGACTACTTCTTGGCCGCTTGATCAATACTCATCTTTACTTTTTTCCAAGCATGATACATACCCAGCGTGGTCATATGAGCAGCATCCGTCTTATCGAGCTCCTCTCTGGTTCTTTTACTCTCTTTCTCATTGCCCCAAAGAGTAATCGGGACACCGCTGAGATGCGAAACACTTCTTGCATGACCTTCGATGAATTCCTCTATGGCCCTGAATGCTGCAATATTATACTCATGCCTAGTCTTCGTTTTCCCAAGGCGGGAGTCTAGGGAGGTCAGTTTTTTGTATATTTCATCAAGTCGGCTATTGCAATGCTCCCTTCTCCCTCAATGCTTTTTTTTTTCCTTTTTGCTTAGCAAGATTTTTTACCTCATCCTTCAAAGAATTTAAGCTCGGCCTCTAAGGCCTCCAATCTTCTAGAAGGGTTATCCGTTGGTGCCGCTCGGGGACCGGCACTACTAATGTTCAGCAGATCACGAGCAATGTCATCCAAAGGTTCATCCCCCTCAGCAGTAGACTCAAGGTTGAGTCTCCTAGAAGCCCTAGTGACACGTTTAGAAGTAGAGACAGTGTGGGTGGCAGGGGCAGCAGCAGGAGGAAAAGAAGGAGAAGCATGAGTAGCTGCGTGGGGCATCAAAGACCGGAGGCGGGGGCGCGCAGCGAGGGACAGCGGGGAGACAGGATCGGCAAGAACGGAGCCCAACAAAGCCGGCCGGGAGAGGAAGGGAGACCGGGAATTTGATAAGGCGTGCTTGTGAATAAGCGAGAATAAGCCCTTGGTGAAGGGAACCGCCTTGGGTATGCTTCTCGGAACTCCAAAATGGAGCGCTCAAGAGAGTTTAACAGAGATAGTGGGGAAGCAAACCAACCTACTCCTACGAAAGTGATTGAAAAGACAAGGTGCTTGGCAGACGAACAAACCTTCCTTCCAAGAGGATATGTAGCGAGAATGGATTATAGTTACACCATAATAACTATAGGTTAAAAATATTTTTTAATTCTATCGCTAATTAAAATTTATTAAAAAAGTGTCAATTATATAACGTGCAATTAACTGGTTCAAACTTTCAAGATGCCACATTTTATTGGATTTTTTTAATTAACGCAGATGATAGCTAAAAAATATTGAATTCACACTTGATAAAAATTAATTATAAACAAGGCATATATCGCTCTCTTAAAATATATTTTTTTTGTTTCGTAACGTTCACTTCTATTTTCTAAATGGTTTTTTATTATGCTTAAATTAATATTTGTCATTTTCTGCATGAGTTCACAAAGAAAATTTTGACGCCATCCCACCAGTTTCTAAAGTAGGTAGTATTAATAAATTTTAATTCCCATATCCCATGTTATTCCCAAATTAACGTGAATTATATTTATAAAATACTGAATTCACACTAGATAAAAATTAATAATTAACGAGGTGTATATCGCTCCTTAAAAATTTAAATTTTTTGTTTCCTAATGTTCAATTTTGCTTTCTAAATGGTTTTTTATTATGTCAAAATTAACAATTGTCATTTTTCGTGAATCCACAAAGAAAATTTTGTCAATGTCCCACTTGTTTCTAAAGTAGGTAGTATTAATAAATTTTATTTCCCCAAATCCCATGCTATCCCCCGAATTAACGCATAATATATTTAAAAATATCAAAGTCGCACTCGATAAAAATTAATAATTAACTAGGCGTATATCGCTCTATTAAAATTAAATTTTTTTGTTTCCTAATGTTCACTTATATTTTGTAAATGGTTTCTTATTATGATTAAATTAATATTTTTGGTTTTCCTGAGTGTTCACAAAGAAAAAAATTTCATTGTCCCACTTGTTTCTAAAGTAGGTAAAATTAATCAATTTGATTTCCTGTATCCCACCATATGCCCCAAATTAAATGCAAACATTAATGATGGGTTAATTCAAGGTATGATATGCGAGAATCCCCCGTATTGAATGACAATATTTGAAATATCAAAATCCTGCACTTTCACTTTAAGAAGGGGAAATTCAAAATTTGAAATTTTCTATTCCCACTTTTTTTAGTTTTCGGAATTTCTTTTGTTGAATGCATTTGGAAAAAACTAAATAAACTAGAGAAATATATATTAGGGTTTCTATTTTATTTTGTAAGTGTAGAAAAGGAGCTCTTGAAATCAGAATACAACATGTGCATACACTAATTTACTAGTCCGAGTGCTTGATTCTTAGAGAGTTTTTGAATGGTAAGAGGCAAAAATGATTGTTATCTCATTTGGATGCACACAAACAAGACAAATAACAATGATAGTGGATACATCATGGGAAAAATTACAAATAAGGAGGTCAAAAAGGACAAAATCAAAAGAGACAAGTAAAATAGGTTGTAGATAGAATCTCGTTGATACTGTGTTTTAGAGAGAATACAAAGCTTAAACAAACATTATCAAGCATGTCAAAATATAAGATACAACTAAAACATGTATTTATCAAAAGCATCTATGTTATTGTATGTGTACCATAGTTGATGGCGAGAACTTTCAGCCACTTTTTATTCACCTAGTTCTTATGTTTTGCACTACAATCCATCCATGCCTTTCCCTTTGGTGCCTTTGTAGTTCTTTTCCATCTTCTTGTGAAAACCACATTTTTGTCTACCCATGACCGAAGATTTTTGTCCCCCCCATGACCGAATATTTTGTCCACCCATGACTAAAGATTTTGTAATCCCTTTTAAAATATTTACTCCTTCTAAAAACCCATTTTTATGTTCAGTCGTCACTCAAGTATTCATGTCTGTTAAACGGGTTCCCTTTTTAGTCCTTTGATTCTAAATTGATTGTGGCATTGATATACATAGTTTTTTTATATTTGTTTTCCCATGTAGAAATAATTAAATGCACTTTGTCTTTACAATTTTTTTATGTTTAGTAAAAGGTAAGCACATTATATGTACTCATAAATATTATTAAATATAAATGTTAATCATTCTATTTACAAACATATATTCCATTTATAGTTAGTAACAAATTACTTGATAAATGAGCCAATCTAAAGTAACAATTTTAAAATTTTAAAATAACATATTCCAAGACTAGAGGCCACTAAGCTCGATGTTTACAACATTTCCTAGCTATTACAAAACAACACAAGGCAACAAATATTCCAAGACAAGACAAATATTAAAGAGTTTCCTAAATACTTTTTTCAAACAAGAAGGGAGACTAGCGGCCACTAAGATTCTGGTTGAATCTTATATGATACAACTAGGATGACTCACCTAAAAACTGAGCTAAGCACCATTATTATATTTAGATTATTAAATAACATAGGTGCAACATAACAAAGACTTGAGATTAGCACTTGCTAAGATATTTTTTTCCTTTCATATAAGACAATTAGTAATGACTCAACTAGAAAAATAACTAATCTCCTTTATTATATTTGGATGTTACAATACTACCTTCTAAGACTAGTGACTACTAGGGTGGATGTTTACTTTCTTTCTTTGAATATTTGTTGTCTTCACATGATATTTTCTGCATTACCATTGAGTTCAATATGTTATCTAAATTCTATCACATGATATTGAAGCCTAGTGGCTGCTAAGGTCATAGATTATTCCATTGCGTTGGTGTAACATAATAAATACTTAAGATTAATAAACGCTAGGATAATTCTTATCTTGCATTCAAGATATTGATTAACGACACGAAAAACTCAATACTAAACTAAACTCCAACACCAATAGTTTAGCCAGGCGGCCTCTGAGTACAAAATGCTATTCAAAGTTTATTGCATGATATTCCTAGCATTCGCTACGGTCAAAGATAATTACATGGTGCTCTAGAAAAATCACAAATACTTTAGGTTAGCGGCCGCTAGGATACATGTTGCTTGCATTTAGGACAATTTGTAACCACTCGATTGAAAATCTAACTATGCTCCCCGTTATTATATTTAAATTTTAAAATACTATTTTCAACGAATGGTGACCACTAGGGTGGTTTCTCACTACATTTATTTCCTGAATACTGGTGATTCTAAATGGAAATTTAATCCTAGTGGCCATTGAGCTCAATAGTATATTTGAATTCTATCGCATGAATTCCAAACTAAAATTTAAGCCTAGCGAGTCATTGGGTTCAACATGTTACTCAAATACATGACTAGACAAAAAATATTTGAAGACATGATGAACTCAAGGTCTTGGGATATTGGTGAGTTACAAGTAGTTTGTAATCATCAACCTAAGTTACATTCCCATTGAGTTCATTGGATTCTTTCAATAAGTGGTAATGGGGACACCTTGAGGTAGGGGTTGAACTTCTCCATATGGAACTAATGGAATATAGTGGGGTTCTTCGAGTGCTCCCGTAATTATATTTAAATTTTAAAAGACTATTTTTAACAAATGACGATCACTAGGGTGGTTGTTACTACATTTATTTCTTGAATACTCGTAATTACAAACAAAAATTTAACCCTAGTGACCGCTAATCTCACTATTATATTATATTTCTATTGCATGAATTTCAAATGAAAATTTAAGCCTAGTGGCTGTTGGGTTCAATATGTTATTCGAATCAACATTGTTGTAACATCACAAAGGCTTGAGGTTAGCGACAACTAGGATAGTTGTTGTCTTGCATACATGACAATTAGTAATGACCTAATGGATATTCAAATTCATGACTAGAAAACAAATATTTGAAGACAGGATGAACTCAAGTTCTTGGGATATTGGTGAAATACAAGTAGTTTGTAATCATCAACCCAAGTTCCATTCCTATTGAGTTCATTGGATGCTTTCAATAAGTGGTCATGGGGACACCTTGAGGTAGGGGTCAAAATTTTCCATATGGACCAAGTGGAACATAGTGAGGTGCTTCGAATGTAGATCACTCAATGGACATTAAGGACCCAAAACCACCTCCATGTCCCTCTTAGATAAAGTTCTCCTCCACCACTCCAGTTCATAGATCTGGTATAATAAAAGTGTTTACCATCAAAAATTTACAAATAGTTTGTAATCATCAACCCAAATTCCATTCCCATTGAGTTCATTGGATGCTTTCAATAAGTGGACATGGGGAAACCTTGAGGTAGGGGTCAAACTTCTCCATATGGACCAAGCGGAACATAGTGGGGAACTTCAAATGTGGATCTCTTGGTGGACATTAAGGACCCAAACCCACCTCTATGTCCCGCTTAGAGAAATTTATCCTCCACCACTCCAGTTCATAGATTTGGTAAAATTAAAGTGTTTACCATCCAAAATTTACAAATAGTTTGTAATCATCAATCCAAGTTCCATTCAAATTAATTTCATTGGATGCTTTTAATAAGTGGCCATGGGGACACCTTGAGGTAGGGGTCAAAATTCTCCATATGGACCAAACGGAACATAGTGAGGCACTTCAAATGCTCCCCATAATTATATTATATTTTTAAAAGACTATTTTTAATGACAGATGACCATTAGGGTGGTTACTCACTAAATTTATTTCATGAATACTCGTGATTCGAAATAAAGATTTAATCCTAGTTTCCATTGAGCTCACTAGTATATTATAATCCTATCACATGAATTCCAACTTTTTTTTAGGCCTAGTGGCCATTGAGTTCATTATGTTATTCAAATCAACATTTTTGCAACATCATAGAGGCTTGAGGTTAGTGGCCGCTAGGTTAGATATTGTTTTACATGCAAGACAATTAGTAATGACTTGACGGATATTAAAATACATGATTACAAATATTCAATGACAAGATAAACTTAATTTCTTGGGCTATTCATGAGTTAAAAGTAGTTTGTAATCATCAACCCAAATTCCATTCCTAGTGAGCTCATTGGATGCTTTCAAGTAAGTGGCCTAGGGGAAATCTTGGGGTAAGGGTCAAACTCCTCCATATAGACCAAGCAAAACATAGCGGGGTGCTTGAATATGGATTGCTCGGTGGAGATTAAAGACCCAAGCCCACCCCATGTCCCACTTAGAGAAAGTGCTCCTCCACCACTCCGTTTACTGCTATGGTATAATAAACGCGTTTACCATAAAAAATGTACAAGTAGTTTGTAATCATTAACCCAAGTTACATTCCCATTGAATTCAATGGACACTTCCAATAAGTGGCCATGGGACACCTTAGGGTAGGGATCAAACTTCTCCATGTAGACCAAGTGGAACATAGTGGAGCACTTTGAATTCTCCCTATAATTATATTTCAATTTTAAAAGACTATTTTTAATGACAAAGCACCGCTAGGGTGATTTCTCACTACATTTATTTCATGAATGCTTGTGATTCCAAACAAAACTTTAAGTCTTCCAGCCATAGAGGTCAATAGTATATTCCAATTCTATCACATGAATTCCAAAAAAATTAAAGCTTGGTGGCCAATGTGTTCAATTTTAAGCCTAGTGGCCACTAGGTTGAATATGTTCATTGAATTAGTGTTGTTGCAACATAATAGAAGCTTGATGTAAGCGACCGCTAGGATAGTTGTAATCTTGCATGCAAGACAATCAGTAATACAAAAATATTTGAGGATAGGACAAATTCAAGTTCTTGGGCTATTGGTGAGTTACAAGTAGTTTGTAATCATTAACCCTAATTCTATTCCCATTGAGTTCAGTGGATGCTTTCAATAAGTGGCCCTAGGGACATCTTGGGGTAGGGTTCAAACTTATCCATATAGACCAAGTGGAACATAGTGGGTCACTTCAAATGTGGATCACTTGGCGGACATTAAGGACCTAATCCCACTTCCATATCCCACTTAGAGAAACTTCTCCTCCATCACTTTAATTCATAGCTCTGGTATAATAAACGTGTTTACCATAAAAATTTACAATTAGTTTGTAATCATCAACCCAAGTTTCATTCCCATTGAATTCATTGGATGCTTTCAACAAGTGGCCATGCAAACACCTTGGGCTAGGGATTGAAATTTTCCATATGGACCAAGTGGAACATAGAGGAGCACTTTGAATGCTCCCCATAATTATATTTAAATTTTAAAAGACTATTTTAATGACATGTGACTACTAGGGTGGTTTCTCACTACATTTCTTTAATGAATACTCATGATTCAAAACAAATCAGTAACCCAATAGTCATTGAACACAATAGTATGTTCCAAGTATATCACATGAATTCTAACTGAAAATTCAAGCCTAGTGGCGGTGTGTTCAATTTTAAGCCTAGTGGCTACTGGGTTTAATATGTTATTTGAATCGTGTTGTTAAAACATTACACATGGCTTGAGGTCAGCGGTATAATTGTTGCCTTGCATGCTAGATAATTAGTAATGACCTAACATATATTCAAATACATGAGTAGACAAAAAATATTCGAAGACAGGATGAACTCATGTTCTTAGTCTATTGGTAAGTCACAAGTAGTTTGTAATCATCAACCCAAATTTTATTCCCATTGAGTTCATTATATGCTTTAAATTAGTGGCCCTAGGGACACCTTAGCGTAGGGTCAAAATTTTTGATATAGACTAAGCAAAACATAGTGGGAACTTTGAATGTGGATCTCTCAATGGACATTAAGGAACGAAGCCTACCCTCATGTCCCACTTAGAGAAAGTGATCATCCACCACTCTAGTTCATAGCTCTGGTATAATAATAGTGTTTACCATAAAACATTTACAAGTAGTTTGTAATCATCAACCCAAGTTACATTCCCATTGAGTTCATTGGTTACTTTCAATAAGTGGTCATGGGGATACATTGAGGTAGGGATCAAAATTATCTATATGGACCAAGCAGAACATAGTGGGGCACTTTGAATGCTCCCCGCATTTATATTTCACTTTTAAAAATACTAATTTTAATGACAGAAACCACTAGGGTGGTTACTCACCACATTTCTTTCATGAATACTCGTGATTCCAAAAAAAATTTTAAGCCTAGTTATCGCTGAGCTCACTAGTATATTTAAAGCATATCTCATGAATTCCAAAAAAATTTAAGCCTAGCAGCCACTGTGTTCAATTTTAAGCCTAGTGGTCATTGTGTTCATTATGTTATTTGAATCAACATTGTTGTAACATCACAAAGGCTTGAGGTTAGAGTCCGCTAGGATATCCTTTTCTTGTATGTAGGGCAATAGGTAATGTCCTGACATATATTCAAATACACAACTAGACAAAAATATTCAAAGATAGGATGAACTCAAGTTCTTGGGCTATTGGTGAGTTACAAGTAGTTTGTAATCATCAACCCAAATTCCATTCCCATTGAGTTCATTGGATGCTTTCAATAAGTGGCCATGGGGACACCTTGGGGTAGGGGTCAAACTTCTCCATATGGACCAAGTGGAACATAACGGGGTGCTTCAAATGTAGATCTCTCAATGGAAATTAAGGACCCAAGCCCACCCCCATGTCCCACTTATAGAAAGTTCTCCTCCACCACTCTAGTTCATAGCTATGGTATAATAAAAGCATTTACCATCCAAAATTTTCCACCCCTCCCAATTTTCAAGAACTTACCTTTGATGGAGCCTCAAAAGGCAACCCCACCTATGAGGAATGGGGTGTTTAATTAGAGATGCAGATGGAAGTTTAGTAATAGCGGGTCCTTTCCTTTAAAATATGACACATGTAATGAGGTAGAGGCTCAATATTTTCTGGTAGGTCTCAAATTAGCAGTCAAGTATTGGCTATGAAGCTTTGGAAATTGAAGGTGATTCCCAGGTGGTAATAAATGATGTTTGAAAGGGAAAATATTTTTCCTAGAAGTTGGATTATTATATCACCAACATTTTGCATTGGTTTTGATGTGGTTTTCTTCAAGAATTTATGTTGTTTTTTTTTAGGGGCTTGGGAGGATGTCTTAATGGATGGTATAATGTCTCCGTGACCAAGCAACTCGGCCTCTCAGGTGTAATTTCTAGTTCATATCCCTGGTTGTTAGTGGTTGGGTATTTGGTTTGCTATCGATGACGGGTTTACTCGTCTTGCACCTAGTTAGTTTTTGTGGTTTTTTTTTTCTTGGTCATGTGGTTTATTTATTATCTTTCATGTTTATAATTGGGTGGGATTCCATCAATCCCGTGTTCTAATTTTTTTTTTGAAGATAGGACATATATAAATGATTTTATAGATTACATGTATCCCCTAAGATCGAAGCTTATTATACTCCCTTTGTGTAACATAACAAATTTTAACAAATTTTGTGATTACACATATTCCAAAAATAAATTTTCAGCCTAGCAGCCGATGAGTTCAATATGTTCTTTTTTTGGATTTTTAAATGCTTTTGACTAGATATATAAACCGGGGGGTTAGAGGTCCCCACCCATATAATATAGAACCAATACAAAAACCAAGTGACGCAAAAAACCCAAGTCCCCAAAAAAAGGAACACTAAGAAGGGGAGATAAACCAAGAGAAAAGACCGAAGAACCAAAACACACCAGGAAGCAATAGAACCAAGCATGGACATGAGCCAAAAGATTGGCACAAACAACTACTAGCCTACACCACCCACTTTGCCGCTAAGAAACCTTTCCAAGCAAAAAAATAAATTTCTACCTAGCTAGGGCATGAAAATTGTTAAGGTGATTGATATCTAAATCAACAGGAAGTGAGTAACAAGTAGATTCAAGGGGTTAGACTATTGAGATCCAGTGTCTGCTGTGCTAAAGGGAAGCTTGCACATTATCAAAATGAATGAGTAGTTCTTGATATTGCTCCCCTAGCCAATGAATCCTGCGCTCGAGAACGATAGCCTATTCGCCAACCTATTCCACCCAAATCAAGGGGTTTGTGATGTGAAAATCAACCAATTCATCATGCAAGCCACCTCTATGAACCTTGTAAATGAAGTTCTCTACTAAATCCTCAACATCTGCCTTGTCTGGGTGAAGCGAGAAGACTATTGGAAACAAAAGCCACGGCTATATCAGAAGTGGCTCATGCCCTATTAGAAGCTTGCATATATGAGTCACCCAACACACATTCGATCGCTTCAACTTCACAAACATATTCATAACAAAAGACATCTTGAAGATGCCTATGGGAGATATCCAATGAGAAGGTTGATTCCCCACCACTTTCCACATAGATAAATAAAAGGAAAGCCCAGGAAAACCATAATTCTCCTGCTCAAAAATGGGAAGAGAGAATAGTGAGGAAAGAGGAGCCAATGCCTAGCTAAAAATGAAAATACACGAGCCACCATTAATGATGGATGTAGGTTCCACACCTCCCTTTATGTGAAATGATATCTACCAGACCATTCCAATATTTATAATTACATGAAATCAATGTGACGTTGGGACCATTGATAGTCACGTTGGAAAGAAGATCAATGATGCTAATAGCAGCCGTTGATTTCAATATATTATTAGATTATAAACTATTAGGATAATTCTCAATAGTTTGACATCACATGCTTGAAATTAATACAAGCGTGCCAAAAATTTAATATCAAGGTTTATTGGAAAAGGTGATGAGTTTGGCCAATGAAGATATTTATTGTAAATCTTATCACAAAATATGCCTATTTAGTACCTATCTTAATAGGTAAGATTTAATGTCCAAGATGGAGTTAATGAGAGAATACAAAGGGAAATTTAATCTCACATCCTCGACAAGGTTTGTGTTTTAATGATGGAATTTTAATTTGGGAGTTGTCTCTAATAATTAATTCATTACTATTTGAGTCATTAGCGAGGGACAAATAATGTTCCAATGCTTAAACTTACTGATTTATACATTTAAAATTTTACTAAATTTCTAGTCATTAGTCACCCATTATTTTGTAGCTACCATTAGTTTCTTGAATTCAAGTTAAAAATTAAATAAAAACTAGCCAATAAAGTAAGTCACATCAAGTCTCATCAATAAATTATCCAATGAAATGGTGCCATGTAGACAACCCATAAAAGGTGATTTTATATTAAAGTAATGGGTTTCCTTAAATTTCTTTGTACTCAAAAGTACTTATTTTAAATCCCTTAAAAATATGTTCTCCACATAATTTAAATGTCTAAAAGAAAATATACATATTAAAAAAATCATGAACTATTAAAGGGTAGTTTGTAATCATCAACCCAAGTTCCATTCCTATTGATTTCATTGTATGCTTTTAGTAAGTGGCCATGGGGAGAATTTAAGGTAGGGGTCAAACTTCTTCATATGGAATAAGCGGGACATAGTGGGGCACTTTGAATGTGGATCACTCAACAGACATGAAGAACCCAATCCCACCTCCATATCCCTCTTAGAAAAAGTGCTCCTCCACTAATCTAGGTTATAGATCTTGTATAATAAAAGTGTTTACCATCCAAAATTTACAAGTAGTTTGTAATCATCAACCCAAGTTCCATTCTTGTTGAGTTCATTGGATGCTTTCAATAAGTGGCCATGGGGACACCTTGAGGTAGGGTTCAAACTTCTCCATATGGACCAAGCGGAACATAGCGGGGTGCTTTGAATGTGGATTTAATAGTGGACATTAAGGACCTAGGTCCACCTCCATGTCCCACTTAGAGAAAGTAATCCTACCATTATATTTATATTTCCATATTAATTTATTGGAATCCTACCATGATATTCAAAGCCTAGCATCCGCTAATGTCAAAGATTATTAAATAGCATTGGTGTAACATAAAAAGTCTTGAGATTAGTGGTTGCTAGGATATTTGTTTCCTTGCATAAAGGACAATTTATAACAACCCAAATAAAAACTAACTAAGCTCCTTTATTATATTTGGATGTTACAATACTACCTTATAAGACTAGTGACTGCTAGGGTGGATGTTTACTTTCTTTATTTGATGTTCATGGCATTGGTGTAACATAACACAGTCTTGAGATTAGCGGTTGCTAGGATAATTCTTCACTTGCATTAAGGCCCCTCAAACCTAAAGTTATAAATATTTTTTTTTACATTAACAGAAAGATATCCTAGAATATATAGATGTTAGCGGCTGCTAGTCTTCACTTCTACCAACAAATTGAAAACTTGAAACAAACCAAATTTAATAGCGAGTAATTGTTTAAATTTCTTACTGCAATGCACAACATAAACTTCTACTAATGATTTATTATATTTTATAGTTAAAGGAGGGTTGAAGGGTCCCTTTCCCTTTACATTATAGATATAATGAGATGTAATAACTTGGTAAAAATGCAAGGGAAAATGTCAAAAAACATAAGTGGTTGGGAATGTAAAAACCCTAGACTAAGTAAGCCAAATAGTATGAATAGATAACAATGAAACTATAAATGTTATATAACAACCAAAACAAAGATAGATCATGATGGATTTTAGAAACAATTATTTATCTGAATCAAATGACATCTCCGTAACCTCGAACTTAATGGGCATGAAAACGGTTTCTGTTGGCGGTTCTAGAAAAAGATGTTTTTTTCCAACAACAACTCATATCTTTAACCAATCGTATGCCTCATGACCTTTCCTATGAAGAACATCCCAATGTGTCGATTCTTGTTACAGTGGGGAAAACATATCATCCAGTCGTGCAAGTGGAGTGATCTACCTCTTGTCGATGATGTCTCACCCAATTCATCCACTTCACACAAGAAATGATTTAGGACATTAAACCATTTGAAAAACTCTCTAAAAATGTTTGCGTGTACTAAACCTTCCTATTTATTATGAGAATCGAAAGAAAGGACCACAAATCACATAAGGTTTTATCCATTTCCTCTTCCATGCCAACCCTATACGTTGTCTTGATCCAATGAATACCCATCTCCAAAGCCCAATCCTTCGTCAGGATGTATGATAAGAAGATGAAAAACAAATGTTAATGCAACTTATGCATTTACCCTCGACATCCCTCTATAGAAATATAATCATCTCCAATAATTCCATCAATTATAATCATGCCTTTCTCATAGTCAAACTAAAAATGATTTCAAATAACGGCATGATAGTTTGGTATAGAATCCTATTTCACCCACAGCTGTGGAAAATTGCATGAAAGACAACATTGGTCTAGACCATGACAAAATAAATGAAATCTATTGAGAAAAATCATGAAAGGTGTGGAAATAAGGGGAAGCATTTAGATAAATATATGGAGTGAATATGCTATTGCATGTTTGAAATTAAGACAAGCTTTCCATTGGATTTAGTAGTTATCATAATAGATAAGATTTAAGGTCCAATCTGGAGTTTTTTTTTAATTATTATTGGCAAATAGTTTTTTGAAAGGGACTATACCCTTGAGTACAAAAGATGGCCTAGGAGCCAGAATAGGAATGAGAACCAGAGAGAAAAGGATCAGAATCCAAATGTGACAATGAAGCTCAAAGTAGCCAAAAAATAGCTACCCAAACGAGACAAAACAACAAAAATACTGCAAAAAAGTAGTAGAGAGACCGCAAAAAAACAACATAAAAACATACAAGAACAGCTAAAGCATCTACAACTACTTTTTGGTAGCTTTGTCAATGCTGGTCTTGATATTCTTCTAGGAGTGGAACATACCCAAAGTTGTCATGTGGGCAGCGTCAGTATTATCCAGCTGCTCAATGGTCCTTTTGCTTTCCTTATCGTTACCCCAAAGTGTTTCCGGAACTCCGCTGAGGTTGGAGACACTTTTGACATGTTGCTCAATGAACTCCTCAATCGCCCTAAAGATGGCCATGTTGTAATCATGTCGAGTTTTGGCCTTCCCTAAACGGGAGTCTAAGGAGTTCAGCTTCTTGTAGATATCATCAATCTGGCTACTATCAATATCCACCTCCTCCTCCTTTTTCCTCTTACCTTTCTATTTTTCCAAGTTCTTAACCTCATCCTTCAGCAATTTCATATCAGCCTCTAAGGCATCCAACATTTTTGAAGAGCTTTCCATATGCACATCCTGGGACTAGCACTGCTAATATTCAGAAGGTCATGTGTAATTTCAATTTCATGAGGCCCCTTCTCCACAACAAGAGTCTCAAGGTTAAGCTTTCTAGAAGCCCTGGTAACCGGTCTGTTCGAGGTGGAGGTGAAGTGGGGGGTGGGAGCAGCAGTAGGGGGAATGGAAGAAGAAGCTTGGACGGCCAGCAGGGGGTGACAGCAGCAGGTGGCAGGGGCAGAGAATGGAGAAACAGGGCTGGCAGCAGCAGAACCCGGCAGAGGGGGAACCGAGCTAGGAGAGGATGGGAGACCAGGATACTTAAGAAGACAACATTTATGTAGCAGCAAAATAAGCCCTTGGTGTAAAGGAACCACCCGGGTATGCTTCTGAAACTCCAAAATGGAGCGCTCAAGAGAGTTCAGCAAGTAATGGGGAAAACAAACCAAGCGATTCCTACGGAAGTGGTTAAGAAAGATAAGATGCTTAGCAGGAACAGTGACAAACCTTCCTTCCAAGGAGATGAACCGTATCATCATGCGAGTAACCTCATCATAAGGTGGAGGGATCGAGCTAACAAGCAGGCCCGCTGTAACATAGATCAGCTTCTCAGATCCCTCCACAAATCTCCTCTCTTCAACATCTCTGTCGACCCTTTTGTTAAAGAAACGGTAGCCCTCCAAACTAAGGCCGGTCACTTCAGCAATAAGTTCTTCATTGACCAAGATCTTCTGTCCCCCATATTCAACAGTCCGCTCCTTCCATTCCTTCACAAAACGCATAGAAATGCTTTGATCATGCCTCTGAACCTTCTCCATTAAGTTGGTGATGCCACCCCTTGCCGAGTATGCTCCATAGCTCAATATTATCCTTCTAGTCCAGTCCGTACTTGGCTCAATTTGGCAAGGGGGACCCCCCATCTTCTCTGTGCTTAACTATTTGCAACAAATTCCCAAATTCTTGTGAGCGCTGAAACCAGTCCACTTTTTGCTATTGTAATCCACACAATATTGGAAATGAGAGCCGTTGCTTTTCCCACAAACGGCTGCGTGTCTGCTGATCTGAGCCTGCAGAAAATCACATGTGGGAATAGCCCACTCCCTGTCATCAATCACATTACTACTGTCTTCGGTTTCCGTGGAGCTTTGTATCCGGCTTTTAGCAGTCGCAGTGCAGCCCACATAATGTAACTCCACTTGGAATTCCCCATATATTTCACACTATCTTGTTTATTTGACATGATTTGCATCATCATATTCTTTAAGTCAACATGTGTGGGAGTATTATTGATGCTGATCCACACCCAAAAATCATGACTCAGCTCTAGATATTGCTTGCGTATAGAAATCCACATGAATGCTATTTTGAAGCTGCTTAGGGATGTTATTATTATCCCAAACAGTGAGGTTAACATTAATGCCATAATTAGCCAGCGCATCGCCAATTTATTACCCTCCCGGTAAGTATGCATGATCCTGATGTTATTGAAAGTATGACTAATACTTATGGACTCTGAGATAAAATCCTTGATGCTCCAACTTGGAGATGAGCACTGTTTAAGAAGATTAATGATATTCAGGGAGTCCCCTTCAATAATGAGGTTCTGAATATTTTGAGTCTGGGCAATTCTCAGGCCCCATAGAGTAGATAATGCTTCGGCAAAATGATTAGTTTGAATTCCCATTTTCCTAGCATACGCAACAATCAGATTACCTTTATGATCCCGTATCACTCCTCCCGCCGCAATCCCAAGGTTTCCCTTAGAGGTCCCATCAAAGTTCAACTTATACCAATTAAAATCAGGAGGATGCCATTTAATCGAAGATCTATCAATGCTATTCCAGGATTGCTCCAATGTTGATAGTTCCTATCTGCCAATTGGATAAGATGTATTCTTCATTCTCTGGATATCTCTTGTTCTTGGGGGGTTTAAATCTAGCAATATTCTCTTTGATACCATTAGAAATTTTACCAATACTAAGTTTATAGTTTTGCTTCTTATTTCTGAAGATAATATCATTTCTATCCTTCCATATCCTCCAGATTAAATGAGGGATAACCAGCTTCCAGATCCTTTTAACAACACAATGCCTAAAGGGTGGGTTCCATTGAGTCCATAGCTGATTAAGATCCTTCGGCAACACCCAGAGAGCTTCAAATTTAGAGAGGGAAAAACTCCATATTCTGGTGGCATACTCACAATGTATGAATAAGTGGCTGATATCCTTAGAATCTTTCTTACAAAGATGGCACCTATTAGGAATTATAAATCCTCTTCTCATCAGGTTGTCAGTGGTAAGAATCCTGCCTCTGATAGCCAGCCAAAGGAAAAAAATTTATTTTGGGAGTTAATTCAGACATCCAAATCTTGTTCCAATTGAACTCTGTTTGACTACTGTGGAAGAAATTATTATATCCAGATTTGACAGAGTAATTCCCATCATTGGAATTATTCCATACCAGCTCATCCTTGGAATCCAGCTGACTTAATGGAATAAGATCTAATTGATCTTGAAGGGAGGAAGTAATTTGCTTTAGATCAATTCTCTCCACAGTAAGTTTTTTCCAATTCTTGCTGGTACCATTTCCTTCAATATAGTCCTTGATTTTAATGCCATACTTGCTTATGAGACTGTCCTTAACCGCCCCAAATCTATCCATGAGAGCATACAAAGGGAATTTTAAACACACAAGATTGATTATCCCTAACAAGATCTCGCTTTTAAACAACAAAATTAAAAATAATATGGGATTCACCTCCAATAATTAATTCATTAGTATTCGAGTCATTAGCTAGGGAAAAATAGCTTCTTCTATTATGATCTACTTGTACTAGGGAAAATGAGCCAATGACTGTTAGTGTAGATGTTAGGGAAAAGGAGCCAATGACCAGTAGTGATGAGTATTGGAAAAGGTGTTGAGTCCGACCAATCAAAATATTTATTGTAAATCTTATCTTAAAATTTTCCTATTTAGTAGCTATCTTAATAGATAAGATTTAAGGTCCAATCTAGAGTTAATGAGAGCATACAAAGGGAATGTTAATCACACAATATTTATTTTCCATGACATGCTCTACATTTTAATGATGGTGTTAGCAATAATATAGTATTTTCCTCCAATAATTAATTCATTACTATTTGAGTCATCATCCAAGGAAAAATAACGTTCTAGCGCTTAAAATTACTGATTTATACATTTAATATTTTCCTAAATTTTTAGTCATGAGTCATCCTTTATTTTTTCACGTCTAGCACACCATACAAGATTCAAGGATAATTCTTCTACTATGGTCTACTTGTGCTAGGTGAAGGGAGCCAATGATTGTGCATGGGTGATCGCGAGTGGGTATGTAAAATAAACTACCATTAGTTACTTGAATTTAAGTTAAAAATTAAATAAAAACTAGCCAATAAAGTAAGTCACAAGTATCATCAATAAATTATGTGATGAAATGGTGACACATAGACAACCCATAAAAGTTGATTTTATCCTCAAGTAATGGGTTGCCTTAAATTCCTTTGTATTCAAAAGTAATTATTTTAAATACCTTAAAAATATGTTATCATAGTACTATGTAGTAGTTAGTTATTTTTGACATAATAATTATGTAGAGTATCCAATTACATCATGACATGTAAGACCTCTTACCCATGTACAAGTATAAAAAATTCAATGTTCAAGAATTTTCACCCATATTCAAGTATTGGTTTCCACCATGGTTATAGTATAACTCAAATTTATTATTTTAAATCAATTCAAAATATGGATTTCCCTCCAATTGAACATTCCAAAGAAAAATATAAGATAACACAAATCTGAACTACATATTAGTGAAAAAATCACAATCCTATATGATAAACAATTGATTTTGTGGACCTCTTAACTTAGGGTGTACCACTATTAGCCCCTCTCCCTAAAGGATATTTAAATGAAAATTATGATTATTAAGTGGCTCTAGCAACCTCTTACATTAGGATTCACAATAACTGGCTCATTTCCTCTACTATGATCTAAACTTGCCTAACTATGTGTCTATCTTTAGTACCAACTTTAACTAACAGAGCCTAACTTTCATTAAATGAAGGCACTTACCATTTTGTAATGCATTTTTTGTTTATATGAAAATATATGGATTACATTTTATACACAAAATATCAAATGAGAACTACATAAGGCGTCATCCTTCTCGAAGGTATATTTTCAAGGACTTGGTTCGCCAAGGATAGTCCAAAACTAATATAAAATAATTGCAAACAATGAAAAAAATATGTTGAGATTGTTTTTTGCATCGTTAAAATGGATTCCTCGATGTTTTAGAGGCTAGCGGCCACTAGCCTTCTCAAAAAAAAAATAATTGGCAAACATAAAACAAACATTTCTCTTCACATCCTCTGATCTTTTATTCTTGTGCAAGGTTCATGTACATCTTCACCTTCGATGTTTAGTAAATTGTTACGAGACTATTTTGTTTAACGGGTAATTTCTGAAAATATGCAGGGCAAAGATGAACAAAATATGTCTTCAAGTTTAAAATATGTACTTTTATTATCATGCTCCAACACTAATATTTATTGATAATATAGACAATGATTTTTTTATTGATTAAATACTTAGAGGTCGCTAAACTTTTCATTGATACCTTAGCGGTCGCCAAGAATTTTCATTTCTTTGATGTTCCAAGACAAGAGAAGACAACTAATATTCAAAGACAAGATAGATATTTAACACTTTCCTAAATACACGTAATTAAAAATATTTACCACTTTTCTGAATACACGTAATTAACACAAGAATATTCAAGAGAATACAATACACACATAGATTCAAGAGAATACAATACACGTAGTCAAACACGTAATCTTAAGCCTAGTGCCCATTAGGTAGATTATCCACCACAAGGATCCTAGCAGACGTCAGGGTTTTCCATGATTTGTTTGTTATTCAATCACTAATTCTAAAATAAGAAACTATTAAGGCTTGATACCAAGAAACCATAACTTTCGATTACTAATTGAACCTAGTAGCTACTATACATTTTCCTATATACTAGTCGATTTCAATTATGTGATATACATGATATATCTTATGAAAACTATAAAAGGCACCTAATTACAACACCCAAACACATCACGACATGTAAGATTTGTTATTATTAAATATTCAATTCTTGACCCTTATCACCCATGTTGGTTTCTAGTGTTTCACAATGATGTAGTGTAACTCAAATATGTTTTTTACAGTGATGGGAATATATATATATATATATTCTAGTGGCTAGTATTCTACACTTCTAGCAAAAAATTAACTACTTGAAACAAACCAAATTTAATAACGACTAGTTGTTTAAATTGCTTAGTGCAGCACATAACAATTATTTTTATTAATGCTTTCTTATTTTTTCTAACTAAAGGAGGGTTGAAGTATGCCTAGTGACCGCTATGCTAAAAATATTTATTCCTATTGATTTTTACTCTATGAAAATAATGAATATTAAGATACAACATCTTGTTGTTATTGGACTGTTGAGAAACAATATTTTTCCTTTCCAATTACTTACAAAATATTAATTTGTTTAATTCCTTTTTTAGGTAATATGTATTCCATTGGCTGCACTCTGTTCATGCAAATTCCTTTGATTGAAGGAGAAGAGGATATGAAAAAGAGAGACGATGACTAGTTTGTATAAATGCATTCCCTAGAAAATTACCATGCTAATATGTGGTTATTTTTGTTAATGAAGACATTGTCAGTGAAGTTGGTATGGTACTAAATTCAAAAGTTATTGATGAGAAAATATTATGTATTCAAGTTGAACGCATTGATGTCAAAATGAATAAGTGCCTTATTCTTGACATGGAGTTGGAAGTTTCATTGTTCAAGAAACTAGAAATGAAGGCTTCTAGAGAAAATAAGTCGTGATATTATCTTAAATATGGTGGGAATTTAGGTAATTTCATGCGATGACAAAACAGCTTTTTCTAAATGCTATTGAATTTCATAACAACATGAATTTGGTATTAAAAAAATTGTATAAAACCAGGGATACCTCTTCTATTTGTCATTATTTGAATACAAAATATTTATTTTCTGCATAGAAACATGCCAAGCTATTTACCTCCTTTGAAGAGATCTTATTTTTCTAAATTGGATATAGATCCATATAAGTCAAAGTTACAAGGGATTAAAAATACTAACAAATCAGATTTTATGTTGAAGAAAGTGACCAATATATTTGAGCAAACAGAAACTTTAAATGTTGAACAATTAAAATTTTTTTTGTTCAATGGTGATTTTCCAATTGAAGTTTCTGGGTGTCATTTGACACCTCCACAATATCAATTACATATTGTGCATAGTGAGAATGTTAACCTTATTGTCTATTAAATTTTGATTAATTTTATTCCTAAACTAAGGGATGTACTTCTTCTTCCCTTTTTACCTTCTACAAAGGAACTTGTGCAACTCGAGGATCCAGATGACCTGAAAAGGGATGAAGTGCAGTTCTACATTCTTGAAGGTCAACATACGATTTGTGCTTGAAAAATGTTTTGGTGAAAGAAAATGCAAGTCATTACAGGTACTAATATGTAGTTTAGAAAGGCTCACATTTTGCGAAGACATTGTTAAAATTTTCCAACATCAAAATGGTGTAAACAAAAATTGGATTCATACCACTTTTATTGATGTACTCTGCGAGGCTCAAATGATTTAGAGATCCCTAGGATGTCCTCGGAGACCCAAAGTAGACAACACAAATTCATACAATTTGAAGGCAATGAAACTTAATTTTAGCACATTTGTTCTAAAATTTAATTTTGTAATATGAAGAAAATAAATATATTATTTCATATTTCAATGTAGTGTTTTGAGATGTAATGTATTACTATTTTCAAAGTGTATAAGACAGAGACCCTTCATGAAAAAATGACATTTCTATATTTACCTAAGGACATATGGACAAAATTGACAACAACCATTGAGTTATTTAAATCCGGTGGGCTAGCTTGTTCTCCTTTTAAGGATAACCAACCTAACTTTCAACCAAATTCATTGGCAAGGTTCATGGTGAATTACTTCAAGCCTACAAGAGGAATGACCAATGAGGAGATATCAATTCTACTAGATGAAGTGCAAGTAGGGAGAGTATGGCTAACTCACTCTATTGAAGCAAACATCATAGTGGAGACTTTAGATACTTACTGTAAAAGAGTAAAATATGACAGAAAGATGAGAGAAAAATTTCTAAAATATGTTAAAAGTAAATATCCAGGTAATCGTGTATTGGCATAATGCACTGAAAAAATAATTGTTGAAAAATATGGTGTGCATAATTCTCACTACCGCCAGTTGTGTGTACTCTTGGGAGAAGAGCCTAAAGGAAAAATAAAATATGATTCGGAGGAAGTGAAAAATTGGCAAAAAGAAAATTTGATGATGAAGTGGTAGAGGTTCTCCCAGTGACAGCTCAAACAATTATAGACTACTACGTGAGTGCAATGGAAGAAAATATTCTAGCAAGGATGGAAGACACTGAAGACTTTACCTATCAATGTGCATATCCCTTCCAGCTCCAATCAACAATATGTTCTATTCCGTCAACTAATCCATTCAATGCAGAATGTGTGATCACAAATTTATGTAATTTGTCTAGTGTACTCACTTCCGATGCAATAATGGACCTACTTATAGTTGTCGGATCTAGTATGCTAAATTGTGTAATTATTGTCCTCATACCTATTGCTTCTTCAAAAATGTTAAGAGAGACATTAAAAAAATACATGCAAAAAGTCAAAAACAAGGGGGAATTAGTAGTGGAAGGCTGTTATAGATTTTATGATAGTAGTAGAAAATTTAAGAGCTTGTGTCTTATGTACACAATAATTGATGTGCACAATTGTGATGTTCACGATGGGGATATAGTAGAAATCATAGTGGATTGGATGGATCATCTTCCATAGCAAATTGTGACTACAAGATAAATTGGCCTACGAGGCAAGACACATCCTTTTCTTTACGAGAGATCTTATGGGTTTTGGCCTCATATATTCACTCAACTTGCTTCCGACAATTCTCTGGTTATAGTGTTGTATGGAGGTAGTGTTTCAGTGTAAGATTTGGTTGACCTAGGTAAATATTAAGAGATACATTAAAAAAATACATGCAAAAATTTCAAAAAAAGGGGGAATCAGTATTAGAAGGTTGTTATAGATTTTATGACAACAATAGAAAATTTAAGAGCTTATGTCTTATGTACACAATAATTGATGTGCACAATTGTGATGTTCACGATGGGGATATAACATAAATCACAATGGATTGGATGGATCATCTTCCACAAAAAATTGTGACTGCAAGAGAAATTGGCCTATGAGGAAAGACACATCCTTTTCTTTACGAGATATCTTATGGGTTTTTGTCTCATATATTCACTCAACTTACTTCGACAATTATCGGTTATAGTGTTGTACGTCCGTAGTGTTGCAAGGTAATATTTGGTTGACCTAGGTCTATACGTGGTTTTTATTATTGAATCGTATAATGAAGAAATGTTTTTACAACATTACTATCATCATTTGAAAAAAGGTATGTTGATTAAGGTCACTTCAAAAATTCTACTAGTTTAATGCATTTGAACTGATACATATAATATTTATGTAGGTAACTAAACAATAGAGGAAGACACCATCTCTTCCTCTCCACATACAAATAGAGGAGATGATGTCGATCTTAGTATGTTTGAACCAATTCAAATTGTTGCCACCGATGTCACTGACCAACCATCTAATGAATCTATAAAAGGTGAGTGGTAAATACTCTTTTTATAAATTTATCTCTACAAGATGTTTTCGATTGTCACTGTTTACATATTTTTAATAATAAATTCAATTGTTTTCACATTTTATGCCAAATGGGGAGGTTTTTGGCACATTACACACAAACTCACATATGAAAAATGGTATGATAGTCATAAACAATTATAAATAAAACCATTTATAAGACCCTCATAATTGAAGGAACCTATATCGAAGTATTTTATTTGTAATATGTATTACCCTAGAGGTTCTTTAACATGCATCTTTTAATTATATTTATTTTGAATGGAGTAAATTATTAATCTATTGATTAATATTTATTTTTGGCAATTGAAAAATACTTACTTCTATATAGTTGGCTTACGCCTACTAGTCGCTAATATACAATTACATCTATGTAATATTTTATAAAAGATAGTTGTTTCACATTTTTTTACATCAGCTTAAAATTGATTTTTAATTGTTTACTATTTTTTAAAATAGAACGAGCATCACAATAACCTGTAGAGGAGGATTACGAGGAAATCCAAGACAAATTCTCAATCAGTAAGTGTTAACATTATGAAATTTTGATTATTTGAATTGGTTAATATCAAATTGCAAATAATTGATAAAAATTACTTCGTGTGTAGATTAACCAAACAAATTATTTAATTATTTTAGATTTGGAGGGTTTTCTCTATGAGAAAAACCAATCCCAAAAAGACATGACAATCAAGTTTGATATGGAAACTCTCAACTTGCGAGGTGGGATTAAGGAATTTTTAAATATACTGACAAAAAAATGTGAAGTGGGATTTTCGTCTAGTTATCTCTCTTGCAGAAGTTGAAAAGATTATTAAGGATTTGATAAAAGAATTAGTGTTTGAATTCAAACCATTTATTATTTTGGGTAAAGAATGTTTTTGTGTAGAAGAAAAATTATTAGAAAAGATATCCAAAAGATTTGGAGTAGAGATGAAATTGTTTTCGGCCTTAGAAACAAATTATTTATTATAATGGGCCCAAAGGAAACCCTCCGAAAGTTTTATGGTGGGGAAGAAATCCAATGAAGAAAATGGTTTCAAAGATATGTGGTTAATCACCAATTTGTATATAAACATATCATAGATACGATGTCGTGGTTTGGTATTGTGGAGGGCATTCGAAATTTGTACCAAAAATAAAATATATAACTATTAATTATTTGAAAATGCTTTTTACAGTGATATTTGTTTGTACATTCATATGGTCACTTTGTTTATTTTACATATTGAGATTACAAATTTACAAGTAGGAAATATTTATATATTAAGCGTAATTGAGATGATATTATAGTTTTATAATTTGTTTTTGAATTGTGATTAAATAATTTGATGCATTATTTTTAATCGAGTTTTGGAAGCTTACATTGATTTCGAGTTGTTTTTATAGATCTTATTGGGAAGCCTACAAAATTATTAGTTTTAGGATTTGAAGGTTTTTTGTTTGGAATTTCTGGTATTGGCGACAAAATACCTCGTAATATGGTTCCAGATTTTAGATTTGGGAATACCGAATACTTTGGATGAGAGTTTAGCTTGGATGAGAGTTTAGCTTGGCTTGATAAGTACTACATCAAAATATTTTGACACTACCTTATGGACTTCATTTGTTGATTCAACAATGGTGAAATACATGTTCATCAAAAAATCAGTTGGCTATGAGAAACCAACTTCAGTTCATTTGAGGATGTCAAGAATGTAAGCTCACATTAAAAACAATCCATCAAATACTAGAAATTTATGGTAATGTTTATAGTGAAAACGATATAATTTTGATCGATGACGCGATATTCTTGTCATACGAGGTCAAAGAAGAAATTACTTTAAAAAATCCAACATACTGGAGATTTGATGGAAACTATAAGAATGATTAGAAAATCTATACTAAATTATGTACATGGTTGAACCTTGCGGGAGAGCACATAAATGTGTATAGATTATTGAAAATGTTCAAATGCACAATTGGAGTTTGAATTATGCACTTTTCTTCCAAATGCAACAATATATTGTGCATTTTTTATGGAATAAAGTAACTACCTTAAGGTTCTTAAAATTTTTTTGCACATTGATGTTGGATTCTCTAAAATTAAAAAAAAATTCCCTAGTTATGCATGGTTTAATCTTAAAGAATTTTTGAAATTGATAGGAACCTTATTCGCAAGAAATAAATAATCCTAACAACATCTAGACCATATAAAACAAAAAAGTGTTATGCTTATTGATTTGCCGATCCATGGAGGCTTACCTAAAATCATAAAATGATTTTTACTCTAAACATTAACATTAAACAAGTATAAAACTGAAACATTGATGGCCTCCAAAAAAGTGTATGTATAACACTACTTTAACATAAGCTTCCATGATGCCATGCAATCTACTTCACCCATACAAATTCTGGCTATGTAAAAAAATGGTAGAGAATAAACTCCCACGTCATCTCTTGCCTCCCCAAAATAATTTCTAAGAAAATCAGAGAACACTTTTTCTAGTAGAGGCCGAGGCAAGTCTTGGAAGGCATGTTTAGCGATAGAAAAATTGTAGCTTAGATGAAAATCAACATAGAGTTTGGGGTCAAAACTAGAGGGGCCTAATGCTTCCAATGTAAACTACTACACTTGTAAAATGATAACAAACTAGAAGAATTTGTGATTGTGCCACTTCTGGTCTGACACTTGCACTCTTCTACTAGTGTATTTAGAATTAGAGAAGATAAAACTTTAAGGGAAATGTGGGCTACACTTGCTGGCATTTAAAATTAATTTGGTCTAAAATGTTGCAGGTGGCATTTTGGGACATATATAAACTTCATTATGTTAGGATTTATTTGTTGTTAAGTATTGGTTAGAGGAACTATTTTACAAAATGGTTGTGACAAAGTGGTGTCATATTTGTAAGAGTTAAACATATATTTCCATAAAAAAACAAAAAATGACTCAAAAACTATACTTACATCATTTGTAATGTAGTGTGGGAGAACTTATAAGACATATATCTTAGTATTGGTTAAACAAGTATTTAAATTTCAAAACTTTATATATATTATTACATATTGTGGGATTCTTGACATCAATAAAAATTGAAATATAAATAAAATATAGTTTATTTTGATGCCCAAATTTGAAAATAAGCAAACAAATTGAGTTCCATAATTTGGCAACAAAAAAATACAATTTTTAAAATTATTTATAGAAAAATTGCATTCTCATTTTCAAGCATTCAACCAGCTTCACTTAAGGAAAGTATTTTTGTTGATGGACATATTATATTTTTTTGTCCACATATAAAACCTAATTTTGGATGATTGATACTATCAAATACTAGACTTGAAAGTATGACACTTTTGGTAGTTTTGTAATTCTACCTGCCTATGTCACAATCTATTTCTCAACATTTTTCATCTTCCATGTATTTACAATATATTCATTTCAACATATCTTTTTATATGCCTATCAGCCTTTCACATGCACCTATGGATGCATTTGCTAGTAAAATACTTATAAACATTATTCCAAGACAACAAATAGAGCTTAGTGGCTAGTAGAAAGTATAAAACAAAAACATTGATGGCCTTCGATAGAGTGTGATGGGGGGAGATTAAAGAGGAGGATAAAAAACACCTGGATTTTCATCATCCACCGTCAAATATCATTGGGCCAGATGAAAATGGTGTGAAGAAGATCATGGAATACAAGTTCAACGAGCATAGCATGGAAGGTGGTTCACACTAGTACCACATACATTTGCAAAGTGGCCAAAGTGTGCCTTAACAAGCGCAATATCTAGCACCGTGGGTGGCACAATCTCAATCTTGCTACTAATGAAGAACCCCAAAAAAATTTGTAGGCATCTCCTCAAAATAAATTTTCTTGTAGCATCCCCGCCCACCAAGATCCAAGGCCGATGATTTAAAATCTAGTGCAGATGCATTATCCATCCTGGATGGCTCTAAGGGTGGTGTGGTAGATTTAATTGATAACACCTTTCTGTATAATGTGTGTGACTATCTCTAGTAATGTGATTTTTATAATGTGTGTTTATCAATCAAGGGTAGCATTTATTCATAATCTAGCCTTTGTTTTTGGTGTTCCTTAGACTCCCTTATAGTTGTTACTTTTTTTTTTTCCAGGATTGACCTAGTGTGCATGTGGCTTTAGGGATTTCTCTCATACCACTCACTTATTTTTTGAGAGAATCTTGTATCATGTTGCATTTAATATAATATAAGATCCTTTTCATTATAAAATCTAGCCAATGCATGTGAAAATGTTGATGACACCATCCATTTTTATTGCATCGACCTTCCTCACACGAGTCATGGGACTATTTAATTATTGGGTTGTGCTTTCTCTTGTCCTCACTCATTTTCTCATGTTTCTATCTGTTGTTTTCCCCTTCCCTCTCATGACATCTACCTATGTTACATTCATCCTCTTGCATAACAACAAGTGAGAAATGGATTTCATCTCTATTGTGTCTTAAAATCATCTTTGCAATGTCTTTCACATAGACTCCATAGATATTATGACTACAATTATGAACTTCCGGGTGAGGAATATCTCCAGAGCACTAGGGGGTTCATGTAAAATCTAAGATTATAGGCATCTTTGTGTTCAATTTCATGGTGTTGTGTATAGATAAAATAGTGGTCATGACGGTCGCGTCCCATTTCATTTACCAAGATCATCATTTCATTTTGGTGATGCTCTAGAAGAAGTATGCCTTCCTTATCTCTTTGCAAAGATCAATCCTTTTCCATCACCTTATTGGGTTGAAAAAAAAATTTGTGATGCCATGGAATTGCAAATTTTGGTGCTACTTCAATTTTTTCCGACACTATTTAAAGCATCTCGTTTATAAGATGGGGCATCTATTTCTAGCATATCGTCCTTGGACCTAGTCACACTCACAAAACCAACCCTTCCCCTTCCTGATCATGTGGTGTACATGAATTCTTTTGCTGGCATATCCTTTTTATTTCTCAAGATGATTACAATGCTTGGATAGGTGGAACCCTAGGGTTTCTCTATCATTCGTGCTCTTTTTGTGTATTCTAGACTCTATGTTATTTGCGCAGCCCGATTATTCATGTTACATGTTAGCCTCATTATCTTTCATACTCATTTTTAGTTTTTGTATGTAGCCTTTCATTGATCAAAATGTGGGATACTTGTAGGGTGGGACCCATCAACCCTCCGGTTCATAGCTCCGATCAAAAGCGTTTTACTATCTTAAAAGGAAAATTATGTAATTTGTCCCTAAGTTTATTTGATAATAGGTTTTTGTATAATGTACCTAACTATCTTCATCATTTTTATATTTATAATATGTGTGATTATACGTAGGAAATTTATAATACAATAAAGTATTTCAATGATAATAAATATCTTAATATATAAAAATATACACATAACATATGTATTTCGGTGAATTCTTGTTTGATTAATGTTAATTTACCTCGATAAGCTACATTGACAATACCTAAAACGCATTAAGTATTAACTCTCTTTGATTTTTTAATGTCATATTATCCTTTTGAATTCAAATTGTCTACTAAAAATATTGTTCACATCAGTTTAAGGTATATAAATAATTTCACTTCAACAACTGTGTTAATAGATATTGTGAAAACATTTTTAATTTCCAATGAATTATTCAGTAGATTCGGGATTCCATTATGAATAATAGTACTACAACTAAATTAGAATTATTCTTAAAATGATTTACTATAATTCTACCTTTAGAAAAGAGTTTTGATTTATTTCATATCTATATTTAATTACTGAAAAGATATCCTCCTAACAAGGGGAGAAGGATAATTTTAATTGTCATTTAAAGTGTCAAGTGTGTGAGGAAAATGTCCGTAGTGATTTCATGTCCCTTCTTTTGAGGTACACAAGGATGACAAAAGGTGATGTGAGGGGTTGATGATGAATGACATCACACATTTATTACTATTAAGGGGATGTTAATGTTCTTGTAATGTGAGTGTCATCAAGGTTTATAACTATTAAGGGGAGGTTAATGTTCATGTAATGATAACACCTTCGGGGTTTATAAATATTAAGGGGATGTTAATGCACATTTAATCCTCTCTAGGAATCTTTGATTTAAGTTACTACTCAAAGTGTATTTGGTATTGCGGTTGTGTGGTTGGGTCTGTGTAGCATTAAACAATGAGTTTTTATTTGTGATAACTTTGTTTATTAATAGGAATATGGGGAAGATTTGGTTTGCATTGAGCCTTGGAGTCTCAATGATGTTAAATTTGACGCTATGGAGGTGTTCAATCAAATGGGATTCTTCCCTTTCTTAAATGTTTTGAGGGTACAACCAAGAGCTCAAGAAGGATTTCGGATCAGCATGATAGGCGACTAGGAAATGGACGTGGGGAAATGTGGTGCTGTGGGGAGTAAATATTGAATTATCAATCAACACAGTGGCTTATGTTATGGGCATGCCCACAGAAGGACGTGAAGTCTACAAACCCAAAAAGGATTCAACAGATGAAATGAAGTTATTTATGTGAGGCAAGAAAAACTCAACTATCATTTACGGGCTTTCTTAAGAATTTTTACCCCCATTCAACAAAGTGGCCCTTAACCTAATCCATTTTTACTCTTGAGGACATAACAAATTTATCTATGCTTACCATCTTCCCATGATCAATTTCCTTAGACATGGGCATAGTTTTAGTTTTCTTTACTATATACTTCATTCTCTATGTGCTACCCTAGAACAATAAAAAAGGAAGAATCAATATTCCCTTACATGGTTTTATTATGGCCATTAGGAAGAAATCAATCTTGGATATGAATCAAATGGTTAATGGGAATAGTGTCTTGTCAAAATCCCTTGAATATTATGCTATGGAAGATAAAACTAATTATGAGAATGAGGAGTCTAGCGAATACCCTGAGTTGAGTGAAAGGGATCAAAAAAATGTGGTTGAAGTTGAAGCAGTGCAAGGCCTCCAAGACCTAAAACAAGATGACGTGAAGGTGGTGGCTATTAAGAAGGCTGAAAAAGGGTAACCGAGTCAACTAAGGAGGAAGGTTTCAATTGACACCCAAGAAAAAACCCAAATGGAAGTTCATGGAAAAGGTGGTGTGGAAGAGGGAGTTGATCTTGCTAAATTAGTTACAGACCTTGAAAACATGAAATGTGACACTCGGCTTAGTAAAATAACTATCCAATTTATCTTCAACGACTAGAATGAAATGAAGATGAAATTTGAGGATGTGACTCAAGTCATAAAGGGTGGCACTCGAAGGTTCTGAAAGAAAAGTGTAAGATTTTAAACACTACGTTGATCATCTTAAGGCTATGCTTCAAAAATTCACTAAGTGGAGTATTCTCATTGCTAAGTGCATGTCACATCACCTTCAAACTCTGAAACACTGGCTAATGCATGCATGAAATAGAAAGATTAGGGAACATCGAAGAAGATAAAAATTGAATTATCTCGAAGCTGATGTAACATCTATGGGCACTAACATTGAATCATTGGCTAAGTAATGGGCCACTCTGGTGGAAAAATTGGAGAAAATGAAAAGGTAGTGGTTATTTTTAGGTTGTTTTTTAGTGCTATTAGTTTTGTGTTTTTATTTCCATTTGTTTACTATATTGGCTATTAGTTTTGATTATTTTTAGGCCGGAATATATTTTTGTATGGTTTGGTATTGTATATTTTCTCTATTTGGAAGCTTCATTATGTATGGGGTAGGGTCCCCTCAACCCTATTTTACCTAATGTCAACAAAATAATATTACTCTCTGAGTGGAATGGTCAGCTCTAAGGTAATTGTTTTTAATTAAAGGAAGGTAGAATTAAAAGCAACCATATTTCCTTATTTCTATGGAGTCTAGTACTTATTTCCTCTCAACATAAAGATTTTAGCTCAAATTTTGTTCAATATAGACAAAACTTTCTTTGGCTCTAACATGCTTCTTATCAAATCATGTGAAAGAAGCAAGTACTCTAAAGTCAATTATTATTTTATTTTCTCTCTATGGTGAGTAGTGTAGGTTTTAGATGTATGATTCTTGGAGGACTGTGACATGAAAGGATATTTATCTATTTTATGAGTTATATTATGGTTCCCCCAACATTAATGATGCCATAATAAATAAACTCTCTTTTAAAATTAAGTCATATTGAAATATGTAGTAGATATAATTAAGACCTACTAAAATATGCAAAAAAACATACATTTAATTATATTCTCATATTCTCGCATTGACACCCTCTGCTAATTTATTAAGAATATCTTCAATCATTCTCTATTTATAGTAAGGTTCAATAATATCATAGTAACTTAACTCGAAGTGTCTCGCATCTCTTGAAAGTCATTAGCCTAGGAGCCACTAGCCTGTAGAAAAATGATAAAAGACGTCTAAATGAGCATCAAATTTAACACAATGTTTTTTTCTTTGTTGCAACCATTGAAGGACAAGATAATATGTTTGTTATCTCGTATAAATCATAAACATGTTCTGTACATAACATGTCATAAATAATTCCTAACGTCAGCTAGACCATATAACATAACATAAATAACATAGCATAAATAATGGCTAGCAATCGATAACCCTTATATCGTGTATAAATAATGACCTGGCAGCTGCTAGCCCTTATAACATAGCATAAATTATGGTTGGCGTGCCACTAGCCCTTATAAAATAGCATAAATAATTATGGCGGTCATTATCCCTCGTAACATACCATACATAATGGCCAGTGGACGCTAGCCCTTATAACATAGCATAAATAATGCCCAACAGAAAATAGACCTTATAACATAACATAAATAATGCCTAGCAGATGTTAGACCTTATAACATAGCATAAATAATCCCTAGTGGATGCTATCCCTTATAAAATATCATAAATAATGTGTAGTGGATGTGAGCTCGTATAATGGATTTTGATATTTAATTTTCTGGATTATGATATATGGGACTCTATAGTACATATAATTGTAATATAGGTGATTCTAGATTCCAATATATGTGATTCGGATTTTGATATATACAATTTGAGAAGCTAATATGTGTGATTTTGGAGTGCGAGATAATTTCAATATTTGACATTTTGGAATTTGAAAATAACAATATTGGATTCTCATATTGAGTATATTTTTTAGCTCTTATGACTGGAATAATTCCCAATTTAGTGAAATAAGTGTTATGAGAAATTTGATGATTTACCAAAATCAATCAATTGGCAAAAGGAATGTGTTCGATATGGCCCAAGGACTATTTTTGGCCAATATCCTATCTAATTATTTTGGCTAGTTTATTCTACACAAAGAACACGAAGGATTGGAGGAGCACATGGTTAGCATGTAGTTTCATATTTACACTTTGGCTAGACGTGTGCATGTCATTTCCTATGGGGTGGAATATTTGGTAGAGATTCGGTGGTGGTGATTCCAAGTGAGCGTCATGGTAGAAATGCCTAAATTTTGCGTGGAGCCATCTTCTTCTTCTCGCGCAAAGCCTAGAAAATTTGGATGTGGAAATTATTAGTGATATGTAGTCATGTGGGAGAATGTAATAGTTGGTTCAAGTATGTTTCCTATCATAGAAGATATCTCTGCAAGTTTCTAATCTGGTTAAATAAGATTTGAAGTATGGTTGCATATTGAGGAAATAGAATAGGTATTGGGATGCCAAAATGCTTAGAGATCTTCCCCCATTAATTTTGTTTGAAATTTTCACAATAATGTTCCTTCTCACATTATGAGTGTCAATAATAATCTTTGATATCATTGATTGGAGTCGTATGTATTTTTATAGGCTAGGGTCTTCTCCTAGGTATCAATAAGCACAAAAAAATATGAAAAGATATGTGGTATGGATTTATAGTTAATTTTATTTAATATCATATCCATATTTAAATATTAAAATATACATGGAATGATTTTACAATTAATTTTATATATAAATTTTAATATGAAAATATATCTATAATGGTTTAACATTTAGGTATATTCTCATAGTCGGGATCATCGCCCTCCGCTAGTTTCTTTAGAATATCTTCGCTAATTTTATAGTTATGTTGAGGTTCAATCACATCATAGTAAATGAACCTAGAAGTTTCTCAAATCTCTTTAATTTCATTAGCCTAGTGGTCTGTTAGCTCATAAATAAAAGACACATGATCAGTTTATTGTTTTGTAGACCAATGTTGGCATCCATGAAATTATTAAAAGATTTTCCCATGATCTGCACAATTTAATGTTAATCACATTTAAAAATTGATAAGATCCTTATCCCAAAGTAGAAGTTAAATCCTAACGATTGCTACCCCATATAAAATAGAAATTTGTTATATTTATTGTTTTGCAAATAAATGTTAGATTATTTGGAATCATTAAAATATCTTCATAGTTTAATCTTAAGGACATTTTAAAATTGATAAGAAAATTATTTCCAAACAAAAATTAAGCATAGTGGCCGCTAGCCCATATTAAAAAGAAACATGACCATTTTACTATTTTACAAACCAATTTAGGCTTCCATGAAATCATTAAAATATTTCGTAAGATCTACATAGTTTAATGTTAATGACATTTTAAAATGGATAAGAACCTTATTCCAAAGCAAAAACTAAAGCCTTGTGGCCACTAGCCCGTATAAAAAAGAAACATTATGTTTAAGATTTTGTAGACCAATGTTGGATTCCCTAGAATCATTAAACAATTTTTCCAACAACTGCATAATTCTATTATAAATAAATTTTAAAACTGATAAGAACCTTATTACAAGTGAAAAATTAAAGGCTAACAACCATTATCCCATACGTAATGGAAACATGTTATGTTTATTATTTTTTAGATCAATGTTGAATTCCAATGTTAGGATTTTGGAATTCCAATATTAATATTTTGGAATTCCAATATATGTAATTTTGAAGTACAAAAAATTGCAATATATGTGATTTTGGATTCCAACATATGCGATATTCGAATCCAATATGGGGGATTTTTTACTTTAGATAATTCCAATATTTAAAATTTAGGAATCCAAAACTAGTAATATTAGATTCCAATACTAGCTATATATTTTAGCTTCTTAGACTGGAATAATTCAGATTTAGTTAAATAATTATTTTTCCCAAAAAATTGACAAAAATATAAATTATAAGACTTTCAAAAATAGATTTTGGAAGCCTTGTTCTAGAACATCTAACTTTACTTAATAATTAAAGGAAATTATACATGAAACAAAGGAAATGATACATCAATGGGAGTCAATGGATGAAATCCAACATACACCGAAATGGGTTATCCGGTGGAGCTATGAAGAGCTCGCTTGTAGCTATGTTTGACATAGGAAAGACATGAATCCCATGTATGTGGTTATTTTAAGAGAACCACAGAGTTATAATGTGACTCTATCCAATAAATACCCTACCCAAACATTTTCTTAGTAAAAATTTCTCCGAAGACCCTAAAAATGAAAAATACAAAAGATGCTAAAAGCGCTGAAATAAACTTTGAGAACTTTCCTTGAAAACTACCAAATATAAAAACTTAAGACTTTCAAAAATAGATATTTGAAATCCCTATTCTAGATCATTCATCTTTTCTTAAAAATTAAAAGGAAATGCTACATCAATAGGAGACAATGAATATAATCCAAGATATAACTGAAATGGGATATATCCTGTAAACTATGAAGAGATCGGTTGTAGCTATGTTGGACATAAGAAACACTTTCATCCCATGTACATGGATGTTTGGAGTGAAGCAAGAAGTCGATTGTAGCTTGATCAATAAAATCATGCCTAAAATTTTATTAATCCCAAAAATGCTCTAGAGACCCTTAAAAAGAAAAATACAAAAGTTGCTAAAAAATACCAGAAATAGACTTTCAAGAATTTCCCTGAGAACTACCAAAAATAGAAATTTTAGGACTTTCCAAAACTAGATCTTTGGAAACCACCGTTACGGATGATTATTCTTTCCTTATGAAGCAAAGGGAAATGCTACATCAATGGGAGCTAATGGCTATAATATAAGGCATGCCTAAAATGGGTTATCCCATAGAGCTATGAAGATCTCAATTGTAGCTATGTTGGACATATTCAAGACTTTGATCCCATATATGTGGAGTTTTGGAGTACAACAAAAAGTTAGACTACAACTCCGATTTAAATATCCTGCCCAAAATTTTGCTAAGCCCAAAAATTCTTCAAAGAAGCTAAAAAATGTAAAATAACACTTATTTAACTATTTGGGAATTATTCTAGTCCCAATAGCTAAAAAAATATAGCCAATATCAGAATCCAATATTGCTATTTTTGGATTCAAAAATGTCAAATATCAGAATTATCTGCACTCCAAAATCACCCATATTGGATTCCAAAATCACGCATATTGGACTCCAATATCACATGTATTGGAATCTGGAATCACATATATTGGGATCTAAAATCACCTATATTGGAATTATATGTACTCCAAAGTTTCATATATTGGAATCTAGAAAATCAAATATTGGAATCCATTATACGGGCTAGCGTCCGCTAGCCATTATTTATGATTTGTTATGTACAGAACATGTTTCTATTTTATAAGGGCTAGCGGATGGTGGCCATTATTTATGCTATATTATGTACAAAACATGTTTATGTGTTATACGCTATAACAACCACTAGTCATTATTTATGCTATGTTATATACAAAAAACGGTTATGTTTTATATAGGCTAGCAACCACTAAACATTATTTATGCTTTATCTTAGTGAAGCTCTAAAAAAAAAAGTTCCTTGAATTCAATTTTTGATCAAATATCATCCCAAACATCTTCTCTTGTCCTTTAATGGTTGCAACAAAGGGCATAATGTGGTGTTAAATTTGACATTTGTTTAGACATTTTTTTATCCTTTTATCCGTAAAATAGTTACAAATCTTTGAAATAACCGTCAAATATGACTTTCTTATTTTAGATATGACCATAAATTTTTATAGATTATATATATATATATATATATATATATATATATATATATATATATATATTAAAAAATATTTAAAAATATTCAAAAAACAATTATATATATAGTATAATTTTATATTTATTTTATGAAGCAGTGTAACAAAATACTATTGTACAAATTTTTAAGGGAAAGTTTTTTCGATAATTCACCACAAAATTTATTCAATCATATTGTCATCTTATAATCAGTGAAAATATAAATCCTCCCAACTTATATTTTGACAATCTCAACATAATAGAATAGAGTTACACAATACATTTCATAATAACATATGAATGTATATATTATTGAGCAATGTTAAGTAGTACAATCATAACAACATTTTGAAAAGATAAATAGTTATTTAGCTTTTTCTTGCTTAAAGTATTTGATGCCCTCTACCACATTCAATTCCTAAGACACTATTTGTGATTTTTTTGTACAAATCGGCCATCAACCATTTATATTTTGTACAATCTTTGCGTCTACTTTTCATACCCACCATAAATTTTTTAGGATGGTTTCCCTTTACACCTAATGTAATACACAAAGTGTTTTTCAAACTATATGAAAAGTCACTTCTACTCCAAACATTTTGTAGAGTGTCGAACATAATCCCAATTCACAATATGGTGATAGTAATTTTATAAATTCGATAGGAAACCTCATTGGTGACATCTTTCATACCAAACCCGAATGACATTTTCCTATTGTATGTTTTGTTTATCCTATATCGCAGTCCTCTATATCCAAAATGAGTAAATAACTCTTATCACTATATGTAGGGAAGTAAACAAATATTATTTTTGTCGGTTGCATATCAATTATAACCAATTCAAATAAACAACATTTTATCTTACAAAGAACGGTTGTTGATTGAGTTTACATCTTGGATTACACTGCTTGTACACGTTGATGGATCCGTTGATGCAATATCTATTTCAAATAAACAATCATCATTTCATGATCTATTTATTCCTAGAAAATTTGAGCATAATGTATTTAAAATAAGCATTAATCAATTGATAATCGATTTCATGTTGTGGTAAACATAAATGGATAAACCTAGTGGTTTATGTGGTGATATGGTGAGTACAATATCAATTATTCTCTGTATTATAATTCAAATTTAGCATTTGTTAAGCTACACTTATATTCGTTGAGCCACCCTTTGATAGAGAACAGTCATCATCTATTGATGAGGATTTGTGATCGTTAGGCTATGCCATCATTGGCCGAACTACACTTAGCTGTAAAAACTTTAATGAGGCTAGCCAAGTTTTTATTTACATACAAATGAGTTGGATCAAGCCATATGTAATTTATGTTTATGATGATTTTAAAGCCAAAAAAATGTTAATTCAATGTAAGTAGTCAGTATGTAGTAGTGAATCAGTGAAACATTGTAGACAATATATAGTTGTAAATCAATGAGATATTGATGAATGTAAGTTTTTTAGTCAAACCATTTATGTATTGAACATGGATGCATAGAGTCTGCTAACCTCTATATATTTTGTTTTAAATTGTTATCGTAGCTTACAAATGGATTTCCTTAAACTTTGTCTTCAACCCTAAGCCAAAAATATAAACTATTATCTGTTAGTTATCATTTTCGTAAATTTGTGGGCCTTATAATTAATTTTATTGTAAAATAAAGATGGATATCATATCGTTTCCTATAAATTTATGGGCCTTATTGGTTGTTTGTATAATAATTTATTGTTTTATAAATTTATGGGTTTTATTAGCATTTTTTTTTTGTAAATTCACACGATTAACATACCTATATATGATGGTGTATTCATGGACGATGTGCCCATGTCTTCCACATCTGTCATCTAAATTGTAAAAACATAACTTTATTTAAAAATTGAAAACCATGGCAATTGAAGATATATCTCATTAAACATATTTATAAAATGATTGAAAGTAAATCACCATGTTGAATTGGTTGTGTAGCATCACGGTGAAATGATTGTACATCAAATTTTATAGCTTTGTGGTTGTCTGCATAAATAATAATTGTATAAGTAGCATAATTAGGTTAAACCCCATTAAGAAAAATCACTTGTTGAAGTTGTTTTCAAAGACTAACCTTTCTTTATATGAGAATAGTAATGTTTCAGAAACATCACTTTACTATGTGTCTCAACAATAAAAACGCAGATAGTTTAGAATCCACCAATGCACAAAGTGCGACATTGCCATCGTAAATCACTAGTACTAGAGAATTTATGGAACAACATCGAGTGAACATCTTAGCCTAGAACTCATATGATCTTTCATAAAAAAATGGTGGATGTTTCCTTATAGGCCAATTTCACTTGCAGTTACCAATTTTTGTGGCAGTTTCTCCATCCAATCCATAGTGACCTCTTCTCTATAATCATCATTATTGTCATGGTTGTGCACACAAGATATTGTGTACATAAGACACAAAATTTTGAATATCCCGTTGCTATCATAGAGTCTATAGCATTCATCCAGAATTGATACTCCAATATTTTTTAACCTTTTCAATGTATCTTAGAACTATGTCACTTAACATTTTTGAATAACCAGTTGGTATTATTACAATAACAATACAATCTATCACATTGGTTCTAATAACTCTTAGAAGCTCCATTATGAAATTGGAAGAAATATCATTGGCCAAATTGTAAAAATCAATGATCACACATTCAACATTGAAAGGTTTAGTCGAAGGAATTGTTAATAAAGTTGATGGAACATGAAATGAATATGCACATTTACAAGAAAAATTGTCTTTTACTTTCACCCATATTGATATATTTCCTTCTAGTGACATCACATAGTTGTCTAATATTGTCTGAGCCGTGACGGGAAGAACTTCTTCCACCTCATGATCATTTTTCCATTTTTCCATTTTCCCCCCAAAATGGGAATCAAATTTTCTGTTTCCATTGCTCTCTTTACCCAACAATACCAACAACTTGTGGTAGTGTGATTCATGTAATTTAAATTTTTTGATTACATTGGATTCACTATAGGATGTCAATACAATATTATTCGGATGCTTATTTCTCAAATAATATAGAATTTTTTCTCTTATTTTGTTGTCTCCTTTTATTCTCCGACAAGAAGAATCAAATGTTTCTACTATTACACTAGCCTCAATAGACCCAAATCTGATTTAGTATTCCTTTTCAACCCATGCAATTTTGATATATATGGGTCTATCTCCAATTTATTACAATATGTTTGCCTCAACATAGTAAACAACTTGGCATGTTTTGGACGTGAAAGAAAACATTCTCTATGAAAAAATGACAAACAAAAGATATTTTCTCGTTTCTATGCAATTTTTTGAATCGTAAATATACCATTTTAAATGAATTCTGCATTTGTATAACTAGTTTTTTCATAATATATTAGAATCCCCAAATTCCATCCAAAATTTGAAAAAAATATGGTTCGTTGTTTATGGAGGCATGCATTTCCCGTTTCCTGAACAAAGAAACATCCAACTCCATATCCAGAATAAGAAACTTATTGTTTTCAAAGTCAAAGTGTTCCACCTGGAGATGTAGTGTCCCCAAATCAATAAATTCTTATGATAGAACAATACCAACATCCTCGTGATTATCATCTATAACAAAAAATAACCACACGTCAACATGGTAGTTTTCAGGGGAATTAAGTTCTGCAAAAATTTCCTTGTCTCTATTCTTTCAAAAATACCGCCTACAATGAATGGAATTGTTCGAATGGAGCGTGAATAATGGAAGACATTTTACCTAAATTTATTGTAAAATACATTAATAATTAGGTCATTTCCAAACTTTAAAGTTTTTTTCTCACATTTTCTATGTTAAGGAATGTAAATAGTACCTAGGGAAACCAACTTCTAGATTTATTTACTATGTATCATAACAAAGTTATTAACTTAATGGTTAGCGATCGCTAGGCTTCGATAGGACATCTTATGTATCATTCAACTAGTTATAGTAATTCATATTGTTTGGATCAAATCAATAATAACTGAATTATTCTAAAATTTTGAAATCGAATTATGATGCATTGAAAGATACGAAACCATTTGCACCTTTTGAAAGTATTACATATGAGATGAACAACCCATAATATTATATAGATGGCATGATATGAACATTAAAAATACACACTTTACTAACAGATAGACATCTAGTCAACATATAAAAGAACAACCTAATTTTTTTAATCCATTTACGCCTTTTTAATGATAAACCGTAGAGAACATTAAGATGTAATATTTGGTATTTTGAAGAGATTTTGTGGTAGCCTAGGATTTTTGATTTACAATACTATGTTATTTATGTGTATATCAATCATCTTGTAGTAGTGAGGATTATATACTTTTAACAAGACTAATGAACATGTTTAAAGGATATTGTTTGGGTGATATAATGTTTGGTATTTTGAGGAGAGTATTTGAGAGATAAATCACATTAACAAAGTTAGTGATAGCTCATCATTTTTGTTATATAAGACAATGTGAAATATATGTATATCAGACATACTTTATTCATTATGTCTAAATGTTTATAACTACTATAAGTACAATATTTTAAGAATAGTGCCAGGTCGGAAATTCCACAACACGATATTAAAAAAAATGGGGAGGATTACACTTTTCCTAAATGTAAGTATGGCCCTCTTCACAACATTTTGTATCAAAAAAATTGTTTACCTAATGCTTAGTTTCATTACTTATCGAAAGTAATGGCACATCGGACGTTACTTTCAATAGTTTATTTTATTGAAAATTATGATAAAATAATAAATCACAACCTAGCTGAGTGACCATGAGGCTCCTACCATTATGGTCATTGTAAACACTATCTTTACAACTTTGGATCGTTAGTGTTTTTCATTGATTATAATTATATCATGTTGGCTGGAATGTACCTAGTGGAGACAATAAATGCACTGCATACTATATAGAGGGATCAAGCCTTATATAGTTCCCATAAGGTATATTGTTTGAAACACATAATTCATATAAGATCTTATAGGATAAATTCTTAGCGAATGCTAAACACTTTTTCCTTATCTAAAGTAAGGGCATAATGGATGCTAGGTTCAATAGTTTAATAATTTTAAAATAGCGATAAAATAAAAGATCATGCTCTAGTTTAGCAATCGCTAGGCTCCCATCATACTTGCTCTAGTAATGAAAAATCATAATCGATATTTTGTTTATAGTTCATCTGATTATAGTGAAATCTCATTGGAATGGAATTGTAGATGGTCTTACATCAGCCTTAAACCTCAAAATTACATAATCCAAGTTGACTCCTCAAAGATCAACTTCCAGCAGAACCCGTTTCTCTCAACATAGAAATCATAGATTCATGCCATTTTCCAACTTACCAAACCCCAATCTTATACAACCTTTACACCAATACTTATGATAATGTTTTTTAATGAGTTAAGCCTCATGCCCGAAATTCATAAGAAATGAGCTTTGTCTTGTAAAGTGAAAATAAATTATTACAAACCATAGCCATTAAATATCTTACTAGACGTTACTTCTTATTTTTGTTTAATGCTTTCAAATAATATTTATAGTCTTACATTACCAAAATAACTTAGTTTTATTAAGGAAATTAGGCCTACAAATACAGAGTACATTAAACAAGAAAATACACAAACATTTAATAAGTAATGAAACCCACTATAATGAAATTCGGTGTGTTCTTTTCTATTCAATGAAAGACCCATAAATCTTTAAGCCATTTTCCCCAATCAAACCTTAAAAACAAACAAATACCCAATACACTAAAACTCAATAAAACATACCCAAAACAAAATTACTTCCTTTCCTTGATCAATCCTTTGGAATATTGACCTCTCCTTCATCGATCTCGATTATAAATCCTTGAAATCGACAATGCGCCCGGACAGAAACACATGTACCCAAAATATCCTTCACAGTTCCCACAATATTTTTGCCATGGATCAGGGCTTCATGACCTTTGTAATTTCAATAACATTATCCAACGAGATGTTCCCGGTATGTTTAATGTTTTTCTTAATTTTCATGCCAAGTTCAGTTCCATCCGGGATTTAATCACCAAGGAAGCTATGATGGGAACAATCTGTAACTTTGGCCTAGCGATTTTTTATAGTGAGCTTCAAGGTAACCCTTAATCCCTTCAAATCTCTTGTATTATTCTTTGTAATGTCTTATTTGATTTTCTTTAGTAAAAGGAAAAAAGGACCAATTTTAAGGGCCGATAAAGAGGCCGCTCCAACTTCTCCTCCGTCACATGGATGAACACCTACACAACCTTATATGGGTCCAACTATGGTGGCATTTTTCATCAACCATTGAACCGTGCCTCTTCCGCAAATCCTCTACAACTCCGCGGCCTCTTACTAAAAGGGGAGACTAGGAAAAATCCTATGTCTTGATTTGTACTTGGACTTAGGGTTTTTCTTTTTTCTTTTCTTTTTTTAAGTAATAAATGTTGTTATTTCTTATAGTGATTAAGGCACAATATTAAAGGAAGGTAAAAATTGTTTCCATTTTTTTGGGTCCTCTAATATTAAAGGTAGGTAATATTTTTTCCTTTTTCCCCTATGTTGTTATTTCTTAGAGTGATTAAGGTACATGAGGGATCAAGCCTTACATAGTTCCCATAAGGTATATTGTTTGAAACACATAATTCACATCGGATCTTGTGGGATAAAATTCTTAGTGAATGCTAAGCATTTTTTCCTTATCGAAAGTAAGGGCATAGTGGACGCTAGGTTCAACAGTTTAATAATTTGAAAACAATGATAAAATAAAAGATCATGCTCTAGTTTAGCGGTTGTTAGGCTCCCATCATACTTGCTCTGAGTACTGAAAACCCATCATCGATATTGTGTTTATATTTCATCTAATTGTAGTGAAATCTCATTGGAATGGAATATTAGATGGTCTTACCTCATCCTTAAACCTCAAAACTATGTAATCTATGTTGACTCCTTTGCATCAATTTCCAGTAGAACCCCTTTTCCGTCAACATAGTCATTACATATTTAGGCCATTTTCCAACTTTCCAAACCCCAACCTTATTGCATCCTTTGCACCACCACTTATGAGAATGTTTGTTAATGAGTTAAGCCTCATGCCCCAAATTCATAGGAAACGAGATTTGTCTTGTAAATTGAAAATAAATTATTACAAACCTTAACCAGTAAATATCTTACTAGACGTAACTTATTATTTTGGTTTAATGCTTCCATATGATATTTACAGTCTAACACTACCAAATTAACTCATTTTTATTAAGGAAATTAGGCCTACAAATACAAAGTATATTAAACAAGAAAATACAAAAACATTAAATATGCAATGAAACCCACTATAACAAAATTTTGCGTGCTCCTTTTAATTCAATGAAAGAACCATAAATATTTAAGCCATTTTCCCATAATCAAACCTTAAAAACAAACAAATACCTAATAAACTAAAACTCAATAAAACATACCCAAAATGAAATCACTTCCTTCTAATGAATCCTCTAGAATATTGACCTCTCCTTCATCGATCTCTAATTGTAAATCCTTGGGATACTTATAATCGACAAAGTGCATACGATAGAAACACATGTACCCAAAATATCCTTCATAGTTCTGCAAGATGTTTTGCCATGGATTGGGGCTTCATGACCTTCACAATTTCAATAACATCATCCAACAAGATATTCCCGGTATGTTTAATGTTTTTCATATTTTTCATGTCACATTCAAGTTCCTTCAAGGATTTAATCACCAAGGAAGCAACGATGGGAAAAACTTTAACTATGGCGAGATGTTTTTTTATAGTGAGCTTCACGATAACCCTCAAGCCATTCCAATCTCTTGCAGTATTATTTGTCATGTCTTCTTAAATTTTCTTCAAGTAAAAGACAAAAAGGTACAATTTTAGAGGCCAATGAAGAGGCCAATGCAACTTCTCCTCATGTCATATGGACAAACACCTCCATAACTCCGAGATTGGTCCAACTGTGGTTGCATTTTTCTGTAACCCTTTGAACCATGTCTCTTCGACAAATCCTCCACAACTCTGCAGACCGCTTGCTAAAAGGGAAGACTAGGAAAAACCCAATGTCTTTATCTCGTACTTGGACTTAGGGTTTTTATTTTTTGTTTTATTTTTTAAGTAATAGATGTTGTTATTGCTTAGAGTGATTAATGTACAATAATAAAGGAAGGTAGTTTTTTTACCAATTTTAGGGTCCTCCAATATTAAAGGTAGGTAATTTTGTTTTTCCTTTTTTTTCCTCTATTGTTATTTCTTAGATTGGTTAAGGTACATGAGGGATCAAACCTTACATAGTTCCCATAAGGTATATTGTTTGAAACACATAATTCACATCTGGATCTTGTGGGAGAAAATTCTTAGAGAATGCTAAGCCTTTTTGCTTTATTGAAAGTAAGGGCATAGTGGATGTTAGGTTTGAGATTTTAATAATTTGAAAACAATGATAAAATAAAAGATCATGCTCTAGTTTAGTGGTCGCTAGGCTCCCATCATACTTTCTCTGGTACTGAAAAACCATCATCGATATTGTGTTTATAGTTCATATAAATGTAGTGAAATATCATTGGAGTGAAATTTTAGATGGTCTTACCTTAGCCTTCACCCTTAAAAATATGTAATCCAAGTTGACTCCTTTACATCAATTTCAGCAGAGAACTCCCTTTCCCTCAACATAGCCATCATAGATTTATACCATTTTCCAACTTTCCAAACCCTAACCTTGTTCTAGAATTTTTACCACCTTATGATAATTTTTGTCAATGAGTTAAGCCATATTCCCTAAATTCATAGGAAATGAGATTTGTCTTATAAAGTGAAAATAAATTATTACAAACCTTAGGCAAGTAAATATATTACTAGATGTAAATTATTATTTTGGTTTAATGCTTCCAGTTGATATTTACTGAGTCTAACATTACCAAAATAACTCTTTTTTATTAAAGAAATTAGGCATACAAATACAAAGTACATTAAATAAGAAAATCCACAAAAATTAAATATACAATGAAACCCATTATAACCAAATTTGATGTGTTCATTTTAATTCGATAAAATACCCATAAATATTTAAGCCATTGTTCCCCAATCAACCTTAAAAACAAACAAATAACTAATACACTAAAAATCAATAAAACATACCCAAAACAAAATCGTTTTGATTTCGATCAATCCTTTGAAATCTAAATCTCTCCTTCATCGATCTCTTATTATAAATCCTTGGGATCCTTACCATTCATTATACCCCGAGAGAAGCACACATATCCAAAATATCCTTCACATTTCGTAAGATGTTTTTCCATGGATAGGGGCTTCATGAACATCAAAATTTCAATAACATTGTCCAACAATATGTTCCTGGTATGTTTAATGTTTTTCATCTTTTCTGTCACATTCAAGTTCCTCTAGGGTGTTAATCACCAAGGTAGATACTCTAGGAACAACTATATTGTTTCCCGATGATTTTATAAAGTGAGCTTCACGGTAACCCTAAAACCCTTCCAATCTCTTGCAGTCTCCTTTGTAATGTCTTCTCCAATTTTTTTTGGTGAAAGACCCTAAGACAAATTTTAGGGGCTAATGAAGAGACCACTCCAATTTCTCCTCCCGTCACATGGATGAACAACTCAGAACTTGAGAAGGGTTCAAATTTTGGTGGAATTTTTCCTCAACCCTTCAAACCGTGCCTCCTCCAAAAATCCTCACAAACTCTACGTTTTTATCTATACTTTGACTTAAGGTTGTTCTCTTTTGTTTTCTTTCTTTATGTAATATATGTTGTTATTTCTTAGAGTGATTAACGTACAATAGTAAAGGTAGGTAAATTTGTTTTTCCTATTTTTTGGGTCCTACAATATTAAAGGTAGGTAAATTTTTTTACCTATTTTTTTACTATGTTGTTATTTCTTAGAGTGATTAAGGTACATGAGGGATCAAGCCATACGTAGTTCCTATAAGGTATATTTTTTGAAACACATAATTCACATCTGGTTTTTTTTGGAGAAAATGCTTAATAACACTAGGAATTTTTCCTTATCGAAAGTAAGGGCATAATGGAGGTTAGATGTAACAGTTTAATAATTTGAAAACAATGATAAAATAAAATATCATGCTCTTGTTTAATAGTCACTAAGCTCACCATTATTACCTCTTATTATAAATACAATACGTATATAGCTTTGGGTCACTACTATATTTTCATCTTTTTTGTTTTAGATATATAAACACTTTTTTATAGGAGCTCAAAACCTAGGGATTATAGGGATCCCACCCAAGTACAACGTACACCATATCATAAACCAACCAACCCAAACCGAAAGAATAAAAATATGCAAGCATGAAGGGAGACTAGAGGCCCAAATGCAACACCAGAGACCACTAGAAACAAAACCTAATACCAAAACTAGAGAAGTAGGTCGGTGAGGACCAACCACCTTCATGGCTCCCAAAGTCCCCCCTTCATGAGCCATCTGAAGGAGGAATTTGTAGGAAAAAATAAGCTACGAAAAATCCCCACGATGCCCAAATACTCCATGAAGATTGGTGCCGAGAGACTTGGGAGATCCAATTTCTCAAGATGTTTCCCTTCAGAGATCCCTTCCACACAAACAACATGCACCACTTCAACGAATTTCATCAAGACCACAATCCTAGCCAACATCTCTGTTATCACTTTCGTGCCTCCTCCAAATATTTTTCATCTCGAACTATGTTAGGAAATGGCTGAGCTCTACCACATTCCTTTAGCACTTCCACCAAGTTAGTTTGATGTATGGGTTTGATGAATTACATTGCTATCACCCTGACCACCTCAATATTATTCCTCACTAAAAACAACCACAAATCTAACCAAGAAGCCACCTCGAGTTAACATGAAACAAATCCAACTCCACTGGATATCCCACCCCTAAAATGAGAGTAATGGCTCCCATGAAATAATTAGACATGACCCAAAAAAATAATCTACTGGTAAGACCGTGAAACCTCCTGTGAAAGGTCATCTCCCTCTTCTCTCCATATAAGAAAACTAGTGGCAGATCCTAAAATTTCATGACAAATTGGAATGAAATGTACACTATCATGGGCCACCACGCATAGATGAGAAGGAAACAACCCACACAAACTCAAATTAAAGATCCTTGGGGATCCCTTCCGAGTAATAATTTCTTCCAAATCCTCCTAATTACTCACACGCTTGGAAATGACTCAAGGGTTAGCTCTATTAATAATGCCCCAATAAGACATAATATCTTCGGAACCATTCTTCTCCCTATAAAATGTTTAATGTTCCAAATTGGGATTTTATTTAATCAAAACAAAATATTTCTAATGAAATATTCCAAATGCCAAGACATAGTCTTTCCTTTTCTCACAGATATTGATCACCACTTGCGAGTCCCCTTCGATTTCTAATGCTTTGCAACCAATTTGGACTGCCAACTTAAGTCCCTCAAGAAGGGATTGTGCCTCCACAACATTACACAAATAAAATTTGAGAGGGAAAGAACCTTCTATTACCAACTTATCTTCAACATCTATAATCAAGCACCCCACTCCCGATATACCCATATTTCCCTTAGATGCTCAATCATATATAATGTAGCACTCACAAGACTTTTTTTTGTAACATATAATTCACATATGTTTTAATGAGAGAAAATGCTTGAAGAACCACTAAGATTTTGTACGTATTGAATGGAACACCATAACATATTGAGTTGAATGGTATCGCTAGACTTAATATGTAGTTCCCATAAGAAATATATAGTTTTCAACTCATATTTTATATCGTTTTACAATCAAATAATATTCTTAGTGACTACTAAGATCCTTTACTTATTGACAAAAATGGCATATCTGACCCTATTCTCAAAAGTTTCTTATTTTTAAAATATCCATAAAACAACTACAAATCATTGTATAACTTGCCAACCACTAGGCTCCTACCTTTACCTATTCTCATTTTAGACACTATCTTTACAGTTTTGGATCCTTAGCCTTGGTATGTAGTTCTAATGAGATACATGGTTTTCAACTCATACATCACATCATTTCATATAAAAGAAAATTCTTAGCACCGCTAAGCTCCTTTACTTATTGACAAAAATGAAATTTTAGACCTTAAGCTCAAAAGTTTCTTATTTTGAAAGTAGACATAAAATAATAAATCACAGTTTAGCTTAGCAGCCGCTAGGCTTCTACCTTTGCCTCTTCTCATTTTAAACAATCTATGTAAAGTTGTGGATCACTAGGCTTAGTATGTAGTTTCCATAAGATACATGGTTTTCAAGACATATATCAAATTGTTTCTTAAATAAGAAAATGCTTAGTTCCCACTAAGATCCTTTACTTATTGACTGAAATGACTTATCAAACCCTAGGCTCAAATGTTTCCTATTTTGAAAATAGTCGTATAGGAACACTAACTGTAAGTCTTGGATCGTTAGCCTTATTATGTATCTGAAATATCTTGTTCGAACTTTCCAATTAGCACATTTTCATTAGATAATTAATTTCCTTTAGCACACACTATATCTAATAATGTAGAAATCAATTTTGATAAAAAAATGGAACATAAATGTTTGTATATTATTCTAATAATCTTGAAAACTATGTTTAGGAATTATTTATTCTCGCTTTTTTAATATATATTTTTTCTATGCTTGGTAAAATTATATGTTGTATAATATATTTTTATTGTGTTTATATTATTATAGGCTAAACGAAATAAAAATGTTTATTTTTTAATTTTTAAACCATAGAAAAATAAAAATAGGGAAATTCAAATTTCCTCATATATTAGGATATTTGAAATTTCAATAGCCCGCTCTTTTGCTTTTAGAGGGGGAAAGTTTTCGGATATTTGAAATTTCAATAGCCTGTCCTTTTGATTTTAGAGGGGGAAAATTTTCAAATATTTGAAATTTCAACACCGCACCCTTTTCTTTTAGAGGGGTAAGTTTTGGATATTTAAAATTTTAATAGCCCGCCCTTTTGCTTTTAGAGGGGGAAAGTGAAAATTTCAAATTTTCGTATCCCGCTCTTTTTCTATTTTTGAAATTTCTTTCGTGGAATGTGCTAAACAAATTATTAAATATCTTAGAGAAATATTGAGTAGGTTTTCAGATTTTTTAGTCAATCAGAAAAACATGTCTTCAAAATAAAAAAATATGCATGGATCGTAGATTGTAGGGTTGAGTGTTTGAATCCTAGTTTTTTTGTATGTGATTATAATCTTGTTTGCAGAGAAAGGAACACAAAATAATCACATAAAGGATGTACACAAAGGACACACGTGAAGGAGGATAGCAACAAAGGTTGCAAAAATAAACGCAATGATTATTTGAATGAGATATCAGATAGAGGTTTCACAGACAACATAAAACACGAAATAAACCTATATATTACTAAACTAGGTATTTATAGTAAAGGTGTACCTTTTTTATTATGAGATATATTAGTTACTATGTATTCAATTGGTTCCTTTGTTTTACACAACAGTCCAATCATGATCCACACAAGCCCCCGCTTTGTCCTACCGAATCGTGCTCCACGGATCAATCCTTACTTTCTAGTTGCTTTTGATCTCCATGCCAAATTGCCTTATTCTTCATGAACACTCACTTTTTGTGTGTTTATGATAGAAATTTTAATCAATATGCATTTTATAATTAATATATTATTCCTTTTGAGCTCGTTAATCTATGTAAAAAAATAATATAACTTTGAGGCTTCCATGATATTTTTTTGATAGATAATAATTGGAAAAAAGGCTCCAAGGGCCTATTACAAAATATATTACATTAAGGATCCATTGGAACAAAATATATATATCAAAAAAACATTACAAAACTTGCATGAGTCAAAAAGGCATTGACCCAAAAAGATCCCAATATAAACAAAAAATAGAAAGAACGAAACCACATCATCACCAATAAAAACTCAACAATGAAGCCTTATACACACTTTTCCCTAGTTCACGAACTGGGACCAACACCATCCCCCTAGAAATCATCCTCATCAAAAGAAATGATATCCAAATGCCTCCTTTTACCTTTATCCCCAACAATTAACCCTGAAGGGTATCAACACCGCTATCTAAAACTTTCACCTCAAAGATTTGTCCTCTCGCGAACCCCCTACAAATTTTGTTTATGAGATTTTACCTGACTAACCATGTCCTTGAGGGCCTCAATATTACTAGAAAAGAAGCTAAATATTGTATTTCCTTCCACCAGACTCTCCTTAGGCATGTTCTCATCAGCATCCCCAACAAGGTTTTGTAAAGCAGTCACCGCATCCACCTCCTTCATAGCTCTGTCCTTCATTTTCTTAAGCCTAATCTTGTCGGAAAGAGAAATATGGTCCTCCCAATCATTCCCCAAATGAATACCAACCCCCTAGTAGGATTCCATGATAAAATTAGTTGTTTAAACAACCTATTTATGAAACCCCAATTCTATTTTGAATTACATATAGGATTCTACACGTATATTTTTATATACATTATATAAATTCTGGGATTTTTTGTTATCATTTGTATCTTTTTCAATATGATTTTTTTTTCTATGAATAAAATCTACCATAGGAAAAAATTTCTACCTTAGTGTTTTCTGGGCTATAATTCTAATTTGGAAACAACATTCGTATTCCTTGGCCCCTTATGGATAATTTGTTTTTATATAGGAAACACAACATTTTTTTGTCCTAGCGATCACTTTTGTTCTTCGTCAGCTATTATATTCACAAAGATTAACAATTTAGATTTATAAAACAACTTCATTATGAACATGATATATTTACTAATATATTAGCGTCCGCTAGGATGCAATGAGTAGATGACATCATATGTAAAAACTTGTTTTATAGATTCTTAGATGCAATTCGAGTTTCCATATTATTTCATAAATGTAAAATATTTTTCCGAATATTATAAGAACTAGATAAAAATATATGTATACCGTATAACATATTAAAGACACAATTTTACATGTATATTTATGTATCCATTATATAAATTCCATATTTAATTGTTATCTTTTATAGCGTTTCAATATGATTTCTAGAAAACATTATGAATTTAAATGTATAACATTTATGAACATGATATATTTACCTTTAGGAATAACTTAGTGGTGCTTTAGGGTGCAATGAGTAGATTACGTTGCATTTAAAAAATTGTAGTATAACTTCCTGTTCACTATTCTAGGTTTCTTTTCCTATCCTAAATGTACAAAATTCTCCCTTTAAGTATATATTAGTATACACTAAGATAAAACGAGTCCAAGTCTATACTTATACTATTATATAAATTCCAAATTTAGTTTTTACCGTTTATATCAACTCCATTTTGAATATGATTTAAATGAAAAATGTTGCCTCCCTTAATAACCACTAGGCTATAATTCTTATTTGGATGAAGTATTCATTTACCTTTGTAGACTCAAGGATAGTTGGATTTTGTTATAGGCAACACACTTTTTTGGGTCAAATGATTGATTTGTTATTTTTCTCGTTTTAAGTGTGTTGTGTTTTTTTAGGCAACACACTTTTTTGGGTCAAGCAATCACTTTCTTTATGATTAAGAATATCTTAGCAAATGATAATCTTCATCGATTATATCACATTGTATAATATTAATACCTTATGGTGGGTTGGATTAAACAAATTAAATTAAAATAGTTTCAGCTAAGAAGATGCTAGGTACTTCCATAGTATAATATTTTGAGCTTAGTGGTTACTATAATTTTTCCAGATTACCCAATTATATTTTGAGCTTAGCATCCGCTATCTTATGACACAACATAATATTTGGATCTTAGAAGCCTCAAGGTTTCATTAAAAGAAATTAAGATATTATAAGCATAGTGGCGGGTAGTTTATGCAACATAATAATATGATATTAGTGAATAATAGTATTAAGAGCTTCATGGCTGCTAGGTTATTCCAAAACATATTATTTGGGTATTGAATTCGCTAGTTTATGTATAAAAATAAGATATGTTATTTTAAGTTAAGATATTTCAAGCTTAGTGCTCGCTAGGTTATGGTACCATATAACTATTCGAACCTAGCGGTAGTAAGGATTTACAAACTAAATTAAGCTATTAAGAGCTTAACAATTGCTAGGTTATACCACAGTATAACCCAATTACATTTCGCGCTTAGCGTCCACTAGATTATGACACAACATTATATTTGGATCTTATAAGTCTTTAGGTTTGAGTAAAATAAAGTAAGATATTATAAGCATAACAACATATAGGCTATGCAACATAATAATACAATCTTAGTGAATACCGGTATTAAGATCTTAATGGTGTTAGGTTATACCACAACATATTATCTAGTATTCAATTCGCTAGGTTCTATATCAAAACATGATATGTTATTTTAAATTAAGGTATTTCAGCTTAACGCTCGCTATGTTATGTTACCATATACTTGTTAGAAGATAGCGGTAATAAGAATTTAATAACTAAATTTAAATATTAAGAGCTTAATGATGTTAGGTTATGCCACAATATAACCAACTTATATTTTGAGATTAGTGTCTGCTAGCTTATGAAACAACATAATATTTGGATGTTAGAAGTATCTAGGTTTCAATAAAATAAAGCAAGATATTATAATCATAGCGGTGGGTAGGTTATACAACATAATAATATGATCTTAGCGAATCTTGGTATTTAGAGCTTAGTGGCCGCTAGGTTACTCCACATCATATTATTTGGGTATTCAATTTTCTAGGTTATGTATCACAAAAATGATATGTTATTTTTAATTAAGATATTTTGACTTAGTTCCCACTAGGTTATGCTACCACATAATCATTAGAACTCATCATTAGTTAGGATTTCAAAACTAAATTGAGGTATTAATAGCTTAACATTTGCTAGGTTATGCTACAATATAGAATTTGTGTACTCAATTTGCTAGCTTATAGAGCGCAAACATTATATGTATTACGAGAGAAGATATATATAAATTAAATGAATTCATTCTATGATTTTAAGATTTTAAACTAGGATATTTCGATGATAAGTCTTTAAAAAAAGCACATGAGGAACTAGTCCAAGATAAGTCTTCTAATAGTGGTCTCCCATGATGATTACAAGTAACTTATCTTACTAAATATATGCCAAAATATAGGGAAGATTTGTAATTAGCTTCACTTCACCCAAAAATACTTCCTATATCTATACACTTTGCTATGTAGATGACCATTCCGGCCTTAATAAAAAACTAAATACAAATTCATCCATGAAATAGTAGGTCGTTCAGCCTCTCAGCTCCACCTCGTCGATGATCTTGAGATCCACATCCCCTTTACTATGATCAGAGGAGGAGGAGGAATCGACATAACATTCTGGTATTTTCACTTTAGTGCAAGCAAGGAGTTCTATACCCGATTTTCTGTAACTACCTCTCGACCACACGCAATCCCCGCATCCCCCACGTTAAGGCATGAATATGATATCAAGACCGACTAGATTCTCTTCCAACTTCTCATTCTCCTTATATAAGATAAACTTCCCTCGAAGAGTTGGATAATATGTTTTCATGCTCAACCATTGAGCCATGTCAAAAACAACCTTTTTACCTTTGGAATAGTTCAGGTCAAGTATTATCTTGCACATGCTCTCACAAATATCACCACCATATTCTTCTTCGAATTCCTCTATGGTGACTGCACCTTCTTGATCTAAATTCAAATAGCTATTTTCTAAATTTTTCCATCCATCCAAGAAGTAAATGATTCCCCGACATCCTTACCTATCATATTTCTATGCCTCTTCTTTCTAGAACCACACTCTATGCTACCCAAGAAACCACCAACATCCCTATCACTGTCGTAGAGAGATAGGAAGCACAACAACCAAAGAAGAAAAGTGGAGAGGGGTAGTGAAATGTCTATCCATCCCAGAGATATAAAGCCACCATTGCACAACACACAAAAGTAGGTAAGTGTGATAGTACCAAAGATCATCGATTAGATATCCTTATCATAAATATCACATTTCCCATTAAGACTCTTAAATGTCCAATTCCATCTTACATTTCATGTGCATATAACCATTAATTGATTACATCTATCTCATGAATGTAAACTATCGATTTCATAAACGACCATTAAAGCTACATATGTCACATCCTCTTGTAAGTTTCTACGTTCGAAAAATTAAAGTAAGTTGTTTTGAGCTTATCGACCTCTAAGTTAATCAACCACGTTAACTTTGGAGAAATGTATAACAATCAAGATCTGTATAAATTATTCAACTTTATTGTATGATTTTAAGATTTCAAATTAAGATATTTTGAGCATAGCGCCTGCTAGTTTATGCCACCACACAATCTTTTCAAAGCCTATCGGTGGTTAGGATTTGATAAATTAAATTAAGATATTTTCAACATAACGGCCACTAGGTTATGCCACAACATAATATTAGGATCTTATTAGTCTCTAGGTTTCAACAAAAGAAAGTAAAAACTTAAGAATATAAATATTTTGAGCTAAAAAGTCAATAGTATGTAACAAACAAAAGAAATACATTGACTTTAGAGATCCTTATAGCAATCAAGACCAGTGTAAATTAGTTGAATTTTTTGTATGCATTTAAGATTTGGAATTAAGATATTTCAAGCTTAGCGCCCGCTAGGTTATGCTACCACATAATATTTGGATAATATTGTTGGTTTCGAGATACTTTGAGTGTATCAACCAATAGCCTTTATAACAACATATTATTTGGAGATTACAATCCCTATGGTTCAATAATTCATAGTTACGATATTTTACAACAAGTTAAAATTACACTAAGATATTTATATCTTAGATGATGCTATTTTAAACAACGACATAATATATGGAGGTTACAGTTGATAGGATTAAACAAATTACATTAACATATTTTGAACTAAGCAGAGACTAGGTACTTCCACAATATAATATTCGAGCATAATGGTTGCTATCATTTAACAAGTTATTACATGATATTTTGAGTTAGTGTCCACTAGATTATGACATGTAACATAATATTTGGTGCTTAACGCTCACTAGGTTTAAACAAAAGAAATAAGATATTATTAGCTTGGATGCTAGTGGGTTATGCCAAAACATAATATTTGGATCTTAATGGTGACTAGGATTTATCAAATTTGAATCAACATAGTTTGATCTTAGCAGCCGTTAGGTACTTAAATAATATATTATTTTTATCTTTACACCGCTAGGTTTTACCACAACATGTTATTTGGTGATTTCATCATGATAGGGTTTAATAATTCATTATTAAGATATTTTACAACATCTAACAAATTAGAGGTGGCTATTAATAAATTTTCGGTGCTAAACCCACAATATAATATCCTAAGTTTAGTTTTTTCTACCACCTTACTAGTAAGAAAAATATATTTGGATATTAGACAATGGTACATTATGCCACACCATAAATTTTGGATCTTGGTGGTCACTAGGTTTTATCAAAATAAAGTAGGATACTGTCATTTGAGAAGCCTCTAGGTTATACCAAGACATAAAATTTGGAGCATAGAATTCTTAATGATGTATGAAAACTCATTAACATATTAATATCTTATCCGCGACCACGATATGCCAAAACATGAAACTATTTAGAATTAGAGTAAAAGGGGTTTTCCCAAATGACTTGCATACTTACACAAAAAAGCCCTCATGGCTAGGTATTACAAAGTGAAACAAGAAGAGAACAATCCCATATGCAACAAAAAAACTATAAAGTCCCAAACTAGACAAATCCAAATTACATTGTATGGATATTCATGAGAGTCGTTGTTTCTTCCCAAGCATCGACAATAGGCCTTCCTTGATCCATCACGTCCACTAACTTAATGTGTTCTAGGAAGTGTTCATTGATTTTCATCCAAGTCATGACCATGTGACTTTTCCAATCCTTGAGAGTAGATAATGAGTGTAACATAATCTTCGATGGCCTTGTACGGATTATGAGAGATCTTCTCTAAATTCTCCTTGTGTTCTGAAGCCGTAGTGGGGGATCTCATTTTCTATGACAGAGGAGAATAAGGGTAAACTAAGGAGAGATCCTGTAACACATATGGAATTTTTGAGTCCATGTTAACTTCCATGCAAAAATTTGGGAGGTCATTCACACATGCTTCCGTGATCAGGTGAGTTTAGATGGTTGTAGCCATTACAATCTCAGAGGAGATGAGAGGAGAAGCTAGACAAGCATCGACAAGAGGTGGAGAGGAAGTAGTTACTAGGATTAAAAGTGGTTTAAAGACCTTAGGAGAGTGCTTCGAGGTTTTTTGAGGGTTACATGCTTCCAGAGAAGATGAGGGAGACCCAAGAACAAAGGAACGAGGGCTAATGATCATGATGTCCGAATCAGAGTTAGAAGGGAGACCAAGGTGGCAAAGTGATAGTGACATATATAGGAATCTGGTTGTAGAAGAGGAGGTGGGACATGATGCTACTCACCTAGATTAGAGGGGAAGTGTGAGATTTATTTTTGAGAAGCTTCCATTTTAAAGATAAAATATAAAAGGTTTTGGTGTAGGAAAGGATCTTCATCTTCTCTAGCCATTTTAAGGGACCTCTCAAGTGATTAAATCAAAAATCTACAAAGGTTACCTTTTGATCATGTCAAATATGTGTGAAAAGAAAAATATGAGGTCCATAGATCACTTTGTAGTGTTGGTGAAGCGTGAAGTACCTCCTTAATTACTCAATAACCCTATCCTAAGGTTGTGAAAGTGAGTCCCATTCATAGCCCAAGTGATATAATGTCGATTTTTACTAGGATACATGAAATCATCCATCTCCTCATGAAGCGAGAATTTAAAATAAATGTCTCCCTCTATGGGGATCCTTATTACTGATCGCAATGGACTCTACTTGAAATAAAAATTTAGTCTTTCACACTTTGAGTCTTCCTTTCTTCCAGGTTTCCAACACATTACACATTACTCAGACAGAGTGACCAAACAATCTTTCCATAAAGGACATAACACCACCAGCATGAAAAATATTCCATACTACTACGTCATCCTTGATCTCTTCATAGGAATAAGGCTCAATGCATTTGTTGGTGCTACCCATAGTGAACTGGGATTTTTTGATAGTGATTTCCAAAGGTCCAATATAGATGATGCTTAAATAAAGATGTCAAGCACCTTCATTCCAATCTTCAACTCATGTCTCACACCTTTCTAATCTATTTTTTTCCTAATTATTAATAGTCATTAATTGATCTTGTCCATCACACAAAAGCAATCTATGAATGTCATAAATTCCCAAAAAATCCACAAATTCCTTATCCTCTTGCTTTTTTTCCAAAAGAGGTTATGCCTCAACATAACCTATCAAATTTTAATCTTAGTTAATGTTCAACCAACCCCAACATGAATTAGTTAATGTTATTGCAATTACTTCATTTATTTGAGGTTGAAGGTTTGAATTTTAGTGATATTAAAAGTATTTAGTTAATATATATTATAAAGGAAGAATTTACAAAAAAAACGAAGCAAGTTGAAATAAATAACATTTCTAGACACGATTTCATATAGTAAAGATTATCCGAAAAAAATCATAAAGCAATATCTTATTAGAATTTATTTATTGACACTTATATTATTTACATTTAGGTTGTCCAAGGTTGTTCATTATACACATGGAAATGAAGTGGGTAAGCATAGAGATGTTACAAGGAGCACAAGCAACACTTGTGATTGACATTTGTTTGCAATATTTGGAAAGGTGATTTCACAAAACTTTGTTTGACTAGAATAAGACCAATATGGTGTTTTATCAAAAAATGCATCCCCACGAGTCCTCCCCATCCCGGGGTCTAATTTTTTTCAATGAAGTACAGTGTTTATAGATCAAACAGAGATAAAATTAAGTGTAGATACAATTACATGTATGTGGAAAGAATAATATTCTTATTTGGTTTGTGTTCTCTTATAGGTACAATTACATTCACAATTATAGGTATAATTATAGGTACATGAAAAAAATAATATATTTTTTCATCTTTTGACTAGCCTCATGGATATTACAATTTATTCTTATATTGAACCCTTACGTGACCTTAGAATGGTGTGGATATATATATATATTAACTTGAATCTATATTGTTTTTTTGCAAGTAAAATTGGTAGTTAGTTGTTTATATTACTTCAAGTGTAGTGGTCGCTTATATTTAACAAGTTCTTGAATGATATTTTGAACTTAGAGTCCACTAGCTTATAACAAAACATAATATTTGGTTCTTTGTGGTCTCACGGTTTTTACAAAAGAAAGTGAGATATTATTATGATTTTAGTGGTCACTGGGATTTAACAAATTAAATCAACCTAGTTTGAGCTTGGAAGGTGAATGTATTTGAAGAATATAGTATTTTGAGCTAAAGAGTCACAATCATTTAAAAAGCTAAAGAAAGACATATTGCATTTAGTTTCCACTAGTATCGTAGTTTTAATCTCGTAATGAACTTCCCTCCTTGTTAGAGGATTGAATTGATATAATAAAAATTGTATAGTAGTTTGGGACTGAAGTGAATTTTGTAACCTATTTTTAAATTTATTATTGGTCAAGAAAAAGTCTAACTAGTGTCATGGATGTTAGAAGTTATTATTATTGAAAGGATTGGAATATTTTTCAATTACTAAAAAATTCCTTTTATGGTGTACTTATAATATGTTGTTGTTTGAATGAAAAAATATTGAACATGTTTCTAAAATAGTCTGGTGTGTTTTAAACGTCCTATATCAATTGCTTTCACAAAAAAACTTTACTTACATGCATTGATGGAGATCAATGACTACATTGCGTAAATATAACATGTGACATATCAGATATTGGACCAAGCATATTCATTTTAAAAACATATGTTGTCTTGCAAATGATTTCTTGAGGAAAAATGGACTAAGGATTTACTCCCAAGGTCAACAACATGAAGATTGCCTGACTTAGATTGAATTGAATTGTAAATATTGGAGGAAAAAAATTTATTTATTCAAAATATTTGTTACTTACTACAAAATACCTTTTATGTTGGACTTATAATATGTTATTGTTTGAATGAAAAATACTGAATGTGTTTCTAAAATAATTTGATGTCTTTTAAACGTCCTAGATCAATTGTTTTCACATAAATGATTTTCCTAAATATGTTTATGGAGATCAATGACTATAATGCTTAAGTATAACACTTAACATATATGTTCTTGGACCAATCATATTCATTTTTGAACATATGTTGTCTTGTAAATGATTTGTAGAGGAAAATTTTGATTAAGGATTTACTCACCAAGGTCAAGATGTTTTCCTAGTTCATTGTTTATAACAATATTTTAACACTAGACAATGTGAGAAAGGATACAATTAATAATTAGACTATAAGAAATATCCTTAAAGATACTAAAGAAAATTTTTCAAAGAGTTTGGTAAATGTAATTAATTATTCACACCCCAAGAAAGGGTAGTAAATGTGTGGATTATATTGCCAAATTGGGGACTAAAGGTACAGTAATTTGAAAGTGTGTGAGAGGGGGATGATATCACCAATGTTATTAATCTCATTAAGAACATTAAGTACTGATGTGCTAGTGGTTTTTTTCCCTCGTTGGGATGTCATCCTTGTACTTATGGTTAACATGACCCTTCCCATGTGCAGGATATATGGCGGGATTTGTATTAATTTTGCTCTTACAATTCATTTTGGCCATTGTTTCTTCCATTTTCAATCTCGATCAACTAAAACCATGGGAGGTGGTCATTTGATACTGAGCCCGTGAGATATGGTTCCCCGAAGGAAAAAAACACCTTGTGGTGAATTCGAAAATCTGTGGGGTTTAGGAATTTCATCTCAAAAATCACAAGGTTTGATCCTTATCTTGCGTTGGAGTTTGATCGGGCATGGAACAATGGCAGCATGGTGATTTGTGGCATGGAAATTCATGTTTTTAAGGATTCAATAGCGTAGGTGACTGGAATGGATATGAAGGGATTAAAGATATTCAAATGCCGGAATAGAAACAAGGACAAAATTGATATTTTCTTCCGTGATAAAGAAATGGTTAACTTGGTGGTAGATGGTATAACTAGAATCTGCATCCATGATATTTGGAATACGGTTTGCCTCCATCTTATGAGGTACATTAATCTTGAAGAAAATTATAGAAATATGTTTACTCACCATCTCATTATGCTTAATATGTTTAGGAATAAGATTGTTATGAGCCTTCCATTTTTCTTGTTTATGTCGCTCTCTACATCGGTGAATGATCTTCAACAAGGAAATATTGATACCCCAATACATCATGGACTAATTATTTTTCTTTTTAAGAATGGTAAAGCTATGATGGAAAATGAATTAGAGCTAAAATATGGGGATTCAAATGAAAATTTTACTGTTGTAGACCATATGAAAAAACTGAGGAGAAAGAAGAGTAAGGCACCTTAGGGGTATGACAATCTTTGTACTAGAGCTGCAGGTTCTCTAATTGATATGAAAGGGGAGTCATCTAAAGGGAAAGAGAGAGTGGAGCTGGGTTAGAATGTTTCTTTTGATAAAATTTATCTTAGGGTGAGTCAAATGGAAATGGACATGGAGGCCTTAGGAGAAGTTATAACAGATATGGGAAATAATGTCATGCATTACATCGAAGCCTCTAAGAAAATTTGCATCGCCCAAAACTATATCGGGGCTGATATGATAGAGATAAAAATTTTGGTTTTGGAGTTACAGGGTCATGTGGTCAAGATGGAGTAGGAAACAAAGTTCATAGGTATAAGTAGTTCGGATGAGGAAGAGCAGGTTAAAGACCACATCCCTATCATGAGAAATCAAGATGATAATATGAAAGGAAAGGAGGAAAGAAGCGGAGTATTACAAATGTTTTAAGACTAACTAGTCTGTTGGATCTTGGAGATTTTGTTTGATTGTTTGTGGTCCAGTATCATTTGGGATGTTTTCCCCTCCATGTTTTTCAATTTTTACTTTTATTGATCTATTAGAATGTAGTTTGGGATAATTTGTTTTATCCATTTTTGTGTTGTTTCTTTTTATGTTTAGTCTTGGTGATGCTCACAATGAATTCTATTGTAAGGTTTTCGGGTTCCTTAATCACTTTGTATAAAGTAGCCAATTATTATGTTCATATATATTTAATAAACCTTTTAATAGTAATTTTGTTAACGACGTTTTAAATTAAACAAGACAAAACATTAATTTCATGCCTCACAGATGGGAGGTGTGCTAGTTGTGTGATTGTGCTAGATGTTCTAGTTGTGTGATTCTTTTCTTATACTTATGATTTTTATTAAATAGAATAAATCTATGTTGCAACAAGGCCTCATATTTGTCAAATCAATACTAACTAGAAAATAAAGAAAAATATAAATAAGTTTGTAGTTTAAAAATTATTTAAATAAATTACAAACATTAGAAAGTAAAAAAGTTAATAGAATTTTTTTATTTTGATTGGTGGATTGAGAAGAAATTTTAAGTAAGATGTTTTGATCTTAGTGCTCGCTAAGGTAGCCTAATACTTCCACAATATAAAATTTTGAGCTTATGGATCACTAGAATTTAACAAATAAAAGAATAATATTTTTATCTTAGTGTCTACTAGCTTATGCGACACCATATTAATTGGATATTATCGATCGATAGGAGTTAACAAAATAAAGTAAGATAATGCCATCATATAGTCTATTAGGTTATGCCACAACAACATATTCCGATGTACAAAAAATATGTCCATTTTTTGTATAAGGGTTAATATGGGGGTTTTGAAAGGACCAACATCCTTTTACAAAAAGGTCCTTAAGGCATAATATGACATTGAAGCATAGAAGAGAGAAATCTGTGGGAAGAAAAAGAGAAAAATCCACATAACCATAAAACAAATAGAGAAAAATTACATTTTGTAAAAATTTTTGAGGATAGATACTACTTCCATAGTAGTAGCATCTTAGAGTTTCCTTGTTCCTCAAATTCTCCTTTCACAAATCTGTATTCATTCTTTTGTTCTCCAAAATTTGTTTGGTTCTCCTACTCTTGCATTACCATATTTTTTTGCAAATAGGTCACTGTAATCCAACACCAACACATTCAATGGAAACTCATTCTTAACATGAATATATTCTAAAATATTTTCATTGACAATGTCAACAATGTCATAGCCATTGAATTTTGTTGAGTATGTGCAATGGAGGACTATTTACGGACAACAATAAGGCCAACAAAATAATATCAATTTTATAAAATACATCTTCTCTTCTATTCCTACGCACCACCATGTCCATAAATCGATTACAATATTCACTTTTTTATTGTGCAAATTGAGCCACCATCCATACCACCATGCTTCTTTTTCAAGACTCAACAAAACAAGTTCTTGACAAGTGTTTTTGGTTTTAAAAATCCTATAAATCTTCCTCTCATGTTATTACGTATTAAGTTGCGTTATTTCTCTGTTAATATATTCTCCATTCCATCCTCTTTCACTGCTCTAACAAATTTGTATTATATTATGAAATTATTTATTTGATAAACAAAAATACCTTTCTACAAAATATTAAGTAATAAAATTGCTTCCATTTAATTTTGTAATTTTGGATAGATCTGAAGATGAGAATTCATACCAATTTTTGCACAGAGAGGAAATAATAAATGTTTCCATAATTTGAGCATAGAATTTTTATGCTTACGATGTTGAAATATTTCTATTGATGAATAAGCTTACATAATCACGAAGAGAATAGAAAGACAAATGTTAAAAATATAAACTCAAAACTATCTACCTATAGTGATATGTAAATAAATCCAAGCGTCAATTTCTTTGGTGCATGAATTTAAAAGGGTGCACATATGATTTTACATTACTTTTCATTAAATGGTTGATTAATGCTGACAATAGTTACATGTTCTAAAAGTAACACATATTTCAAATGGCACATGTACTTTTAAATAGAAAATTTTACATAGCTTGAATTAATGACTAATTAATGTTGAGGCAAACGACAACATTAATTAGCATTTTGCCTTACAAAATGGTTCTCATTAATATTGTAAATACTTGCAAATATTTGTAATAAACGTCACACATGAATTACATATTTAATATTTAACCGTAAATTATTAATATAGAATTATATACAAATTAAAAAATTATCAAAATTTACATCAATATATATTAAAAATAATGAAATTTAGAAAGAATAATAGGTACAAATAAACATTGTTTTTTGTTTTAAAGGGCAATGTTGACAAATTATTTACCCAAAAAATTGTTTGACAAATTAGTTATCGTACTTAATGGTGCGAATTAAGACTCGCACCTAGAAGTACAAGTCGATGTCTTGTCACTTAGAAGTGTGAGTTGATACTCAAACTTAGCGGTGCTTAATTGATACTCACACTTAAAGTGTGATTCGAGAGATGTGCGACTTGAGGCTCACACTTAGATGTGTGACAAATCACACTTAGACATGTGACCAATCACACTTACACACTACTTACAAAATTTATAAATGATAATTCCATATTTTTTAACTATGCTTAATTTATACGAATAAATTATGTAAATAAATGTATATAAATATTGACATTCACCTTTTAAACATGTGAGTCACACAAGCCAACTCTATAAAATATTTGTAAATATATTACATCTAAAATCACGAAAAATGTCTAAACAACCGTCAAATTTAACACCATTCTAGGAATTTTCAATGTCAAATGTTATTGATTTTAATAAGGTATGCATGAATATTTATATATGTCTAAAGATATTAATATTAATATGTGGCATAAATAACAACAATCACTTATGCACTATCTTGAAGTTAGCGGCCACTTGGCATATGTAAGTTAGCGGTCGCTTGGCATATGTAAGTTAGCTGCCACTTGGCATATGTAAGTTAGTGGCAGCTTGGCATATGTAAGTTAGTGGACACTTGGGATATGTAAATTAATGATCACTTGGCTTATGTAAGTTTGCAACTTCTTGGGTTATGTAAGTTAGCAACCACTTGGGTTATATAAGATAGCAACCGCTAGGCTTATGTAAGTGGGTGGCCATCAGGATTATGTGGCAAAAGTGTAACCCAATAATAAAATTATTAGAATCTAGTAATATGAAATTGGAGTCCAATAATAGGGAAATTGGAATCTAATATTTACAAAATTGGAATCCAATAATAGAGAAATTGGAACTTGACTAAGTCCGATAATGGTAATATTGGAATCCGATATTACTACTTATGGAATCTAATATTTGCTAATAATGGAATCTAGTATAGTAAAAAATGGAATCCAATATATGCACAAAAAGGAGATCGATTTATTCCAATACTTAAAATACTAGAGTCTCTATTCACGGGAATATGTCCCAATTTAGTGAAAGAAGTGTTAAATACAAAAGCTACTAAAAACAATGAGAAATAGACTTCAGTGTCTTTCCCTAAAAACTATGAAAAATAGAAATTTTAAGATTTTCCAAAAATAGATCTTTGGAATCCTTGTTTTGGATCATTCTTCTTTACATAATAACAAAAGGGAAATGCTATATAAATGGTATCCAATGGTTTTAATCCAAGACATACCCGAAATGGGCTATGTCACATAGAGCTATATAGAGCTCTATTGGAGCTATGTTGGACATATGAAAGACTTTCATCCCATGTATCTGGATGTTTGGAGTGAAGAAATAAGCTATATTTCTTCTCCTGTCAATAAATATCCTTCCCAAAAAAATTCTAAGCCCAAAAATACTTCGAAGACCCTAAAAAGTGTAAAATACAAAAGCTACTTGAAAAGTGTCAGAAATAGACTTTCAAGACTTTCCATGAAAGCTGTCAAAAATAGAAATCTCAATAATTTCCAAAAATATTTTTCAAGCTTTGTTTTGGATCATTCTTCTTATCTTTGGAAGAAAATGAAAATGCTACATCAATAGGATTCAATGGTTGATATCAAAGACATAACTCGAAATGGGTTGTCTAAGTAGAGCTATGAAGAGCTTAGTTGTATCTATGTTGGACATAAGAAACACTTCCATCCCATGTATGTGGATGTTTAGAGTGAATCATAAAGTTATACTATGGCTCAAGTTGATATATTTTCTTCCCAAAATTTTCTAAGCCCAAAAATTCTTTGAAGACCCTAAAACTGTAAAATATGAAAACTACTAACAATTTGCCAAAAATAGAATTTCAGGACTTTTCATTGAAAACTATCAAAAATAGAAATATTAAGACTATCCAAAAAAATCTTTAGAAGCCTTGGTCTAGATCATTTGTCTTTTCTTAATAAGAAAATGTAAATGCTACATCAATGGGATCCAATGGCTGGAATCCAAGCCATACCCAAGATGGGATATCCCATAGAGATATAAAGATATTGGTTATAGCTATATTGGAAATATGCCAGATTTTTCATCCCATGTACGTAGATGTTTAAAGTGAACCCAAAATTTAGATTGCAGCTCCAGTCTATACATATCTTTCCTAAAAGTTTTCTAAGCCAAAAATGCTCAAGACCTTAAAAATGTAAAATACAAAAGGTGCTAGAAACTACTAGAAATAGACTTTTAGGAATTTCCTGAAAAATGCCTAAAAATACAAATGTTAAGAATTTCCAAAAATATATATTAATACAAAAGAAGATAAATCAACATAAATAGAAAGAATAAGAGGAAAAGGAAGAAAAATAAAATAAAGAGAAAGAAGAGAAAACTAAGAAAGAGAAGGAGAGAAAGAAAAGAAGGACAAGGAAGAGGAATAACAAAAGGTAAAGGTAGAACAAGAAGAGAAAGTGAAAGAATGAAAATAAAATACGTTGTGAGAAGACAAATAAAAGAGGGAAAAATAAGAAGAAAAGAAATAAAAATAAGAAGGAGAAAAGTCGGGAAAAGAGGAGGAAAAGAAGAAGAAAAAAAGAAAATCTAGAGCAAGAAAAGATGACACAAGAACAAAACATGGTACCATCTCGCACCATCTATAGATACATCTACAATTATGGTACCCATACAATCACCTAGAGACTCTTTTGCTAAAATCAAACAAGTATTGTAATAAAGGAAAAATGATCAATCTATTCAGCTACAACAATGAGTAGTAGAACAAAAAGAGAAGGATACCAAGTACATTTGAACAAACTCTCTCCCCTACAAAAAAATATTGTAGCCAAGTGTTAGAAAAAGAGCCAAACAATATTGATATATCGGTGTGTGGAATTAGAAGAAACAATGAAAAATATTCTATCTTCCATCCAAACAACCAAACCACATATCGGAACAACTTCAAATCTCCAAGTAGAGGTGGCCAAAGACAAAGTTGTGACACAAATCTTACAAGAACAGAAAATTAGTTTGGAGGTATAGAAGAATAAAATCCTTGATGGAGAGGTATAAGAATACAAACAAAAATCCTAAGGCCATAGACTTTAGAAAACAAAAAAGAGAGGAAAGCGATACAAGGCACTATAAGTAAACCGGAGACAAAATTGTATGATATCACAACATACTATACATACACAATAGGATGACCCAGTGAGACCCAACAAGAGAAGGAAACACTTGAAAAATAAAAAACAACAAATACATGTTAAATCTACTGAGAATATGACATTAGGAAAGAAAAAGTTGGATCTTAGATAATCCACCTTATAGAACTTACATAGAAATATCAAACCAACTAAAGGGCGCAGACTAAAAAAATTACAAAAATTCAAGAATGCAACACTATGACGGAGATAGAAATAATTAGAATGCAATAAGAGGTAACAATTTCGCAACATATATGGGGTCAAATTCAAGCAAAACCATCACCCTCGAAATTCTTCCATTAGTCCAAGAAAACACATAGCTACAAGAATGGGTAAAATAAATTGACATTCATCTTGAGTTATGGTACATTTTTGAGAAGAATATAACCCCACAGATTATAAAGTACATTCCCCAAGGTTCACCATAAATAAAAGTAAGAGGAAGGGCATCCCACAAACCCAGTTAGGTGAGTCAAGTGAAGGAACTCTTCCTTATGCGAGACATATCAGTTTCTGGGGGTTGATTCCTTTACCCTCCCAAGATAGTGTCCCATAATTCTAACTAGGCGAGTCGAGGCGGGTAACCTTTCCTTAATTTGGACATCTAATTTCTAGGGGTTTATGCCTATATAGAATATTTTTGAGAAAAGGATAGGGTTCTTCATCATCTTTTGTCTCAAGGACGAGACAAGATTTAAGTTGGGGGATGATGTTGATAGGATTCTTCATCGAATTTTTGGGAAATTTGTGGAAATCAGGAAGAAGCTACCAAATACTAGAAGAAGCCACATAGGATTAGTGGAATCCACACATGAAAGGGTAAAACCATGCATAAAAGGATGAAGCCAAAGATATAAGAACAAAGCTGTCAAAGACTAAGGAAAGCCACTGAGCACTAAAAAGCCATGATACGCTGAGTGGAGCAGAAAAAGACGACAAAAATATTTGAAACAAACCTAGAATAGAATAGAAGTTGACAAAGGATCGATCAAAAGGAAGTAACTTTTGGAATATTTTGTATGAAATATATTTATTGTAATTAATCTATTGTATATGGGTGTGTGTAATGAAAGAAAAGAAGGAAAAGGAAGATGAATAACAAAAGGTAAAGGTAGAACAAGAAGAGAAAGTGAAAGAATGAAATTAAAATAAGTTGTGAAGACAAATAAAAGAGGGAAAAATAAGAAGAAAAGAAATAAAAACAAGAAGGAGAAAAGTCGGGAAAAGAGGCAGAAAAGAAGAAGAAAAAAGAAAATCTAGAGCAAGAAAAGATGACACAAGAACAAAACATGCTACCATCTGCACCATCTATAGATACATCTACAATTATGGTACCCATACAATCACCTAGAGACTCTTTGGCTAAAATCAAACAAGTATTGTAATAAAGGAAAAATGATCAATCTATTCAGCTACAACAATGAGTAGTAGAACAAAAAAAAGAAGGATACCAAGTACATTTGAACAAACTCTCTCCCCTACAAAAAAAATATTGTAGCTAAGTGTTAGAAAAAAGAACCAAACAATATTGATATATCGGTGTGTGGAATTAGAAGAAACAATGAAAAATATTCTATCTTCCATCCAAACAACCAAACCACATATCAGAACAACTTCAAATCTCCAAGTAGAGGTGGCCAAAGACAAAGTTGTGACACAAATCTTACAAGAACAGAAAATTAGTTTGGAGGTATAGAAGAATAAAATCCTTGATGGAGAGGTGTAAGAATACAAACAAAAAATCCTAAGGCCATAGACTTTAGAAAACAAAAAACAGAGCAAAGCGATGCAATCCGCTATAAGTAAACCGGAGACAAAATTGTATAATATCACAACATACTATACATACACAATAGGATGACCCAGTGAGACCCAACAAGAGAAGGCAACGCTTGAAAAATAAAAAACAACAAATACATGTTAAATCTACGAATATGAAATTAGCAAAGAAAAAGTTGGATCTTAGATAATCCACCTTATAGAACTTACAGAGAAATATCAAACCAACTAAAGGGCAGACTAAAAAAATTCAAAAATTCAAGAATGCAACACTATGATGGAGATAGAAATAATTAGAATTCAACAAGAGGTAACAATTTTCGCAACATATATGGGGTCAAATTCAAGCAAAACCACCACCCTCGAAATTCTTCCATTAGTCCAAGAAAACACATAGCTACAAGAATGGGTAAAACAAATTGACATTCATCTTGAGTTATGGTACATTTTTGAGAAGAATATAAGCCCCATGATTACAAAGTACATTCCCAAAGGTTCACCATAAATAAAATTAAGAGGAAGGGCGTCCCACAAACCAGTCAGGGTGATTCAAGTGAGGGAACTCTTCCTTATGCCAGACATATAAGTTTCGGGGTTGATTCCTTTACCCTCCCAAGATAGTGTCCCATAATTCTAACTGGGTGAGTCAAGCGGGGTAACCTTTCCTTAATTTGGAGATCTAAGTTCTAGGGTTTTATGCCTATATAGAATATTTTTGAGAAAAGGATAGGGTTCTTCATCATCTTTTGTCTCAAGGACGAGACAAGATTTAAGTTGGGGGATGATGTTGATAGGATTCTTCATCAAATTTTCTCGGAAATTTGTGGAAATCGGGAAGAAGCTACCAAATACTAGAAGAAGCCACGTAGGATTAGTGGAATCCACACATGAAAGGGTAAAACCATGCATAAAAGGATGAAGCCAAAGATATAAGAACAAAGTCACAAAGACTAAGGAAAGCCACTGAGCAAAGAAAAAGTCGTGATATCTTGAGTGGAGCAAAGCAAAAGACGACAAAAATCTTTGAAACAAACCTAGAATAGAATAGAAGTTGACAAAGGATCGATCAAAAGGAAGTAACTTTTGGAATATTTTGTATGAAATATATTTATTGTAATTAATCTATTGTATATGGGTGTGTGTAATGAAAGAAAAGAAGGAAAAGGAAGATGAATAACAAAAGGTAAAGGTAGAACAAGAAGAGAAAGTGAAAGAATGAAAATAAAATAAGTTGATGAGAAGACAAATAAAAGAGGGAAAAATAAGAAGAAAAGAAATAAAAACAAGAAGGAGAAAAGTCGGAAAAGAGGCGTAAAAGAAGAAGAAAAAAGAAAATCTAGAGCAAGAAAAGATGACACAAGAACAAAACATGCTACCATCTCGCACCATCTATAGATACATCTACAATTATGGTACCCATACAATCACCTAGAGACTCTTTGACTAAAATCAAACAAGTATTGTAATAAAGGAAAAATGATCAATCTATTCAGCTACAACAATGAGTAGTAGAACAAAAAAAGAAGGATACAAGTACATTTGAACAAACTCTCTCCCTACAAAAAAATATTGTAGCTAAGTGTTAGAAAAAAGAACCAAACAATATTGATATATCGGTGTGTGGAATTAGAAGAAACAATGAAAAATATTCTATCTTCCATCCAAACAACCAAACCACATATCGAACAACTTCAAATCTCCAAGTAGAGGTGGCCAAAGACAAAGTTGTGACACAAATCTTACAAGAACAGAAAATTAGTTTGGAGGTATAGAAGAATAAAATCCTTGATGGAGAGGTGTAAGAATACAAACAAAAAATCCTAAGGCCATAGACTTTAGAAAAAAAAAACAGAGCAAAGCGATGCAAGCCGCTATAAGTAAACTGGAGACAAAATTGTATAATATCACAACATACTATACATACACAATAGGATGACCCAGTGAGACCCAACAAGAGAAGGCAACGCTTGAAAAATAAAAAACAACAAATACATGTTAAATCTACAGAATATGAAATTAGCAAAGAAAAAGTTGGATCTTAGATAATCCACCTTATAGAACTTACAGAGAAATATCAAACCAACTAAAGGGCACAGACTAAAAAAAATTTAAAAATTCAAGAATGCAACACTATGATGGAGATAGAAATAATTAGAATTCAACAAGAGGTAACAATTTCGCAACATATATGGGGTCAAATTCAAGCAAAACCACCACCCTCAGACATTCTTCCATTAGTCCAAGAAAACACATAGCTACAAGAATGGGTAAAATAAATTGACATTCATCTTGAGTTGTGGTACATTTTTGAGAAGAATATAAGCCCACAGATTACAAAGTACATTCCCAAAGGTTCACCATAAATAAAATTAAGAGGAAGGGCGTCCCACAAACCCAGTCGGGTGAGTCAAGTGAAGGAACTCTTCCTTATGCGAGACATATAAGTTTCTGGGGGTTGATTCCTTTACCCTCCCAAGATAGTGTCCCATAATTCTAACTGGGTGAGTCAAGCGGGGTAACCTTTCCTTAATTTGGAGATCTAAGTTCTAGGTTTTATGCCTATATAGAATATTTTGAGAAAAGGATAGGGTTCTTCATCATTTTTTGTCTCAAGGACGAGACAAGGTTTAAGTTGGGGATGATGTTGATAGGGTTCTTCATCAAATTTTCTTGAAATTTGTGGAAATCGGAAGAAGCTACCAAATACTAGAAGAAGCCACGTAGGATTAGAGGAATCTACACATGAAAGGGTAAAATCATGCATAAAAGAATGAAGCCAAAGATATAAGAACAAAGTCATCAAAGACTAAGGAAAGCCACCGAGCAAAGAAAAAGTCGTGATACACCTTTGGCGAGCGGAGCAAGTAAAAGATGACAAAAATCTTTGAAACAAACCTAGAATAGAATAGAAGTTGACAAAGGATCGATCAAAAGGAAGTAACTTTTGGAATATTTTGTATGAAAGATATTTATTGTAAGTAATCTATTGTATATAGGTGTGTGTAATGAGAAGTGTATGTGAGCCTTACGAGAAATATATGAGAGAGTAAAGAGGAGTTTTATATGAGAATGCAATTAATTTAATGGATATTCAAATATAAATGAGAATTGATGTTTTGGAGAAAACAATTTCATGCGCTGTAAATTCTTTTTGTTCACAAGTTAGACTAGTTTTTTTTTTTCCTACGTAGATCACTAACAATAAGTAGAACTTCCTAAATTTCACACTCATCAAGATTTAGGGTCAACATTTTCTAGATCATTCGTCATTCCTTAATAATAAAATGTAAATGCTACATTAATGGGAGCCAATGACTGGGATCCAAGACATATTTGAAACTGGTTATGTCTGTAGAGCTATGTAGAGCTCGATTGTAGATATGTTGGACACATGCAAGAATTTCATCCCACATATGTGGATGTTTAGAGTGAAAAAAACAGATAGTAGCTCGGTCAATAAATAGCCTACCCAAAATTTTACTAAGCCCAAAACTAATTTGAATACCCTGAAAATGCAAAATGCAAAAGAAATTTCCAGAAATAAAATTTCAAAACTTTCCTAACAAGTGCCAAAAATAGAAATTTTAAGACTTTTCAAACATAGATCTTAAGAAGCCTTTTCTAGATCATTTTTCTTTCCTTAAGAAACAAATGAAAATGATACATTGATGGGAGCTAATTTCTAAAATTCAAGACATAACTGAAATGGGCTATGTCCCAAAGAGTTATGAAGAGTTGGTTGTAGATATGTTAGACATATGTAACACTTTCATCCCATGTACATAGATTTTAGAGTGAAGCAAAAATTTAGATGTAGGTCCGTCCGTCGATGAATATTCTACACAATTTTTTTGTAATCACAACAATACTCTAAAGACCTTAAAAATGTAAAATAAAAAAGCTGCTAAAAAGCCGAGAAATAGACATTTAGGACTTTCCGTAAAAATTGTAAAAAAATGAAATTCTAGGAAATTCTGAAAATAGATATTTGGATGCCATGTTTTGATCATTCATCTTTCATAAGTAAAGGGAAATGCTACATCAATGGGAGCCAATGGTTGGAATCCAAGACATACCTTAAATGGATATGTGTTTTGTAGAGCTATGAAGAGCTAGTTGTAGCTATGTTGACATATGGAAGACCTTCAACCCATGTATGTGTATGTTTGGAAAAGAAACATGAAGTTAGACCATGGATTCGGTCCATTAAATATCCTCCCAAAAGATTTATAAGCCCAAAAATGCTCTAAAATCCCTCAAAAATACAAAATATAAAGCTACTAAAAACTTCCAAAAATAGACTTTTAGGAGACTTTCCATGAAAAAGCCAAAAATAGAAATCTTAAGACTTTTCAAAAATATATATTTAGATTCCCTTCTATGGATCATCATTTTTTTTCTAGAATCAAAAGGAAATGGTACATCAATGGGAGCTAATGGTTGATAGCCAAGGCATATATGAAACTAGGTGTCCTATAAAGCTATGAAGAAGATCTCTCGGTTGTAGCTATGTTGGAATACAAGACTTTCATCCCATGTATGTGGATGTTTGGAGTGAAGCATGAAGTTAGACTATGGCTCCGGTCGATATATATCATGCCAAAAAATTTGTTAAACCCAAAAATGCTCCAAAGACCCTAAAAATGTAAAATACAAAAAATGATAAAAATTATGAGAAATAGACTTTCAGACTTTCCCATGAAAACTATCAAAAATTAAAATCTTAAGACTTTCCAAAAATAGATTTTTCAAATCCATGTTCTAGATCATTTGTCTTTCTTTAAAAATCAAAGGGAAATGCTACATCAATGGATCAATGGTGGAATCCAACACATACCTGAAATGAGTTGTCCTATAGAGCTATGAAAAGCTCGGTTGTAGCTATGTTGGATATATGAAAGACTTTCATCCCATGTATGTGGATGTTTAGAGTGAATCAAGAAGTTAGATATTAGCTTCATTGATAAATATCTTGCCAAAAATTTTCTAAGCCCAAAATGCTCCAAAGACCCTAAAATGCAAAATACAAAAGCTACTAAAAACTACCAGAAATAGAATTTTAAGGACTTTCCCTGAAAAAACTGCCAAAAATAGAAATTTTAAGAATTTCCAAAAATAGATCTTTGGAATCCTTGTTTTAGATCATTCATCTTTCCTTAAGAAGTAAAGGAAATGCTACATCAATGGGAGCCAATGGCTGGAATCCAAGACATACTTTAAATGGGCTATGTCTCGTAGAGCTATGAAGAGCTTGGTTGTAGCTATGTTGGACATATGAAAGAATTTCATCCCATGTATGTGGATGTTTGGAGTGAAAAAAAAAGTTAGATTATGGCTCTCGATAAATATATATCCCAAAAAATTTTCTAAGAAAAATGCTCGAAGACCCTAAAAAATGTAAAATACAAAAGTAGCTAAAAACTGCTAGAAATAGACTTTAGGACTTTCCTTAAAAATTGCCAAAAATAGAAATTTTAAGAATTTTTAAAAATATATGTTTGGAATCCATGTTTTGGATCATTCATCTTTCTTTAATAAGAAAAGGGAAATGCTACATCAATGGGAGCCAATGGTAGAAATCTAAGACATCTAAAATGGTTATGTCCGTAGAGAGCTATGAAGAGCTTAGTTGTAGTTATGTTGGACATATGCAAGACTTTCATCCCATGTATGTGGATGTTTAGAGTGAAGCATGAAGTTAGACTAAGCTTTAGCTATGAATATATCCTTGCCCAAAATTTTAACCTAAGCCCAAAAATGCTCTGAAGACCCTAAAAATGCAAAATACAAAAGATGCTAAAAATGCCAAAATAAATTTTAGACTTTCCCTAAAAACTACAAAAATAGAAATTTTAAGACTTTAAAAATAGATCTTTGGAAGCCTTGTTCTAGATCATTTTTCTTTTTCCTTAAGAAGAAAAGGGAAATGATACATCAATGGGAGCCAATGGCTGGAATCCAAGACATACTGAAATGGGCTATGTCTTGTAGAAGCTATGAAGAGCTCGATTATAGCTATGTTGGACATATGCAAGAATTTCATCCCATATACGTGGATGTTTGGAGTGAAGAATGAAGTTATACTATGGATCCAGTTGATAAATATCTTACCCAAAATTTTTAAGCCCAAAAATGCTCTAAAGACCCTAAAAATACAAAACAAAAGATGCTAAAAAAAAAAGAAATAGACTTTCAAGACTTTCCCTGAAAAAATTGCTAAAAAATAGAAATCTTAACACTTTCAAAAATATATCTTTGGATCCTTGTTTTGGATCATTTCATCTTTCCTTAAGAAGAAAAGGGAAATGCTACATCAATGGAGCTAATGATGGCTGGAATCCAAGACATACCCGAAATGGGCTTTATGTCTCGTAGAGAGCTATGAAGAGCTCTATTGTAGCTATGTTGGACATATACAAGACTTTCATCCCATGTACGTGGATGTTTGAAGTGAAGAAAAAAGTTAGAATTGAACTGGCCTGATCGATAAATATCCTACCCAAAAATTTTCTAAGCCCAAAAATGCTCCAAGACCCTAAAAATGTAAAATACAAAAGCTAACTAAACTACAAGAAATAGACTTTCAAGACTTTCCTAAAAACTGCAAAAATAGAAATTTTAAGACTTTCCAAAAATAGATATTTGGAATCCTTGTTCTGGATCATTTTTTTTCCTTAAGAAGAAAGGGAAATGCTACATCAATGGGAGCTAATGGTTGGAATCCAAGACATAGTGAAATGGGCTATGTCCCGTAGAGCTATGAAAGATCTCGATTGTATAGCTATGTTGGACATATGCAAGATTTTTCATCCCATATACGTGGATGTTTAGAGTGAAGCAAAGTTAGAATTATACTGCAGCTCTAATTGATAAATATCTTCCCAAAAATTTTTCTAAGCCCAAAAATGCTCTGAAGACCCTAAAAAATGTAAAATAAAAAAGCTGCTAAAAACTGCTAGAAATAGACTTTCAGGACTTTCCCTGAAAAAAAATTGCCAAAAATAGAAATTTTAAGACTTTCCAAAAATATATTTGAATCCTTATTTTTGATAGATCATTTCATCTTTTCCTTAAAAAAAGGAAATGCTACATCAATGGGAGCCAATGGATGGAATCCAAGACATACCTGAAATGGTTATGTCTCGTAGAGCTATGAAGAGCTCGATTGTAGCTATGTTGGAATATATGTAAGACTTTTTCATCCCCATACATGTGGATGTTTTGGAGTGAAGCATGAAGTTAGATTATGAGCTCTGGTTGATAAATATCCTTGCCCAAAAAATTTTTCTAAGCCCAAAAATGCTCTAAAGACCCTAAAAAATGCAAAATACAAAAAATGCTAAAAAAACTGAAATAGACTTTCAAGGACTTTCCTAAAAACTACCAAAAATAGAAATTTTAAGACTTTCCAAAAATATATCTTTGGAAATCCTTTTTTGGATCATTTTTCTTTCCTTAAGAAGAAAAGGGAAATGCTACATCAATGGGAGCCAATGGCTGGAATCAAAGAGATACTACGAAATGGCTATGTCTTGTAGAGCTATAAAGAGCTCGGTTGTAGCTATATTGGACATATGCAAGAATTTCATCCCATGTACATGGATGTTTGGAGTGAAAAAAAAGTTAGACTATGATCTCATTGATAAATATCCCAAATTTTTTTCTAAGCCCAAAAAAATGCTCGAAGACCTAAAAAAATGCAAAAATACAAAAAGATGCTAAAAACTACTGCCAGAAATAGACTTTCAAGAAGACTTTCCTGAAAACTCTCAAAAATAGAAATTTTAAACTTTCCAAAAATATATCTTTGGAAGCCCTTTTTGGATCATTTCATCTTTCCTTAAGAATAAAAGGAAATGCTACATCAATGGGAGCCAATGGATGGAATCCAAGACATACCTGAAATGGGTTATGTCTCTTAGAGCTATGAAGAGCTTGGTTGTAGCTATGTTGGACATATGCAAGACTTTCATCCCATGTATGTGGATGTTTGGAGTGAAGAAAAAAGTTATACTTATGGCTCTCGATCGATAAATATATCTTGCCCAAAAATTTTCTAAGCCCAAAAATGCTCAAAGACCTAAAAAATGCAAAAATAAAAAGTTGCTAAAAAAACTACTAAAATAAAATTTTTTAGACTTTCCTTAAAACTACCAAAAATAGAAATTTTAAGACTTTTTCAAAAATATATCTTTGGAAAGCCATTATTTAGATCATCATTTTATTTCCTTAAGAAGCAAAAGGGAAATGCTACATCAATGGGAGCTAATGGCTAGAATCCAAGACATACCTTAAAATGGGTATATGTCTCATAGAGCTATGAAGAAGAGATCATTTAGCTATGTTGGACATATATGCAAGAATTTCATCCCATATATGGATGTTTGGAGTGAGTAAAGCAAAAAGTTAGACTATGGATCTTTGGTTGATAAATATATTTACCCTCAAAAAATTTTTCTAAGCCCAAAAAATGCTCAAAGACCCTAAAAAACAAAATACAAAAGATGCTAAAAATTCCTAGAAATAGACTTTTAAGACTTTCCTAAAAACTACCAAAAATAGAAATTTTAAGACTTTTCAAAAATAGATCTTTGGAAGCCTTATTCTATGGATCATTCATCTTTCCTTAAGAAGCAAAGGAAATGCTACATCAATGGGAGCCAATGGCTTGGAATCCAAGACATACTTGAAATGGGTTATGTCCCGTAGAGCTATAAAGAGCTCGGTTGTAGCTATGTTGGACATATGCAAGACTTTCATCCCATGTATGTGGATGTTTGGAGTGAAGCATGAAGTTATATATGGCTCTAGTCAATAAATATCCTACCCAAAAATTTTCTAAGCCCAAAAATGCTCAAAGACCCTAAAAAATGCAAAATACAAAAGCTGCTAAAACTATAGAAATAGACTTTCAAGACTTTCCTTGAAAAAACTACCAAAAATATAAATTTTAAGACTTTCCAAAAATAGATATTTGAATCCCTGTTCTGGATCATTCATCTTTCCTTAAGAAAAAAAAGGGAAATGCTACATCAATGGGAGCCAATGGCTGGAATCAAGACATACTGAAAATGGGTATATGTCCCATAGAGCTATGAAGAGCTCTCGATTGTAGCTAGCTATGTTGGACATATGCAAGACTTTCATCCCATGTACATGGATTTTTGGAGTGAAAAAATTTTACTACATGCTCTGTTCGATAAATAAATATCCCCAAAAAATTTTCTAAGCCCAAAAATGCTCCGAAGACCCTAAAAATGTAAAATACAAAAGCTACTAAAAATTACTAAAAAATAGACTTTCAAGACTTTCCTTAAAAATTTCAAAAATAGAAATTTTAAGACTTTCCAAAAATATATATTTTGGAATCCATTTTTGGATCATTCATCTTTCCTTAAAAAGAAAAGGGAAATGCTACATCAATGGGAGCCAATGGATGGAATCAAGACATAACTGATATGGGATATGTCTCATATAGTAGAGCTATGAAGAGCTATTGTAGCTATGTTGGACATATGCAAGACTTTCATCCCATGTACGTGGATGTTTGGAGTGAAACAAAGTTAGATTATGGCTCTAGATGATAAATATCCTTCCCCAAAAATTTTTTTCTAAGCCCAAAAAAATGCTCCAAAGACCCTAAAAAATAAAAATAAAAAATGCTGCTAAAAACTACAGAAATAGACTTTCAAGACTTTCCCTAAAAAACAAAAATAGAAATTTTAAGACTTTCAAAAATATATATTTTGGAATCCCTTTTTGGATCATTTTTATTTTCCTTAAGAAAAAGGGAAATGCTACATCAATGGGAGCCAATGGCTGGAATCAAGACATACCTGAAATGGGATATGTCTCGTAGAGCTATGAAGAGCTTGTTTAGTAGCTATGTTGGACATATGCAAGATTTTCATCCCATGTATGTGGATGTTTGGAGTGAAGCATGAAAAAGTTATAATTATGGATCCTGGTTGATAATAAATATCCTACCCAAAAATTTTTTAAGCCCAAAAATGCTTCAAAGACCCTAAAAATGCAAAATACAAAAGCTACTAAAAATTGCCAAAAATAGACTTTTAGGACTTTCCCTAAAACTATAAAAAATAGAAATTTTAAGACTTTCAAAAAATAGATCTTTGGAATATTTTTTAGATCATTTTATCTTTCCTTAAAGAAGCAAGAAAAAATGCTACATCAATGGGAGCCAATGGTTGGAATCCAAGACATACCTAAAATGGGCTATGTCCCGTAGAGCTATGAAGAGCTTTGGTTGTAGCTATATTGGACATATGCAAGACTTTCATCCCATGTACATGGATGTTTTGAGTGAAGCATGAAGTTAGATTATGACTCTCGGTTGATAAATATCTTGCCCAAAATTTTTCTAAGCCCAAAAAATGCTCCAAAGACCCAAAAATGCAAAATACATAAGCTGCTAAAAAACTCATAAATAGACTTTTGAGACTTTTTCCTAAAAAATTGTCAAAAATAGAAATTTTAAGACTTTCCAAAAAAATATATCTTTGGAATCCTATTTGGATCATTCATCTTTCCTTAAGAAGAAAAGGGAAATGCTACATCAATGGGAGCCAATGGCTGGAATCCAAGACATACCTTCCAAAAATGGCTATGTCCGTAGAGCTATTTAAGAGTCGATGAAGTTATATTATGATAGACATATGCAAGACTTTCATACATGTATATGTTGGATGTTTGATCATTCATGAATGGATGTTTGAGTGAAAAAAAATTTACTATGGCTTGAGTGATAAATATCCTACCCAAAATTTTTCTAAGCCCAAAAATTCTCCAAAGACCCTAAAAATAAAATACAAAAAGTTCTAAAAATGTAAAAATTTCAAGACTTTTCCTAAAAATAAAAAAATAGAAATTTTAAGACTTTCCAAAAATAGATCTTTGGAATCCCTTTTAGATCATTCATCTTTCCTTAAGAAGCAAAGGAAATGCTACATCAATGGGAGCCAATGGATTGGAATCCAAGACATACTTGAAATGGGGCTATGTCATGTAGAGCTATGAAGAGCTTGGTTGTAGCTATGTTGGATATATGCAAGACTTTTTCATCCCATGTACATGGATGTTTTTGGAGTGAAGCAAAAAAGTTATGGAATGTGGCTGATTGATAAATATCCTACCCAAAATTTTCTAAGCCCAAAAATGCTCTAAAACCCTAAAAATGTAAAAATACAAAAATTTTCTAAAAATTGCCAAAAATAGACTTTCATGACTTTTTCTGAAAACTAAAAAATAGAAATTTTAAGACTTTTAAAAAAATATATATTTGAAATCCTTTTTGGATCATTCATCTTTCCTTAAGAAAAAGGGAAATACATCAATGGGAGCCAATGGTTGGAATCCAAGACATACCTTAAATGGGCTATGTCTTGTAGAGCTATGAAGAGCTTAGTTTGTAGCTATGTTGGACATATGAAAATTTTCATCCCATGTATGTGGATGTTTGGAGTGAAGCAAAAAGTTAGACTATGGCTTCAATTGATAAATATCCTTACCCAAAATTTTTTAAGCCCAAAAATGCTCGAAGACCTAAAAAAAAATGCAAAATACAAAAGCTGCTAAAAACTGCAAAAATAGACTTTCAAGGACTTTCCCTTAAAACTACCAAAAAATAGAAATTTTAAGACTTTCAAAAATATATCTTTGGAATCCCTATTTATATCATTCATATTTTCCTTAAGAAGAAAAGGGAAATGCTACATCAATGGGAGCCAATGGCTTGAATCCAAGACATACCTAAAATGGGTTATGTCCCGTAGAGCTATGAAGAGCTCAATTATAGCTATGTATGGACATATGAAAGACTTTCATCCCATGTACGTGGATCTTTGAAGTGAAGCAAAAGTTATTTTTGATCTCATGATAGATAAATATCCTCCCAAAATTTTTCTAAGCCCAAAAATGCTCTGAAGAACCTAAAAAAATAAAAAAATAAAAAGCTTGCTAAAAATGCCATGCAAAAATAGACTTTTAGGACTTTCCCTAAAAACTACCAAAAAAGAAATTTTAAGACTTTCAAAAAAGATCTTTGGAAGCCTTTTTTGGATCATTTTCTTTCCTTAAGAAGAAAAGGAAATGCTACATACATCAATGGGAGCCAATGGTGGAATCCAAGACATACTGAAATGGGATGGGCTATGTCTCATAGAGCTATGAAGAGCTCGGTTGTAGCTATGTTGGACATATGTAAGACTTTCATCCCATGTATGTGGATGTTTGGAGTGAAAACAGAAGTTATACTATGATTTGGATTGATAAATATCCATCCAAAAAAAATTTTACTAAGCCCAAAAATGCTCTAAAGACCCTAAAAATAAAATACAAAAGTTGCTAAAAAAATGTTAGAAATAGACTTTCAGGACTTTCCTGAAAAACTTCCAAAAATAGAAATTTTAAGACTTTCCAAAAATAGATATTTGGAATCCTTTATTCTAGATCATTCATCTTTCCTTAAGAAGAAAAGGGAAATGCTACATCAATGGGAGCATAATGGTTGGAATCCAAGACATACCTGAAATGGGCTATGTCCTGTAGAGCTATGAAGAGCTCAGTTGTAGCTATGTTGGACATATGAAAGACTTTCATCCCATGTACATGGATGTTTGGAGTGAAAAAGAATTTATACTATAGCTCTGGTCGATAAATATCTACCCAAAATTTTTCTAAGCCAAAAATGCTCCAAAGACCCTAAAAAATGCAAAATACAAAAGTTTAAAAACTGTAAGAAATAGACTTTCAAGACTTTCCTAAAAACTGCTAAAAAATAGAAATTTTAAGACTTTCCAAAAAAATATATCTTTGGAAGCCCTATTTTGGATCATTTTCTTTCCTTAAGAAGAAAATGGAAATGCTACATCAATGGGAGCCAATGGTTGGAATCAAGACATACCTTGAAATGGCTATTGTCTCGTAGAGCTATGAAGAGCTCGATTGTAGCTATGTTGGATATATGCAAGACTTTCATCCCATGTACATGGATGTTTGGAGTGAAGAACAAAAGTTAGAATGTAGCTCTGGTTGATAAATATCTCTCCCAAAAATTTTCTAAACCCAAAAATGCTCCAAAGAACCCTAAAAATGCAAAATACAAAAGTTGCTAAAAACTACTAGAAATAGACTTTTAAGACTTTCCCTAAAAATTGCCAAAAATAGAAATTTTAAGACTTTTCAAAAATAGATCTTTGGAATCCTTGTTCTAGATCATTTTTTTTCCTTAAGAAGTAAAGGGAAATGCTACATCAATGGAGACAATGGCTAGAATCCAAGACATACCTAAAATGGGCTATATATGTCGTAGAGCTCTAAAGAGCTCGGTTGTAGCTATGTTGACATATGCAAGATTTTCATCCCATGTATGTGGATGTTTGAGTGAAGCATAAAAGTTATAATTTGATCTCTTGTCAATAAATATCCTGCCCAAAATTTTGCTAAGCCCAAAAATGCTCAAAGACCCTAAAAATGTAAAATACAAAAGTTGCTAAAAATTTCTAGAAATAGACTTTAAGACTTTTTCTGAAAAATAAAAAAAAATAGAAATTTTAAGACTTTTCAAAAAAGAGATTTTGGAATCCCTTTCTAGATCATTCATCTTTCCTTAAGAAGAAAAGGGAATTATGTTACATCAATTGAATTCAATGCTGAAATCAAAGACATACCTTAAATGGGCTATGTTTGTGTATAGAGCTATGAAGAGCTCGGTTGTAGCTATGTTGACATATGCAAGACTTTCATCCCATGTACATGGATGTTTGGAGTGAAAACATGAGTTTATATTGTAGATCAGTTGATAAATATCCTACCCAAAATTTTGCTAAGCCTAAAAATGATCTGAAGACCCTACAAAATGCAAAATAAAAAAGCTATTAAAAACTACGAAACTAGAAATAGACTTTCAAGACTTTCCCTAAAAACTACCAAAAATAAATTTTAAGACTTTCCAAAAATAGATCTTTGGAAGCCTATTTGGATATCATTCATTTCTTTCTTAAAAATAAAAGGAAATGTTACATCAATGGGAGCCAATGGCTTGAATCCAAGACATACCTAAAATGGGTTATGTCTTGTAGAGCTATGAAGAGCTTCGGTTGTAGCTATGTTGGACATATACAAGACTTTCATCCCATGTATACATGGATGTTTGGAGTGAAAGCAAAAGTTAGAATGTGGCTCAGTGATAAATATTCTACCCAAAAATTTTATTAAGCCAAAAATGCTCAAAGAAGACTCTAAAAAAATGCAAAATACAAAAGCTACTAAAAACTACAAAAATAGACTTTTAGGACTTTCCCTGAAAAACTTCCAAAAATAAAATTTTAAAGAATTTTCAAAAATAGATCTTTTGAAGCCTTATTTTGGATCATTTTTTTCCTTAAGAAAAAAAGGGAAATGCTACATCAACGGGAGCCAATGCCTTAAATCTAAGACATACTTGAAATGGGCTATGTCCCGTAGAGCTATGAAAGAGCTTTGGTTGTAGCTATGTTGGACATATGGAATAATTTTTTCATCCCATGTATGTGGATGTTTTTAGTGAAACGTGAAATTAGAATACATGTCTAGTCAATAAATATCCCCAAAAATTTTTTTCTAAGCCCAAAAATCCTTGAAGACCCTAAAAATGCAAAATAAAAAGTTGTTAAAAACCACAAGAAATATACTTTCAAGGACTTTCCCTTAAAAATTATTAAAAATAGAAATTTAAGACTTTCCAAAAATAGATCTTTAGAATGCCCTATTTAGATCATTTTCATCTTTCCTTAAGAAGCAAATGGAAATGTTACATCAATGGGAGCCAATGGTTGGAATCCAAGACATACACTAAAATGGGTTATATCACGTAGAGATATGAAGAGCTCGGATTGTAGCTATGTTTGACATATGCAAGAATTTCATCCTATGTACATGGATGTTTGGAGTGAAGCATGAAGTTAGTTAGATTACTGACTTGATAAATAAATATCCTATCCAAAAAATTTTCTAAGCCCCAAAAATGCTCCAAAGACCCTAAAAATGCAAAATAAAAAATGCTAAAAAAAAAGGAGAAATAGACTTTCAGGAATTTCCCTAAAAAATTCAAAAATAGAAATTTTAAAAATTTCCAAAAATAGATCTTTGGAAGCCCTATTATGGATCATTTCATCTTTCCTTAAGAAGTAAATGAAAATGGTATCAATGAGAACCAATGGTTGGAATCCAAAACATACCTAAAATGGGTTATGTTCCATAGAGCTATGAAGAGCTCAATTGTAGCTATGTTAGACATATGCAAAATTTAATCCCATGTACGTGGATGTTTAGTGAAGTGAAAAAAAATTTACTTGTAGTTTCGTTTAATAAATATCTTAAAAAATTTTGCTAAGCCCTAAAAAATGCTCAAAGACCCTAAAAATGCAAAATACAAAAGCTGATAAAAAAATGTAGAAATAGACTTTAGACTTTCCTTGAAAATTGTCAAAAAAGAAATTTTAAGAATTTCCAAAAAGATATTTGGAATCCATGATTCTAGATCATTCATCTTTCCTTAAGAAAAAGGAAATGCTACATCAATGGGAGCTGCATGGAATCCAAGACATACCTAAAATGTTATGTTATAGTAGAGCTATGAAGAGTGTTAGCTCTATTGGACATATGCAAGACTTTCATCCCATGCACTGGATGTTTGGAGTGAAGCATGATGTTAGATGTGGCTCTATTTCTGATTGATAAATATCATGCCCAGAAATTTTCTAAGCCAAAAATGCTATGAAGACCTAAAAATCTAAAATACAAAATACTAAAAATGATATAAATAGACTTTTAGGACTTTCCTAAAAACTTCTACAAATAAAATTTTAAAAAATTCCAAAAACTGATCTTGGGAAGCCCTGTTTTGGATCATTTGTCTTTCCTTAAGAAGCAAAGGAAATGCTACAACAATGTAAGCCAAATGGATGGAATCAAGACATATACGAAATGGGCTATGTCCGTAAAGATATGAAGAGCTCTTGTTTGTATCTATGTTGGACATATGCAAGACTTTCATCCCATGTATGTGGATGTTTGGAGTGAAGCAAAAAAGTTTGACTACAGCTTTAGTCCATAAATATCCTCCCCAAAATTTATATAAAACAAAAAATCCTCCGAAGACCATGAAAAATAAAAATACAAAAAAGCCATTAAAAGCTGAGAAATAGACTTTAAGGACTTTCCAAAAACTACTAAAAAATAAATTTTAGAACTTTCCAAAAATAGATTTTGGAATATTTTATCATTTTTTTCTTAAGAAAAAATGAAAAATGCTACATCAATGGGATCTAAAAATTTGAATCCAAGACATACCTTAAATTGGTTATGTCCTGTAGAGCTATGAAGAGCTCAGTTGTAGCTATGTTGGACATATGCAAGACTTTCATCCCATGTATGTTGATGGATGGAAGAACTTTGCTGTATCTATCACCTTTACCTAAGAAAACAAAAGGAAATAATACATAAATGGGAGCCAAAGGATGGAATCCAAGACATACACGAAATGGGCTATATCCCGTAGATCTATGAAAATATCGGTTCAATGGAACTATATTGGAAATATCCAATAATTTCATCCCATGTACGAGGATGTTTAGAGTGACGAACAAAGTTAAAATGTGGCTCCTCTCAATAAATATCTTACAAAAAAAAAATTCAAACCCAAAATGTTTTGATGATCTTGAGCATTTTTGGGCTTAACAAAATTTTGGGCGAGGATATTTATCGATCGGGACTACAATCTAACTTCATGGTTCACTCAAGCATTCACATATAATGGAAGAAAGTCTTACATATTTTGAACATAGGTACAACCATGATCTTCATAGCTCTACGTGAGATAGCCAATTTCAGGTATGCCTTGGATTCTATCCATTGGCTCCCATTAATGTAACATTTCCATTTATGTTGGAATAAAAATCTTCCCATACACAAAAAAGAGGATAAAACAACTAAATTAGTATAAATAATTCAGAAATTTAGCAAGAAGCTCATGAGATCTTGGAAAAAACTAGCCAAAATGACAAGAAACGTCATGATATGCATCGGGTTCCTCATTGATTCCAAGTGGGAGATAAAAACTTACTACATCTCGTAAAATAGCAACTCCAAGGTCCATACAGAAACTTAGGTCTCTATGATATGGGCCATATACTATAACTAGAAAGATTGGTGAGAACACATTTGAGCCCAATCTTCCATCCTATCTTGGGTTACATTAGTTTTAAATGTAGATTTTTTCCACCTATATTTTCCTCCACTCTTAGATACGAGACATTGGTAAATAATTAAAGATCGAAGAACTGAAACCACAATGTATGACACCAAGTATACACTTATAAGATAATTGATCGGTGGTCAAGGACATGAAGCATATCAAGAAAATCACACTTGACCATGTAGTAAAACTAGGACAAATGAAACACCAAAGGAAGTGGCTCACTAAGATTCATATTGTAAAATAATTTCCACACCTAGTCAAGAATATATGAGAAATAATACACATTGTTTCTTAATGAAACACGAATGATCCGAACAACGATTTTGAAGATATATTTTTAGAAACTCTTAAAATTTCTATTTTTGGCAGTTTTTAGGGAAAGTTTTGAAAGTCTATTTCTTGAAGTTTTTAGTTGGTTTTGTATTTTGCATTTTTTAGGTTATTCTGAGTTTTCTGGGGCTTAGTAAAATTTTAGGAAGTTATTAATTGATTAGATCTGAATTCTAATTTCATGCTTCACTGTAAACATCCATGTAAAGTGGAAGAAAGTATTGCACATGTCTAACATAGATACAACTAAACTCTTAATAGCTGTACAAGATATAGCCAATTTAAGGTATGCCTTGGCTTCCAACCAAATAATCCCATTGATGTAGCATTTCCTTTCATGTTGGAATAATAATATGCTCATACAAAAAAATAAATCGATAAGGTATTTAAATTTGTTGAAAGAAATTGAAACATTCAAAGCAACAAGTTCATTTGATATTGGAAAAAACTTGCCAAAAGTACAAGAAACATCACGATGTACATTGGGTTCCTCATCAATTCCAAGTGGGAGATAAGGTCCTGCTACATCCCAAAAATATTTACTCCAAGATCCATTTAGGAAACTCAAGCCTCTATGATATGGGCCATATACTATAATCAGAAATATTTTTGAGAATGCATTTGAGCTCAATCTTCCATCTTATCTCGGGTTACATCCAAATTTCAATCTGGAGCTTCTCTATGCATACTTTCCTCCACTCTTGGTTACATTAGACATTTATGAATATTTGTAGAGAACAAAATTGAACCAAGACTGCATGAAACTAGTAAACATGTATCGGATAATTGATACGGTGGTCAAGGACATGAAGCATCAAAATCACACTCTACCATTTAGTAAAAGAAGGGTAGATGACACATGAGTCTAATTGAGATCAAAATTTCCTTACTTGGTAAAAATATAGGAGTAAAAGGGCCCATTTCTTATTATAGAAAGATGAATGGTCCAAAACAAGGCTTCCAAAGATCTAATTTTTGGAAAGTCTTAAAATTTCTATTTTTGGCAATGTTTTAGGGAAATTCTAATCTTGGTTATTTTTAGAAGCTTTTGTATAATACATTTTTAGGGTCTTTGGAGCATTTTTGGGCTTACCAAAATTTTGGGCAGGATATTTATCGATCAAAGTTGTAGTCTAATTTTGTGCTTCACTCCGAACATATTCTTATGTGGGATAAAAGTCTTTCAAATGTCCAACATATCTACAACCGAGCTCTTCATAGCTCTACGAGACAACCCATTTAAGGATTCCAACCATTAGCTCTCATTGATGTAGCATTTTCCTTCATGTTGGAAGAAAAATATTCCCATAAATACAAAGAAGTGGATAAGGAAACTAAAATTGTGAATAGAATTTGAAACATTCTATAATAAGTTCATGAGATCTTAGAAAAAACTAGCCAAAAGTACAAGCAATTTCATGATGTGCATTGGGTTCCTCATAAATTCCAAGTGGGAGATAAGGTCTGGCTACATCTCTAAAAATACCAAATCTAAGGTCCATTTAGGAAAATAAATCTTTTACAATATGGGCCATATACAATAACCAGAAAGATTGGTGAGAATGCATTTTAGCTCAATCTTCCATCTTATCTTGGGTTACATCCAATTTTCAATGTGTAGCTTCTCCGCCAATACTTTTCTCCACTCTTAAATACATCAAACATTAGTGAATAGATACAGAATACATAATTGAACCTAGACTACATGACACCAATAAACATGAATTAGATCATTGATAGGGTGGTCAAGGACATGAAGCATCAACAAATCACACTCTACTATGTAGTAAAAGAAAGGCATATGACACACCAAGGGAAGTGGCTCACTAAGAGTCAGATTGAGAAAGAATTTCTGCACCGGTCAAAAATCTAATAGAAATGGGCCCCATTGATTTTTAAGGAAAGATGAATGATCCAAAATATGACTGCCAAAGATCTATTATTGAAAAGTATTAAAATTTCTATTTTTGGTAGTTTTCAGGGAAAGTCCTGATAGTTTATTTCTTGGAGCTTTTAACAGCTTTTGTATCTTACATTTTTAGGGTTTGCCAAGAATTTTTGTGCTTAGCAAAAATTTAGGTAGGATATTTATCAAGCGGAGCCATAGTCTAACTTCGTGCTTCATTCTAAACATCCACGTATATGAGATGAAAGTATTGCATATGTCTAACATAGATACAACGGAGCTCTTCATAGCTCTATGAGAAATAGCGCATTTCGAGGTATATTTTGGATTCCATCCGTCAGTCCCATTATTGTAGCATTTCCCTTCATTTTGGAAGAAGAATATTCCCATACATAAAAGGAATTGGATAAGGAAACTACATTTATTGAAATAATTAGAAATATTTAGAAATAATTTCATGAGATCTCATTAAAAAATCATCAAAAGTACAAGCAACGCGTCATGATGTGCATGTGGTTCCTCATCCATTCCCAATGGGAGATAATGTCTAGATACATCTCCAAAAATAGTGACTCCAAGGTCCATACAAGAAACTCAGGACTCTACGATATGAGCCATATAAAATAACCAGAAAGATTGGTGAGAATTCATTTCAGCTCAATAATCCATCGTAACTTGGGTTACATCTAGTTTTCAATGTGGAGCTGCTCCACCCATACTTTTCTCCACTCTTGGATACACTAGACATTGGTGAACAATTTTAGAGTAAAGAACTAAACCCAATCTACATAACAAAATTAAACACGATAATATATTTGATAGGGTTGTTAAGGACATGAAGCATCAACAAATCACACTCTATCATGTAGTAAAAGCAGGGAAGATGACACACCAAGGGAAGTGGCTCACTAAGAGTATAATTGAGAAAGAATTTCCACACCTAGTCAAAAATATAGGAGCAATGGGGCCCATTGATTCTTAAGGAAAGACGAATGATCCAAAACAAGGCTTTCAATGATCTATTTTTAGAAGTTTTGATTAAAGTTTTGAATTTTTTTTTGGTAGTTTTTCAAAGTGACTCTTGTATTTTGCATTTTTGAGGGTCTTCGGTGCTTTTTGGGCTAAGAAATTTTTGACATCATATTTATTGATTGGATCCACAATATAAATTATTTCTTCACTTAAAACATCTAGTTGTATAGGACGAAATTCTTTCATTTTTCCAAGATAGCTACAATTGAGCTCTTACTATCTCTACGAGATAACCCATTTGAGGTATATTTTGGATTCTAAACATTGTTTCCCATTAATGTAGCATTTCCCTTCATTTTGGATGAAGAATCTACCCATACACAAAAATAAATGGATATGGTAACAAAATCTATGGAAATAATTCAAAACATCCAACAACAAGTTCACGAGATCTTTGAAAAAGGAGCCAAAAATACATGGAGGGTTTGATAGCTAGAAATGATCCTGGCACATGCATTCATATTTAGATATTTATAATTGATAAAATCAAAGTCAATATATGATAGATATGAAGGGGTGAAAGGGTTTAATTTATTAATATTTTGAATGAGGGTATTGTGGGTAGGTTGGAGAGGTGGTCCTAAAGAGAGGTGGGTTTGATTTTTATATTAAACTAAAATATTTATCCCCTAGGTTTTAAAAATAAATACCTTAATATTGCATGAGTGTTTTCATGAAGTTAAATTATAATATGTTTTTGAATAAGGAAATAAAAATTAGGATATTCTTCATCAAAAAATAATAATATTATAGAAAACTAGGCTTGAGTATGCTTTTCAAAGTAAATGATATTATTTCACCATTTTAATTATTTGATAACTAATGATAAATGAATAAAGTTTAACATTAATGTAATTGAAAATATATCTTGAATGGATTTTAAAATATATTTCTAGAGAAAGGACATATTAACAAACTAATGATTGAGTGGAAAACATGATATACTTTTTATTTGATATGTTAGGGTAGAATTAAAAATACGTTCTATTTGATATATTAGGGTAGAAATAAAAAAGGGTAAATAAAATTTGTTTGGAAAATGGGTATGAAACCTACATGGAAAAAATAGGGGTATTTTCATTCTAATAGTATAATGGGAGGAGGTATTAACATTTGAATAACTAGAGATTAAAATAAACATTAGGGGTATTCTTTAATACCCTTTGAACAAACATGTTATACCATACTTTTACTAAGTGAACCCCCATGCAAAAGTAAAATAAATGTCATGAAGCACATCGGGTTCCTCATTGATTCTAAGCTGGGAGATAAGGTCTAGATACATCACCAAAAAAGTGATCCCAAGGGTCATACAAGAAACTCATGCCCTTAAGATATATGCATTTAATCTCAATCTTCCATCCTATCTTGGGTTACATCAAATTTTCAAAGTAGAACTGCTCCACCCATACTTTCCTCAACTTTTGGATACATCAGACATTAGTGAATAGTTGTAGATTATAGAAATGAACCCATACTACATGACACCAATAAACATTAATCAAATCATCACTAGGGTTGTCAAAGACATGAAGCATTAGGAAATAACACTCTACCATGTGCAAAGCAGGTCAAATGACACACAAGAGGAAGTGGACCACTAAGAGTTAGATTGAGACAAAATTTCGACACTTGGTCATAAGTCTAGGAGAAATGGGCACCATTTCTTCTCAAAAAAATAAAAATGGTATAGAATAGGGATTACGAAGATATTTTATTTGAAGGTCTTAAAATTTATATTTTTGGTAGTTTTCAAGGAAAGTCCTGAAAGTCTATTTCTAGCAATTTTTAGAAGATTTTGTATTTTGCATTTTTAGGGTCTTCGGAGCATTTTTCGGTCTAGAAATATTTTGGGCAGGAAATTTAAAGACCTGGATCCATAGTCTAACTTTGTAATTCACTCCAAAAAATCCATGTACATGACATGAAAGTCTTACATATGTCAACCATAGCTACAATCGATCTCTTCATAGCTTTATGGGAAACACTCCATTTCAAGTATGTCTTGGATTCCATCCATTGGCTCCCATTGATGTAATATTTTCCTTTACTTATTAAGTAAAGATGATTGATCTAGAATATGGATTCTAAAGGTATATTTTGAAACATCTTAAAATTTATATTTTTGGTAGTTTTCAGGAAAGTCGTGAAAGTCTATTTCGCGAGTTTTTACCAGCTTTTGTATTTTTCATTTGTTAGGGTCTTCAATAATTTTGGGCCTTGTAAAGTTTTGGGAAGGATATTAATCAAACGGAGCCCAAGTATAACTTGGTACTTCACTCTTAAAATCCTTGTTCGTAGGATGAAATTCTTGCATATGTTAAACATAGCTACAACCGAGTTCTTCATAGATCTACAAGATATAACTCATTTGAGCTATGTCTTGGATTCCATCCATTTGATCCCATTGATGTAACATTTCCGTTTTATTCTTAAGGAAAGATGAATGATCCATAATAGGGCTTCCAAATGTAATGCCCGATTTTTGTAAGTTATCATGGTGATTACTTTCTTAATGTTATGCTTGCTGAAATGAAGGCAAACATGTTAAGATATATATTTTGATCTTAAGGGAATGTGTTGTAATCTAGATTCTTGCATACTGTAATTTTTTTACATGGGACAAAGTAGTTATTATTGCTTGTATATTTTGATGTGATGACAAATTTGTCGTATGTTTGTTGAACTCTATTATTGATTAACAAAGACACACCTTGAATCAATTGCATTGATCCAAAGTATCTTTGTGGCCTTCTTGTGATCGCTTTGTCGATTTACTCTTAAACCAGACTGAAGGTTGATATAAATGTGCAGCACCTAATTTCAGGTATGAATAGCTGGCACGTAGACGCCAATGACAAAGGTTCGAATCTCGAACCATGCTCTGTTGTAATGTGAGACCTCGTAAGGTGATAAATGCCTGGATGCGGGTGGCTCAGGCATGTGAAACGAAGGACGAAACGTCCTACACAACATTGAATTGGATGTCAGTCGGGAAGACTTGACTGGAAGTTGATTAATTAGTGTTAAGAGGAAATTAGATCCTAATCTAATCCTAAGTTCTACCTTATATCCTAATTGCTATCCTAAGTGGATTTTTAAATTCTAATGGTGAAAATAGACCTAAGTTCTATTAACCTATGACCTAGGTATGAACACTATTGTTAATCCTAAACTAATCCTAACCTAGAAGGGGACGCACAGACCCATGGGAAAGGATAAGGATGGAAGGAAATTTAATGGCATTAAATGTGAGTCCTTGCGTGGACAGCGCCAAGTTTGGCGGGAACAGGGAAAAAGGTGGAGGTATCTAGTTAGTTATGGGACTAAACTTGGTTTGCATGCAAAATTTGAAATTGGCAACTCGCCAACCCAAGTCGGCGGTGGCGTGAGGAAATAGAAAAAGGCAGAGCCTTTAATGCATTTAATTTCTTGGTCTTCGCGACCAGCCCACCTTGGAAAGAGTATGGAGGAATTTTGTTGGTCATTTTTGTTTGTTCAGATTTTTGGAAAGTTGCTTTGCATTTGGTTTTTCTTGTTGGTCGAACCGGTTGTGTTTGGTTGATTATCATTGTTTCTTTGGAAATTGAAGGCTGTTTTCTAAGCCTGTAGAGGAAGGGATTGTTTGGAAAGCTTGTTGCTGATCGCTGTGGAAGGAAATACCACCTGTAGACGCGGTTTTCTTCGAGCTTCGAGGAAAAATTTGCAGGCATGTTAAGCCCTTCTCTTTAAAACACTTGCTTTGTTTAAGCGTCTCATTAAAACAACCCTGCTCTTCTTCTTGAACGGGTTTTGGGTTTATTTGATTTTCTGTCATTTTGGAAATGATTTGGGTAGAATCATTTTCTTAATGTTGTGATTTGAACTGTCTTTGCATAAATTTGAGTTGGAAATACAAACATGTTGTGTTGGTTTGTTTGACAGTATTGGGGAATTCGAACTGGGTATTTCTCTGTAAATGATTATATGAAACTGTACAGGCAGTAGGAGTTTGTTTTTCATTGTTGAGCAATCGTTCTTTTGCCAATATGAATTTGAATGATGAAACGTATTAACTGTGCGAGTTGTTTGACACTTGTTTCTTTACTGAATTTTTTTAAAAGGAAATGGGTTCCTCCTCCTTCTGCTGTTTTAGATTTTAAGGAAATGATAAATGGGTTTTATTGAGCATTATGAGCTCGGTTGATGGAAGTGATAATCATATTCTACATGCTGTGCTTTTTCTTTTGTAAAAGAAATGGACGAATACGATTTGGGTATTCGTGAAAGTTGGAGAAGGTAACTGTTTTTCTTCTGAAATTATAGAATGAATTATGTTGTCTTCTTGCTGTGATGGAAAGTTGATTTTATAGTGTTTTGTGAATGCGGTTTGATCTTCTAACTCAAACTGTCATCGTGAAAACGCACTTGACTTTGGATTGCTGTGCAAAGGAAGAAATGCATGGGAATTAGTTTGTTGTTTGAGTCTGTCTTGACTGTACCAGGCTTACGTATCTAATACCCTATGCGGGTTTGCCTTGATAGAGGTATTGATATATGAATATTGTATTTTGAGTTCATGTACCTCATTAGGAAATAGGAGAATGTTGTTTTTGGATTAAATGGTTGATCGAGATAGAACTCGAACTGGGCATTCTTTTCATATGGTATATTGAATAAAATTGTGCATACTGTGCGATTTGGTTTTGATATCGTTTCTTTTCTGGATTTAAAAAGGAAACAAGTTATTCTTCTTTCTGTTGTTTTTGATTTGATAGAAAGCAAGAATTGGGTTTATTGAACTTTATAAGTTTGGCTTGATAGAGATGACAGTGGCATTTAAATTGTTTCCTGAGTGCTGTGTTTTCCTGTACAAATGGAAGATTGGAATGTTTCGGGAGATCTCTGATTTTGCACTATCATTAAAAAAAAAATGAATCCGACTTGACTGATTCTTGTTGTATTTGATGGAAATGGATGTTTTCTTATTGAAATAGTTAAGGGAATGAATTTTTCTCTTTTGTTGATTGAGTTCTGGAAATAGCAATAATAGAGCTTTACTATGCAATATGAATTGGTCTTCTTTGTAGGTATGACAATGATGTGTAAATTGTTATTATGAACTGTATGCGTTCATGGATATAGAAGGTCATGTGAATAAGTGATTACGTGGCTGTATAACTATTTATTTGGTTAAAATACAGTGAAAGAAGTATGGAATCTTCTAGTACAGTAAGTACATAGTATGCATCTTTATACTGCTTGTCCTATGATGAATACGATGTTTTACTAACCTGTTTATGGTATTCGTATGAGCCTGATTTAAATGAAGTATTGATAAGGATGATAAATTCATCCTTGTTTTCATTTAAAGCTGAATATGAACGGAACTATTTCTTGCTGTTGGAAAGTGAATTCGAATGGATTTTGTAAGTTTCATTCGAAGGCTATGTTATCTTGATTTGTGTCTCGTTTGGATTCAATTTTTAGGACAGTCATGAGGAAAGAAATAGGAATGTGAATGGAAAACTTGGAAAAATGATCTTTTCTTCTCTCATACAGTTGGAAATCTATAATCGTTTAGGAACGAATTTTGTATTGCTTAGGTTTAAGCATCTATATTTATTGCTGTTTGCTCTTCTCATCTGTACTTGATTGCTTGAAATCAAAGGGGATGCATGAACCTGAAAGGAAAGTAATTGGTTTATAATTCAGATTAGATTTTATCCTTTGAATTTATTACTAATGAAAGGAATGGAAAGGATAGTAGTTATGTTATAATAGCAGTATGCTTACTTGTATTCCTAGTTCTTACAAATGTTGTAATCTGGAGCTGTGGAAGGAAATTATGTCTTGTAATGGTTATGTGGGAAATAGGACAGCAATCCTTTGACTGATTGGGATGGTATTTAGATGGTTCAGTTGTTATGCTGTTCATTCTTTTTGATACTTAATTCTTGATTGATGTTCATATTGTCGTTTCATAAAAGTAGGGTTCTTTTATTGAGACAGTTAATTTGAAGCACCTCATTTTAATGACAAGTGCTTAATATGCTCAGTTCATTGAACTGACCCATGCAAGTAATTTTGCAGATGGAACTTGATTAAAATGAAGACATGGCTGTTTTCTGATACTTCTTTTGATTGTCTGAAGATGAATTGTATTTGTTGGTTATTATTCCTCTACGAGGAATTGTGAAAAGAAGAAAGTACATTCTTCTATCTATGAGTTGCAACGTTGTTTAATATAAACAAAGTCCAGTCATTTGGACTGGAAAATGTATGGATTATGAAATGGATTGATGAATACAAATACAAGTGTGATATTTTAATAACTATATTAGTTGATATTGTTGATTAAATTGGAAATATAATGTTATTTATTGATTTGGAATTATTCAATTGTCCTTGGATGGATTTAAAAGAAATTGACATCTATTCTTACCTAAATGCAACTTTTAAGTTGAAATGTGCAATTAGTTCATACTTGGGTTAAGATGAATTTTTAATTGACATTAAAAAGGATTAGGAAGAACATGATCTCATAACTGATAGGTATTCAGGATTAGCTTGGAAGCTAAGGAATATCAAATAACTTAGGAACAACCGAACTTCGTATTTGGACTCCGTTAATAGCCTCAAATGTTAAATTCAGAAAGTAAAGATATGGATAAATATATCCAGGGCTAATAGACCTTAACTATGTAAGGTTAAGGAGAATAAATGAATACATTTATTAAGAATTAGACCTCGTTTAAATGACGTCTAATAAGCTGGAATTCTAAATTTGGTTACAGTTGTGGAAAACTTGGTTAAGTTTAATAGGTTAAACTTATTACGTCTGTCGGTAATGGGCTGCTTAATCCAATGATTAAGAAAAGAACCAAGTAGAGTAAATGCAACCCTTCGGTATGAAGGAGAAGATGCATAGTAAGCTAGAAGATGGATTTAGTCTCTCTTAGCTCCATACAACTGTAACAGGAACGAGGATAAAGGATCAGCATGGTTGCTGAAAGTTGATCTTAAATATTAAGATCATATCCAAATCACTTGAGCAGGATGTGTACTCTCGATGGGAGGATTCCGTAGGACATTGACATATGCCAGCTACAACACGGTGTCTTCATGAAGGCGGGGTCTTCATGACGACACAATGTTATAGCTGACATATTACAATGCCCTCCCGAATTAAATCATCAAGAATACATAGGCTGAATATTAAGTTCTTGGCTGGGGATAGGAGTATGATCACGTATACGGAGTGACTCCGGAGGACTAAAGATAACTAGACACATGGAGTCATTGGGAATGACACCGTATGTCTACGTATCTTTAGTTACCATGAGTGCCTTCCTATATTCGTTCATATTGCTAGTTGGAAATTGGAAGTTAGAATTTGACCTTAAATTGGAAGGACTGGTAGGAACCAGGAAAGACCATTCTAGATAACAGGTGAAGTGAGGTGAAGGACGTATTCCATTGGTGTGTATCACATCTAGGAATATGATCATGTAAAGCATGTGAAAATCTTTGGCCAAAGTATCGCAAGTGCTGGTTGTGTTGTCCTAATCACTTAATTTAAGATGCAGGATGTCAGATGAATATCAGTAACAGATATTCAGATAGGCTTCTTAAATGGATCACTTCGATAACCGGAAATGGTAAGAGAACCTTGTATATATATTATACTATGCATGAATGAACATGAAGGATCGGTAGTTGCCGAGTCATGAAATGAGAGATTGTTGAAACTTCGAGCCATGAAAATGGAAGATCAGTAGTTCTTCGAGTCATTTACAACAGCATATAGAATCTGTTATAAGATTGAATGGCATTGAATGTGTGTTCCATATTGCAAATATGTGAACAGGGAACATTAGTTTTAAAAGGAAATTGTGTGTTCCAAACTGTATTGTTTGGGCAGAGAACAATTATTAAAACTTGAATGTGTGTTTGAATTATATAATTCATAACGAGAATTTTTTTTTTTTTAAAAATAAAAAAAAAATTCCCTTGTTCTAAGTATCTTAAAATGGGGATGTTACACCAAATATTTTTTTTTGAAAGTATTGAAATTTCAATTATTAGCGAGTTTTTAGGGAAAATATTTAAAATCTATTTCTCAAAATTTTTAGCGGTGTTTGTATTTTGTATTTTTAGGCTCTTTAAAGGATTTTTAGGCTCAACAAAATTTTGGGCAAGATATTAATTGAAAAGAATGTAGTCTAACTTTGAAGCATTTTTGGGGCTAACAAAGTTTTGGGAATATTATTTATCAACCACACTGACCGCGAGTGTAACTTCTGCTCCACTCCAAATATCCATATACATGGGATGCAATTTTTGCATTCATTCAACATAGCTAAAATCAAGCTCTTCATAACTCTATGGTATATAGCCAATTTCAGCTATGTCTTGGATTCCATCCATTGGCTCCCCATTGATGTAGTATTTCCCTTAGATTTTAAAGGAAATATAAATGTGTTAGAACTATAATATTAAGTGTATCATAATATTTAGTTTATATTTAAATAATATAGAATAATTTATATTATTATTATTTAAATATAAACTTTATATTAGGTGGTTGGTTAATTTAATTAACTAACAAATTAAATTGAGGTGTGCCCCATCACTTAAGAAGGTCATAACCCTTTGGGTTATTTAAATATGACCATAGGTCATATTTAGGATATATCAAATCATATCACGTGAATCGGTGATCCTGGTAAATCAGGGAATTCAAGTGAGGAGGGAGTTACTGGACTAGTGGTTTAAATTTTTTCTCAATTAGTGGATTTATTCTCTATGGTTTTTACCCATTTAGGGGTTTTCCACGTTATATGTTGTGTCACTATGTATTTTGTTTTATCTTGTTATTTACTTTTATTTAGATGTGCACATTTACATTTTTATTTTTATTGATATATTTTCATAATGTTGGCTTAACATTTAATAAAGTTGGTTAATTATTATTTCACCCCTTGTCCTGACAAAATGATCCAGAATAAAGATTCTAAAGATATTTTTTTGGAAAGCCTTAAAATTTCTAGTTTTGCTACTTCTCAAGGAAAGTCCTGAAAGTATATTTTTCAAAGTTTTTTTATTAGAGGTAAAAAAAGGGTTGAGGGGACCCTACCCCATACATAATGTTACTAGTTCCTTACAAAAGGCCAAGGGATAAACCATTGAAGCCCTACCACAAAACCAAAATAGTACAAGACCAGCAACAAGGAAATACAAACATAAAAGGAAGAAACCAAACAACAAATAAACTATCTAACAGTAGCATAACCAAGAGACTAACAACAAAACAACTTAGAACTAACAACAACTAGACAACATCCCATATAAGCAGTTACTCTTTTATTAGGCCCCCACTGAATTCATGCATCCGTTCCATTCTTTGATGAGGGATTCAATGGTAGCTTTCCAAACCTTATAGTTTGGCTCAGGGACCTCCACTTTGGGGCCTTTACCCTCTTTTTCCCTTTCCTTAGCAAGATCCATGGAGTGGATCATCTCAAGCTAAAATATTGAGATGGTGGATGGTACTCTTAATGTTGAGAAGATGGACATCACTAATCTGGAACACAACTTATTTCATTTTCAGCATGTCCTTGGCCATTTCTAGGCTTCTCTCGTTGGCATTCTTGAGCTGTTCACTAAGGACCAACAAGGAAAGATTTTCCACTTTATCAGTTAAATATTTCAAATCCATGGAGACCATACTAATCATGTGTCTGTTAATGTTGGTATCAAGCCTACAATGCTCGAAATCCCAAATGAAAGAATGGGTCTTGACAGTGAGTCTTGAGCAATGAACAATTTAGACTGGGCAATCTTCAGAGTGCAAGCTCTCAATGGCATCCTATGAATTCTTATAGTGTTTATCATCAGTAGAAACTGACACTTTCTCACTCTCCCCCTCATCGCTATTATCCCCTTCAGAAGTGGCCTTGTCCAAATTGGAACCTGACAAGTCCAGATTCCCATCATTGTTTTCACTCGAATCTAAAATAGCCACTTCTTCCACCCATTTAGGATCCTCCTCAGCCCTGCTACGTTTGTTGACAGCACCATGACTCAGATTAGATCTAGTACGCTTAGCCAAAAGTTTTCCAAGTGGGTCTTCACTAAGACTATCCTCCTTGGACACTGATCCTTCAATGGTGGAGGCCCCAAATTTTTCATTTTCCCCTAAAAGGGGAGTACCCAGCCTAAGCAAGGCTTTAATGAGGCCCTAATGCAAAGGAAGGGAGAAAGTCCCTTTCTCCACCATACCAATAGATTTCACCAAGGAGGTGTACAGAAAGAAATGGAAATTATAAGCCTTAGCGTTACGCACATGATTCAACATGGGAAAATGGTAACCATAAATCACTTTATACCTTCCTTCTAAGGTGATGTATGACATAAAAAGTTGAGAAATTTCATCATAAGGGTGGGGCAGATTTCCATGAGCATATCCATTGTGAAGAGAGACAGGCAGTGTACCCTTACCTTGCATGAAACACTCTATCTCTAGACTGTAATCTGACTTTGGCTTGTAGATACATCTTCCTTCCAGAGATAAACCTGAGACCTTGGAAATAAGCTTAGGCAAAAATGGTAAAAGAGAAATTTATTCGACCGGACATGGCCCTCCTTCCATGTTTTTTCACCACCGCCTCACTAAGCTTCTCATCGTGGCCATCAAAAATATTGAAAAATGGTAGCATGCCCACTTTTTGAGAAAAATTTCCACCTCGACAGACATCTCTAACCTCTTACAGGTTAGTGCGAACTAAGTCTCCCCCATGTAAGCTGGATTTGTTCTTCCTTCTATTCTATAAAATTATAACTTCCCAAGTCCTATCTTCACACTTCTAGAGAACAAAGAAGTCTAGCCTACCCCTTCAAGGAGAAGAAAAGAAATTTGGCATGAGTGTAGTAATCATGGAAGATTGTCACGAGTCTAAATAAATTTTGCCTCCTCATTTGTGGAAGTGTTAAAAGTTAAACCTTCCCTTTTCATTATTTCAAAAAATTTGGCATGCATCATGATGGGATCCTCTACCACCTTTAGACCCCTAGTATTCACCCCCAAATTTTCCATGTAATCCGTGAGAGAATTTCCTTCACGGTACACATGATTAAAGGAAATGGTCTCAAAAGTGGATGTAAGAAGTTTAGTTTTATTTATGAAGTCCTCAATAGATATAGAGGGTTGAGAAATTCCTTTCAAACAAGAAATAATATAAAGGGAGTCCCCTTCCACTTCCATATGTGTTAAGCATTTCTCCTTAGCTAACTTCAACCCCAGAACATTGCAGCAGCCTCAACAACATTGTTGGATTGGAGGCAAGATGAAGAAGTACGTAAGAATAAACCTACCATGGGAGTCTGAAGAACACCTCCACCCCCAGCTTTCCTAGGATTACCTTTCGCTGCACCATTGAAATTGAGTTTAAAGAAGCCATCCTTAGGAGGATTCCATTTAATCCCGAATGAGGATTACTTATTTTGGATTTAGGGTCACCTGTAAGGTTCCAATTCTTAAAGAAAGGAAGTTCATTGTCAAGGATTTCCATTTCATTTTTCCTTAGTATAGAGAAATTGTTTCTAACAGCCTATAGGAGTTTGTTAATATTCACCCTAATAGGAAGTTTCTTGTTCTTGAAAATCCTTCTATTTCTTTCTTTCCATAATTCCCACCATAGGTGACCCAAACTCATAACCCAAATATTTTTAAGTCCTCGACTAAAGAAAGGGCAGCTCCATTGAATCCAAGCATCCTTGATCTCCTTAGGAATAACCCAGAAGACCGAGAAACAACCCAAAATAGAAGAAAGCATAAGATGGGCAGCGGGGCATTCCAAGAGAAGATGATTCATAGTTTCCATATTCACTTCACACAGAACACATCTATTGGCCATCTAGAAACCTCTTTTAGCTAGATTATCAAATCGAGAATTTTATTCATTACTAAAATCCAGCTGAAGACATTAACCTTTGGGGTTATGTTCTTATTCCAAATCTTACCAACTTTTAAATCTTCTTCACTAGTCCCTTCCTTAAAAAACCAGGAATAAGTAGATTTGACAGAGAAATTACCACTTTGATCTTTGTCCTAGACTATTCTATCATGGTCCTTGCTATTAGAAGAAACATAATTTTTAGGAAATCATTGAGCCTACTCAAATGATCATTGAATTCTTATATTTCCAGTTCCAAGATTTTCCATGTCTGAAAGTTGTCATCATCAGCCATATAGTTAATGATTTTATCACCATATTTATCTTCAAGCTGACTAGAAATTTGGGAGAATTGATCTTTAAGAATAAAATTCCTAGCCCATTTATCTTTCTAGAAACTTATCTCGTTTCCATTTCCTAATTTCCACCTGCTGCCCCTAGCCACAATTTCTTTTGCCCAGTTAATAGCTTTCCATATGCATGAGCCATTAAAGGATGTCATTTGAAAATCCATCTCTTGTCATTAATATCCATCTAGTATTTTTTCTTTAGAATTCTGGTCCATACTCCATTTTCCTTAGTTAACCTCCATCCAATTTTTGCAAGAAGGGATTTATTCATTTTTGTCCAGTCTCTAAGACCAAGTCCCCCAAGCTTTTTAGGTTTACAAACTCTATCCTAGGCCACAAGGGATTCTCTTTTTCTTTAGTGCCACTCCATAAGAAGCATTTTTGAATTTTTTCCAGTTTGTCCCCAACACTACCAGGAAGTTGGTAGAGGGACATGGCATACACCGGTAGACTCTAAAGAGAACTAATGAGCAGGGTAATCTTGTCGCCTGGGATAAGACATTAGCTTTCCAACAGAAAGTTTTCTTTCAAATCTTTCAATTAGGAAGTTCCAATATGAACTTGACGGTCTCTTAACCCCAAGAGGGATACCAAGGTAAAAGGTAGGGAAGGATTTGAAATCACATCCCAAAAATTTTTCTATCTTCTTATAACAATTATCATCTGTAGTGTTGAGGAAGAAGAGTGAGCTCTTTCTGAAATTTACCATTTGTCCTGAAACTTCCATATAGTCATCAAGGAGATATTTTATTTTCCTTGCTTGAGGATAGAAGCTTCCCCACCAGAAAGGTGTCATCAACGAAATGTTGATGTGAAAATTTTTCCATCTCCCTTGCTAGAGAGATCCCTTTGAGAGAACCATTCTCAGTTTCAACATTTAATCTTCTACTTAAAGCTTCTGCCAAAATAATAAAGAGGAAGGGGGAGATGGGATCCCCTTTCCTTAGGCCTTGAGAGCTAGGAAAAAACCCAAAGGGAGATCCATTGATGAGAATAGAGAACCAGACATTAGAAATACAAGCCTTGACCAGATTCCTAAAGGAAGCATCAAAACCAAACCTATCAAGGATTTTATCCAGAAAGCACCATGAAACCCTGTCATAAGCTTTGGCCATGTCCAATTTTAAAAATAGAGTAGCCTTCTTGTTGAGCTTAGCCAAATGGATCGTCTCTTTGATTGTAATAATTCCATCCTGAATTTGGTGACCAATGACAAAACCCCCTTGTTGATCAGAAATGATAGAGGGGAGAAACAACTGTAGGTGAAGAGCCAAGATTTTGGTGTAGATTTTATAGGATGTATTGTAGAGACTTATAGGTCTGAAATATTTTAATTCCATAGCATTACCACATTTCAGAATCGAGAGAAAGAAAGGTGTAGTTCATGTCTTTCAAAGCATAACTCTTTACTGAAAAATTCCTTCACCACCTCAAAAACATCTTTTTTAATAATATCCCAAAAGTGTTGAAAGAAAAAGGCTTGGAAGCCATCCGGACCAGAGCCTTGTTAGGGTTAAGATGTTTGACTGTGAATTCCACTTCCTCCATTGAAGGGATCACTAAGAGCATCAGATTATCTTCCTCAGAAACCAGTGGAGGAATGCACTTTAAAAATTCTTGCTCCTTACTCAAATTTGGCATATTGTTATTAGTCAACAGGTTACGGAAGAAGGAGATAGCTTCTTCATATATTTCTTCTTTTTCTTCCACCATAACACCCTCTTCATTCCTAATTTTATTTATTTTGTTGAACCCTCTACGTTTCAAGGTGGACAAGTGAAAGAATCTTGTGTTTTTATCCCCTTCCTTGAGCTAGGTAATTTGAGATTTTTGCCTCCAGAAGATTTCCTCTTTGCTCAAAATGTTATGGTATTCCACCAGTAAGGGACCTTTCCTTTTCATAATCCTCAACATCCATCTCAGATTTCTGACTCTCTGCCTGTCTTTGAAAGTTCTGCAGTCCAGCTTGGATATCCACTTTCTTCTGAAAGATATTTCCAAAAAAATTTATTCCAGTCTTTGAGTTAGCCTTTGACATACTGGAGTTTTTTAGAGAGTCTATACATAGTTGTTCCTTTAACCTTCAGTTTCCACCATTCCTTAATGAGATCATAAAGTCTTCATTCTGGAGCCACATCTTCTCAAAAGGGAAAATCATTCTTCTTCTAGATGGATTCTTGATTTGGAAGAGAATATGATTATGATCAAATCTTATTTGGGGTAGAGAAAAGAAAGAGATATCTTGGGTTAAGCACTCCTCCAAAACAATAACCCTATCTAATCTTACTTGGATAAGATGAGATCCAATTCTTCTATTAGACCAAGTAAAACTACTTCCTTTAAGATCAATATCATGGAGTTGTGAAGAAGCAATAAAGTCATTGAAGTCCTCCATGCCAACAATAAATTCCTTAGAACCACATTTTTTTCCCCTGGGGTCAGGGGTATTGAAATCCCCTAAGACAATCCATCCAGATCCTTTGATGGAATTATTAAAGGACATCAGGTGATGCCAAATAATTTTCCTTTCCTTATGAAGGGTGGGAGCATAAATATTAGATAGGACCCAAATATTTCTGTTTTCCAGATCCCGCATCATCACCGCCATATGATTATCTCTTTTGACTAGGAGAGTTCCTTCATAGCATGCATTGGATTCCACATCATAGCTAAGCCTCCAGAGGAACCTTTCAAACTAACAACAAAAACTTTAGAATTATTCCAAAAAGACTTGCAGGAGCTTTAAAAAGATCTTCTTTCATTTTAGTCTCTTATACAGCTAACACATCTATTTTCTATCTTTCAATCATATATTTTAGAATCCTCCATTTCACTGGGTTATTTATCCCTCTACCATTCCATGAGATGTAATTCATTTCCACATATTAGGTTTGTTTTTCTTAAAGACCTTTTGGTCTAGGCACATCTGTTTCCCTGAATCTATTTCCTTTTGGGTATTTTTTTCCTTGATTCAAATTTGCTAGGCCTACCATGTTTGCTAGTGGCCACTTCCACATTTATAGGATTCTCAAACTCCTAAAAATTTGGAGAGGATAAAGAGCTCTCCCCCTTTTTCCTTTTGAGTTTGCCTTTCTTTTTCCAGAGGGGTTTTTTCCCTAGGAGATCCTTTGTTTCCTGCGTAATTTCTTCTTTCTTTTCTTCCATCAATTTGAGGGGGGACAAATTGATATTCATCATTTCTTCCATTGAAATATCAAGTTACTTCCTTTCAACTCCTCACCCACAAGGGGACCCTACTAACCTTTTGACCCTTAGGATCTTCCCCCTTACTCTATTCCTTAACAGGTTCCTCCAAACCTGAGTCCCTCACTTCCCAACATCCTTTAACTTGTGATCAATCTTTGCGGTTCCATGAGAGCTTCCTCATTCTCTTTTGAGGAAAAAATCTCTATCTTCCTACCCTTCATGAAGTCCTTAACAAGTGCTTCCATTTTCCCCCTAACTTAGAGTCCGACCAAGACAAAATTTTTGATTTCCTTCTGTTTACCATAAGGGTGAAGCCATCCTCCTCCATTTCCATGGTAGATTTAGTAGGAGTTTTACTTACTTCCTTCTCCTTTATTCTCAAAGGAGTAGAAACTTTTTCAGATTCTTTAGATAAATCTTTCTGTGATGTGCTACACTTTGCATCAGACCTTTCCCTTTTTCCCCCTTATCTTCCATTCACGACACGGGAATATAAAGTTTAAATACCTTGAACTTGCGGTTGGGGTCGTATGACCCCATCTATTGCACTTGGAGCATTTTTCACGAGATATTCCATTTCAATCTTTTTATCCCAAGTCCCAAGATACAACTTTAGTCTAATGCTTTGTTAGGAATATCCTTATCAGCGATAGTATAAATACAAAAACGAGCACAAATAAGCCTAGTCATTTGCCTGGTAGCATTATCAATAATGACCAAAGAGCCCAGGGAGTTCACTATGCCTTTGACAATGTCTTCGTGCCAAAATTCCAAAGGTAAGTTAGGAAGGCGTATCCAAATAGGGAATTGGTTCAAATTTTCCTTTTCCGGATTGAAAGTAGGTTCCCACTTCCTAAGATACCACCCGAATTTCCCCAAAACCAGGGTCCTTCTTCCAGTACCTTCTACATATCCTCATGGTTATTGAACCTAAAAAGAAAAAAACCATTAGAAAGAGCACTTACCTCTAAATGACCTAAAGGAATCCATTTCAGTTTCGCCCATCTTCTAACAACATCAATATTGGGTCTACCACCAACCAACTTCCCTACCAATGAATTGTTTAGCTTTTTAGTAGTATGTTGTAGAAGCATATCAAGAATTTCTAAGGTGCATCCAGAAGCCTCCTTAACCACTTGGAGAAATAACTTCTGGGATTTTGAGGCCGATCCATCGTTTCTCACTTTATTCGACCATGACTCAGTAGGTTTAACAGGGGTGTTCCTCCCCCTTGATCCACAATCCCAACTATTTCCCCTTCCTTAGGATTTCCACCCTGAAACTCTGATCTCGGTAGTATGTCCCTTCCATCACTTTCCCTCCCAAAAATATTAAAAATATCCTCTCCACTCTATAAGCTCTCCATCATTTTTGACATTTTTAGTAGCTTTTGTATTTTGCATTTTGAGGGTCTTGAAGCATTTTTGGGATTCACATATTTTGGGCATAATATTTATTATCCCAGAGCTGAATTATAACATCATGCTCGACTCTAAACATCCATGCACATAGGATTAAATTCTTGCATATGTCCAACATAGCTAAAATTGAGCTCTTTATAGCTCTACGAGACATAGCCCATTTAAGGTATGTCTTGGATTCTAGTCATTGGCTTCCATTGATACACAAACATTTTCCTTTGTTTCTTAAGGAAAGATGAATGATTCAGAATAAATCTTCCATAGATCTATTTTTGGAAAGTCTTAAAATTTCTATTATTCATAATTTTCAGGAAAGTCTATTTTGTGACGCTTTTAATAGCTTTAGTATTTTGCATTTATGAGGGTCTTGAGCATTTTGGGCTTAGAAATTTTTGGGCATAATAATTATCCACTAGAGCTGCATTCAAACTTCTTACTTCACTCCATACATCTACATACATGGGATGAAATTCTTACATATGTCCAACATAACTAAAAATGACATCTTTATAGCTCTACGCGAAATAGCCCATTTCGGGTATGTCTTGGATTCCAGATATTAGCTCAATTGATGTACCATTTACCTTTAATTATTGAGGATTAAAAAAATGATCCAAAATGGGGCTTCCAAAGATCTATTTTTGAATGTCCTAAAATTTCTAATTTTGGCATTTTTTAGGGAAAGACCTAAAAGTCTAATTTTGGTTGTTTTTGTAGCATTTGTATTTTACATTTTCGAGGGTCTTCGAGTATTTTTGGGCCTAGAGAAATTTTGAGTAGGATATTTATCAGTTGAATATGCTGTATAATTTCATGCTTCACTCAAAAAATTCACGTATATGGGATTAAAGTCTTGCATATGTCCAATATAGCTAAAACCGATCTCTTCATAATTGTATGACATAACCCATTTTGGGTATATGTTGGATTCCACCATTGGCTTGCATTAATGTTGCATTTCCCTTTACTTATTAAGGAAGGATGAATGATCCAAAACAGGACTTCCAGAGATCTATTTTTGGAAAGTCTTAAAATTTCTATTTTTGGTAGTTTTTAGGGAATGTCCTGAAAGTCTATTTTTGACAATTTTTAACATATTACTTAGTTTACATTTTTAAGTGTCTTCGGAGAATTTTTGGGATTAAAATTTTTTTGGGGAGGATATTTATTAGCTAGAGCCTTAGTCAATCTTCATGCTCCATTTCAAACATCCATGTACATGGGATTAAAATATTACATACATCTAACATAATTACTGATTGAGCTCTTTAGTTGTATGTGACATAACCCATTGCGCAGGCATGTCTTTGATTCAAGCCATTGGCTCCCATTTATGTAGTTTTTCCATTTGATTCATAAATAAAGACAAATTATCCATAACATGGCTTCCAAAGATTTATTTTTGGGAAGTCTTAATATTTATATTTTTAGCAATTGTTAGGAAAATCTTGAAATTCTATTTCTAGTACTTTTTTTTTATATTATTGGAAAATAGTTTTTTAGAAGGGACTATACCCTAGTACAAAAATGGCTCAAAATCTAGATATTACAATGAAAAATTCCAAACAATGATTAAGATCAGATGTTTACATGAAGGTACTATTACAATTAAACCACTACAAAGAAAAGTAACAAAATACCTACGAACTACAATACTATAGAGAAAAACAGAAACTAAACAACTCCTAAATAACCATAATACAACATTAATATAAGAAGAACATTACTTGGATGCTCTATCTACTATTTTATTCAGCTCCTATAGGGCACTAAATTGGGCTATGGTAATAACTTGAGAGGGGTTATCCTTATCAACCTAATCAAGACTTAATCTTGTTGGTTCCTACCTCCATATGTTTTTAGATATTTTGTTAGCATGAAAAAGCTCTTCAGTTTATGTTCCTAAAAATCATAGAAATATTTATGAGCTCTGATAATAGATTCCTTCTTGTTCCTCATATTCACAACCCTATTGTCTAGGGAGTTGAGTTTGTTATATATCTCTTGATATCGGCTTTTAGCAAGATCGGGATCCTCCTCCATTTTCCTTTTCCCCTCCCTTATTGCCATCTACTTTAAATATATCTTCAAGACATCTAAGTATTTCTCAAACCCATCCATCCACTACTGAAAGTCTTCATTTTTCTTCTTAACCTCACTACTCTGTCTGGTTGAACCATATGAAGAATATTTTAGGCAAGCTCAAAATATTTAGTTTAACTATTGTGGAGAATTTTTTTTTTTGAGGAAAAGGCTTATTGAGGGGGTATGAGGGATTTTTGGATCTTATCTTCCTCTTTCCCAAAGTGGTGGTGGTAGAGAAGGTGCATTTAGGAATGGAATTGGGATTAGGATGGGGCGGGGGTTAGTGGAATGGTAGGATTTAGAGCCGGAAAATGGTGATGAAGAAGGAGAATGATGCCTTGGTGGAGGGGAATAACATGGGTATGATTTTGAACCTCAAGGATAGAATGCTCTAGTGAATTCAAGATGAAGTGAGGAAAAATAAATTTATATTCCTACTCTGAAATGATTTAGAAAAACTAAATGTTTGAGAGGGACTGTAATATACCTACCTTCAAGAGTCATGTACCTAACCAACATTTTAGTGAATTACTCAAACGGTGCTGAAATAGAGGTGACCTTGATGTCGTAGTTAAAAACTTTAGGTTTTCCTCGACTTCCAATAATATTTTAGTTCCATATGCATTGTCAATTATTTTATTAAAAACCTTATTGCCTTCTAAGCTAAGGCCAATGTTTTTGCAATAAGTTATTTATTTACATGAATGGATTTATCTCCATATTCCATAACCCTATTTTTCCATCCCGCAATGAACTAGAGTGATACATGTTGATCATTTCCCTATATATTTTCAATAAGGTTTGAAATCCCCGATTCGATTATAGTTCCATAGAATGACATATTATTTCCATGTAAGGCCACATATTGGTTTGATCTAGCATGGTGCTCTACCCATATTTTATCTCTCTCTTACTTTGTTAGATCCTTCTTTCCTTTTAGAGTTCTTGTATAATGGCTCAATAAACACTTTTTAACATCTCCTTTTATTAACCTAGAAAGCGTGTGAGGGATTCAAACAATTAGATTTCATGATAAAATTTAGAGGGGGAGTTATAATGATCTTTATCTTCTTATGATTGAAGGACAACTTATTAGTGATTGCGGCCTTTAAGTGCATTATTGTATTTGTCACATGATGATAGCATTTTTTACTTGGATATGTAGGATCTCATGAGTATACCATATGTCCATTTTTTGTTAAGAACCCCAATATTTGCTAAATTTTCCACAACTTTATTGCCTTCCCTATACAAGTGAATAATTTGGAAATTAGAGAAGGACTTAAAAATATTTATGGATTCATTAATGAAATCCTTGATTGTCTAACTAGGGGGATGTATTTGATTTAAATGGTTGACAATATTCAAAGAATCCCCTTCTATGATAAGGTTAGAAATATTACAATCTTTGGCCATTCTAATACCCCATAATGCTGATAAAGCCTCAACATAGTGATTTGATTGGTGTCCCATATTACCTACATAAGTAGTAAAAAAATAGCCTTTGTGATATCTGATTATTCCCCCTCCTCTAGCAGCTCCAGGGTTTCCATTTGAAGCTCCATCAAAATTGAGCTTGTACCATAGATTAGGAGGTGGAATCCAATGTATTAGAGACATGTCTATAGTAGTCTAACCTCTTTTATGAAGATTGATAATGTCTATATTCCATGTAAATAGAATATATTCCTCTTCTTGGGGTATTTATTATTATTTAGAGGTTTAAATCTTGCTAGGTTATCTTTGACCCTAATGGTAAATTCCTTCAGTGTCTTTTTACACAATTTTCTGCTATTTCTGAAGATAATACCATTCTTATCTTTCCAAAGATTCCAGATGGTATGAGGAAATATCAATTTCCAGAGTCTTCTAACCATGAAATGAGTATAGGGGGATCCCATTGATTCCAGGCCTGCAAGATATTATTAGGAAATATCCATCCCAATTTAAAATTTGTAAGGATTAGACCCCATACCTTTGTAGCATAGTCACAATGCAGCAGGAAGTGTTTTATATCCTCAGCTTCTTTCTTGCACATACAACACATATTTGGCATAATAAAACCCCTTTTTATTAGGTTATCATTAGTATAAAATTTCCCTTTTAGCACAAGCTAAAGTAAAACATTTACCTCGGGAATTAACTCAGGTATCTAAATTTTGTTCCAATTGAACTCACATTGTATATTTTCAAAAAAGGTATTATATCCAGATTTAACAGTGTAGTCACCATCAAATGAAGTAATCTAAAAGATTTCATCTTTGGAATCAATTTTATTTAAATAAATAACAAGTTGTTCCTAAAGAGAAGACTATTGGCTCCAAATCTAACATGTCCACCTTAAGTTGTTTTCGGGCTCTCTTGTTACCCTCCCATACTATATAATCTTTCACTTTGTCTCCATATTTATCAATCAAGATGTCCTTATTTTTTTGAAATATTTCCATCAAGCTAAAAGTAGTCCAATTATGTTGTCAAAACTTAATGTCATTGTCATTTCCTATTTTCCATCTAATTCATGCTTTAATAATATTTTCTAATTTGAAGCAAATTGTTCTAGAAAATAGAACTAGTGGGAAGTTGATCTTCGAAGAGAAAGTGTTCAAATTTTTTTTCTCCAAATATTTGAATTTAATTAAATTAGTCCAAGGTTTCTTCCTTTAATAGTCTCCATCCCATTTTAGTAATCAGAGAAACATTCATCTTTCTAATGTCTTTGATACCAGGGCCCCTAATTTTATTTTACATGTGAACTTAATACCATGCAACCAAATGATATTTAAATCATTATCCAGCTCCATGCCAAAGGAAATGTTTTTGTATCTTTTCAATGCTTTCCATAACAGTTGAAGGTATGTTAAATATTGACATTATATAAATGGGAAATTTCTAAAGTGTTCTTTTGATTAGTAAACACTTACCATCACTAGAGAGAAATTCCAAACATTAGTAAACCTTTCCAACTAGCCAATTTCTTATGAAATATGTCTAATAAGGAATTCCAAACATTTATAGACACTTTATTAGTCCCAAGGGGTAGAATAAGATAAGACATAGGTAAAGATATAATTTTACATCCTAAAATGAATGCATTTCTCTTCTACCTTTACAATGGGGTATTAAAAAAGTATACCAAGCTCTTGTCAAAATTAACTTGTTGTCTAGAAGATGCCTCATAGAACTTGAGAATGGTTTTTATAGCTTTAGCTTCAAGAATGGAGGCCATCAACATCAAAATAGTGTCATCAGCAAATTTCTAATGAGAGGTTGTTTGATTTGTAGAGGTAGGTCTGAATCCTTTTAGAATTCCTAAATTTATGGCCTTAGTGATAGATCTACTAAGGGTATCAGCCATGATTATAAAGAGTAGAGGAGATATAAGATCTCCTTAGTTAATACCTCTTTTACTTGAAAAGAATCCTACTAGAATTCTATTGACCACCACACGGTGAATCTGGTTGTAGATATACAAGCCTATATAATTTTCATAAATTTGGTGGGAAACCGAAATGTTTATAAGACCTTATCTAAAAACTACCAAAATACTCTATCGAAGTCCTTATTCATATCAAATTTAGTATTCATCCTTGTTTTCTTAATTTTTTATCCATGGAATGAATTTTTTCATGTACCATGATCATCCCATCATGTATGATTCTTCCTTTGATGAAGCCACTTTGTTTTTTTGAAATCAAATTAGAAAGAAGAGGTTGGATCCTAATGGCAAGAATATTAGTAAAAATTCTATAGATAACATCTACTAGGCTAATAAGCTGAAAGTACATGAAAAATTTAGCATCCGTTTTCTTGGGAGCTAACACAATATGAGTATTGTTCAGTTATTTGAGAAGATTACCAATTCTATAGAATTATTTAGGAGTCTTTAGCAAGTCTCCGAGTTCTTTAAGAATAATTTTTTAGGACCTCCATTCAATCCTCTAATATTCCAGGAGATTATCCTCATCTAAATATTTTGGGAGTAGTTTCTAGATGGCTCAATTGACTTTAAGTCCCATATGTAATATAGTTTTTAGTCTCTTTCTTTCTCAATTTATGTTTAGAGGTTCTTCCTTTTTTTCTGTTCACCCCAACATCTACTAACTTTTTTGAATAGGATCTAGTGATCCTTGAGGTGGATGCCTCTCGGTTTTCCATTCTCTTTTTTATCATTATACAAAACATCAAGGATGTTGTCAAAACCTTTTATTCTTCTTTTCTTATATTTAACTTCAATGAAACCATTATTCAAAACATTATCATAGTCAGATAGTAATTTGATTGTAGTTGGGGTAAGCTCCCCTCCTCTTTTCTATATTCATCTTGCTCAACATCTACATTGTAGTTATCTAACTATGGAGTTGAAGTTTTTCATTGATAATAGGTTATTCACTATCATAGACTAGAAGAGCATCCCGATCGTAGATAGAATATTTTCTTTGGTAAAGCCTCCCATTGAATCATCCTCATTTTATTAAGATATATCTTCAAAAATAGTGTCTAATGAGTCATATTTGTAGGTATCTTCTCGGGACCATCTCCATCCCCTATGTAGCTAAAGGTAGCTCCAACTCTTCTATCTTTGTTAGGATGAAGTTTTTAGTAACTTTTGTAGTTTGCATTTTAAAGGGTCTTAAGAGCATTTTCTACCTAGAAAAATTTTGGGAAGGATTTTTACTAACTACATCCACATACATGGGTTGAAAGTCTTGTATATGTCTAACATAGTTACATACGAGCTCCTCATAACTCTACGGGACAAGTGATTTCAGGTATACCTTAGGTTTTAGCCATTGGATCCCATTGATGTAGCATTTCCATTTTTTCTCCAGGAAATAAAAATGATCCATAATAGGGCTTCCAAAGATCTATTTTTGGAAAGTCTTAAAAGTCTATTTCTAGCAGTTTTTAGCAGCTTTTGTATTTTGAATTTTTTAGGGTCTTCAGAGCAATTCAGCCTACCAAAATTTTGGGCAGGGTATTAATCAACCAGAGCCACTCCAAAAAAGCATGTACATGAGATGAAATTCTTACATAATTCCAACATAACTAAAACCAATTTATTCATAGCTCTACGTGACAACCCATTTTAGGTTTGTCCTAGATTCCAACCATTGGCTTCCATTGATGTAGCATTTCCTTCGCTTCTTAAGGAAATACGAATGATCCAAAAGAGTGTTTCCAAATATTCTATTTTTAAAAGTCTTAAAATTTATATTTTTGCAATTTTCAAGGAATTTCATAAAAGTCTATTTTTGTATAGTTTTTGGTAGCTTTTGTATTTTGCATTTTTGAGGATCTTAGGAGCATTTTTGGGCTTAAATTTTTTTGGGATGTATATTAATTGACCATATCTGCAATATAACTATGTTCTTCACTCTAAAAATACACATACATGAGATGGAATTCATTCATGTGTCCAATATAGCTACAAGTGAGCTCTTCATACCTTTGCATAGTTTTCAAGGAAAGTCTTGAAAGTATAATTCTAGCATTTTAGAAAATTTTGTATATTAAATTTTAGAGGGAATTCCGAGAGTTTTTTGAGATTAACAAAATTACAGGTAGAATATTTATCAACCGAAGTCACAGTATAATTTTGTGCTTTAATCCATAAATCCACGTACATGGGATGAAATTCTTGCATATGTCAAACATAACTACAACCGAGCTCTATCTCGAATCTAGAGGACATAGCCCATTTCAGGTATGTCTTGGATTCTAGATATTGGAAAGAAAGATGAATGATCTAGAATAGGGATTCCAAAATTTTATTTTTGGAATGTATAAAAATTTCTATTTTTTTAGTTTTCGGGGGAAGTCCTTAATGTTTATTTCGGTAGTTTTTAGTGGATATTTCGGGTCTTGAGCTTTTCTTGGCCTAGAAAAATTTAGACAGAATTTTTACTAACCAAATTCAAATTAAAACTTCCTACTTCACTCCATGATGCAACCTAGAATTTAATGTGAATAAACCAGAAATTTGACACGTCATTCAGCTTGAGCTAAGCACTCACCTAAAGCGCACAAAGGTACCAAGTACCTCTTTATATTTTCTTGTATAGGATGTTAGTGTGATGATCTTTAAACCTATTCAGATTTATAAATAGGCATAAACATTCCACGGTTTATAAACAAGATCTAGATCCTAGAGAATCATAATAAATGAACTAGACAATAACTATAATCAGATTAACCATATAAGAACCAGATTCAGTCATGTCTACACTATTATCCATCCAATATAATCCATTTCATAAATAATGTAAAACATAGAAGCTTCATACACTATAAAGTATCTTCATGAGTCATGTGCACGTCTAAACCAACAACACACGGCTATACAATAATTCAATACTTATCTCCTAAACTACAATACATATTTATAGGGGTGGGGACTTACCCTTCACCACCCATGCACTCATAAAAATAGGTTACATGATGATAATAGCCATGTGCCTTTATAATTGAATGCACAACATGCAATTGATCTAATAATAGATATACTATAGGTAACTCCAAGTAGAAATACTATTATTAGATTAAACTATGCATGACGCTTATCAGTCAGTTGTTCCCAAAATACTGTTGCATGTAGTACAAGTATTCATCTCTATGTGTGGTCTAAACACTATCCCCAAACATAGTAGACCTTATCCACAAAACAAATAAGTCTTGAGCTTGGGTGCTTCAATACTATTATAGCTCTACGTGCTTCCAGCACCCTATCTTCACGCACCCAATACTTAGAATATTTTTGGCTGCTCAACATTACCCCATGCAAAATTACATTACCACTCTGGGAATGGAAATTGTTTATGATGTCACCAATGATAAAGAATAAGTAATGAAAGAATGAACATAATGAACCAAAATCTATACAAAAGAATAATGTTTATTCTACAACACCCTCTTCTTCAACTGGAAGGATTAGTTTTAGATATTCATTTTTGATCTCAACCTCCAAGGTCTATCAGTCACTTAGTGCATTCCTCATTTTCTTTGGAATATCAGTGGCTATGTCATCTAATTCATCCTTAGAGAGTTTCTCTTTCTCATTTTGTAGTATCCAGACAACATTGGCCATACCTGACAACATTCCCTCCATGAGGTCCATCTTTTGTACTATGATCTTTCCAATCTCATTAATCCTTTTCTTGTGTAGATCCTAGCGCGGTTGAGAGGGCCTCACTCTTTTTGTTTCATTAGTGCCAATATTTTTGCATGCCGAAGTGTTTTATCCTTCATCACCTTATAAATTTCATTATCCTTCACTAGAGTTCTAGTCCTTATTATGACGTTTTACACGACACATAAACTAAGATCTTGATTGGATTTCTTTAGCTCATCCTTCAATGTTTAGAGAAATACCTCATATATTGAAAATTTTCTATCAATAATGGCCGTTGCTCTTGTGAATTCTTCCTCTGCATCCTTTTTCTTGGGGAGGCGCATTGGTCCTTCATTCAAAAGTGGGCAAACCATTGTGCACAGATAGTGCAACTCAGACTTGAATTCCTGAGGCACCTTCTCCTGAAACTTAGGCCTCTATACTAAAATATCATCTCGTAGTATATTACACCATATTCTTCATAGTATGAGCCTCCGCATGATTGCATTATCACACTCTTGAGTAAGGTGTTTTATTTTTGTGTCCTTTTCCTTTTTATCCTCCACTAGCACCCGAATTGTTTCCACCTTATCCATATTTCTATGCGCTACTTCTACGACACCTTAATCAAAGCATTTCTTACCTACTCATCTGAAAACTAGGTTGGCTTAATGGTCATATGGTGCATATGAGGCACCTTCCTCATCTTCTTCAAAGTGCACGCCTCCTTGTAGACATCAAAATTAGGCTCATCCATGTGAGTCTGCATGCCCCAAGATAGTTGTTTGTGAGTGCATGTATTGGCCATTTCAAGGTCCATCCAATCCTAGCCATACAACTGTTTTTTTGGTAGTGTACTCTGGAAATGGGTTCTAATAATTTGTGAAGGTTCATTCATATAACCCAAGTCTTGAGTACCTACCACTTCTTCTTCATGCATGCCTACATGCTTGCCAACATCCTCATGCACTAATTCACCCTCAACTTTCTATTTAGCTACGCGTGTATCGAAGTGGGGTAGTGCCTTTAAGAACCTAGTTGACTTCCGCCTCATCTTTTCCTCTTCCTCCATGGGGCACATGAGGACTTATGTATCTCAACCAATGCTACTTTTTCCCTCACCATAGATATCCTCTTGAATACTCACAGTAGGGTCTATAGTCTCAGAGACTACATGCTTGCCCATCTCTTAATCATCCTATATTTCCACACTAGGGGTGGCTTTAGCTCTATCTCCACTCATTCTTGGAGCTTCCTCCTCTACTTCTTGCACATTTAGATGTGGGGATTCTACCTCACTATCTTGTATAGGAATATATTTCTTATGATTTCTCCCTGCCTTCTCTTCATCCTTTACAGGAGTCACATACGGTGATTTCCTCACTGGCTGTGAAGTTCCAACACCAGTGTCTCCTGAAACATGCCTCTTCCTTAGAATCCTTATGGTGTGCACAAGTCCACCGATGTATTCAAGTTCTTCTTGTTTTAGTACATTTTCAAGTCCTGTATGTATTGGGTTTTCTAGAGTGGGGGAGTAAGTGCAACATTCCATGAAGTCCCCATTGTCTTCTTCTTCTTAGATGGTCCTAGAAGAGCCTTATCGAGTGCCCTTCACCACTTTTCCATCCTTGAACCTTGGTATGAGGTATATGTAGATGCACATTGGTTTAATCTTCCCTACAGCCAAACTCTCGGCATTATGTATACAATATCAAACTCCATAGTTTTCACAGAGGCCTCCTTACCTGGCCATACATATGTTTTACACAGAATGTGAATGTCTAACTCCACTTTTTCTACGTTGAATTGGAGTTGATGTGCATTGTAGTGCCCACTTCCCTTTAACACCTTTTGATACTGATTTTGATACAATTGATCACATTATGGACATTATTATGTTTTGATTTAGTATGATGTTAGACATTTGATCATGGATTATTGTTAATCTTGATTTTGTTATGATGCATGATGATTATTGCAAACACTTATATGTGGATGAGGATATGCGATTTGACATGGATGTTTTATGGATGTTGTTCAGACATGTGATTTTGGATATTATGAGTAGATCTAGAAAATGAATATTATATGATGATGATATAGTTGTTGGGATGAATTGTATGTGATAATGTTAAACTACCTTGATGTTGTTGTGATTCACTTATTTAGATGATTTTGAGATTATAATTATATTCATTTTGGATATTCGATATGGCCATGAGGTGAAGGAGGTCTTTGTGTTTTGTAGGTTAATATCACAACAAACATCGGGAGATCGGAGACCAACCACTTTAGAATTCTAGGTGAATTCAACAAGGTCACCATGGCAACTTGTTTTATTGTGTTATGTGTTGTTTTTTTAGGGATTCCCATGTGGGGGATTGCCTTTATATGTGACCATGGGTATTTTATGTTTTATTAATGTAGTTAATTTTTATTATTCTTGCATTTATTTTATTAGTAATGTGTCCCTTTCTTTTAATTAATAAAAATGTGGTAGATTAAAGTGAGAAATCATATGGTTAATATTTAAATAAGTCAAATTGGGATATGGGAAAGTAATAATGGAAGTTGTTGGATCTTTGTATTAAGTATGTAAGGGATGTGTAAGTTGTGTAAGAGTTGTGTAAGTCAAATTTTGGAGTATGAAACACTCCACCTCCATGGAAATTCGAATTTTTCGTTGGGGGCTATTTTTGAGGCTTGTGGGACAAGTAAACCTTGTCCCATAACTCTTTATTTAATTTACCAACCATACTTATGGTTAGAGAGGTGATTTTAGATTTTTATAATGCATTTTATTAATCATGTTGTAAGTTTTGATTTCACTCTCTTACATTTTATTTAATTTGCAGTTCCTTTGGGGTGTGGGCTTTTGGAGTGTGTAAGTAATTTGTCATATTTTCACCCACCTCTTTATTGTGCTTGGGAGAATAAAATTTTGTTTTTGTGTTGAAATTGAGGATGTGTGAGGTGGCATCCTACATGGATCCACATCATCCCTCTTCTTCTCTCTTCCATAAAATTCAAACTCTTTGCTTGTTTTGGGTTATTGAATATTTAGAAAACTTCATGGGGGTGCATTTTTCTTTTGTTTGGAGCTCTTGCTTTTGGAAGGAGTTTGGAGAAAATTTGCATGTTTGGAGATTGCTGTTTTGGGACTATATTTTGGGCATTAAAGATTTCTGTTTGGAAACAATAGTTACAATGGAGAGGTAGGAGTTTATCCTTTCTTTCATGCTATTATTTTCTTGTTGTGTTGTGTGAATGGTGAATGTTGTTATGCTTTGTTTGGCTATATGGGTAGAGTTCCATAGGAATGGTGTAGGAGAAGGCTATGGGGAATCCATATGGAGGGGGGCATAAGGGAATGTCATTGGCATCAAAATTTTATGGAGGGAGTTTGGGTTTTAGATCCACCATGGAAAAGAAATAGCTTGCATTTCTTACTTTGTGGGGGAATAAGGAGGGATTCGTGGGAGGCATTAGGAAATGTGTGAGATGAACTATTTTGGTGGTTTTTTATAAGTGGACGCCAATTCTCATTGGGAGGCATAAGTATCTTTGCCCATAAACATTGGTCCTTTGGCTTGCGTGATCAAGCCTGAGTTTTTTTTTTTTTATTGTTTTCAATTGTAGTTGTAAACTATTTTTTTGTATGGATTGTGTTTTATATTGAATTATGCATGTTGAAAGAATGTTGTGTGTTGTGGAAGATTGTTGCCATGGGTTGAATCACACCTCATATTGTATTTTGGTTGGGGCTTGGGGGCCAATGATGAAGGAAGGCTTATCCTTTCATTGGATGTCTTGGTTGGGTGGAGAGCATTGTCTTTCCCCCACTTTTGTTGTGATCAAATTGAAAATGGAGGAAACTTGCATGTTGCTATTCGGGAGAAGAGAGAAGACAGCTTTTTTCAGCCCTTTTGAAATATACTTCATTTGTAACCTTTCCCACTTGATGTGGATGAAATTGTAATATGTATTTTGTGAAGAGAAGATATTTGTAATTGATGATGAAAGTGTATATTCGAAATGTGAAAGATATTTACATTCTGATATGTACATTGGAAAGAAAGAAATTGAAATCTGTTTGTTGCTTTCAAACATTGAAAGATGTAAAGTTTTATAATTGAATTCAATAAAGGATTACAAGATATTCTCTCATTCGTATTTTTGTGATGAAATTGAAATATCAAATTGTGATTGGAATCTCTGTTTAGAACAATGGAAAAAGAAGAAATACGTATGTAGGAATTATATTATTTGTCTCTTTTGGAAATATATTAAATTGGAAATTAGACTTTACAATTTAGATTTTAAATGAATTGGTTATGAGTAACTAAATGCATTGTAATAGATTAGAAATGAAAAGCCACACTTGAATGATAAAACTGATATACAAATTTAAAAGAAATAGATCTCTGTTGTAAATTTAAAACTAGTATTTATTTAATTAAAATGTATAGTTTGGGCCTGCACATTATAATCAACTTGGAAATGTTAAAATTTAGCATGTTGTATTATTAAGGAACTCAAATTTACAAAGAAAACTTAATAAAACAATTTAAACATTGCAAAATCGAGCCCAATCCCTTCCACAGCCGTTTTCTGTCAATTGTTGGACAAAATTCAAATTGGAATCAATTGAGAAAATTTACCTTCCTAAATCATTCTAAATCCTTCCTAGAATAATCCTCCATGTTTTTTTGGCATGTTCAGTGAAGAAGGAGATGAATTAAACAAAAATTTATAAGTCAAAATACCAGTTTACTATTTAAAATCTTGTAGATCGTTTTCATAAAATTGACCCCTTAAACTTTATCAAAATGTCAAAGTTATGATTCATGTGGAAAGAGGGCATCATTATCTTTCTAGAAAGTCCTCATTTTCCCAAAAATTAGCTTTCTAGAAAAATTTATGGCACTTTTAAGTTTTCATGCCTTGGCAGGAAAATTTGGGAAAATTTTCCTAAGCGGGCCTTGGCCTAAAAATTTCTTGTTAAAAATCCTTAGAGTTTTTTTTTGAAAATTTTTCTCGGGGAAAATTTGTGAAATTTTCTCCGTCGGGCCGTAGCCAATCAAAGATTGCCACATGTCCTCATAGGGAAACAGCAGAGGCATGACATCATTTTAGCCCATTGGCCTTTTAAAAAAATTGAAATTTTTATCTTTCTCCCCAAGGCTTGCATTAATCCTGTTGCCACGTGGCAAAGATAGGGTGATAACGGAGAGGGCGAAACCCGTGTGACATTTTATTTTTGAAATTTTTGTTGGGGAAATTTCCTTTAAACCCTGTGTGGCCTCTCATTCCTGCCCTGCTTGGGAGAAGGTCCTTCAACAAACACACGGACCCGCGTGCCTAACTTTTCACTTATCTCCCCCTTTGACAAAATTCGTAAATTATCTCCACCACCCACCTCTCCCTCTCCTTCATTTTGTGATGGCCTTTTGAGTGCCACATGTCCCTTCCATACCCACAGATGTGTGATCACGCATTGGAATTTTTCCCCTTCAAGAAAGTCTCCGCTAAACCTTCGCCGCTCCGTCCTCTTTCTCGTTTTCTCTCGGTGATGACTCGAGAGGCCACCATGTGTCCCTGGAGGACCCGTGGAGGTGTGGGAGAGATTTTGAATTTGTACCTACATGGAGAAAATTTACCAACACTTCCAAGCAACCCGTCGACCCAAAAATCACTTTCCTTCCCGCCGACATGTGTCCCCTTGGGGAAAATTTGACCCCTAAAGTCCACTGTCCATATCTAGAGTTCTACAAGGAGTTAGGAGGTATTATTTATATTTTTGGAAAGGTGAGATAATTTCCTATCAAATGGGAATGATTTAGGGAAATTTTGAGTGCATTAAGTGTGAGAAAAACCAAGTTAAAACTCTAAGCCTGTTAGAAAGTTGGTATGGTGATATTTTACCCCCGAACCTAATTTGAAACTACTAACCCAAAAAAATTGGACCTTGTGACCTCGATAATTGTTAATCAATGAAAATTATGTTATTGTAGTTTTAGACGTATTCTAGAACCCGATGGTGTTAAGTGTTGTCTTTGCAACCCGGTTGTAGGCACTTCTAATAAAAAATAAATTATTCCATAATTTTCCTGACTAATCCTAGGTTGTTTCTTGGGTCTCAAGTGGGTTGTTTTAATGGGCATCACACTTGGTATTAGAGTAGTGGTCTAAAATATTAGACTATTAGGCACACTATAAAACTTTATACATGAAACTTAAACCTAGCACACTTTTAAAATCTAGAAAACAACTTAGCTTGGAAATTTCATATTGTAGTAGACATGAAATTAAATAAGACTTAGAAAAATGAACTAACTCTCACTTTGGTCTATGAAGGAGGCACATATGGGGTGGGGGAATACTCACATGGACGTAGAATTACCACCACCACCACCAGATCAGGGGTGTAGTAGCTATCCTACCCCATATCTTAAAGCTGTTTAGGATGTCAATGCCACCCTACATGAAGGATTAGGAGGAGGACATGCAACTAGTCATGACAAAGCTCCTTCCATTGAGGACCAAGTATCTCCTTGACCCAGTGAGGAGCATAGAGGAGAGAGCTTCCATGCAGATTCGGTCAGATCGAGTCACCACTAAGGGACAGGGTGATAGATTTTCATAGCATAGAGAGAGGTCTCGAGAGCCCTAGGCTTAGGGATGAGCATGCAGAGAGACCTAGAGGCCGTCAGACCATAGCTGCAGATCACATCAAGGAGATCCTAAAGCTTCAGCCCTCACACTACTTAGGTGACATGGGTGGATTTTAGGAAGAGGCTTGGCTAGTGAGCTTGAGCGGTTGCTTCAAGATTTGTCCTTGTTCTAGCAACACAAAATATCGTGTTGTGATCCATCTACTAAGGGATGGAGCAGGAGTATGGTGGAGGAAAGAGGAGTAGAAGCTCCATGTAGATTCTAAGACAGTGACATGGGAGCTATTTGAGGAGAGATTTAGGAGTAGGTATTTGTCACAGAGGTTCATATAGCAGAGGATCGACAAGTTCCATGACCTCGACAGGCATCTCTTTCAGTAGCAGAGTATGAGAGTAGATTTTTGGATCTACTCTAGTATGTTGAGTATATGTAGGATTAGTAGGCACGGATTCATAGATTCATCGGGGCTTGAATTTAAATATTGGAGGTGCAGTACGGATCCACTACCCATAGACATAAGTTGAGGCCATCGAGAAGGCCTATATTGCAAAGGAGACTCAAGGAAAGACCTAGCAGGATAGAGACCGAGTCAGGAGCTGCATACAGTAGATGTAGGATGGTAGATCGAGGGGGTCAGTACCCTTCCTCGTGGTGGCTAGGGTACAACACAGTCATCCTTTAGTCTGTAGTAGTAGTAGTCCCGCCTACCTCATAGACCTCCAGAGATTTGATGCATAGAGAGGTCAGATTATGGGGCCTCCTCCTAGGGGTCCCATCAGGACACAAGGTGGACCTAGAGCTCAATCAATGGGAGCTCACTAGTAGAGACCTCGGCAAGAGACCATAGTCGATCACCGGGATCCATGCCACAGACTTCCAGGAAACCTACTGGAGGTGCTACTCATTGGGGAGGATCAAGAGGATATTTAAGTTGTGGAGATACTAGACACTTTTGGAGAGACTGCCCATAGAACCCTAATAATAAGGGTAAGACACAGATCTTTGAGTTGAATGTTAGTGACATGAGATGCAGCCACAAGATTTATGCAATAGTTGAGAACCACCAGGAAGAGCATCAGAGCATAGTCATTGAGACCATAGGTAGCATTGGTGGTATTCCTACCTCTGTATTGTTTGATTTTGGTTCTTCTGATTCTTTCATTACACCATATTTAGTAGATCAATGTAGGCTGGTGGCAGTTAGGCAGGGTCTTAGTTGGGATGTCAAGATGGATTCTGGAGCCAAGATCTCTATAGACTCCTTAGTTAAGGAGTGTGTAGTGGATTTGGGACCTTTCACCACTACCTCGAGATCTCTGCATCATTCCTTTGGACTCGTATGGAGTCATTTTGGGTATGGATTGGTTATCTACACACGGGGCTAGGATGGATTGTTATCACAAAACTATATCTTGTGCGAGATGATTTGGGAATTGAGTTGGTGATTTCGGGGTCAAGAGACATGTTTCAATTCACACCATTGTTATATGTATGATGTTACGATCAAGTGATTGATCGGAGGATGGGTCTAGTGGACCATGCTAGACAATCATCCCATTTTGAGAGAGTTTACAAATGTATTTCTAGGGGATCTACTTACCATCCCCATGTGAGATTTATTTTCATATATATCTAGTTCTTGGAGCAGAGCCTATCTCATGGGCACCTTATTGGATGACCACCCCTAAGCTTTGTGAGCTCAAGTTGCAGCTTGAGGGCCTTTTGGAGAAAGGCCTTATCCATCCTAGTTTATCCCCTTGGGGTGGTGCACGGTGACCTTTGTGAAGAAGAAGGATGGATCGTTGTGGTTGTGTATTGATTACCGCTATTTGAACAAGGTAACGATCAATAATAGTTATCCCCTTCCGCATATCGATGAATTGTTTGATCGGATGAAGGAGCCACAATTTTATCTAAGATTGATCTTAATTCAAGGTAACATCAGTGAGGATTTTGGAGGTGGACATTCATAAGACCACCTTCCACACGAGATATGGGCACTATGAGTTCACAGTGGTGCCTTTTGGTTTGACTAATGCCCCTGCAGTGTTCATGAGTTTGATGAATGGGGTATTCAGGACCTTCTTAGATCACTTCTTGCTCATCTTCCTAGATGACATATTGATATACTCATGTACACGTGAGGAGCACGAGGGGAACCTTTGCCAGGTTCTTTAGTGTCTTTGAGAGTGGCATCTTTATGGGAACTTATAGAAGTGTGCATTATTTCAGACAGAGGTGCAATATTTAGGTCATATCATTTCTAAGTAAGGTATTGCTATCGACCCTTCCAAGATTAGGGCCATTATGGATTAGCTAGCATAGACTATAATGACTGAGGTGCACAGCTTCATGGGATTGGTAGGATACTACAGGATATTTTTTCAAGACTTCTCTCGAATTGCATAGCCCATCACTTCCCTTCAGAGGAAAGGGAAGAAGTTTTTTTGGTTAGACAGATGTGAGCAGGCCTTTAGGACACTGAAGGAGTGCTACACTACAACACCTATCCTTTCAGTTCCAAATCCACAGGGTGATTTATTTGTTTGCATGGATGCTTCTTTAGCAATTCTTGGAGGTGTATTGATGTATGAGGGTAGAGTAGTGGCTTTTGAGTCTCGAAAACTCAAAGATCATGAGCTTAATTGTCTAACCCATGATCTTGAGCTTACGGCAGTTGTGCATGCTTTGGTTAGATGGAGGCACTATCTTCTTGGCAGGATATTCACACTCAAGACAGATCATTTGAGTCTTCACCACCTCTTCATGTAGCCCAATCTCAATGCTTGTTAGTGGTGTTGGATGGAGTTGCTTTGTGAGTATGATATAGAGATAAAACATGTGAAGGGGAAGGAGAATGTGGTCGTAGAATCTCTCAGCAGATGGAGACATGTGGCTATGGCCACTTCAGTGAGCATAGATTTGCAGAGTAGGATCCTTCACAACTTCCTCTTAATAGCTTTTACATTGTGTAACAAGTAGAGATCAATTCACGAGACCCTAGAAGGGAATTTTGGTGGTTTTTCCTTGGAGAAAGATGGTCTTCTCAGGCACAGAGGCCAGCTATATGTTCCTAGAGATGGAGGCTTGAGGCAGGACATCTTGGTAGAGGCACATTGTGCACCCTATTCAGCCCATCTCAAGGTGAAGAAGATGCATGCCACCTTGCAGTTGTATCATTGGAGAGGACTTCATAGAGACGTGGCTTAATTCATGTCATGGTGTTTAGAATGCCAGAGAGTTAAGGCCAAGCATCAGTATCTAGGTGGCCTTCTCTATCCTCATGTTATACTAGAATGGAAGTGGGACACCATTTCCATGGATTTCATTATTGGGCTACCAATGTCGAGATATCACCACGACGCCATTATGGTCACGGTTGATAAATTGATAAAAGTGGCTCACTTCTCACCAGTGAAGACCACTTACATAGCTAAATCAGTGGCACATGTATATTTGGATGAGATTTTTAGGTTACACAGGATTCTGTGGAAGATTATTTGTGACTGCGATCCTTTGTACACTTCCCATTTATGGAATACCATGTAGTATGTCCTCGGGATGAGAATCAACTTCAGTATAACATATCACCCTGAGATAGATGGATAGCGAGCGGGTGAATCAGCTTTTAGAGGTCATGCTCGGGATGTATGTGATGGATCAGTAGTCTAAATGGGAGGAGTACCTATACTTAGTGGAGTTTTCTTACAATAATAGTTTCAGATTTCTATAGGCATGGCTCCTTTTTAGGCCTTGTATGGTAGAGAGTGCAGGAAACCTCTTAGCTAGGACAGGCTAGAGGGCAGAGTATCTCTTGGACCAGCTCTTCTACAGGACATGGAGAAAGCAGGTGGTGTTGATCAGGCAGAGATTGTAGGAGGCACATGACAAATAAAATAAGTATGTGGATCAACATAGGATCGACCATAGTTTCAATGTGGGAATGAAGGTGTTCCTTCGTGTCAGGCCACACAAGAGCCCTATCCATTATGGAAAAGGTTCTAAGTTAGCTCCTAGATTCATTGGTCCTTTTGAGATCTTAGAGCATATCATCCCTTTGGCCTACCATCTAGCATTGCCACCCATCTTGTCTCACATACATGATGTTTTTCATGTTTCAGTCCTCAGGAGATATATTGGAGATCCTTCTCATGTGTTAGATTGGACATCATTGCAGGTGTAGGATTAGGGGCAGGTGATGGTGGAGCCCATTCACATCCTAGATTGAAGGACCCTCGGACATCGAGGTAGAGAGGTTGATTAGGTTGGGGGTGTAGTGGGACAAATATGATGAGACTGCAACTACATGGGAGGATGCTACTTCATTATGAGTTCAATTTCTACATTTGTTCCAGTGACTTCCAGGAGGAAGTTGATTCTAAGAGGAGAGAGATGTAGTGCTCACTTCACTTTGACACCTTTTTGATACTAATTTTGATACGAGTTGATCACAATATGAACATTATTATGTTTTGATTTATTATGATGTTAGACATTTGATCATGGATTATTGTTGATCTTGATTTGGTTGTAATGAATGATGATTATTAAAGACACTTATATGTGGATGAGGATATGCTATTTGACATGGATGTTTTATGGATGTTGTTCGGACATGTGATTTTAGAGATTATGAGTAGATCTAGAAAATGAATATTATATGATGATGATATAGTTGTTGGGATGAATTGTATGTGATAATGTTAAATTACCTTGATATTGTTATGATTCACTTATTTAGATGATTTTGAGATTATAATTATATTCATTTTGGATGTTCTGATATGGCCACGAGGCCGAAGGAGGTATTTTTATTTTGTAGGTTAATATCACAACAAACATCGAGGGATCGGAGACCAAGCACAATGGAATTCTAGGTGAATTCAACAAGGTCACCATGGCAACTTGTTTTATTGTGTTGTGTGTTGTTTTTAGGGATTCCGTGTGGGGGATTACCTTTATATGTGACCATGGATATTGTATATTTTATTAATGTGATTAGTTTTGTATTATTGTTGCATGTATTTTATCGATAACGTGTCCCTTTCTTTTAATTAATAAAAATGTGGTAGATTAATGTGAGAAATTATATGGTTAAAATTTAAATAAGTCAAATAGGGATATGTGAAAGTAATAATGGAAGTTGTTGGCTCTTTGTATTAAATATGTAAGGGATGTGTAAGTTGTGTATGAGTTGTGTGTAAGTCAAGTTTTGGAGTATGAAACACTCCACCTCTATGGAAATTCGAATTTGTCCTTGGGGGCTGTTTTTGGAGGCTTTTGGGACAAGTAAAACTTATCGCATAACTCTCTATTTAATTTACCAACCATACTTATGGTTGGAGAGGATATTTTAGACTTTTATAATGTATTTTATTAATCATGTTACAAGTTTTGATTGCACTCTCTTACAGTTTATTTAATTTGGAGTCCTTTCGGGTGTGGGCTTTTGGAGTGTGCAAGTAATTTGTCATATTTTCACCAACCTCTTTATTGTGCTTGGGAGAATGAAATTTTGTCTTTTGTGTTGAAGTTGAGGATGTGTAAGGTGGCATCCTACATGGATCCACATCATCCTCTTATCTTCCCTCTTCCATAAAAGTCAAACTCTTTTCTTGTTTTGGGTTGTTGAATCTTTGGAAAACTTCATCTGGGCGCATTTTTCTTGTGTTTGGAGCTCTTACTTTTGGAAGGAGTTTTGGAGAAAATTTGCATGCTTGGAGATTGCTGTTTTGGGACTATATTTTGGGAATTGAAGATTTTTGTTTGGAAACAAAAGATACCATGGAGAGGTAGGAGTTTATCCTTTCTTTCATGCTGTTATTTTATTTTTGTGTTGTGTGAATGGTGAATGTTGTTATGCTTTGTTTGGTTGTATGGGTAGACTTCCATAGGAATGGTGTAGGAGAAGGCTATGAGGAATCCATATGGGGGGGCATAAGGGAATGCCATTGAAATCATAATTTTATGGAGGAGTTTGGGTTTAGGATCCACCATGGAAAATAAATAGCTTACATTTCTTACTTTGTGGGGGCATAATGAGGGATTTGTGGGGGCATAAGGATATGTGTGAGATGAATTATTTTTACGGTTTGTTATATGTGGATGCCCAATTCCCATTGGGAGGAATAAGTAGCTTCCCCTATAAACCTTGCTCATTTCGCTTGCATGATCAATCCTTAGTTTTGTTTTGATTATTTTCAATTGTTGTTGTAAACTGTTGTTTTTGTGTGGAGTGTGTTTTATATTGAATTATGCATGTTGAAAGAATGTTGTGTGATGTGGAATCCTATTATTGTATGGGTTGAATCAAAACTCTTATTGTATTTTAGTTGGGGCTCGGGGCCAATGATGAAGGAAGGATTCTCCTTTCATTGGATGCCTTGGTTGGGTGGAGTGAATTGCCTTTCCCCATTTTTGTTGTGATCAAATTCAAAATGGAGGAAACTTGCATGTTGCTGTTCTAAAGAAGAAAGAAAATAGTTTTGCTAGCCCTTGTGAAATATACTTCATTTATAACCTTTCCCACTTTATGTGGATGAAATTTTAATATGTATTTTGTGAAGAAAAGATATTTGTAATTGATTATGAAAGTTTATATTCAAAATATGAAAGATATTTACATTGCACTCTGTACATTGGAAAGAAATAAATCAAAATCTATTTGTTTCTTTCAAACATTTAAAGATGTAAAGTTTTATAATTGAAGTCAATACAGGATTGCAAGATCTTCAATCATTTGCATTGTTGTGATTGGAATCTCTTTTTAGAAAATGGAAAAAGAAGAAATACGTATGTAGGAATTATATTACTTGTCTCTTTTGGAAATATATTAAATTGGAAATCAGACTTTACAATTTAGCTTTTAAATGAATTGGTTATGAGTAACCAAATGCCTTAGACTAGATTAGAAATGAAATGCCACAATTGAATGATAAAATTGATATACAGATTTAAAAGAAATAGATCTCTATTGTAAATTTAAAACTAGTATTTTTTTAATTAAAATGTACGATTAGGGCTCGCACATTATAATCATCTTGGAAATGTTAAAATTTAGCATGTTGTATTATTAAGGAACTCAAATTGACAAATAACACTTAAGAAAACAATTTAAACATTGCAAAATCGAGCCCAATCCCTTCCACAACCGTTTTCTTTCAATTGTTGGAAAAATTCAAATTGGAACCAACTGAGAAAATTTACCTTCCTAAATCATTATAAATCCTTACTAGAATAATCCTCTATGTCTGTTTGGCATGTTGAGTGAAGAAGGAGATCAAATGAAACAAAAAATTATAAGTCAAAATTACAGTTTGTTATTTAAAATCCTCTGATTGTTTTCATAAAATTTACCCCTTAAACTTCATCAAAATGTAAAAGTTATGATTCCTGTGCAAAGAGGGCATTGAGATATTTCCATAAAGTCCTTGTTTTCCCAAAACTAATATTTCTATAAAAAGTTATGGCACTTTGAAGTTTTCTACCTTGGCGGGAAAATTTTGGAAAATTTTCCCTAGCGGGCCCATTGCACGAAAATTTCCGTTAAAAATCCTAAGAAATTTATTTTAAAAATTTACTTGGGAAAATTTGTGAACTTTTCTCTGTCACTTGCAGCTAATCGGAAGCTACCACATGTCCTCACGGGGCAATGGCGGAGGCACGACATCATTTTATCCCTTTGGCATTTTTAAAAATTTGGAAAGTTTGTACTTTCTCTCCCGTCTGCCCATGCCAATCACAAAGCTGCCACGTGGCAAAGCATGGGGGTGATAGCGGAGAGGACGAAACCCACACAACCTTTTGTTTTTGAAATTTTTGTTTGGTAAAATTTTCCTTAAACCCTCCGCAGCCCAACATTCCCACCCTTCTTTGGAGAAGGTCCTTCGCAAACGTGCGGATCTACACGCCTAACTTTCCCCTTATCTCCCCCTTCGGCAAAATTCATCAATTATCTCTCGCCACCTACCTCTCCCTCTCCTTCATCCCCGCAATGGCCGGTTGAGCACCACATGTCCCTGGAAGACCGGTGGGCATGCGAGTGCACATTGGAATTTTTCCCCTTCGGCAAAGTCTCCGCTAAACCTCCGCCGCTCCGCCCTCTTTCTCCTTTTCTCTCGGTGATGAATCAGAGGCCGCCACGTGTCCCTGGAGGACCCATGGAGGTGTGGGAGAGATTTTGACTTTGCAGACCTACGTGGAGAAAATTTTCTAACACTACCCCATGACCTGCCGACCCAAAATTGCTTTCCTTCCCGCTCGACACGTGGCCCCCTAAGGGAAAAATTTGACCCCTAAAGTTTGCTGTCCATATACGGAGTTCTATAAGGATTTAGGACTCATTTATATCGTTGGAAAGGTGAGAAAATTTTCTATCTAATGGGAATGATATATGGAAATTTTGAATGTGTTAAGTGTGAGAAAAACTAAGTTGAAACTATGAACCTATTAGAGAGTGGGTATGATGATATTTTACCCCCTTAGCCTAACTAAAACTTCTAACCCCAAAAAAACATTAGACCTTGTGACCTCTCGATAATTGTTAATAAATGAAAACTATGTTCTTGTAATTTTAGACTTGTTCTAGAACCCGATGGTGTCAATTGTTGTCTTGCAACCTAGTTGTAGGCACTTCTAATAAAAAAAAAAAAATTATTGAATAATTTTCTGACTAATCCTAGGTTGTTTATTGGGTCTCAAGTGGGTTGTTTTAATGGGCATCATATGCATCATGAAATCTATTTACTGAGATGTCTTAAAATACCTTACGAGAAACGAAAAGGGAAACTTACACCATGGGATCTTCTCTCCATACTTCATGTGGAAGCACCCCAAGCTGAAATGTTGGTAGATTGTAAATTCAACCTCCCCATTCAACACCTTGGGTAACTGCGCACGAAATGTGCCATTCTCCCTCAATTTCCCTATGCGGTCTCCGAGAACCACTTTTTAAGTGGTCCTTTTATTTTGGAAACATTTTTGTGTAGTGTGTACTTAGCATATATTTTAACTAGGAGTTGTTATCCAATGGAAACTCCCTATATATTTTCCCAGGACCATTTGGTACCCCAACTTTCTTGAAAAAAATTATAACAATATTGTGCTCAAGGTTATCTTCTCACCTTTATCTTCTTGGTTCCATGCCTCATTCATCAAGCTCTTTTGCAATGTATCCAACGATGTTGTAGTATTTATTTTTGACCATTTTGTGCACTATATGCAACAACGCATATTCACCTCATTCCACCACTCGGTGACCCCTAGCTTACTCCTTGCTAAACATACTGTAACTCTAGTGAACATGTCGGGATATTAGTGACCTTAAAGGCTTGGTCCCCTTCTTATACTGATATAGGGATTCTATGGAATCAATTCCCCTATCATCTGTTAAGTCTTAAGAAATTTCTAAAGTGTGTTCATGCAGCCTAGTAACTTTCCCAATCAATTTGGAATTTATCCTCATTCTCCTCCCTGTAAAATAGAAATAATCTTCATATACCCATGACATTAGCCACTGGTACAATTGCTCATGTTTTCTAAAGCAGGAAACTCTAAGATCTACATTATACCCACGCTCTCAAGCAGTTTCTTCACCAAGGAACCGAAAACCCAAGTGTTGTCCACCGGTTTCTGTTAGTTCTTCTATATACTTTTTATGTGATGTCCTTCATACATTTTATAGTGCAATGGTTAATCTTTGAAACCCTACACTATGTAACTTTTTTTGTCCATGGCCGGCCTTCACTTTGAATCCTTCTAGATATAGCAATTCCATCAACCAATCCTCTTCTCGATCGTCAACCTCTTTCGCTACTACTAGAGCTTTTCATGGTGTCATTTCTCCTTTTTATTTTACAAGTGTGTGGTAAAAAACCTAGCTACGAAATGAAAACCCTAGTCTCCCTTCCATCATGTGAACACACCACTCCTTGAATTCTAATTCCGTAACCAGTGTACTCAACATTATGCTTCACAATGTGACCAAATTACTCAATCTGTAGTTTTCTCTTTATCTCCAACTCTTCTTCACACTTTACAATTTCTTCTCATGTTTGCAAGGTAGAAAATGACATTGAGAATGTAGAATTTAAACCAAGTTTCAAAAATTCCTTAAGGTGCATTGGTTGGGACGTACATGGCTTTAATTCATCTTGAGTATGTTGTGCACCTAGTTATCCCAAACTTCAATTTCTCATGCCTCAAACTTTTTCACCTTAGTCATAATTTCTTGTCACGCCACTACTTATTTGTCATAGATCTCCTCTACTGTGCTTCCTTTAGCCAAATTATTTGATCTAATATGACCCAACATATGTAGTCTCTAATTTTTAGCCTCAAATTATACTTTGAGCGCCCAATGCTTTACGTGTGGTCTTAATTATTTTAAAAATTCTTTGGAAGTCCTCAACATTACCCCACGCAAAAGTACATTGCCATACGGTAATGGGAATTATTTCTAATGTCGCATATGATAAAGAATAAGCAATGAAAGCATGAGAAAAATGAACCAAAATCTAAACAAAAGTACATTTCTTCCTCCAAAAATTCTTTGGAAGTTCTCAACATTACCCAACGCAAAATTACATTGTCACCCCGAGTAATGGGAATTGTTTCTGATGTCACCAATGATAAAGAATAAGTAATGAACGCATGAAAAAAATGAACCAAAATCTAAAGAAAAGTACAAAATTAATTTAAACCAAGTTTCAAAAATTCCTTAAGGTGCATTGGCTGGGAGCGTACATGGCTTTAATTCCTCTTGAGCATGTTGCGCACCTTACTATCCCAAACTTCAATTTATCATGCCTCAAAATTTTTCACCTCAGTCATAATTTCTTGGCACGACACTACTTATCTATCACATATCTCCTCTACCTATGCATCCTTTAGCTGAATTAGTTTATCTAATATGACCCAACATATGTAGTCTCTAATTTTTCAGCCTCCCTTGAATTATACTGAGTGCTTAATGCTTTACGCGTGGTCTTAATTATTCTAACAATTCTTCAGAAGTTCTCATGAATTTCAAAACATTTTTCCTTGATTTTATCTCTTTTCTATACCTCCTTTATCCACCCCACATTAAGGGTATGTGCAGTCCTCTTTACATATAAAGACTTTAGATTGTGATAAACTTCTAGCGTACAAATGCGCTTATTACAAAAAACACTGAACTAAATTGAAAAATCATAGCGACAAAGAAGGAAATACATTAAATGAAATTAAATAAAGGAAATATAATCTAAATGGTGATAGTTCCTTATTGAAAACACCAAGAAGACTTATTTATAGTAGGGCTTCAGCCTACTCCACTACCATTGAAGTAACCGGGTAAATTTGTTCCATCAATTACCTCTAACTAGAAAGCACTTGATTCAAGTATGTGAGTGATAACATATGGTCCCAACCAATGCACCATAAGCTTACTTGGGTGACACATAAACTTTGAATCATAAAGAAGTATTGTTGTCCAAAATAAGCTCATGCTTAAGTTTGATCAATTAACACCATTTTCCCCCTTTCAATGATTCAATCTGACTTTTACATATTTTAATTGCTTAATGATTCCCAAAAGTATCTTCATCAGATAGGAAATTTCTTCCCCTTTCCGAAAATATAAATAAGTCCTTCTAACTCTTCATATTTTGCAAGTTACGGGCCTGGGGAATTTTTTTAAATTTTCCAATTTCGGGCTTGGGGGCTCGAGGGGGATTTTTTTCAAATTTTCCAATTTCAGGCTTGGGGGCCTGGGGATTTTTGCAAATTTTCTAATTTCAGGCTTGGGGGCCTAGGGGGATTTTTAAAGTTTTTGCAATTTTTGGCTTGGGGGCCTGAGGGTTTTTTTTTGCAAATTTTCCAATTTCAGGCTTGGGGCCCATTTTGCAAATTTGCATTTTCACCATTTCTTGTGCAGATTAATGCAAATTTTCAAATGGGCATAACTTTTGACCCGATGCTCGAAATTCAACAAAATTTATGTCATTGGAAATGTCTCGACATCCTCTACATCAGGAAACTTGAAATTTTAATTTTGGCAGGGTTAGGTGGGTGAAAAATAGGAAAACGTACTTAGCTCCAAAAAGTGTAGTTCTAGGCATCCCAATCACCGATTTTAATACAGTATGGTCTGATTTCTTCTCTAGCAAGCTAGAGTACATTGGGGAATGGATTTTCAGAGGTGCCCATGAATTTTCTAGATCATTTAATGAATTTTGTTGGTGGGTGGGAGAAAAAATCTGAGTTTCTCTTCTTTCTCTCTTCCCTCCACAATTCTATATATTGAAAACACTTCTCATTTGAGAGGGGGATATTCTGGGATGTGGGGAAACTCTATAAAAAAATTCTCAACACCATTGAGCTGTAAACACTCTCATGGGCTCTGTAAATGAAATTGTGCCTTTATTCTACAAATGTAATGGACTGTGTATATTCATGGAACAATAAAATTTGTGTTTGTGGTGTTATCTCAACCGTTGCATTTATTTTATCGCATGACCTTACCTCTCTAATTCTATTGTTATATTTTTTGAATACTTCCTTTCATTTATAGGTTTATGATGTTGTGTTTCATGGATATTTGTTGGTGAATGTAGATTTGGGACTGTGTCACAGCTGTCTGGCCTCTTCCAACTGCATTTTTCTTCTCTACTCTCCCTCAGTAGGATATTCCAGTCCTTTTCTTGGTGCTATCACCTCTTTAGCTTAGGATTTCATTTATTTTTACATCTTCTTAACCCTGTCTCCTTGGAAAGTTAGAGTAGATTTTAGAGTAGATCCTCTGCAAATTGTATGTGTGCACTTGAATAGAGGAATAAGAACCGGCCTTCATCCAAAGAGATCTCTCGATTGCAAAGTCCCACACTTTGGGAGAAGCTCCATGTTATGCAATCACACTGGGAGTCTCAACCCATCGAGTTGTAGACATTCAAGGGTGCTGTGATTATGCATCAATAGTTCTTGCATGCCTGGTGGGACAAGAGGTCTTCTTTTAGTTACAAAAAGATTGATGTGCACTTGTTGTAAGTCTTCGTCTTGTGAGAAGATTTGAATTGCACATCTGGCGACTCTAAGAGAGGTAGAATCCACTAGTTTCAGTAGTCCAAGCTTGGCAGATTCATGAGAAGAATCCAAACAAGGTCAAGAACTAGAGAAGAGGGACTATTTATCTATTTGTATTTATCCCTAGAAAGAGAAAGGAGAGGAAGAAGAGCTCAAAGGTCTCCATCTCCACCAAATAGAACTTTGTCAACACCTCCACCTAGTAGGCCTTTCATTCAATCAACTAGATTTCTTCGACCAATCAGGATGGCACAACCAAATCCTTATGTCAACTTCACTTGGTAGTAGCCCACTTGCTCTCAATGCATAAAATCCAGTTCTAGTTGCAACATTGAAGAACATTCCATATTTCACTGGAGAGAACCAAACAACTTCGATTGACCACATCCAAGACATTGCAAATGTCTGTGCAATCCATGAAATTACTAAAATGGACATTGCTATTAAATTATTGGCATCTTCATTCAAAGGAAAATCTTTGTAATGGTTCAGAAGCCTAACAATAGGGTCTATCCAGAATTGGGACCATTTGTGCACAACTCTTCACAATCAATTTGGAGAAAAGGGGGATAATTTGTCTTTGTTGGAATAATTGAAAACTATTAAGAGGGATCCTAATGAACAATTGATGGATTTCAACTTCATATTTCAGAGGACATGGGATAGGATTCCAATGGCCGTGAGACCAATAGCTGAAGGTGCTTTCCTATACTTTCTTAAAGCTTTAAATTCGATATTTCTATGATGATTTAATCCATGGGAGGTATAACTTTACCCGTGGCCTATAACATTGCTATTAGAGCTGAAAATTTCTTGATCCAAGATGGTAAACTCACACCTAGGCCACCTATGCCTCTATACCCAGAATTAGGAGCTCTAAGCACTAGTCAAGCACCCACATTAGCTCCCATTCCTGCTCTAAGAAATCAAAATTCAACTAAATCTTCTACTTCATCTTCTAGTACCTCAAATGAGCTCCAAGAAGTCATGAAGCAACTGCAAAATTTGGGTAATGAGTTGGTGACACTTAAGAGGCAGCAAGATCAAAATTTTAGACCTCCATATTAGCCTCAAACTCAACCCAATAGACCTCCATATCAACCTAACAGGCCACCCTTTCAAGCTGTAAATCAGAACCAAGTCAGGCCTCCTACTAATAGACCATTCCAGCCTTACAATCCTAATACTGCATCCACATCTAGAGCCTTGGTACCAGTGTAAAATATCACGGGTCAAGAATATGACTGGTGTTTTCCATGCAATCAACCCCATAACCAGTCAATGTGTTTCAATGGTGCTTTGAATAAAGAAATTATGGTGACAAAAATGGCATGGAACAAGAGGCAAGCCAAGAAGGAAATCAATAGTAGGAAGCAACTCAGAAAGAGGCACCTCTAGATGAGACCACACTTGTCAATTAGTAGGCTAAAGATTTATGTGGTATAAATCAAACACCTTCTCAAAGTGTAGCAACCAATACATGGTCCAAGAAAAGGAATATTAGAGAAGGACAATCATCAAATTCAAGTGATCCACAACCCTCTACAACTCTACAAGGTATGGGTAATCAAAGTGCAGCTCTTAATGTGTAAGGTCATCCCAAGCCACCTTCTAGACCAGATCAAGTACCGGTTACAACAGTACATGTTCCAGAAAAGAATGTGCAAGGCAAGGGGCAACAGAGAGATAGCTCATATCCATTAAACATCATTGAGAAGATGAAGAAAATGAATGTAAACATCTCAATGTGGGAATCATTGGCTATCCCAGGATAAAGAGACCTATTGCAAGCTGCTATGGAAAATTGGTCAGCATCAAATCAGCCACCTAATCAATAAGAAAAGGTGCTTACCAATGCAGCTCAGTAAAGAGAAAATCAAGGAAGCCACCAAGGTAAGAATTTGAAGCCACCACCATTCTATATCTCATTGATCATAGGAGATAAGTTGGTACATAATTGCATGATTGATTTAGGAGCAAGTAGCTCAGTTATGCCAAAATAAATACTTGATCAATTGGGCCTTCAATATGAAGTCATCTCTAAAGGTGTGGTGCAATTGGATGGGAAAGTAGTAACAATAGTTGGATTAATCAAAGATTTGAGCCTCACATTACATGCATGTCCTAATGCGACCATTTTTGCAAGATGTATCAGTCATAGACTGTAACCACTCTTTACATTGTGCTTGTCAAGAGACTTCACTACTAAAATTAGAGGCTATTTTTCTATTGATTGGTCACACATGCTATTCAGAACAAGATACGAGCTAAGGATATAATTATATTTGAGCCCATTGCAAAATTCCACATAGAACCTCTTACACCGAGTCTAATCAATTCAAACTATTCAAATTTTGAGCACTTATGAAGCAAATACTAAGGTTGGATGCATTCCGAATTAACTCTTGATGAATGGGTAAAAAAAATACATGCTTTTGACCCTTATAAAGAAATGGAAGAATTTGAGTTAGGAGTCTATTGTTTGCATGAAGAGAATCAACCTCTCCCTAGCATCACCAAGCTAGATCACAAGGATGATAATGAGGTATGACAGTTATTATTTGATGGCTCAAGAAGTAGACAAGGTGCAGGAGGAGGAGCTATGGTAGTTTGGAGCTATGCTAGTTTCACCCCAGGGTACCAAATATTACTCAACTTTTTGTTTCCAGTTTTATTTTTCAAACAACACACTGAGTATGAAGCCTTAATTCATGGATTGCATTGGGAAAGAAAGAGAAGTATAAAAAATTACAAGTATTTGGTGATAGTGAGCTGATTGTGAATCAAGTTAGAGGACAAAATGCTGCTAAGAACGATCTGTTGAAGAACTAAAAAAATAGGGTATGGGATCTCATTGAATATTTTGAAGCTTTTAGCATCAATTCCATCCCAAGGAAGAAGAATGAAGTAAAGTAAACTGATTGACAACAATTGGGGTAGCATTTGATGTTGTAGAAAGTATCAAAAGTGAGAAATCTCAGCCTCATATCAAGGTGGTTGTAAGACCAACTGTTCCAGATAACAACACAAGTTGGCAAGTCTTCGAGAATGATCAACAAATTTTCAAATTTTTACAAGAAGAAGTTGAGTTCTCCGCCAAAAACTAAGAAAAATTGGAGCAGCGGTATGGTGACCAAGTGGTGTAACTGAGAACTAACAAATTACCAAAAGGTGTTATAACTTTGGATTCAATATTCAACCCAAATGATCAATTCCAGAAGGATAAGGTAAACATCTAGGTAAAGGGTGAAGATTCAGAGCCCATTTCAGTAGATGAAGGCAAGACGTTGCAAATTGGAAAAGTACCCCACAAGAAAATCTGAATTTGTTTAACTTTGTCAAGAATTTCTAGATGTATTTTCTTGGAATTACAAGGATTTAAGAGGTTTCAATCCAAAGTTGGCATAACATACTATTGAACTAGATCCGGGATCTAAACCTATTAGACAAAAGCAAAGGCCGATGAATCCTCACATTGAACCTCTCATGAGGAAGGAGTTGAACAAGTTGATTGAGGCTAGCATCATATTCCCTATCAAACATTCAAGTTGGGTTGCAAACTTGGTGTTGGTGAGGAAAAGAAATGGAGAAATCAGATTGTGTGTAGAATTTTGTGATCTAAATAGAGCATCACTCAAGGATCACTACCCACTTCCTTCAATGGAACAAATCTTGTAGGTTGTAGCTAGTTCTGAAAGGTTTTCATTATTAGATGGCTACTCAGGCTATAATCAGATAATGGTGAAAGAAGAAGATCAGTTCAAGACAACCTTCACTATGAAATGGGGTACATATGCTTACAAGAAGATGCCATTTGGATTGTCAAATGTTGGGGAAACATTTCAACGAGCCATGGATATGGAATTCAAAGGCTTAATCAACAAGATAGTGTTGGTGTATCTAGATGATATCACCGTCTTCTCAAAGAATGCAGCAGACCACCTCTTTCACCTCAAGAAAGTATTTCAAAGATGTAGAAGATTTGGAGTGTCATTGAATCCAAAGAAGTGTGTATTCTTGGCACACAAGGGAAAATTTTTGGGCCATATTATCTCAAGAGAAGGGTTAAAAATTGATCCTGAGAGATTTGAATCCATCCAAAAACTTCCATTACCACACCACAATAAATCTCTCCAAAGATTCTTGGGAAGGATAAATTTTTCTGTAGATTTGTGCCTAATTTTTCCACTCTTGTGAAGCCTTTAACAATGATGTTGAAGAAGATTCTTGCATTTAAATGGATAGTAGAAGGAAAAGAGAGTTTTGAGGCTATCAAGCATGCAATATCATAGGATCCAACTCTTATCAACCTAGACTTCTCAAAGGACTTCATGTTGTATGCTTTTGGAGGATCAAGACACAATCTCAACTATCTTGGTACAACTGAATAGAGAAGGATCAGAACAACCCATAGCATTCTTTAGTCAGAGCCTGGAAGATTATGAAGTAAGGTATTCTTTTATTGAAAAGCATGTCCTTGCTGTCATTAGGAGTTTGAAGAAGTTCAGAAACTTGGTCTCGAACAAAAGGATTCAACTACTAATATCTCATGATGGTGTTAAGGACTTTCTCCTAAACAAGGACTTGAATGAGAAGAGAGCAATTTGGATCACCTGTGTAATGGAGTATGATATTGAAATCAAGGTGACCAAGCTGGTTCATGGCAAAGGTTTGTGTGAGAAGATCACTTCCAAACAACATGATGAATCAAAAGGAGAAGAAGAGGTTGTCCTACTACTGCAGAATGATCAAGAACAACCAGCTAATGATGCACCCATTCCATGTTGGACTCAAGACTTAGTGCATTATCTCCAAATAGGTTTTTGCCCTCCATAAATAAGCAAAGCAAAGAGGAGATACTTTAGATTGCAAGCCATTCCATATGTGCTTATTGATGGTGTCTTGTTCAAGAAAGACATCAATAGTGTTCTGTTGAGATGCATTGAAACATGTCAAGTTGGGAAGATATTACATGAGTTCCATGAGGACACTTTTCTCCACACGTAAAGATCTCAAAATCATGAAGGTTGGTTACTATTGGCCTATGGTGTTTAGTGATTGCTACTCATGGATCAAGAAATGCAAGAAGTGTGCATTCTTCATAAGGAAAGAAAGGTTAGCATCCCCGCCCTTCATCCAATTTTAGTAGATCATCCATTCATCCAATGGATGGCAACATACTATTTCACCAAGTGGACTGAAGCAGTGGCACTTAAGGAGGAAAATGAATCTAATATCTTGGATTTCTATGAAGGGATAGTCACTAGGTTTGGATTCCCTGCCACTATCATATTAGATAATGCATTGGCATTTCTTGGTACAAAGATCACTGAATGGGCTGTCAAGAATGGTGTATACCTTAGCACTTCATCAAACTATTACCCTCAAGGTAATGGCCAAGAAGAGTCCACAAACAAAAACTTACTAAGAATCATCAGAAGGAATCTTGATGAGAATCAGAGAACTTGGCACACAAAGCTCAAATCAGCTCTATGGGCTGATAGGATCACACCCAAGAGGTCTATAGAAGCTCTCCATTCAAGCTTGTATACGGAAAAGAAGTAGTTCTACCTATATCACTTGAGTTTCTGGCATTAGAACTCATGAAACAGTTGGAACTAGCTGAATTTGGACCCATGGAAATCAGGTATGCAAAGCTAATGGAACTAGAAGAAGCAAGAGAACATGCAATGTAGACTATGGAGAAGGATCAAGCATTGATCAAAAAGAGCTTTGACAAGAAAGCTAAGGCCAGGACATTCCAAGTTGGAGACTTGGTACTGAAGTGGGATGTTGATCGTGCAAAGCCAGAAAGCATTCCAAGTTCGATGCCATATGGAGTGGCCCATACATGATCACCAAATGCAAAGGTAGAAATGCCTTCTAGATGGCTAAATTGGATGGTGAAGAATTACATATTCCAATCAATGGGATCTATCTCAAACAGTGCTACTAAAAGGAGAATTTCTCACCTTTGTACATATTAGTCTAGGATTTCCAATTTCTCCAAGTGCTTGTGCACATTGTTACTATTGTTAGAATAGGTTTCATTTCCCTAAGTGTTGGTGCACATGCTCTATTGCTTCTGGTGTATGCTTGTATATAGTTCATCTCACTCCGGAAGACACTTGCAGCCACAAGAGAATCAAATCAGCAGAGTATCCATATCGGAGTAGGTTTGGATGTTTTCATTGCACTCCAACAGATCAGATTTGTAGAAGATCAATGAGGGAAAAGCTTCCAAGTTTCAGGAAATTTTCTACTCTCACAAACCTCGACTTCAAGGTCTTCTTACAAAGGATGAGAGTGCAAGCAAGTGGAAGGCAATCCCAGGATCGATATGAGACTACCAGAAGACTCCATGCCTAATGGATTACTATAGGTATCTAGCCATATTTCATTTGACAAGAATATAACCCTACTAAGTCACCAAATTGTTGTCCAAAATAAGCTCATGCTTAATTTTGGTCAACTAACACCATTTTCCCCCCTTTTAGTGCTTCAATATGATTTTTACATATTTTAATTACTTAATGATTCTGAAAGCATCTTCATCAGATAGGAAATTTCTTCCCCTTTCTGAAAATATAAAGAAGTCCTTCTAACTCTTCATATTTTGCAAGTTACATTCCCTGGGGTTTTTTTTTTTTAAATTTCCAATTTCAGGCTTGGGGGTTCATTTTGCAAATTTGTATTTTCACCATTTCTTGTGTGGATTAATGCAAATTTTCAAATGGGCATAACTTTTGACCCGGTGCTCAAAATTCAACAAAATTTATATCGTTGGAAAGGTATCGACATCCTCTATGGCATGGAAACTTGAAATTTTAATTTTAGTATGCCTATGTGGGTTAAAAATAGGAAAATGTGCTCAGCTCCAAAAAGTATAGTTCTAGCCATCCCAATCACCGATTTTAATATAGTATGATCTAATTTTTTTCTCCAGTAAGCAATAGCACATTGGGAATGGATTTTTAGAGGTTCCCATGACTTTTATAGATCATTTAATGAATGTTGTTGGTGGGTGGGAGAAAAATCCGAGTTTCTCTTCTTTCTCTCTTCCCTCCACAATTCTATATATTGTAAACACTTCTCATTTGAGAGGGGGATATTCTAGGATGTGGGAAACTCGTTAAAAAAATTCTCAACACCATTGAGCTGAAAACCCTCTCATGGGATTTGTAAATGAAATTGTGCCTTTATTCTACAAATGTAATGGACTGTGTATATTCATGGAACAATAAAATTTGTGTTTGTGGTGTTATCTCAACCCTTGCATTTATTTTATTGTACTCCCTTTCCTCTCTATTATTGTTGTTCTATTTTTGTGCATACTTCCTTTCATTTATAGGTTTATGATGTTGTGTTTCATGGAGATTTGTTGGTGAATGTAGATTTGGGACTGTGTCACAGCTGTTTGGCCTCTTCCAACTACATTTTTCTTCTCTACTCTCCCTCAGTAGGATATTCCAGTCCTTTTCTTGGTGATATCACCTCTTTAGCTTATACTTTCATTTCTTTTTGCATATTCTTAACCCTATCTCCTTGGAAAGTTAGACTATATTTTAGATTAGATCCTCTGCAAATTATATGTGTGCACCTAAATAGAGGAATATGAATTGATCTTCATCTAGAGAGCTCTACTGATTGAAAAGTCTCACAGTTCGGGATAAGCTTCATGTTATGCCATCACACTAGGAGTATCAACCCATCAAGTTGTAGAAATTAAAGGGTGTTGTGATTATGCATCAACAAGTACTATCTACCTAACCTCAAGCTTCTTGTCCCCGATGTGTCTATCATGCCATGCCTTCGCCTAGCCTTTTCTTAATTTTGACTCCAATGTGCTATGGTGCATCTCTCATATAGATGTATTAACTTGTTAATTATTTCTTCCAATGCTTTCTCATCAGCCTAGATCTCCCACATGCATAACACTCAAACAAGGTAACATGAATTCCATGGGAAGAAATGCTTCGTGCAAGCACCAACCGAAAGGGTGTGGCCTTATTTAACCTTTTTAGGTTGTTCTATATGTCCAAAGTATATCAAGAACTTTATCATCCCAATCTTTCCTTCCAACATCACAAATAAGGTCAGTTCAATAGCTTGTTGAAGGCCTCACAGTTCATTTTCTTGAGGGTGATAAGGTGTGGTTTTGTGGTTCGTGACCATGAATTCATCCAATAATATCCTGATTGTCTCATTCAAGAAGTGTGTGCCCCTATCACTTGTTAGAATCAATGGACATCCATACCTAGTAAGAATATTTTCCCATAAGAACCTTGATGTTGTAGCCGATGATATATAATCCTTTTAGGTCTTTGCTTCTTCCCATATTATAAGATAACCTATACAAGTGATGATATATTGTGATTCGGTTCTATGCGTGGCTAGGGAAATAAGACCCACAAAGTCTATTGCCCATTTTTAAAACAATTTTTTTCTAGTAATAGGCCTAAAATGCATTTAATCTCTTTGCCTAGGTTTTTCAAGCTACCGCAAAGTGATCACACACCTTAATAATCATCAGACAGGTCTCCCACCATAAATCAATGAGTAGAATGTTTCATGTGGTTGTGTCTCCTATATAGTGCCCATCTGAAATACCACCATGAGCCTCTTCCATGATATCCATGAGCTCATGTTCCAGTACACACCGACACAATACTTCATCTCGACCTAGTTTTTATTAGTCACCACTAATCAACATGAAATATGTGATGTGAATTTAAAGTTGTTTCTTCTCTAAGGCCTTCTAGCATCATTCCTATGTGTAAAAAGACAACAATATCCTCCAATTCTGAAGATGTGAAGTTTAACCTATACACATGTGCATTTGACATTATATATTCAATTGTTTGCGCCTCCTCTCTTAATTGAATTCTTGATAAGTGTTATGGGCCTGAATTACTTTTACCTAGTTTTACCATGACTATAAAGTCAAATTCCTAGAATAACAACACCCATGAACATAACCACCCATGTAAAAGAGGCTTATTTACCAACTATTTCAATGCCATGTGATATGTATAAAACACAAAAGGTGTTTCTAACAAGTACTGTCTAAATTTATGCAGTGCATGGATCATCGACAAGGCCTTGCACTCGTAGTGTATAGTTATATTATGTAGAATTCAAATTTCTAATAAAAAAATAGATAGGATGATGTATAATACCTTCTCTAGGCTAAGCTAATACATCACCAATATCTATGCGAGAGGCATCCACATGCGATTGAAAAGGTAGATTCCATGAAGGTTCCTTTTAGTAACTCCTCCAAGGGTGTGATAATATTAGCATATCCTTTGATAAACTTTCTAGAATACCTGTGTGGCCCAAGAATCCACGCACCTCACTCTCTTCTTGGTAGGCTCCTCCAAGCCTACGATAACTACAACCATAGTGGATCTATTAACAAACCTTCCTTGTAGATGATATACCTTAGCAAGGTTCTAAAAGGTGTAGAAAATACACACTTCTTTATTTTTAAGGTTATTCTTAGCTATCTACACCTCTGAAACATTAAGCACAAGTTGTCACAATGATCCTTGAAAGGCCCATATATCGTCTAGTCATCTAAGTAAACTGTAAGAATTTGTGAATAAAATATTGAAATGCTTAAATAAGCGCAGAAAAAATACTACAGTGCATTCTTTACTCTAAAGGGCATCACTTTGTATAAAAAAATTTCCCATTCAATGGTGAAAGTTATGTTCTCTTGATCCTCCTTTGTAATCCTTACCGATGATACCAATAGAATCCATTTGTAAAAGAGAAGATTTCCCAACCCGCAAAGCCTTCTAATATTTCCTTAGTGAAATGCGTAGGAAAAGGATCAATCACACATGCAACATTCATTTCCCCGTGGTCCACATAAATCCTAATCGACCATCTCTCTTTATATTGATTATCATGGGGCTAACCCACTATGATTCTTCTAGGGACTTAATGATGCCGTATTTCAACATTTTTTCAATTTCTTCTTTAAATTTTATTTGTAGGTTAGGGTTCATCCTATAAGGTATCTTCCTAACCAGGCATGTACCTTCCTTTAGCTTAATCTTTATCTCACCTAAATATTCATGCACTTGCTTTAACTCATGGTAGCCCCTAGGAAATAAGTCTTAGAAATCACATAGTAACTCAATTATCTTAGCCACTTTAGAATTAGACCAAAAATCTCTAATTATGGCCTTCTTAGACTCAACATTCGTTCCAATGTTCACTTTCTTATTCTTCATAGGTTCATGATAGGAACACACCTTATTCGCACTTTCTAAAACCTCAAATGTACCTTCTAAATGATTAATGTAAAAAAATTCTACTTCTTCCCCATCCACTATGTAGACCATATTTCTTTTCTCCTTCTCAATTCAAGCATGCTTAAGTAGTGCGGCATCTTTCTAATCTACTTCATCAAAACATGCTCCTAAGTATGCCTCACCAAATAACTCTGAATGAGTTCTTCATCCTTTGCATTGTCTCGCATAGAGAAACACTCCATAACCCATAATTCCTCTTTCACTAGAGGTTTGGTGGAGAAGTAGTCAAAAGTATGTATCATTCATGTAGTCAAGTATTGCCAATTTCTATTCTTTCTATGCAGATCCGCATAAAGATACCAAGTGCATGCATAGTCGCGTAAAGTAAAACAAATTTTGTGTAAACATAGTGAAGGTGGTAAAGATTCCTTCCCCTCTATCCTGAGTTTCTCACACTTTTGAACGTGGTGCTGAACAATTTTCTTACCATCATATATGAAGATTTGAATAGGCGTATTGCTTTGAGGAACCGAGTTATTAGAGAAATTTTCACTTCACTCCATTCTATGAAATTATCCCTATGAACCATCCACTAATGCAATGTTATACCATGTAGGGTATATACTAATATATTTCTTCTATCCACTTGATCATTCCATTGTTACTTCATGGCACATAGGAATACCGCAAGGTATCCTTCTCCAGTGTTCTAGGGTACAGAGTTGTTACCTATCCTCCTACTACAACGAGGTTTTCCTCTTCGCAAAGATGAAATTCTTACTTTTCATCAAACCATATCATAGGTGTCATGTGCCCAATTATCATAATAAATACTTGTAGTATCACTAATAGATTGTGTATCTTCCCATTAGAGGATTCCTTTCTTATATGGCTCAAGTACTTATGGATCTCAAATGGTGTGCACATAAATTCGTTAAGGTCTTCCTCACTCAAAGGTTCAACATAAGGTGTAGATTTCCCATCTGTAAAAGGGATAATAACTCATTCTTCTTTGTTCTCAAAACTTATATACCCCTTGTTGAACCGTAGATCAACATTATTTTCATAACACTAAGGGTGCCCAAGTAGATCTGGGAAGTTGTCTACTTTTGCAAGTGCTAAAACCTCAAAGTCCCCAGTGAACTTGGCCCCTTGTATAGTAATGGATGCATCCTTTAAAACTCCTATTGGAGTGGCCTTAGTTTTATTTGTGATTAAAGTACATTAGAGGATGGCTAGAATGGAGTTCGGACCATCTACACACATGCATCTAAAGTAAGCACATTAACATTTGCACTTATGTTAATCAATATATTTCTTAGAAGCCACCCATCCACAACAATATTCAGAGTGATCACATTTTCATAATACAAACTATTAGGGGGAGATTAGCATGTAGGATCTACCGTCCATTCTCAATACCTATGCGCAGAGTGTTTCCCTTTAACCAATTCCCTAGTAATGGAATAATATTCTCTTGGTGCAACATCTTGTATACCTCTTTCAAATCATCAACATCTAAATGGACCGTCTCTGCTACCTTATTTTGTTCCAACTTCGTGAATGTTCCTTTAAACATTGTATTTCACCCTAAAGATTTTTGAGCACCTCTATGGTTTCCTAATAAACCTCCTTCTAATGTGTAGGATATGGGTATCTTGCATGTAAAACTTCCTCCTTAGTAATGGTAGGATTTTGTTACAACATTTCTCTAGCATGCACAACTTAAGCACATGTAGTAATCTTCACAGGTACTACCTTAGGTTCCAATGCCAACTTTGGCATCCATTGATTTTCCATTGCGCATTATATTTTAACCATCCCTACACCCTTGTTCTCATGTTTATGTTGCTTGCTAATATGCTCATATAATTCTAGGCACTCCTCATGGTTATGATCCTTTTAACAAAAAGAAAAAGTAACATCTTGAGGGCATTCACACCTATAATGGTCGGGAGATCTGCATGTATAACATATTCCACGAGGAAACTCACCTAGTCCACTACCATGACCTCATCCCCCGAATGCACCATGGTATCCTTGACCTCCACCACAAACTCCTTAAAATTTCCCTTCATTATGATCATAGTGGCCTTGAGTGTGATCAAAATCATGGTGCTCACTTTTACATTTATAGTTATCGATACTCTTTTCTATCAGACACCAATATCAATGGCATCATAGATCTAATCAATCAACCTGCAATCTTCAATATTGTGAGTTGTGGACTAGAAAATACTACAGTAGTAAGATACGTTCTTCCTTATCATGCATTGTAATAGTGGGAAATTACCGACATCATGATCTAAATGAAATATCTCGTATTCTAGCAATAATGAACACATTAACTTAGTAGGGAAAACTATCCTTAGTATTCCCTTCTACCTCATACTCTGTACAACAAATCCTACTGCACATCTCATGTGCTGAATTGGCTGATAGTTTCTCCAACTGATTTGCCATAGCTATAATCTAAGCTTCTAGGAATGGGATCACTCCAGTATCTATACTTCTGATTGCCTCAATGTGCAACACTACTTCAATCACTTTCCGTGTATTTGTATATGTATTATGTGATAGCGCCCTCTTAAAAGGTGTGATCAAGCCTCCAACAAACCACTATGCATGTTGGATTGCATGGATATCATATGAAAGTTTAGACAAAATAATTTTAAAATGGGCATCATATTCCCAAACACTCTCAAAAGTAGTTCCCTCGCTAAATATCCTTAAGCACGCTTATACTCTTTAGCTTGAATTCAGGATATAAAATTCCTTATGGAAAGCATCTCGTAACACTATATAATTGATGCAAGTTTGATCAGTGGTCAAACATCTTGTACCAATTGTGTGTACCTCTATGTAATGTAGTTACAAACTGAATTTCCTTGTGCTCAGAGGCCATGATCCCTTTTGTGTGCCACAATATCTCACACATGTGCACATGCTCAGCAACATATTCTATTCCCCTATACTCTAGAAGATGAAGTGAAATCTCCATGTAAATATTATGGGGTTGGTGAGGACCATGCCCACCTGATCTAGAACCTCCTATGTTACCTCTACCTCCAAACCCACTAGATCCACTAGAACTAGAGCCACCTATGCCCCCTGATCCTCCACCTGTAGTAGGAAGTGAATGAGAGGATGCACTACCATGTGTCCCAATAATGGTACTAAAATGAACTCCTACAGTCTATGAGGTGGTACTACTCCCAAAAGTGAGTCCAAAATTTTGTGCGCTTGAGTTCTGTGACCGATGACATGCCTAAAAAGGTACCTCCAAATAATAAAGAAGACATCTTTCCAGCCAAAGATATACTTTCTATTTAATTCACTCATGTTATTCTACTACCCAATCTAACTTACTGACTACTAATTGTACTAGAAACTAGAAAACTAAGCGCAAGGGCTAGGTTGCAAGGTAGATTCATATGCGCACCTGCGGCCCATGTTTTCCCTACTAGCATGCTCTCGTAAGAGACCAATGAAGGTTCCCTATCATGCTTTCCCAAATGTGGGAGTTCCAGATGTTATGGCTACACTTCCTTTGTGTGAGCTCTAAATACTTCATGATCCATCTCTCTCCTCAATTCCATCCATTCTACAATCTCATGTTGCTTCTATAACTCCCTCTCGAATGCCTCGGTGTAATTAAGAAACCTTTCTTCTCTTTTCCTCTCTTCCACTAGGTCTGCCATCCTTCACCAAATCTTCTCCTACCCCCACAAGTGGAGGGTTTAGCTAGCCATTAGCTTTTCTTACAAATTTAGGGTTACCAATAAGATCTTAATAGCTAGTGGAATGCCTTGAAGATAGGTTCCCATGGGATAACATAAAAGTGGAGCTTAGCTACCTCCGGGAAAGAATAAGTGGAAATTGAGTACTCGAAAATATAGCTATTCAGAACACCATGAAACCAAGTGTCCACAGGGTGTGTCCAAATCAAATCAGCATCATAGAGGGCCTAAAATTATTCCTACTTCTAGACAAGTGTGTGAAACCTCCAATTCCTTTTAGATGCATAAACAACCAACCATTCATACATCTCTATCAGAAAGATAGAAAATAAACTCTCATATAAATAATTATATAAGTTCTTCTCCACCCACATGCACTTTTCAAACTCAGATCCAGTGTTGAATCTTCAAGTGTATTCTTCTCCTAGATTTAGTATCCACTCAACACTTGATAGGGTCAACCAGTACATCTTCATCATGAAACATCCTAAAAACTATTGAAAAAGAGGTCCCAAGAAGCAGACGGGTTGTTCCCAAAATACCATTGCATGTAGTGTAAGTCTTCATCTCTATGTGTGCTCGCTTGCACGCTATCAACAAAAATAAGCCTTATCCACTATTGAAGTGAATAGCCCAGCAAGACCGACACATCACTCATCCCGAGTTGAACACTCACCCCAAGTGCGTAAAGGTACAGTCCCTCTTTACACTTCCTTGTACATGATGTTAGTGTGATGATGTTTAAACATATTGATATTCATAACTAGAGATAAAAATTCCACAATGCATAAACTAGATCTAGATATTAGAGAATCATGATAAATGAAATAGACAATAACTATAATTAGATTAACCATACAAGAACCAAATTCAGTCATGTCTAACATAATTATCTAGCCAATATGCTCCATTTAATAAATACTATAAAACATAGAAGCTTCATACATTGTAAAGTATAAACATGAGTCATGTGCGTGTCAAAACCAACATCAAAACTCTACAATAATTTAGTACTTATCTCCTAAACTACGCAAGTCAATACATATTTATAAGGGTGGGAACTTATCCTTCACCACCCATGCACTTCTGAAAATAGGTCGTATGATGATAATAGCCATGCATCTTTACAATAACATGCACAACATGCAAGTGTTCTAACAATAGTTATCCTATAGTTAACTCTAAGTAGAAATACTATTATTAGATTAAACTATGCATGACACTTATACGCTGGTTTTTCCCAAAATACCATTGCGTGTAGTGTAAGTCTTCATCTCTATGTGTGCTCTTCACGCTATCAACAAAAATAAGCCTTATCCACAAAACAACTATGTCCTAAGCTTGGGCGATTCAATGTTATTATAGCTCCGTGTAATTCTAGTGCCTAATACTTAGAATATTTCTATCTACTCAACACTCTAAACACTCACATTCATGTCTTGATAGTCTTGCATATGCCCAACATAGCTACACTTGATATTTTCATAGCTCTACGAGAGATATTCCATTTCGTATGTCTTAGAACCATTGGCTCCCATTCATGTAGTGTTTCCCTTTGATTCTTAAGGAAAGAAAGGATAGAAAACAAGGCTTCAAAAGATCTATTTTTGGAAATTCTTATTTTTTTAATTTTTGGCAACTTTTAGGAAATTCTGAATGTCTATTTATGGCGCTTTTGACTTGTTTTGGATTTTGCATTTTTAGGGCCTTTGGAGCATTTTTGGGGCTAGCAAAATTTTGTGTAATATGTTTTTGATTTGATCTGTAGTATAAATTCATGCTTCACTCTAAAAATCCACATACATGGGATGAAAATATTCCATATATCCAACATATCTACAACCGAGCTCTTAAAAATCTACAAGACATAACCCATTACAGTTTGTTTTGGATTCCAACCATTGGCTCCCATTGATGTTACATTTCCCTTTTATTTTTAATGAAATAAGAATGATCTAGAACATAGATTACATATATAAATTTTTAGAAATTCTTTAAATTTCTATTTTTGGAAGTTAATAGTGAAAGTCATGTCTAATGCTTTTAGGAGCTTTTGTATTTTATTTTTTTGGATTCTTCAGAGCATATTTGGGCTTAGCAAAATTTTTGGCAAAATATTTATCATCCGAACCGTATTCTAAATTATTTCTTCACTTCAAACATCCACGCACAAAGTATGAAATTCTTGTATATGTCCAACATAGCTATAAATGATCTCTTTATAGCTATATGAGACATAGCCCATTAAAGGTATGTCTTGGATTTCAACATATGGCTCCCATTGATGTAGCATTTCCATTTGCATATTAAGGAAGGAAAAATGATCTAGAATATGAAATCTAAATATCTATTTTGAGAAAGTCTTAAAATTTATAATTTTGGTAGTTTTTAGGAAATTCTGAAAGTCTATTTTTAGTAGTTTTTAATACAGCTTTTATATATTACATTTTTAGGGTCTTCAAAGCATTTTCGGGGATAGAAAAAATTTGGGCTTGATATTTATCGATTAGAGCCACAAGTAAAACTTCCTAATTCACTCTAAATATCCATGTACATGGATGTAAGTCTTGCATGCATCCAACATAGCTACAACCAAACTCTTCATAACTCTACGTAACATAGCCCATTTCAGCTATGTCTTGGATTCCACCATTGATTCCCATTAATGTGGGATTTCCCTTTGCTTCTTAGGAAAAGTAAATGATCTAGAAAAAGGATTCCAAATATACAATTTTGGAAAGTATTAAAATTGTTCTCTTTTCATTTTTCAAGGAAAATCCTAAAAGTCTATTTCTGAAAAATTTTAGAAGATTTTGTATTTTTCATTTTTGAGGGTCTTCGGAGCTTTTTGGGCCTAGCAAAATTCTGGGTAGGTTATTCATCAAAAAGATCCACGATGTAAATTTTTGCTTCACTCTAAAAATCTACATTCATAAAATGAAACTCTTGAATATATTGACCATAGCTACAAACACGTTGTTTAAAGCTCTACGAGACATAGCCTATTTATGACATACATTGGATTCCAGCCATTGGACCAGATTGATGTAGCATTTTCCTTTTATTTTTAAGGAAATTTGAATGATCCAGAATAGGGATTCTAAATTTTTTTTGTAAAGTCTTAATATTTCTATTTTTGGAAATTTTTAGCGAAAGTCCTAAATGTCTATTTCTAGTATTTGTTAGCAGCTTTTGTATTTTGCATTTTTAGGGTCTTTGGAGAATTTTTGGACTTTGAAAATGTTGGGAAATATAATATCAACTAGATCCACAGTATAAATTCATGTGTCCCTCCAAACATCCACATACATGTGATGAAAGTATTGCATATGTCCAACATAGCTACAACCAAGTTCTTTATAGCTATACGAGATAACCCATTTTAGGTATGTCTTCGATTTCATCCATTGCCTCCCATTGATGTAGCATTTCCTTTTTCTTCTTAAGGAAAGATGAATGATCTAAAATTGGGCTTCTAGAGATCTATTTTTGAAAATTATTAAAATTTCTAATTTTTGCATATTTTAGGGAAGGTCCTGAAAGTCTATTTCTGACAATTTTTAGTAGCTTTTGTATTTTTCATTTTGAGGGTCTTCGGAGCTTTTTTAGCTTAGCGAAATTTTGGGTTGTATATTTATTGACCAAAGCCACATTCCATCTTCATGCTTCACTCCAAACATCCACATACATGGGATGAAATTCTTGCCTATGTTTAACATAGCTAAAACCGATCTCTTTATAGATCTATGAGACATAACCCTTTTCATGTATGTCTTGGATTCCAGTCATTGGCTCCCATTGATGTAGCATTTCCCTTTACTTTTTAGGAAAAATGAATGATATAAAACAAGGCTTCAAAATATATATAGTTAGAAAGTATTAAAATTTCTATTTTTAGCATTTTTCAGGGATATTCCTTAAAGTCTATTTTTGGCTATTTTTAGCATCTTTTGTATTTTACATTTTTTACGGTCTTCAGAGAATTTTTGAGCACGATATTAATTCACCTGAGAGACACAGTCTATCTTCGTACTTCACCCCAAACATCCACATACATGTGATGATAGTTTTTGCATATGTCCAACATAGATACAACCGATCTTTTCATAGCTCTATGGGACATAGCCCATTTCAAGTATGTCTTAGAGCCATTATCTCTCATTGATGTAGCATTTCCATTTACTTATCAAGGAAAGAAAGTATCTAGAACAAGGCTTCCAATGATATATTTTTGGAAAGTCTTAAGATTTATATTTTTTTAGTTTTTAGGGAAATTCCGAATGTCTATTTATGGTAGTTTGTAGTAGCTTTTGTATATTATATGTTTAAGGGTATTTGGAGCATTTTTGGGCCTAGAAAAAAAAATTAGGATATTTTTGACTAGATCCACATTATAACATCATTCCTCACTCTAAAAATCTAAGTATGTATGTTGAAATTATTGCATATGTCCAAAATAGCTACAACCAATCTCTTCATAGCTCTACAGACAACCCGTTTTAGGTATGTCTTGGATTCTAGCCATTATCTCCCATTGATGCAACATATCCCTTTGTTTATTAAGGAAAGATGAATGATCAGAATAGGGCTTCCAAAGATCTATTTTTGGAAAGTCTTAAAATTTCTATTTTTAGTAGTTATATATGGAGAAATTCCTTAAGGTCTAGTTCTCGTAGTTTTTAGTAGCTTTTATATTTTACATTTTTAGGGTCTTCAGAGCATATGTGGGCTTAGAGAAATTTTCATCGGGATGTTTATCTATTGGAGCCATAATTTATCTTTGTGCTTTACTCCAAACATCCATGTAATAGGATGAAATTGTTGCAAATGTCCAACATAGCTACAAATGAGCTCTTTAGCTCTATGGGACAACCCATTTTAGGCATGTCTTGGATTTTAGCCATTGGGTCCCATTGATGTAGAATTTTCTTTTTCTTTAAGGAAAGGCAAATGATCCAGAATAGGGCTTCGAAAGTTCAATTTTTAGAAAGTCTTAAAATTTCTATTTTTGGTAGTTTTCAAGGAAAGTCCTGAAGGTCGATTTTTGGAAGTTATTTGTAGCTTTTTCATTTTACATTTCTGATGGTCTTTAGAGCATTTTTGGGCTTAGAAAATTTTTGGAAAAAATATTTATCGGTCCGCTGCCACAACCTAATTCACTTCACCGCAAAAAATCCACGTACATGGGATGGTAGTCTTGCATATGTCTGACATAGCTACAACCTAGCTCTTCATAGCTATACATGACATAGCCAATTTTAGGTATGTCTTAGATTCCAGCCATTAGCTCCCATTCATATAACATTAACATTTTCTTATTAAGGAAAGATAAATGATTCAAAATAGGGCTTCCAAAGATCTATTTTTTGAAAGTCAATTTCTATTTTGGTAATTTTCAGGGAAAGTTGTGAAAGTCTATTTTTGGCGAGTTTTAAGTAGCATTTGTAATTTACATTTATGGAGGTCCTCGAAGCATCTTTGGGCTTAGAAAATTTTTGGGAAGGATATTCATCAACTGAAACTACATTCTAACTTTGTGCTTCACTCCAAAATTCCACGTACATGGAATGAAAGTTTTGCATATGTCCAATATAGCTACCATCGAGTTTTTCATATCTCTATGGTACATATCCCATTTCAGGTATGTCTTGGGTTCTAGTAACTAGCTCCCATTAATTTAACATTTCCTTTTATTTTTAAGGAAAGAAAATCATTTAGAAAAGGGCTTCTAAATATATATTTTTGGAAAGTCTTGATTATCATATTTGGTAGTTTTAAGGGAAAATCCACGAAAGTGTATTTTCGGTCATTTTTAGACTTTTGTATTATTGATTTTTGAAAGTCTTCAGAGCATATTTGGGCTTAGAAAATTTTTGGTCATGATATATATCAACTAGATCCATAGTCTAATTTTGTGTTTCACTACAAACATCCACGTACATGGGATGAAAGTCTTGCATATGTCCAATATATGCAAGACTATATGTTTCTCATTGATGTAACATTTCCCTTTACTTGTTAAAGAAAGATGAATGATACAAAACAAGGATTCTAATGATCTATATTTCAAAATTTCTATAGTTTCTATTATTTGGATTTATTAGGGAAAGTCCTGAAAGTCTATTTCTGTTAGTTTTTAACATCTTGTATATTTTGCATTTTTGAGGGACTTCATAGTAATTTTTAAATTAGCAAAATTTTGAGCAAGATATTAATCAACTGGAGTCATGGTATAACTTAGTTCTTAACTCCAAACATCCATGTACATGGGTTAAAAAAATTCATATATCCAACATAGCTATAACCGAGCTCTTCATAGCTCTACAAGAAATAACCCATTTAAGGTAAGTCTTAAATTACATCCATTGGATTTCATTGATGTAACATTTCACTTTTCTTCTTAAGGAAATATTAATGATCCAAAATAGGATTCTAAATATCTATTTTTTCAAAGTCTTAAAATTTCTATTTTTGACAAATTTCGTAAATTCTGAAAGTTTATTTCTAGTAGTTTTTAGAATCTCTTACATTTTGTATTTTTAGGGTCTTTGAGCATCTTTGGGCTTAAAAATGTTTTTGGCATGATATATATCACCTAAAGACACATTAAAACTTAATTCTACACTCCAAAATCCGTGTATATAGGATGAAAGTCTTTCATATATCCAACATAGCTAAATATGAGATCTTTATACCTATACAGACAACCCTTATCAAGCATATCTTGGATTGTAGCCATTGCATTCTATTGATGTAGCATTTTTTTTACTTCTTAAGGAAAGAAAAATGACCCAAAAGAGGAATTCCAAATATCTATTTTTGGAAATTCTTAAAATTTGTAGTTTTGGTAGTTTTTCAGGGAAATTCATGAAAGACTATTTATGGTAGTTTTCAACCATTTTTGTATTTTACAATTTTGAGGGTCTTTGGAGCATTTTTGGGCTTAGAAATTTTTTGAGTAAGGTATTTATAAAATGAAGCCATAGTATAAATTCGTACTCCACTCCAAACATCCACATACATAGTATGAAAGTCTTACAAATTTCCAACATAACTATAATCTTGAGTTCTTCATAGCTCTATGAGATAGCCTATTTCAAGTATGTCTTTGAATCCAACCATTGGCTCCCAGTGCAACGCATATTGAGCTCATGTGATTGAGTCCATCCTAGATCTCCTAATTTATAACCAAGCTACACTATCCATATCATCGAGCTATGTTATTTGTAAGGGTTTTTTAAGGAGTAAATTTTTGTAAGAGTTGTTTGAAAAGGTAATTTGTGTTTGGCTTTGAGGGTGGTGCCCCTCAACCTGTTGCATATTGTCGCATTGGTCAACATTAGTGGTTTAATGTTAGGATGTTACTGGTTATATTCACTTTAAAGGTTTAGGTGTCGGCCCATCTTGCTAGTCTAAACCACCTCAACTCACCCAACATAGACTAAGCTCACCTAATCGACTCTATCTCGGATCTTTTTCTTTCGACCTAGTTACATTATCAAGCTCACCAAGTTAGGATAGTTTTTACAATTTTACCCTAAGGAGGTAACTAAAATTGAGTAATTTTGTTAAAAAAAAGGGATAATTCATGTAAAAACATTTGTGTAATTATAAGCAGTTTGGATGGTTAATTTTGTGGTAAAAATTTAATTTTTGGGTCATTTCAAGAGTCATTTGAAAGGGTAATTTGGGTTTGGCTTTAGGGGAACTACCACTCAACCCCTCCCTGTACTGGCTCATTGGTCAATTTGGGTGATTTTGAGTATGTAGGTTACTAGTTCAAATGAGTTTAAAGGTTTTAGTGTTGGCCCATCTTGCTAATATAAACCACCTCAACTCATGTAACACCGACTAAATTTTCCCAACCGAGTCCATCTAAACTCACTCGATTTATGACTGATCTACACTACCCATCTCACCTAGCTAGACTATTTTTGAGGTGTTTTTTGAAGAGGTAGAAATTAAAATTGAGTAATTTTTTTTAAAGGAATATTTATATTAAAAATTGTAAATAAATTTGTATAACTATAAGAAGTTTGAGGGTTCATTTTATGGTGAAATGTTATATTTTAGACCATTTCAAGATTTGTTTCATGGGTCATTGCCCTTGACCCTACCCCATATTGGCATATTGGTCAATGTGGGGAATGTAGACTGGAGCATTGGTTTGAATCACTTAAAAGGTTTGGTATCGTCCTATCTTAATTGTCTAAACCACCTAAACTCACAAAGCACTTGAATGATCTTATCGACGACGAGTCCATCTCAGCTCGCCTACTTTTTAACCAAGATACACTACCTAGCCCACTCGAGCTAGGACATTTTTAAGATTTTTTTAAAGGAGGTAAAAAAATAAGTATTTTTAATTAAAAATGGAGCATTTGTGTAAAAATTAGAAAATATAAGAAATAAAAGTGTGTAATTATAAGTAGTTTGGTTCATTTTGGGAGGCACTTCCCCTCAACCCCTCCCTCGTAATTAGACATTTATCAATGTGGTTGATTTGTAATAAGGAGCTTAGTATTTTGAATAACTTTAAAGGTTTTGGTGTTGACCAATCTTCCTATTCTAAACCACCTCAACATCTCATAACACTTAATGAACTCGCTTTAAATGAGTCCAACTCAGATGGCATGATTTATAAAAAAATCTACACTAACTACCTAGCTCACTAAGCTAGGATAATTTTAAAGGTTTTTTGAGGTACAAAAAAATTGAGTAAAGTTTTTTTAAAAGGTAACATTTATGTAAACAACAAAAATATAGCAAATAAAACTATTTAATTTTAAGGAGTTTTGGGGTTAATTTTATGGTGAAAAATAAATATTTGGGCCATTTCAAGGATCAAAAGTGAAATTTGTATTTGGCTTGAGGGCACCGCCCCATAACCCATCCCTTTCTTACGTATTAGTCAACATTGGTGATTTGGAGTAAGGAGGTTACTAGTTCAAATCACTTTAAAGTATTTTGTGTCAGCCCATCTTGGAAGACTAAACACCCACAAATCACTCACTACGATTTATCTCACCGACCAGTCCATCTTATCTCACCTCCTTTCGACCAAGGTACACTACCTAACTCATGGAGGTAGACCTTTTTTGAAGTTGAAGGAGAAAAAAATATATTTAAAGTTTTACTATAAAAGGGATTACTTATGTTAAAAAGAGAAAATATTGTAAATAAAACCATGTAATTATAAGTAGTTTGGTGTGGCCCATCATGCTAGTAAAAAAAATGTCAACTCACTTAAAACCAATTGATCTTTCCTGACTCAAGTCCACCTTATCACACCTTCTTTCTCGACTAAGCTATACTACCCAACTAGTCGAGCTAGGTCATTTTTAAGGTGTTTTATTAACAAGGCACAAAAATATTGAGTAAAGTTTTTTTAAAAGGGAGCATTTATGTAAAAAAATAAAATATTGTAAATAAATGTGTGTAATTATAAGTAGTTTGGGGGTTTCTTTTCTGATGAAAATTTAATTTTCAGCCCAATTTAATAGTCATTTAAAAGGGTAATTTGTGTTTTTCTACATGGGCGCTTCCTCTCGAGCCCGACCTGTACTATCCCATTACTTAACATGGGTGATTGGGAGTAAGGAGGTTACTTTTTAAAATCACTTTAAAGGTTTAAATGTCACCCCATCTTTTCTAGTTTAAACCATCTCAACTCACCTTGCACCGACCGAGCTCATCCGACCAAGTCCATCTCAGTTCACCTAGTTTCTAATTGAGCTACACTTTCCACCTCACCAAGCTAGGCCATTTTAAGGAGTTTTTTTGGAGGTAAAAATATTGAGTAAAGTTTTTATAAAAGTGTGTATAATTATATTTAGTGTGGGGGTTCCATTGTCACGAAAAATTAATTTTCATCCCATTTCCAAAGTCATTTGAAAGTGTAATTTATGTTTATCTTCATGGGCATTTCCCCTCTAACATGGCCTGTAATGGCGTATTGGTTAATATGGGTGATTGAGAGTAAGGAGGTTACTGGTTTGAATCACTTTAAAGGTTTTGATGTCATCCCCTATTTGTTAGTTTAAACCATATCAACAAGCCCCACACCAAATGAGATCATCTGAAAAGTCCATCTCCACTCACCAACTTTCGATCAAGCTACACTTTTAAGCTCACTAAGGTAGGCCATATTTAAGGTGTTTTTATTGAGGTAAAAAAATTGAGTAAAGTTTTTTTAAAAGGGAGAATTTATGTGAAAAAGGACATTATTATAAATTAAAGTGCGTAGTTATAAGTAGTTCATGGGGTTCATTTTGTGGTGATAAATTAATTTTCGTTCCATTTCAATAGTCATTTGAAAGGGTAATTTGTGTTTTTCTTCTTTGGGCGTTGCCCCTCGACTCTACTCCATATTGGCGCATTGGTCAAAATGGGTGATTTAAAGTAAAGAGGTTGCTTATTTGAATTAATTTAAAGATTTTTTTCCTGATCTATCTAGTCTAAAATACCTCAACTCACCCAGGATTGATTGAGTTCTCTGACTAATTCCATCTTAGCTCGCATGCTTTCTGACCGAGTTACACTACCCGGTTTGTTGAGAAAGCTATTTTCTAATGTTTTTTTAAGGAGGTAAAAAAATTATAAATAAAAATGTTTAATTATAAGTAGTTTGGGGGTTCATTTTGTCTTGAAAAATTATTTTTTAGGCCATTTCAAAAGTCATTTGGTAGGGTAATTTATGTTTGGCTTCAAGGGTTCTACTCCTCAACCATGCCTCATATTGGCATATTGGTCAACATGGGTGCTTTGCAGTAAGGAGGTTACTATTTTGAATCACTTTAATGGTTTTTGTGTTAGCCTACCTTGCCAGTCTAAACCATCTCTACTTGCCCAACACCAAATAATTTCACCTGACTAACTCCATCTCAGCTCACCTATTTTATGACCAAGTTACAATACCTACCTAAGAAATTTTAAAGGTGTTTAATTAAAGAGGTACAAAAAAATAGGTGAAGTTTTTTTAAAACTAGAGCATATGTTAATAAAATGGAAAATATTACAAATAAAACTGTGTAATTATAAGTAGTTTAGGGGGTTCATTTTGAGGTGAAAAAATAGTTTTGGCTCATTTCAATAGTTTTTCAACTGGGTAATTTTTGTTTGTATTTAGAGATGTTTCCTTAAAGCGACCCATATCTTGGCGCATTGGTCAATGTGAGAGATTTAGAGTAAGGAGGTTACTAGTTTGAATCACTTAAAAGGTTTTGGTGTCGGCCCATCTTGCTAGTCTAAACAACCTCAACTCGTTTAGAACCAATAAACCTCACTCGACTAAGTTCATCACAACTCACATACTTTTTCTCGAGTTAGAATATACAACACACCGAGCTAGTGCATTTTTAAGGTGGGTTTTTAAGGAGATAAAAAATTGAGTTATGTTTTTTTGAAGAATGGAGGATTTGTGTAAAAAAGGAAAATATTGCAAATAAAACTATGTAATTATAAGTAGTTTGGGGGTTCATTTCGAGGTAAATAATTAATTTTCTGGCCATTTCAACATTCATTTGAAAGGGTAATTTGTGTTTGGCTTTGGGGCACTACCCTCGACCTTGCCATATACTAGCGCATTGGTCAACGTGGGTGATCTATAATAAAGTAAAAATTTATGATTTTGAATAGTCAAGGATTTTCAAGAAAATTGGAATTTTGAATAATTGGTATTTTAGAAAATGTCTCCATTTTTGAAAAATTCTAGATTTTAAAAAAATTCAGGATTTTTGAAAAAGTCTAGATTTTCAAAAAGTTGGTATTTTCAAATAAGTTGGGATTTTGAAGAAGTATAAATTTTAAAGATGTTAATATTTTTAAAATTTTGATATTTTTGAAAAAAAATTATTTCAAAAAAGTCTATATTTTCATACATAATGCGCATCATGACGTTGTTGGTACTTTTGGCTAGTTTATTCAAAGATGTCATGAAATTGTTGTTGAATGTTTCAAATTATTTCTATAAATTTAGTTCCCTTATCCACTTATTATTGTGTATGGCAGTTTCTTCTTCCAACATGAAGGAAATGCTACATCAATAGGAACCAATGGTGGAATCCAAGACATACCTAAAATGGTCTATGTCCCTTAGAGCTATAAAGAGCTCGATTATAGTTATGTTAGACATATGAAAGTATTTCATCCCATGTACATGGATGGTTAAAGTGAAGCATAATGTCGAATTTGGATCCATTCAATAAACATCATGTGAAAAATTTTGTTATCCCCAAAAAATACTCAAGACCCTAAAAATGTAAAATACAAAAGCTACTAAAAACTATAAAAAATAGACTTTAAGGAATTTACCTGAAAACTCCTAAAAATAGATCTTTGGAAGCCCTGTTATGGATAATTTTTCTTTCCTTAAGAATCAATGGGCCTGATTTCTCCTATATTGTTTATTAGGTGTGAAATTTTTTCTCAATCTGAATCTTAGTGAGCCATTTCCTTTTGTGTGTCATCTCGCCATGTATTTACTATAAGGTAGGTTGTGATTTGTTAATGCTTCATGTCATTAACCACTCTATCAATGATCTGATAAGAGTTTACAAGTGTGAAGTAGTCCGGGTTCAGTTTAGTTCTCTAAAATAGTTCACCAATGTACTATGTATCCAAGAGTGGAGGAAAGTATGGGTGGAAAAGCTTCACATTGAAAACTAGATGTAACCCAAGATAGGATGGAAGATTGAGCTCAAATGCATTCTCACCAATATTTCTAGTTATTTTATATGGAACATATCATAGAGGAAGGATATTCATATATGGAACATGATTTTACTCTTTTTGGAAATGCAACTGGACCTTATCTCCCACCTAGAATTGAAGAAGAACCCGATGATCATCATGATGTTGCTTTTACTTTTGGCTATTTTTTTCCAAGATCTTAAGAACTTGTAGTTGAATGCTTTGAAATATTTTGACAAATTTAGTTACCTTATCAATTTATTTTTGTATATGGGAACATTATTCTTCCAACGTGAAGGGAAATGATACATCAATGGGAGCCAATGGATGGAATCGAGGACATACCTAAAATGGGCTATATCCTGTAGAGATATGAAGTGCTCATTTTTATCTATGTTGGAAATATGAAAGTATTTAATCTCATGTACTGGGTGTTATTGGTGAAACACAAAGTTATATTGTGGCTCAGGTCAATAAATAACCTACCCAAAATTTTCTAAGCCCCAAAATGCTCCAAAGACCCTAAAAATGCAAAACACAAAATCAGCTAAAAACTACCCAAATTTTTTTAGGACTTTCCATGAAAAATGTTTAAAATATAAAATTTTAGACTTTCCAAAAATAGATCTTTAGAATCCCTATTTTGCATCATTTGTATTTCCTTAAGAAGAAAAGTGAAATGCTACATAAATGGGAGACAATGACAAGAATATAAGATATACCGAAATGGGCCATGTCCCATAGAGCTATGAAGATTTCATTTGTAGCTATGTGGATGTTTGGAGTGAAGAACATAGTTAGACTGTGGTTTCGATGATAAATATCTTGTCAAAAATTTTCTATGCTCGAAAATTCTCGAAGTTCCTAAAAAATGCAAAATACAAAATATGCTAAAAATGTCAGAATAGAATTTTAGGGTTTTCCCTAAAAACTCTAGAAATACAAATTTTAAGAATTTTCTAAAAGAAATGTTTGGAAGCCTTGTTCTAGATCATTTATCTTTTGTTAAGAAGTAATGGTCCCCATTTCTATTAAATTTTTGACTAGTTGTGAAAATGCTTTCTAAATCTAACACTTAGTGTGCCAGGCCCATTGGTATGTCATCTGTGATGCTTTCACTACATAATAGAGTGTGATTTACTCGATGCGTTATGTCCTTGATCACCCTATCAAATATCTTATTTGTGCTTTTTGTGTGATACTGATCTTGGTTCAGTTTGTACTTTGTAAATTTTCACCAATGCATAATGTATCCAAGAGTAGAAGAAAGTATGAACAGAGTAGCTCCACATCAAAAACAAGATGTAACCCAAGATATGATATAATATTGAGCTCAAATACATTCTCACCAATATTTCTAGTTATTATATATGGCCCATATCGTAGAGGACTTAGTTTCCTCTATGGATGTTGGAGTCACTCTTTTTGGAGATGTAGCCAGACCTTATCTCCCACATGGATTTAATGAGGAACTCAATGTGCATCTTGACGATGTTTATACTTTTGGCTAGTTTTTCAAGATCACATGAACTTGTTGTTGAATGTTTCAAATTATATCTAAAAATTTAGTTTCCTTATCTACTTTTTTGTGTATGGGTAGTTTAATCTTCCAACATGAAGGGAAACACTACATCAATGGGAGCCAATGGCTAGAATCCAAGACATATCTCAAATGGTGTGTGTCCCATAAAGCTATGAAGATCTCAGTTGTAGCTATATTACACATATACAATACTTTCATCCCATGTACATGGTTATTTGGAGGTAAGTATGAAATTAGACTACATCTCAAATCAATAAAAATCCTACAAAAATTTTACTAAGCCAAAAATGCTACAAGAAATAGACTTTTAGGTCTTCTTTGAAAACTTCAAAAATAGAAATTTTAAGAATTTTAAAAATAGATCTCTGGAATCCATGTTCTAGATGATTCTTTTTCCTTAATAAAGCAAAGGAAAATGCTACATCAATGTGAACAAATGCCTGGAATCTAAGACATACGTGAAATGGGATGTCCTATAAAGCTATGAAGAACTTGGTTGTAATTTTTGACATATACTAGACTTTCATCTCATGTACGTGGATGTTTGGTATGAAACACAAAATTAGAAAATGGATGTACTCAATAAATATTTTGCCCAAAAAAATTTTAAGCCCAAAAATGCTTCGAAGACCCTAAAAAATCCAAAAATTAAAAGTTGTTAAATACCGCCAAAAATAGACTTTTAGGACTTTCCCTGAAAAATTGCTAAAAATTAAAATTTTAATACTTTTAGAAGATTCCTCTTTGGAAGCCCTATTCTATATGATTCATCTTTCCTTAAAAATCAAAGGGAAATGCTATATCAATGGGAGCCAATGGCTAGAATCCAACACATACCTAAAATGGGTTATGTCATGTAGAGTTATGAAGATTTTTGTTATAGCTATGTTGGACATATGCAAGAATTTAATACCATTTCCATGGATTTTTGGAGTGTAGAATGAAATTATACTTTGGATCAATTTGATATATATTATGCAAAAAAAATTGCTAAGCCCAAAAATGCTTGGAAGACCCTAAAAATGCAAAATACAAAAGCTATTAAAAACTACTAGAAATAGATTTTGAGGTCTTTCCCTAAAAAATACAAAATATAGAAATTTTGATACTTTCCAAAAATATATCTTTTGAAGCCTTTTTTTGTATCATTCATCTTTCCTTAATAAGAGAAGGGAAATGTTATATCAATGGGAACCAATGGCTAGAATCCAAGACATACCTGAAATGGGCTGTCCCATAGAGCTATGAAAAGATCATTTGTAGCTATGTTGGACATATAAAATAATTTCATATTGTATATGTGGATGTTTGTATTGAACCAAAAATTTAAATTGTGGCATAAATAGATAATTATCCACCTCAAAAGTTTCTAAGCCCAAAAATGCTACAAAGATCCTCAAAAGTAGAAAATAAAAAAATTGCTAAAAGCGTCGTAATTAAACTTTCAGGACTTTCCTAAAAACTACCAATTTTTTTAAGACTTTCAAAATATAAATATTTGCAAGCCCTATTTTGGTTCATTCATATTTCCTTAAGAAGCAAATGGAAATGCTACATTAATGGGAGCCAATGTTTGGAGTCCAAGACATACTTCCAATGAACCATGTCCAATAGAGCTATGAAGAACTTGGTTGTTGTAATATTGGAGATGTGCAAGACTTTTATCCCATGTACATGGATGTTTGGAGAGAAGCACGTATTTAGACTACAAATCTGGTTGATAAATGTCCTACCAAAATTTTTGCTAATCCCAAAATGCTCGAACTCCCTCGAAAATGGAAAATATAAAAGATGATAAAATGCTAGAAATAGAGTTTCAGGACTTTCCTCAAAAATACCAAAAACTTAAGTTTTCAGAATTTCCAAAAATAGATATTTGGAAGCTTGTTCAAGATCATTCGTCTTTTCTTAAGAAGAAAAGGGAAATGCTATATTAATGGGATCTAATGGATGGAATCCGTAGATGCTTAGAGTAAAGCACAAAGTTAGACTATGGATTTGGTCGATAAATATCCTAATCAAAAAATACTTTGAAGACCCAAAAAATGCAAAATACTAAAGATGCTAAAAATACAAGAAACACACTTTCTATATTTTCCCTGAAAACTTTTCAAAATATAAATTTTAAGACCTTTATAAAAATAGATCTTTGGAATCCATGCTCTGGATCATTCTCCTTTCCTTAAGAAGCACATGGAAATGGTACATCAATGGGAGTTAGTCACTTGAAACAAATACATACCAAACATGGGAATATCATGTAGAGATATGAATAGTTGATAAATATCATACCCAATTTTTCTAATCCCAAAGATGATCTGAAGACCCTAAAAATGCAAAATGTAAAAGATTCTAAAAACTTCAGAAATAGACTTTTAGGACTTTCCCTGAAAACTATCAAAATAAAAATTTTAAGAATTTCTAAAAATAGATATTTGGAAGTATAGTTTTGGATTGTTCATATTTGTTTAAGAAGCAAAGGGAAATGGTACATCAATGGGAGCACATGGCTAGAATCAAAGACATACCTAAAAATGGGCTATCTCCGGTGGAGTTATGAAGAGATCAGTTGTAGTTATGTTGGAAAGATGCAATAATTTCACCACATGTATGTGTATGTTTGGAGTGAAGTAAGAAGTTATACTGTGGCTCCGGTTGATACATATCCTAATAAAAAAATTTCTAAGCCCAAAAATGCTCTTAAGATCCTCAAAAATGCAAAATACAAAAGCTTCCAAAACTGTCATGAAATTAGACTTTTTAAAACTAAAAAAATAGAAGTTTTAAGACTTTCCAAAAATATATCTTTAAAACACCTATTCTAGATCATTCATCTTTCCATAAGAAGCAAAGGGAAATACTACATCAATGGGATCCAATGGTTGTAATCTAAGGCATACCTTAAATGGATTGTCTTATAGAGCTATATAGAGCTCGGGTGTAGATGTGTTTGACATATGCAAGACTTTTATCTCATGTGCATGGATGTTTGGAGTGAAGCACGAAGTTAGAATGTGGATGCAACTGATAAATATATTTCCCTAAATTTTGTAAAACCCAAAAAAAATATTTGAAGACCTTAAAAATGTAAAATACAAAATATGGTAAAAATACGAGAAATAGACTTTCAAGACTTTCTGAAAATTGCTTAAAATATAAATTTTAAGACTTTTGAAAAATAGATATTTGGAATTCCTTTCTGGATCATTCATTTCTCATTAATAAGTAAATGGAAATGCTACATCAATGGGAGTTAATCACTAGAATCCAAGTCATACCCGAAATGAGCTATGTCCTATAGAGCTATGAATAACTCAGTTGTAGCTATGTTGGACATATGCAAGAATTTCATCCCATGTATGTGGATGTTTAGATTGAAGAAAAATTTATACCGCAACTCCATTCTATATATATCCTACCAAAATATTTTCTAATCCCAAAAATGCTTCAAAGACCCTAAAAAATGCAAAATGTAAAGATGTTAAAATTGACAGAAATAGACTTTTAGGACTTTTCTTGATAATCACAAAATAGAAATTTTAAAACTTTCCGAAAATAGATATTTGTAAGTCATGGTCTGGATTTTTTTATTTTCTTAAGAACCAAAGGAAATGCTATATCAATGACATGCCTGAAATGGGCTATGTCCTGTAGAGATATGAAGAGCTTGGTTTCAACTATGTTGGACATATGCAAGACTTTCATCTCATGTACGTGGATGTTTAGAGTGAAGCACAAAATTATAATGTGGCTTCGGTCAATATATATCCTACCCAAAATTTTGAAGGATACTATTAACCAAAGTCTTGCATATTTCCACATACATGGGATGAAAGTCCCTGCATATTTCAAACATAGCTACAACCGAGTTGTTCACGGTTCTATGGGACAACCCATTTTAGGTATGTCTTGGATTCTAGCCATTGGATTCCATTGATGTAGAATTTACCTTTGCTTCTTAAGGAAATATGAATGATCTAGAACAGTGTTTCTAACTATTCTATTATTTGAAAGTCTTAAAATATCTATTTTTGATTGTTTTAAGGAATAGTCTAGAGTCTATTTCTGGCGAGTTTTTGGCATCTTTTGTATTTTGTATTTTTGAGGGTCTTTGGAGCTTTGGATGCTTTCACCCACATTGACAATTTTTGTTGGCATCCCACCATTTCATGGAAATTTGTTTGTTTGGATATCTAGTCACCGAGCTCATGTGGTGTAATGGCTATGGAAAATTCTAGAATGTAGTGCCACTTGTCATTACACCAGGATGGTATCTCCTTTTTCCTGTCTTTGGATTACCGTTAAGACTTTTTTTTTAATTATTTGTTTCATTTTAGGGTTTTTATGTCCTTTTTATATTAAAACAAACAAAATAATAATAATAATAAATAAATAAAATAAAAGAATTAAAAAAGGGCGTGAAAATTGGGTGGCTTAGGGAAAATAGGCGGGGGGCTCGGGCTCCATTGGTTAGGTTTTTTTTTTTTCATCCTTGGTTTTGTTGAATGGAGAGTGAGAGGGTAGCCGCCACCATGGAGAAAGGATGGAAACTCTGAACCCAATCTACACCCACCAGGCGTTGAAGAAGGTAGTTATTTCTCAAATGATGGAAATGTGCAGGCTTCTACACACAGATCCATGCACTTAGGGTACCTTTTTGACTGTTTCCAGGAAATTCCTCGCCAAATGTCATCTCATGGGTTGTTGCAACCTGTGCTAGCATCCTCCCAACCTGTGTAAAAAAATGTGCCCTAGACCTACGTGGATAGCTATCAAAGTGTAAAAGACAGAAGCTTCCTCCCAACCTGCGCCAAAATGGGGATGTGTGAGTCTGAAGCCATGCCAAAATGGAAGCTTTGGAACAGGGTATGAACAATAGAATCTAGTTTTTTGTAAGATTTTGTTCTTACAAGTGTCATAGTTGATATGCATGAAAAATGTGGAAATAAACATAAGGCGTGAGATCTATTTGACTAAAACGTCTAATAAAAATGCGGCCTGCTTGAAAGAAACATGGTATTATAGATTGAATACATGTAGTTTTGCACATAATGGATTGGTAGAAAAGTATGCAAAATGTGGTAGCATAGACATGGCACATGAACTATTTGTCTTCATGCCTAAGAGAGAGAAAAGAAACAGGGTGGACCTCCATCAAAGCACTGAGGATAAAAAGAAAAATAAATTCTGTCTGATATGGAAGCAAAATGAAGGCATGGATACTGTTTAATTAAAATTGGAGCCCTTTAGAGTAGTTATCATACCTCGAGTGGGGTTTCTATGATTTGTTTGTTAAAATGCCTTAGAGAATTACAGGCTTTGGACAGGAATGATTGTTGTAAACACAAAATGGATCTGCCGATGTGTCCTTGGGGTCACTGTTGTTTATAAAAGCATTATGTTGTGGTTATGGGGATACCACCAAAGTTGAGGTGTGGAGCTTTGGAATAGTTTTAGACAACCGAAAAGCATATTGGGCAGCAGATTTTGTTTTCAAATTGTAAGTGAATAGGAAGATAAGTATACAGTTGTGGATATAAACCCAATGCTCATGAATTGTTTGATGAAAATCCTTTTTCAATGGAATGGTCTCAACGGATCGCGAGTGCAAACCACTTGGAGCCCCCTTATACCTATTTTGCTCATCGTTTCTAGGCATGGTTCATCTTCCCTTACCTCTCATAATTCTTGTGTTTTAGTTCTCTTTTGCAACTTAATAGAATTTTAAAATATTAGGATTTTAATACCATTAAATGTTTATTTCAACTCGTTCTAAAACAATGAAATGTCATGTCAAAACTCACAAAGTCAAAATAACCCGTTTGCACTAAAACATGAACTTCCACCCTCATTCTAAGGTGATGTAGAAAACTTCCTACCTAACTAGATCACTACAACATTGTTTTATCGACCAGATGAAATTGACTTCCCAGTAATATTATTTACCTCCTCCCTATTTAAATAGTTAATTTTTGCATTTTTCGGAGACTCATTAAGTACCCTTTGTAACTCTAAAAACGAGATGTTAAGCTTTATTCGTGTACCTTGGTATGCGAGGAGTCACCTTGACCTTTGGATTGACCCTGAATGAACATATGAGATCTTTTTGACGCTCTTATAGGAGCCTTGTTACACTATTTTACAGTAGTAGAAAGTTGTTAAATCTAGAAAGTTGGCTTTCGTTTTGAACCGCCATTTGAAACCTGGACAGAGAAACTACTTTCTGCCTTCGCAAACCTCTAGTGTTCTTACTAGACAATTGAATGGAACCTTCAATTAAGGGAAAAACACTTTTCTGGATAGTTTAGCAAATCCATTTTGTAGGCCTCCGGTCACAGTTTGGCAAGGTCAAACTAGACCAATTTTGACTTGTCGCTCCAGAAAACTTGTCGCCGTTTGGAAATGGTTTTCTAGTTCTCAGTCCCGTCGACTCTGATGAATTCTCCTTATATGTGGGAACTAGTATGAAGTGTCTTATTGTGTGCTCATCCATCAAATGTCAATTTTGGTCATGGTTTTTGAGCCTTCGAGCTAACTTTGGTTCATTTGCAACTGGGTCAACTATGACCAGTGGCCCCGGAAAACTAGCGCCAAACGAAAGCCGTTCACTTTTTCCCAATTCCGTCAGTTGCTATGAACTCTTGGTATATCTAGGAACATGTAGAAAGTTGATCGTGGTGTGCATTCTCATCGGAAGATAACTTTTGGAAGTAGTTTCTTAGCCTCTAAGCCCATTTTGAATGTTTTGTAGCTAGTGAGAAAATATTAAAATAGAAAGCTACGGGACCCTCGTAGGGTTTCCAAACCACCCTAGAAACCTATAAAACATGCAAATAAATTTTTAAAACTCTATATTGTAACTTGTTGTTTGAAATAGAACTTTTGACAAATGGTGTTTTCTCTCTCTTCCCTTCTCTTTCTCTCTCCTAGGTTACAAAAAGAAGTAAAATGAAATGTAATGAATACATGTCTCTAAACCTTTTTATTTTGATTGCAAATTGAAATTATTATCATATGTAAATAGGAAATTGAAAAAGATAATAATGTTAGATTAGGGTGGATGCTATGCTAGCGATTTATCGCTGATATCTTGCTCACATGGTTTTGCGGGATGAAAGTATGATGACGTAAAGGTGTTGTGTAATGCATTAATTATCATTGTAGTTTCTATAGTTCGAGTGTTAGAAGAATAAATGTATAATATAGTTTCTGTTATAGAAGGTTATATTTGATAATTTGTTGTTATGTATAAGATGCTAGTTTCAAGGACATCTAGGAAATGTTCTTTTAATCATAGGTTCAATTTAGATTCATAGTACACATCGTAAAAGGGTTGATATTTATATAAGGTAAATGAATTTGAAGTAATATCTTGTAGTGCATATTTAGTGTTCATTCAATGATTAATGAGTCATCTTGTGCATTCATACCTTGTAAATGTAATAACGAGAATTAAATCGAAACACTCTACCCTTGTTCAATATCGGAGCATAACTTGTTTTTCATGTGCGATACTCCTTACCGTAGAAGACATTGAAAACCGTAGGATGAACTTAATCTTTTCTCTCGATGGAAATCTCCTAGCTTGAGTAAACAAGAGCCCAAGAATGGGTTTATCATCTTAGTCAGTATAGTTAGTGACATTTTCATGAACCTGGTAGATAGGAGCAACACAGTCAAACTTCTTTTGGAGTATGTAGAGCTAACTCCTCCTTCGTAGCCTAGCGGACTACCTTGTCATCCAAAGATAGATTTAAAATTAAAGTTCTTCATCGAGTGAAATCCCTGTTGGACCTAGACGACATAGATGGAGGTTGTGACTTAGTTGTTCTAGGTCTTAAACTCTTGTTAATGAACCCCCTTGGCTCCGCACAGCTAAATGTGTTACTTTGGTTTCTCTCAACATAACACCCGGTCTCTTCTGGAAGGTGGTTTAGCATAAATTTGTCCTCTTGCTTAAAACTCTTATACAGTTGAGGGGTAGACCCTTAGGTGAAGTTAGAATAAATCTGAAACTCAGTTGATTTGGATGTTAACTTGGGTTCATGTGTAGCTACAAGCCTTCTAATCTTTTATGTCTTTAAGAGGTTAGACAAACAGTTTGTAACTCCTTTTCAAGACAATGCTAGTAATAAGACCATAATGTGACGTAGAAAATAAAGCACATAAGAGTAAAAACAAGAGTGGAGGTTCAGAATAATGCCACCCTTGAAGACCTTATAAATCAATTAAATATATTCTTTTGTTTCAAAGAATATGAATTGTTCTTGATGTGATCAACCTTCGAGAAAACAAAATACATATATAAATCAAAAAGGAAATTCACAAGTCATTGAATTAGAATAACTGTGGTAGGGAAATAATTGTACCGTGATCGAGGAATGTTTTGTGGTAAAAAGCTATCTTGTATTTTAAATCTCGGTTAAATCCTAATATCACTATATGGATGCCAAATCAAATTCACATGAGTTGTAAGAGTAAAAAGGTAGACATTGAACATATGTTCAAGAAGAATATTCTTAACATAAGGACAAGATAATTAAGTGTTTTGTATGCATCTAAACCAAGCCAAGTAAGTATGCAAGTTATGAAAACTTTTGTAAATAATAAGAAACCAACTTAAAAGGGGTGAACAATAATTCAACCACGGTATGAACTTAAGAATCTGTAGGTGGACAAATGAGAAATTTTATCCTTGCCCAATAATGTTCTTGGAATGTTAATCGTAACTAAAATACAATTAAAGAAAAGATGTGTTATGGGTTTGCCTATCCTGGAGTCTTCTTTCTGAGGTTGGGGCATTGCTAGTATTCGTTCATTGGGAAAAGTGTGACATCGACATGCCTATGTTGTTTCCATGTGTCTATGTGAGTCGATGGCTTATGTGGTTGTCATATGCGAGTCGAGTTTTTGTACTTGAAACCCATGTTGTGTTGTGTGTAGTGAGAAATGTAAGTCAAAAAAAAATTATCCTGGTATTTTATTGTTGTAATTGTGTGTGTAAAATGTGGGCACTACATATGGTATCAGAGCAGAGGTTCATACTCTTGAACCTTTGGGATGGATTGGAGTTGTGATGATTCTGCATGATGGTGGTGGATATTGGAAGAGTAATGTGATATATGTTGTTATGTGAACTATGTCGTAATTGTGAAATTTTGAACGCACATGTTGTGTATGTCACTTAGTGCATATTTGTTATCTTATTGATGTGCTTGTGATGAGAGTATTGCCTCTCCTTTTCGTGGATTCAATGAGGAATCTGTGTGTGATGTACTGCTTTGTTGTTTGTGAATGGAATGTTATTGTGGATTGCTGAGGGTTAGAACATTTTGGCATTATGTAATGTGAAGGTGTATTGATGTATTGCATGACAAAATTGATGTAAAGTGAAAGGAATTTTATCGTGATGTCATCACCATATTGTGATTAGTTGTGTGCATCGTCATGTTGTATTGCAATTGACTATATGTCGTAATGTTAGACATTGTTTTCCTCATATGTATAATTCATGTAATATGTGATGGTTCATGTCATGATTTAGGGGCATATGGTGAGTATGATCCTAGTGTATAGTGATTGCACTTTGGGTGTAGGATGTGGTAATGTGATGTATCGTAACCCGTGAAGGTAATGATTGTGTTATACCTCGTATAAATACCATGTGTAAGACATAATGGTTAACATGCATGAATCACCATTGTGTTAGTGATGTAGTTATGTGTATGTTGTGAACCTTACACTGGACAACCCTAAGGGAAGAAAGTTGTCAAGAGTGTATGTGTGGAGAGAGGAGGTGTGGACCAGGTTTTCATAATCTTGAGCTGAGTACGAGTGAGGAAGTGGAGTCTTATATAGACTGAAAACCCACTTTTATCTATTTAGTATACTTCGAGTTTGCTCAGTATATTGTGGGTGCACACCACCTTAGGCTTAAATTATGCAACTAGAGTTCCCTGCTCTTTCCCAATTGGATTATTCATTGAATAATCCTATGTGATTTGACTATGTTGATCCTTGTGGGAGCATGGAGTAATGATTAGAGGTAGAGATGATGACAGTTACATTATTTGATATACTCATTTTTGGTTACATGTATACTTTTACGAAAGTGAGGCTTGATGTCCAGTGCAGGACACTCGATGAGTACCCCTTTGGTGGCGTGTATGAGGCCAAATGGTGATTGTAATGTGCTATTTGTAAATTGATCATTATCTCTTTTAGCTAGAACCAATTGTTTTCTTGATTGACATGTTCTTATATTTTGGGCATTTATTTGTTTGTTGCATTAACATTTGGATTTTGCACTAACCATGGCTAATTAGCCATTTTTTTCTTAGTTTTAAAACTTTCTTGTCATATTTAAAAGTTTTGTAGCCTAGCCCAAGGCTTTTGATTTTTCCACTTGGCATTTGAATGGATTGTTATGTTGGTTCTAATGTCATAATGTGTTGGAATAGGGTCATGGGATTAACCATGAAGTGGTTGAACCTATGGACCCACTTTGTTGTATGGGGGTACACCCCAAGGAGTTACTGAGATAACTAGTGGGTTGTTGAACAACGAGTTATTATCTCACTTGGGTTCAAAGTGACGGGCTCTATGTTCCCAAGGCCATAGGGTGACCCGACCTCATTAAAAGGAGAAAGTAGATGGGCCTCTATGGTTGAGTGACTTGTTATTATTATGGCACTCTATGGTTGAGTGACCTGTTATTCTTGATGAGGCTCTATGGTTGAGTGACCCGACTTGGTTTTGGCACTATGATTATTTCTCCTTGGGAGGTATATGGAGTTATTTGGTGATGGCTTGTGAGGTATATGGAGTTTTTTTATGATGCTTCAGGAGACATATGGAGTTATTTCTTGATATTTTGAGATGTGTGGAGTTGGTATACCGAGTTATGTGTACCCTTGTGATTCTTTTAACACCTTGTTATGTTTGAGGCTTTACTCTTCCCTTGGTTAGTATGGACTATCAGATATTGTCTTGGCACTATGTTGGTACAGTCATGGATTTTGTGTTAGGTGATGCTTGTTGTATATGTATCTCGTGCGATGATTATGTTTTTAGTCACATCTATGTACTGGATCAATGTCTGTGACATAATTGTTGGAAATTCTTTGCTATGTAGACTGTTGGTTGTCATCCCATGGTGTAGTTAATGGTCTTGTGATGTGATACAATCATAAAAGTAGGCAGCAAGATGTCTCATGGGTTTTTGTGTTGTGTTAAGTTTTGTGTGACCTTCTAATGTTAGTTATTGTTGGGCACCCATGCACTTAAGACAACTGAAAAATTCTGAACAATGGATATTATAATCTTAAGATAAGAAATATTGTAAAAGAAAATGCTAACTAAGTAATAAGGTAAAATGGAACTACCAATCTTCATAGAACCTTGAAAGTTAAAATTTATACCTGATGTTCTAAGGGCCACCCTGTGACAGTGATTTTGTGTTTGAAATCTTAACCTTAGAGAGTACCTTCACCATATTCGTTCCTTGTTGCTTACCATTTCCCCTTCTTCATTGTATGTCACATCAAGGATGATGTTTTCTTAAGGGGAGGAGAATGTAATGCCCCGTTCCTCGTTCTTCTTTTTCTTCTTCAACGACGGTGTTGCTAAGCGTTTAACATTTTTGTGCTCCTACTGATCCTTGTTGGCTTCACCTTTTTATTACCCTGTTAAGGAAAAATCTCTTTCTCGAATTCAATAGGTGGTTTGAATGATGACTTGATGTTGTTGGGGCGTGACCAACTAGAGGGAACACCTACATAATAATAATTATTCTTTTGAATTGTCGATTCTTGCTATTATTGTCTTGGTCAAGCTTGTATGTTGGTCCTTGTTAATGTGATTAATAAGTAGTATTAAGTTGTAATAATTATAGTAATAATATTATTATTTTAAGTATCGATCGACGATAACTTCATTATCCGATCATCGATTTGTTATAAACTTTATTGTTAACTATCGATAAACGATTTTATTGTTAGATCGGCCGCTTCGTAGATCAATCCTTGATTCGTGCAAGAGGAGGGTATCCTGTTTCGACGTTGTGGCTGGTCCTTGTCTTGCAGTCATTTTCAAACTCCTCTTTAGTTCCTCCTTGGCTAAATGAGTCTCCTCTCATATTGTTTTTAGGTATACCTATTTTGATGAGAAGATTTGGATGCTTTCACCCACATTGACAATTTTTGTTGGCATCCCACCATTTCATGGAAATGTGTTTGTTTGGATATCTAGTCACCGAGCTCATGTGGTGTAATGGCTATGGCCAATTCTAGAATGTAGTGCCACTTGTCATTGCACTGGATGGTATCTCCTTTTTCCTGTCTTTGGATTACCGTTAAGTTTTTTTTTAATTATTTGTTTCGTTTTAGGGTTTTTATGTCCTTTTTAGATTAAAACAAACAAAATAATAATAATAATAAATAAATAAAATAAAAGAATTAAAAAGGCCGTGAAAATTGGGCGATTTAGGGAAAAAGGGTGGGGGCTCAGGCTCCATTGGTTAGGTTTTCTTATTTTTTCATCCTTGGTTTTCTTAAAGGGAGAGTGAGAGGGCAATGACTACCATGGAGAAAGGATGGAAACTCTGAACCTAATCTGCACCCACCAGGCATTGAAGAAGGTAGTTGTTTCTTAGATGATGGAAATGTATAGGCTTCTACACAGATCCATTAGCTTGGGTCAAAATTTTTACACAGATCCATGTGCTTAGGGAACCTTTTTTTTCTTGTTTCAGGAAATGCCTTACCAAATGTCATCTCATGGGTTCTGCGATCTGTGCCAAGCATCCTTCCAACCTGTGTCAAAATAAAATGTGCCCTGACTGCGTGGAAAACTATCAAATCATAAAAGACAGAAGATTCCTCCCAACCTGTACCAAAATGGGGATGTGTGAGTCTAAAGCCATGCCAACATGGAAGCTTTGGAATAGGGTATGAACAATAGAATCTGGTTTTTTGTAAGATTTTGTTCTTGTAAGTGTCACAGCTTATATGCATGAAAAATGTGGAAATAAACACAAGGCATGAGAGTTTTTACTAAAACTATTGATAAAAATGTAGCTTGCTGGAAAGAAACATGGTATTATAAACTGAATACATGTAATTTTACATAGAATGGATTGGTAGACAAGTATACAAAACATGGTAGTATAGACATGGCACGTGAACTATTTGTCTTCACACCAAAGAGAGAGAAAAGAAACAGGGTGGACCTACATCAAAGTGCTGAGGATAAAAAGAAAAAGAAATTCTGTCTGATATGGAAGTAAAATGAAGGCATGGATACTATTTAAATAAAATTGGATCCCTTTAGAGTAGTTATCATACCCCGATTCGGGTTTCTGTGATTTGTTTGTTAAAATGCCTCAGAGAATTGTAGGCTTTGGATAAGAATGATTGTTGTAAACACAAAGTGGATCCATCGATAACTCCTTAGGGTCACTGTTGTTTGCAAAAGCATTGCGTTGTGGTTATGGGGATACTGCCAAAGTTGAGGTGTGGAGCTTTGGAACAATTTTAGACAACCGACAAGCATATTGGGCAATGATTTTGTTTTCAAATTGCAAGTGAACAGGAAGATAAGTATACAATTGTGGATATAAACCCAATGCTCGTGAATTATTTGATGAAAATCCTTTTTCAATGGAATGGTCTCAACGGATCACGAGTGCAAACCACTTGGAGCCCCCTTATACCCATTTCACTCATCGTTTCCAGGCATGGTTCATCTTCCCTTACCTCTCATAATTCTCATGTTTTAGTTCTCTTTTGCAACTTAATAGAATTTTAAAATATTAGGATTTTAATACTGTTAAATGTTTATTTCAACTCGTTGCTAAAATAATGAAATGTCATGTCAAAACTCATGAAGTCAAAATAACCCATTTGCACTAAAACATGAACTTCCACCCTCATTATGAGGTGATGTAGAAAACTTCCTACCCAATTGGATCACTACAACATTGTTTTATCAACTAGAAAAATTGACTTCCCAGTAATAATGTTGACCTCCTCCCTATTTAAATAGTTAATTTTTGCATTTTTTTGGAGACTCATTAAGTACCCTTCGTAACTCTGAAAATGAGATGTTAAGCTTCATTTGTGTACCTTGGTATGCGAGGAGTCACCTTGAGCTTTTGATTGACCCTGAATGAACATATGAGATCTTTTTGATGCTCTTATAGAGTCTTGTTACACTGTTTTACAGTAGTAGAAAGTTGTTAAATCTAGAAAGTTGGCTTTCATTTTGAACTACCATTTGAAACTTGGATAGAGAAATTACTTTCCACCTTCGCAAACCTCTAGTGTTCTTACTAGACAATTGCATGGAACCTTCAGTTTAGGGAAAAACACTTTTCTAGATAGTTTGACAAAGCCATTTTGTAGGCCTCTGGTCGTAGTTTGGCGAGGTCAAACTGGACCAATTTCGACTTGTCACTCCAGAAAACTTGTCGCCATTTGGAAATGGTTTTCTAGTTCTCATCCCCATCGACTCTGATGAATTATCCTTATATAAGGGAAACTAGTAGGAAGTGTCTCATTGTGTGCTCATCCATCAAACGTCAATTTTGGGCGTGGTTTTCTGAGCCTTCGAGCTAACTTTGGTTCATTTGCAACTGGGTCAACTACGACCAGTGGCCCTGGAAAACTAGCCACCAAACGAAAGCGGTTCACTTTTTCCAAATTCTATCAGTTGCTATGAACTCTTGGTATATCTAGGAACATGTAGAAATTTGATCATGGTGTGTGTTCTCATCAGAAGATAACTTTTGGAAGTGGTTTCTTAGCCTCCGATCCCGTTTTGAACGTTTTGTAGCTAGTGAGAAAATGTTAAAATAGAAAGCTATGGGACCCTCGTAGGGTTGCCAAACCACCCTGGAAACTTATAAAACATGCAAATAACTATTTAAAACTCTATAGTGTAACTTGTTGTGTGAAATAGAACTTTTGATAAATGGTGTTTTCTCTCTCTTCCCTTCTCTTTCTCTCTCCTAGGTACAAAAATGAAGTAAAATGAAATGTAATGATTACATGTCTCTAAACCTTTTTATTTTGATTACAAATTGAAATTATTATCATATGTAAATGGGAAACTGAAAAATGATAATTATGTTAGATTAGGGTGGATGCCATGCCAGCGATTTATCACTGATATCTTGCTCACGTGGTTTTTACAGGATGAAAGAATGATGACGTAAAGGCGTTGTGTAATGCATTAATTATCATTGTAATTTCTATAGTTCATTGTTAGAAGAATAAATGTATAATATAGTCTCATGTTACAGAAGGTTATATTTGATAATTTTTGTTATGTATAAGATGCTAGTTTCAAGGACATCTAGGAAATGTGCATTTAATCTTAGGTTCAATTTAGATTCATAGTACACATGGTAAAAGGGTTGATATTTATATAAGGTAAATGAATTTGAAGTAATATCTTGTAGTGCATATTTAGTGTTCATTCAATGATTAATGAGTCATCTTGTGCATTCATACCTTGTAAATGTATTAACGAGAATTAAATTGAAACACTCTACTCTTGTTCAATATCGAGCATAGCTATTTTTATATGTGCGATACTCCTTACAGTATAAGACATTGAAAACCGTAGGATGAACTTAATCTTTGCTCTCGATGGAAATATCCTAGCTTTAGTTAACAAGAGCCCAAGAATGGGTTTATCATCTTATTTAGTATAGTTAGTGGCATTTTCATGAACTTGGTAGATAGGAGTGACACAGTCAAACTTCTTTTGGAGTATGTAGAGCTAACTCCTCCTTCGTAGCCTAGTGGACTACCTTGTCATCCAAAGATAGATTTAAAATTAAAGTTTTTCATCAAGTGAAATCCTTGTTGGACCCAGACGACATATATGGAGGTTGTGACTTAGTTGTTGTAGGTCTTAAACTCTTGTTAATGAACCCCCTTGGCTCCAGCTAAATGTGTTACATTGGTTTCTCTCAACGTAACACCTGGGTCTCTTCTGGAAGGTGGTTTAGCATAAATTTGTCCTCTCACTTAAAACTCTTATACAGTTGAGGGGTAGACCCTTAGGTGAAGTTAGAATAAATCTGAAACTCAATTGATTTGGATGTTAACTTGGGTTCATGTGTAGCTACAATCCTTCTAATCTTTTATGTCTTCAAGAGGTTAGACAAACAGTTCGTAACTCCTTTTCAAGACAATTCTAGTAATAAGAACATAATATGACGTAGAAAATAAAGCACATAAGATTAAAAATGAGAGTGGAGGTTCGGAATAATGCCACCCTTGAAGACCTTATAAATCAAGTAAATATAGTATTTTGTTTCAAATAATATGAATTGTTCTGATGTGATCAACCTTCTAGAAAACAAAATAAATATATAAATCAAAAGGAAATTCACAAGTCATTGAATTAGAATAACTGTGGTAAGGAAATAACTGTACCGTGATCAAGGAATGTTTTGTGGTAAAAATCTATCTTGTATTTTAAATCTCGGTTAAATCCTAATATCACTATATGGACACCAAGTCACATTCACATGAGTTGTAAGAGTAAAAAGGTAGACATTGAATATATGTTCAAGAAGAAGATTCTTAACATAAGGACAAGATAATTAAGTGTTTTGTATGCATCTAAACCAAGCCAAATAAGTATGCAAGTTATGGAAACTTTTGTAAAGAATAAGAAACCAACTTAAAAGGGGTGAACAATAATTCAACCACGGTATGAACTTAAGAATCTGTAGGTGGACAAACGAGAAATTTTATCCTTACCCAATAATGTTCTTGGAATGTTAATCATAACTAAAATACAATTAAACAAAAGATGTGTTATGGGTTTTCCTATCCTGGAGTCTTCTTTTTGAGGTTGGGGCGTTGTTAGTATTCATTCATTGGAAAAAGTGTGACATCGACATGCCTATGTTGTTTCCATGTGTTTATGTGAGTTGATGGCTTATGTGGTTGTCATATGCGAGTCAAGTTTCTGTACTTGAAACCCATGTTGTGTTGTGTGTAGTGAGCAATGTAAGTCAAAAAAAAATTATCCTGGTATTTTATTGTTGTAATTGTGTGTGCAAAATGTGGGCACTACATAATTGAGATTTACATAGCTCTATGGGACATATCCCATTTTAGGTATGTATTGGAGCCATTAGCTCCCATTCATGTAATATTTCCTTTGCTTCTAAAGGAAAGAAAGGTTCTAGAACAATACTTCCAAAAATATATTTTTGGCATTTTTAGGGAAAATCCTTAATGTCTATTTATGGTAGTTTTGAGTAGCTTTTGTATTTTTTATTTTTAAGGGCCTTGAGTAGTTTTGAGGCTATAAATATTTTGTGCAAATTTTTTTGAACAAAGCCATGGTCTAACTTTGTGCTTCACTCTAAACATCCATATATATGGGATTAAATTATTTCATATGTCCAACATAGCTATAATCAATCTCTTCATAGCTTTATGAGACAAAACCCATTTTAGGTATGCCTTTGATTCTAGCCATTGAATACCATTGATGTATCATTTCCCTTTCATTTTTAAGGAAAGATAAATGATCCACAACATGGATTCCAAAGATATATTTTAAGAAAGTATTAAAATTTAGATTTTTGGTAGTTATCGGGGAAACTCCTGAAAGTCTATTCTAGTAGTTTTTAGCATCTTTTGTATTTTGCATTTTTGAGATTCTTTGGAGCATCTTTGGGCTTAGAATTTTTTTTGGAAAGATATTTATCATTCATATCCACATTATAACTTTGTGCATCACTCCAAACATGCAAGTACATGATGAAAGTATTGCATATATGTAGCATAGCTATAATTGATCTCTTCATAGCTATATGGGACGTAGCCCATTTCATTTATGTTTTAGATTTCAACCATTGGATCCCGTTGATATAACACATCCCTTTGTTTCTTAAGGAAAAGAGCATGATCAAGAACAGGGCTTTCAAATATCTATTTTTGGAAATTCTTAAAATTTCTTTTTTTTGGCATTTTCAGGGAAATCATGAAAGTATATTTCTATTAGTTTTTAATGACTTTTGTGTTTCACATTTTTAGGGTCTTCAAACATTTTTGGCCTAGAAAATTTTTTTGCAAGATATTTTTTTATCAAATCCACATTCTAACTTCCCGCTTCACTCAAAATATCGATGGACATGGGATTAAGGTCTTGCATTCATCCAACATAGTTATAACCAAGGTCTTCATAACTCTACGGAACATTGCCCATTTCGGGTATGTCTTGGATTCTAGCCATTGGATCCCATTGATATAACATTTCCCTTTGCTTCCTAAGGAAAAATGAATTATCCACAATAGGGATTTGAAAGATCAATTTTTTTATATATTAAAATTTATATTTTCATCATTTTTCAAGGAAAGTCTTGAAAGTCAATTTCTATCGCTTTTTAGAAGATTTTATATTTTGCATTCTTGAGGGTCTTCGGAGTAGTTTTGGGCCTAGCAAAATTTAGGCAGGATATTTGTCAACCAGAGCCATGGTATAAATTTGTGCTTCACTTTAAATAGCCACGTTCATAGGATGAAATGTTAGTGTGGGTTATTATTTATCCTTTTATTTATCTATTAGGATAATTCTTACACTTGTGTTAGCCCTATACTTTGGGTTAGCTTGCTTAGGTGTACTAGTTGTGTGGAGTTAGCTTACTAGTTATGTTGATTTAGCTTCTCGGTTATGTGGAGCTAGCTTACTAGTTTTATGGAGTTAAATTAACTACCATTATTAGTTAGTGGGAGTTCTTCACCAATTATTTAGGTATTAGTTGCACTTCCTTCCTCCTATATGTACATCTTTCTTATTGAATAATTCAAGTCAATTGTATTGTAATGTATTGAGCATTATGGATTATGATGGATTTCCATATATGGTATTTTAGCTCTTCGATTTGTAAATATAATGTGGTGTGCTATTATCATCTCGAGATCGCTTGGAATAATATTCTTATCATTCCTTTCATGAACGTCTTGCATATGTTAAACATAGATATCATTGTGCTCTTTATATTTCTATGACACATAACCCATTTCAAATATGTCTTGGATTCTAGCCATTAGCTCCCATTGATGTAGTGTTTCAATTTACATCTTAAGGAAAGACGAATGATGTAGAACAATGCTTCTAAATATCTATTTTTGAATATTCTTACAATTTCTATTTTTGGAATTTTTTTAGAGAAAGTCCTTAATGTCTATTTTGAGCATTTTTTAGCATTTTTTGTATTTTACATTTTTAGGGTCTTCAAAGTATTTTTGACTTGGAAAATTTTTGGGTAGGATGTTAATCAACCATAGTTGTAGTATCACTTTGTTATTCACTCCAAATACCCATGTATATGTGTTGAAAGTCTTACATATGTCCAACATAGCTACAACCAAGCTCTTCATAGCTCTACGGGACAACTCTTTTCGGGTATGTCTTGGATTCCAATCATTGGCTCCCATTTATGTATCATTTACCTTTACTTCTTAAGGAAATATGAATGATATAGATTCGGGATTATAAAGAACTATTTTGTGAAATTCTTGCAATTTCTATTTTTGGTAGTTTTCAGGATAAGTCTTGAAAGTCTATTCTAGTTATTTTTTGCAACTTTTGTATCTTTCATTTTGAGGGTCTTTGAGGATGTTTAGGCTTAGGAAAATTTTGGGCAAGATATTTATTCACCGGAACCGCAATATAATTTTTTTCTTCACTCTAAACATCCAAATACATGGGATGAAATTATTGCATATGTCCAATATATCTATAATCGAGGTCTTCATAGCTTTACACATAACGCGACATAGCCCACTTCACGTATGCTTTAGATTCCATCCATTGGCTCCGATTGATGTAGCAGTTCCCTTTGCATTTTAATGAAAAATGAATGATCTAGAATAGAGTTTTAAAATATCTATTTCGGAAATTCATAAAATTTCTATTTTTGGCAATTTTTAGGAAAGCCACGAAAGTCTATTTTTAACAGCTTTTAGTAACTTTTGTATTTTGCATCATTGAAGGTATTCAAAGAATTGTGTTCTTAGAAATATTTTGGGTAGGATATTTATCAACCAAATCCAAAATATAACTTCTTGCTTCACTCTAAACATCCATGTACATGGGATGAAAGTCTTGCATATGTCCAACATAGTTGCAACTAAGCTCTTCATAGTTCTAGGGGATATAGTCCATTTCTAGTATGTATTAGATTCAAGAAATTGGCTCCTATTGATGCACCATTTTCCTTTTCTTCTTAAGGAAATATGAATGATCCATAATAGGGCTTTCAAATATCTCTTTTTGGAAAGTCTTAAAATTTATATTTTTGGATTTTTCTAGGAATGTCTTAAAAGTATATTTCTGGTAGTTTTTAACAACTTTTGTATTTTGAATTTTGTAGGGTCTTTAGAGTGTTTTTGGTTTTAGCAAAATTTTGGGTAGGTTTTTTATAGACGGAGTCATAGCCTAACTTCGTACTTTACTCCAAACATCCATGTACATCAGATAAAAGTCTTTCATTTGTCCAACATAGGTGCAATTGAGCTCTTCATAGATCTACATGACATAGCCCTTTTCAAGTATATCTTGGATTCCGACATTTTTAAGGAAATTCCTAAAAATCTATTTCGCGTTTTTAATGCCTTTTTTATTTTGATTTTGAGGTCTTTGAGCATTTTTGGGCTAAGAAAATTTTTACGTGGGAAACATATCAACATGGATCCCCAATCTAACTTCATTCTCCACTCAAAACATCTACACACATGGGATGGAATTTTGACATATTTCCAACATAGCTAGAATAGAGTTCTTCATAGTTGTACAAGACATAACCCATTTAAGGTATGTTTTGGATTCCATCCATTAGCTTGTGTTGATGTCACATTTCTCTTTTCTTCTTAAGGAAGTGAAAATGATCAAAAATATGGCTTCTAAAGATCTATATTTAGAAAGTGTTAAAATTTCTATTTTTGGCATTTTTAGGAAAGCCTTGAAAGTATTTTTCTTACAATTTTTAGTAGCTTTTGTATTTTTAATGTTTCTGTCTTAGAAGAATTTTTGGATTTAGAAAAATTTAGGGCAATATATTTATTGATAAGAATTGAAATCCAACGTTGTGGTTCACTCCAAACATCCACCTATATGGGATGAAAGTCTTGCATATGTCCAAAATAGATATAATCGACCTCTTCATAGCTCTAGGAGACACAACCCATTTTAGGTATGTCCTGGATTCCACCATTTCCCCATTGATGTATCATTTCCTTTTATTCATAAGGAAAGATGAATGATCCAAAACAATATTTCCAAAGATAAATTTTTGGAAATTATTAAAAATTATTATTGGAAGTTTTAAGGGAAAGTCCTAAAACTTTATTTTTGGGTGTTTTTAATGATTTTGTATTTTGCACTTTTTATGGTCTTCAGAAATTTTTTGGGCTTAATAAGATTTTGGGTAGGATATTTATCAATTGGAGCCATATTATAACTTCATGCCTCACTCTAAACATAAATTTATAGACCATGGAACCCACAGAACCCCTATATCTCTCTAGGCACCCAGATTCGAGTTAAATATCTCAAATCTGCACTTTTTCAAGCTCTCATACAAAGGCTTTACATTTATTGCTTAGATTGCTTGGGTGTATTTTATACATTTATTTTTAATTTATTTAGTGCTCTTATAACATTAAATTACACTATAATATTCACATTTTAGTTAATCACTACCCAGATCACCAAGCTAGCCTAGTTTTAGAAGTTTTTTCCTAAGGAGGTAAAACAATTAGTAATGTTTTTCTAAAAAGGGAACATTCATATAGAAAACTGAAAATTTTCAAATAAATTTGTGTAATTATAATGAGTTTGGGTGGTTAATTTTGTGGTCAAAAATTAATTTTCAGGCTATTTCAATAGTCATTTGAAAGCGTAATTTGGGTTTGGCTTTGGGAGCACTACCTCTTGACCCCTCCCCGTCTTGGCTCATTTGTCAATGTGGCCGATTTTGAGTATAGAGGTTACTAGTTCGAATCACTTTAAAGGTTTTTGTGTTGGCCCATCTTGCTAGTCTAAACCACCTCAACTCATGCAACACCAACTAAGTTGTCTTGATCAAGTCAATCTCAACTCTCTTTGCTTTCGACCGAGCTACACTACTCGGCTCACCTAGATAGGCTATTATAAGGTGTTTTTAAGGAGGTAGAAAATAAAATTGATTTATGTTTTTTTAAAGGAATATTTATGTAAATAATTGCAAATTGTAAATAAAACTATGTAATTATAAGGAGTTTGAGGGGTTCATTTTGTGGCAAAAATTACTTTTCAAACCATTTCAAGATTTATTTGAAATGGTAATCTTTTGGATTCATGGGTACTATTCTCAACCCCACATTATACAGATGTATTTTTCAACATGGGGAATTTAGACTGGCACATTATTTTAAATCACTTTAAAGGTTTTGGTGTAAAAATCACAAATATTCTAAAAAATGTAATTATAAGGAGTTCGGTAGGTTCATATAATGTGAGGAATTAATTTTTGGGCCATTTCAATAGTTGTTTGAAAGGGTAATTTATGTTTTCCTTTTGGAGAAATACAACTTGACGCCACTCCATACTAGAAAATTATTCAATGTTGGAAATTTGGAGTAAAGAGGTTGCTGGTTTGAATCACTTTACAAGTTTTTGTGTCAGTCCATTTTCCTAGTCTAAACCCCAACTCGTATAAAACTGAATAATCTCTCCTAAACGAGTCCAACTTAACTCGCGTGCTTTCTGAATGAGCTACACTAACTGCCCATCTCACTAAGTAAGGACGTTTTTAAAGGTTTTTTATTAAGTAGGTACAAAAAAATTGGGTAAATTTTTCTAAAAAGGGAGCATTTATGTAAAAACAACAATTAGTGCTAATAAATGTGTGTAATTATAATTAGTTTGGGGGGTCTTTTCTAGTGAAAATTTAATTTTCATCCCATTTCATTATTCATTTGAAAGGGTACTTTGTGTTTATCTTCATGGGTTCTACCCTCAACCCCGACTGTATTGGCACATTGGTTAACATGAGTGATTGGGAGTAGGTAGATTCTTGGTTTGAATCACTTTAATGATTTTAATCTTGCCCCATCTTTTGCTATTTTAAACCATCTCAACTCACCCCAAACTGAATGAGATCATCGACCAAGTTCATCTCATCTCACCTACTTTCGATTGAGATACACTTTCTATCCCACCGATCTAGGGCATTTTTAAGGTGTTTTTTTTTATGAAGGTAAAAAAATGATTAAAGTTTTTTTAAAAAGTGTGTGTATTAATTAGTTTAGGGGTTTTTCTGTGGTGAAAATAATTTTTAGCCCATTTTAATAGTCATTTAAAAGGGTAATATTTGTTTTTTTACCTGGGCATTGCCCCTCGACCTTGACCTATACTGACAAATTGATTAACATGGGTGATTAGGAGTAAGGAAGTTACTTGTTTGAATCACTTCAAAGGTTTTTATGCTGCCCCATATTTGCTAGTTTAATTAAACTATCTCAACTCACTCTACACCGACCGAGCTCATCTGACCAATTCCATCTCAACTCACCTTTTTTGTGATTGAGCTACACTTTCTAGCTCACCAAGCTGGGCCATTTTATGGTTTTTTTAAAGGAGGTAAAAAAATTGAGTAAAGTTCTTTTAAAAGGGAAAATTTTTGTAAAAAAGGGAAATTATTGTAAATTCAAGTCTATAATTATAAGTAGATTAGGAGGTTTATTTTGTGGTGATAAATTAATTTTCATTCCATTTCAATAGTTGTTTAAAAGGGTAATTTATTTTTAGCTTCAAGGATAATGCCCATCGACCCTACTCGTATTGGAATAATTGGTCAAAAATGGCGATTTGGAGTAAAGGGGTTACTGATTTGAATCAATTTAGAGGGTTTTCTTTCAACTCATCATGCTAGTTTAAACCACCTCAACTCACCCTACACCGATGAGTTTTACTGACTAAGTCCATCTTATCTCACCTACTTTCTAACTAAGATACACTACCTAGTTTGTTGAGATAGGCTATTTTGTAAAGTTTATTTAAGGAAGTAAAAAACTTGTGAATAAAATTTTTAATTATAAGCACTTTAGGGCATTTATTTTGTCTTAAAAAATTATATTTTGGTCCATTTTAATAGTATTTTGAAAGGGTAATTTATGTTTTCCTTTGGGGGTATTGCTCCTCAACCATGCCCCGTATTGGTGCATTGGTCAACATGAATGCTTTGGAGTAAGGAGGTTAGTGGTTCTGATCACTTTAAATGTTTTTTTGTTGGCCCACCTTGCTAGTCTAAACCACCTCTACTTGCCCAACACTAATTGAGTTTGCTCAACTAACTCCATCCCATCTTGCCTACTTTTCGAACGAGTTACACTACCTAGCTTATTGAGATAGGAAATTTTAATGTGTTTATTTAAGGAGGTAAAAAAACTAAGTGAAGTTTTTTTTTCTAAATGGATCATTTTTTAATAAAAGAGAAAATATTCTAAATAAAACTATGTAATTATAAGTAGTTTGGGGAGTTCATTTTTTCATGAAAAATAGTTTTTAGCCTCGTTTGAATAGTTATTTTAATGGGTAAATTATGTTTTTCTTCGGATATGCTTCTGCTTGACCCCACCCCATATGGGTGCCTTGATCAACGTGAGTAATTTCGAGTAAGGAGGTTACTATTTTGAATCAATTAAAAGGTTTGGGTGTCAGCCCATCTTACTATTCTAGAAAACCTTAACTCGTTTAGCACCGATAAAGCTTTCCTAAATGAGTCTGTCTCAGCTTGCCTAATTTTTTCTCAAGATAGAATATGCAACACACCAATCTAGTCCATTTTAAAGATGGTGTTTAAAGGAGATTTAAAAATTGAGTTATTTTTTGTTAAAAATGGGAGAATTTGTGTAAAAAAGGGAAAATATCATAAATAAAACTATGTAACTATAAGAAGTTAGGGGGTCATTTTGTGGTGAAATATAATTTTTGTCCATTTCAACAATCATTTGAAATGGTATTTATGTTTGGATTCGGGGCATTTCCCTCAACCTTGTCATGTACTAGGACATTGGATAATGTGGGTGATATAGAATAGAGTAAAAATTTGTGATTTTTAATAGTCGGGATTCTCACAAAAGTTGGGATTTTAAATAATCAAGATTTTAGAAAATGTGTAAACTTTTGAAAGAGTCAATATTTTCAAAAATGTCTTTGAGAAATCCTCCTACAAAAGAAATTGTTGGTCCACCCTCTCAAATAGACATTGGTACTCAACCCCAACTAAGTGCTAGTGCTCGGGATTTAGTTTTAGGAGGTGTTTCTATTCCTTTGCAAAATATTTTTCTTACAATGGTTGCACCTTATCCTTGGGGCCAAAAAGTTGGGCCTTTAGCCCTTCCTCAACCTCTGCATGACCTACCTAAAGGGAATAAAAATAATTTCCCTAAGTTTAGAGGTGATGGTAAAGTGCACCGAATGAACACATAGAAGCCATTATTGAGGTATGTGGAGTTATTGAGAGAAGAACACGAGGATGTTTCAGTCATAAGTTTTTTCAAGACACCGCATGATAATGTTACTGATTAGTTCTAATATCTCTTAATTGGTACTATTACTAGTTGGAATACATGAAGACTCGGTTTGAGAATAAGTTAAAACTGATGAAGATGTTAACACTCTCTTAGTGTAACATTCCCAGATAAAAAAGGATACTCATGAACCTATGTGGGATTTTTTTGCTAAATTTAATAAATTAGTTGGTAAAATTTCATCTTCTACTCACCCTATTGATCAAATTTTGAAATTTTTCATCCTCAATGCTTAGTTTCCAAAGGTGAGATATGTACTTAGGAGAGTGGGTCTTCCTACTCTAGATGAGGATCAATGGTTAGATATAAGCGTATAGGATGACATGATAATGTTTGAAAAGTTGAGAAAGGAACCACCCAAGGCTAAAGCCTCTAGTTTAGGTGTATCTAGGGCTGAACAGTTAGTTCAAAAGTTAGAAAATGGTTTGATTTCTATTAGAAGAAAATTGCTCAAGATTTACTCTATAAGGAAATCCCAAGAAGAAATATTCAACCAAGAAATAATCTTCCTCCTACCCAACCAAAGAAAGTGATCAAAGATCCCCTATTAATTTCCCAATGAATATAGCCTATGAAGTCGGGAAATTACGATGAGATAAAGATAGAGGAGAAGGAATAACTAGAAGAAGAACTGAAGAAATCCAAGAGGATGCAAATGACTCCCAAATCAACTTTCTCACTACTGAAGGAGTAGATGATGAACTAGTTACAGATATGAATGATGAGTCATATGCTATCATGAATAGAGAACAATTGACAAACAAGAAGGATGTTGTGTATCCCTTAAATAAGGAGAATTATAAAGAAGTTCTAGTCACCATTCAAGTAATGGTGAAAAGTGGAGCACCCATTCCTACTACTACTACTAAGAAAGTAAGTACCTCTTCTCCATCTAATGCTCCTTCTACTTCCTCTTCTATAGCTAAAAAAATAAACCTTGTAATCTTGTATTAAAAGCACTCTCATCCTCAAAGGATGATAAACCTAAAATATCTCCTACTTCCATTCTAGAAACCCTTTCTACCTCAGGGTATTTTGATATCATTGATCACATCAAGAAGACTAAAATTCAGATTTCAGAAGAAATTGTTTACGCAGTCACCGTGAAGCCTTTTCTCAAGTGGTAAAGTTTGTCAAATCTAATCCTAATAAATACCCTAAAACTTCTAAAGGCCTTTTTGTACTCCCAACTCTCATTCTCCACAAAATTTGATGGCTACTACACCCTCCAGCTTTGAAAAGATTAAGTTTTTTTATGTCACACTAATAGTAGTTGGCCATAAACTTAGTAGTTGTGTCATTGAACTCGGAGCATCGAGATAATTTAATGCACGCTCAATTTTCACATTCCCTTAACCTCACCTTTACCCAAACCTTTGGTTCATGTTAATCAACAGAAACTAAAGAGGAGCCCCTAGTCGGGAGAATAAAAGATGCTCTGGTACCTTTTACTGCATTCTTGGATAAAAGAGTCAAGGCCACAATTATGGTTGTAGAAATACCTCATCTTAAGGTATGATGCTGAGTAGGAAATTCTATTGGGAAGTTGGAGGAGAAATGTAGATGGACTTATCTCATGCTATTATTATAGTAAATGGGAAAATGTAAAAGTTTTTGCAAGAGAGATAAGCTTAATATATTAATGAAAAACTAGGTGACCCTAAGGCTCAGATCCTTTATGAATATATTGGTCATGGAAATTATATGGTGATGTATGAAACTAAGGAACAAAATCCCATAATGGTTTAGAATGATCCCAATGACATTTTGATTCTTGAGTGTGATGGAAGTTTTTCCACATCTCATTCGGAGTAGGAGTTGTATTAGTTTTTCCTAATGGTAAACTCCACCATTTCTCATATAAGATTAAATTTTATAACACTAATAATACTTCCAATTATGAGGCCCTTCTTCTTGGCCTATTAGTAGAGACATAAATGGGAATAAATAACCTCCATGAACAAGGAGATGTAAATCTTATTGTCAAACAAGTTTGAGTAGATTCATAAGTGAAGAATCAAAGGTGAAATACTAGAGGAATTTAATATGGGATTCATTTGAGTTATTGGATTAATTTTCCATTAGTGTTTTGGCAAGGGAAAGTAACTCTATAGAATATGATCTAGCAATTTTTTTATCCTTGCTCATCCCACATCCAAATTTTTCCCAAGATAAACTCATAGTAGAGATGATTTTTAGACCTAGTGTCCCAGATAATTCGGATAATTGGCATGTGTTCAATTATGAATAACACATGATTTCCTTTCTTGAATTAAAATGTAACTTCAACCAATTTTATTATGAGGGAATTGAATTTGGTTATTGTGAATGCATTTCATCTTTTTATCCAACGAGAGAGTTGAGGAAGAGTCCAACTAAGATGGTAATATCAAGTAGAAGGGAAATAAGATACCTAAAGGCCTCGTGAGTTTGGAGGATTTGTTTGATAAACATAACAAGTACATTAAAGGAAATTTATCACAATAAGTTCACCAATCAGATGAGTTTAAAATGGTTAACATAGGAATTGATGAGGATCCAAAACTTGTCAACATTGGAAAATGTAGTTCTCATGAAGAGATAAAGAAAATGGTTGAGTTGTTAAAAATTACATAGATGTTTTGGCTTACTCATATGAGGATTTAAATGCTTTAAACTAAGGGAGATGCAATACCACATTCCTTTAACTCCAGGTATTAAATTGTTTTTCCAGAAACCTAGGCAATACAATCTAAAAATTGCATGGAAAATTCATCAGAAATAAAAAATTGCTGAATGCCGGATAATTTTTCCTATTCATTCATCAACTTGGGTTGCCAATATTATGCTAGTGAAAAAGAAAAATGGAGAAATCTAGATTTTTTTAATTTTTAAAATCTAAATCAAGCTTATCTTAAGGATAACTACCAACTTCCGATGATGGAGAAGATTCTACAGTTGTCACCGGTTAATATATGTTGTCCATGCTCAATTGATTCTTGAGCTATAATAAAATTGAGGTAGATGTATAATACCAACATAAAACTACTTTTATAACTCCTTAGGGAACATTTTCCTACATAATAATGTCATCTGGTCTCATTAATGTAGATGCAACATTTTAGAGTGCAATGGACTTGACCTTTGGTGATTTGAAAAAAAGTGCATAATATTCTATCTTGTTTATCTAACAATTTTCTCCAAGAAAAGAAAAGATCACTTTCAGCACCTGAAATCAAAGCTTCAAAGATGTAGGTACAATGGAATTTATTTTAATCCAAATAATTCTATCTTTGGTGTAAAAAAGGAAAGTTTTTTGGGCATATTGTATCTAAGGATGAAATAAAAATTGATTTATAACGTATTCAAGCAATAAAAAGATATCGATTATGTCAAGTAAGAAAGGAGTGCATTCCTTCTTTGGAAATATTAATTTTCCTAGGAGATTTATTCCTCATTTTTTAGAACTAACTAGGAGTATAGCTCATATGATGAAAGCAAATTAATCTTTTTGTTGACTGCTAAGGGGAAGAATGCCTTTTAAAATATAAAAAGAGCAATTACCAATACTCTTATTCTTTTTTGTCTAGATTTTAATAAAGATTTTATATTCTATTGTTATGTATCTGAGCACACCTTAGAAATAATCCTGGTGTAGAAGAATTTTCATGGATGTGAAATGCCTATAGCATTCATGAGCTATGTCTTGAAGGCTCACAAGATGAGGTACTCCCAAATGTAGAAAAATACCTTTTTGGTGGTGAAATAAGTGAAACAACTCCATTTCTATATCTTGAATTCTCATTCAACTATGTTCATGCTAGATACAACAGTAAATTCAATTCTCATGTAGTATGAATTTGGATCGAAATGAGCCAACTGGGTGGAAAAATTCCAAGATTATGACCTTAATATCAAGCCAACCAAGCTTATTAAAGGTAAAGTCTTTTGTAAATTGCTTACAAATGGTTCAAAGAGTGATATGATTGAAAAAGAAACTACTAATGTTCTAATTGTACTATTTTTATCTCTACCGATGAGTGGTATATAGACATCACTCATTTTATCACTTATAGAGAATGAATTTCACATCTAATTGCTAAAAACCTTGAGTAATTATTTTAGGAGTAAACTTTCTTTTCATGATATCAATCATGGGTTAAACCCATGTGAAAGATTCACTCGAAGTTTGAGTAGAGGGATGGTTCAATGAAAAAAATTAGAGAGCCAAGAGCTTAAGTAGAACATACTTATAGAGTGAGAACTTCAACTATGGAGGAAGATACTTCTTTGACTAGTGATTTAGGATTTTCATTGCTCACCTTCAAAGAGTATGGCTCTATGATTTTTACTTCATCTTCTTCACCATCTTCATTTTATTCCTCATCAACATCACCCTACCTACCACCTCACTTTGCCACTTCATCATGACCTAGCCCTAACCCTAAAACTAACCTAATTAAGACCCATAACTTGGTCCACACCTACACCCATAACTAATGACCCTTTTCGCACTCCAAAACCGACCTTCTAGTCACTTGACCGAGCCCGCAATCGATCTCTCGGGAGAAAAGTAGGAAGGTGGGCTATTTTACTAAAAATAGCCTACTTTTTCCTTACCGATGCGGTGCCTACTCGACCGCCGTTACGCAACCGCCATCGGTTCCTCGTAAATGGGCTCCCAAACCAAAACAACGGATCGGAATTTCATTTTGGAGATCACCAAAGGATTTCTCGGATCAACAGAGATCATGCGAGAGAGGAACAGAGTCCCGATCTTCATTTAATCAAGCAGAGACGAGTAAAGAAACCGTAAGTGCTTCGCAGAGAGGAGATCAACTTGCATCTTCGCCAAAACCAAGTAAGTCACATCTGCATGTCCTCTCGTTATAACATTTCTTATGCTCTTTGAATCACAATCCTCCTAAATCCGTTTCAATCCACTACCCAACGTGCATCAGATCTAACTGTCATTCTTTTACCCTCATCATCTCATTTCCTAATATCATCCATAAACCAGCCTTACAAACACCATAGCTACTAAGAAGATCTTAGAACCCACCGCAGTATCGGTTATCAAGAATCGCATCGGCTATCATAACCGGCATCGCTATCAAGAATCGCCATCGGTTCCTCTCGATCAAAACCAAAACCAGCCTTTTTCCCCTACCTGGGCTTCAACGAAACAATTTAATTGATACTTTGCGCTTTTTTGTGTTAATTCATATTAGCAGGGAACTCGACCACCTTCGAAAGGAAGTTTTATATTTCGGCCCAAGGTAGTTTCTCATTTATTGTTTAATCAAATCTTGTGGTCTTGTGTTCTTATTTGCAGTAGTCCTTCCAAGACAAAAAGGAGTTCTTCGCAATCGCCTTGATCTTTCTCTACGGTACGCGCACACCATCTCGACATTCCAGGTGTATTCCTCCTAACCCTAACCTTATCTCTGCTTCTAAAAGGAACGAAACATTTCCGAGTGAAACATTTTGGCACGACACTAGTGGGACCCATTTTGGGTTTCTTTTTTTTGCTTATTTTCATTTTAGGAAGCATATTTGTTGTTGCTGCTTTTGTTATATATTTCGAAAGTATTTGTCTTGCTTTTCTAGTTTCGCATTAGTGAAAGTCATCTCTCTTGCTTCATCGAAACATAATTTTCGATTTGGGTTTAAAACACATGCATTGTATTCCGCTTGTTGTTCTTCAATTCTAGTGAACATAGATTAAGTAATGTGTCGTACACGTGGGGTGATATCCACGGTATTGACAGAAATTAACCCTAGTTTCACCGCACAACACATACCGAATCACTTCACAATTAACACAACACTCAAACATCCCCCTTTTCCGCGGTATTCCTCCGCCCGATTGAGGTAACCTTATAAGCCAAAACAAACTTGACATTTCCCTAGGTCTTGTTGTTTAGGATTTCGACATCATCTTACGCCTAAAGGCATAAGCCCACGATAACTAAAATTAACCCTAGGATTAGTCTCTGGATTTGCGTGTGCATCTCGCTTGTTTTCAAATTCTGTTTTTCTCGTCATACTTTGTCTTCGTGATCAATAAGTTGATAAATATACTCAACGTTGCTAAAAATCAAATTAGCAGCCTTTTATATCTTCTTATCCTAGACTTTTTGACACCGCACGGTTAAGGGACCGACGCCGCTTGCTTCTTCGCGGACCGACCGACACCGTTAGTAAACCGATATCGTTATCGTCTTCATCAGCCCCCGACAAACCAAAGAACTTGCCAAATTCATCATTCGAGGTTGTTTTTGTTCTTGATAGATTGAAACTTTCCCGTGTGTTCTTGTCCATGGTTGTCATCACTGGAAGCAAGCCGCCGCCATGGTTTCACATGCCTCGCTCTCGTGTCTTTGTCGAATCACCCCCTTCACATTCTATAGGAACCCTACGGACACCAAAGTGAGATCCCCAAATTCGTAGGAGACAAGGACTTTGCCAAATTTCTCGGATGCTAATCCCCTACTGCATAATACTATTTGTCTCATGCCCCGACCGTACGCCCGATGGTCAGCCTCCTTATTGGCATGCCTATTAGTATAGCTGCTCATTTAGCTCCCACTCCTCCCGATAACACCGCCTTACTTCTCGCATCTCTAGCCCCGTCTCCCAATCCGACGCTTCGCAGAGGTTCATACGACCCCGATTAGCTTTCCTTTGGTTAATCTTGACCCCACGTATCGTTACCACCAACCGCCCTACCTCATCTCTCTTTCGCACCACCCATTCATGACTTCTCTCGCCACCTATTCACACAAGCTTTCCTCTCAAGCTCCGCCTACCTTTTCATTCCCATACACGTATCCAAGAACCTCAACACCTTATATGGGACATCCCTATTCTCGTTGCTCCAACATACTCATCCTCCATACCTTATCAACACTTAGCCCCACCATTGTCCAAATGGAAGCCCTTGGTCCAACTTGCCTCCGTTTACCACAACCGCACCATCATCTCATCCAACCACGATTTCATCAAACAAATGATGGACAAAATGCAAACCTGAGGCTTTTTCGGGAAGTCGTAGCGCTCGACATACGAAGCAAGTTTGTCGGGAGCCCATTCACCCTTCTCGTCCCTCTTCATTCATATCCTCCTCAATGGGAGTTGCCAAAATTTACTCGCTTTAACAAGAAAGAGGATCCTCAACAACACTTGTGATCATTTAGACATGCTTGTTATTTGATCGCCCATGATGACGCCTCATACTCCGCACCTTCCCATGTCCTTATCAGACCCGCCTGAGTGGTACAAGTTGCTTTAACCCAAGACTCGATCTTCTCTTTTAACCAACTAGCCCAATCTTTCTTGGATCATTTCTCCATTAACATTGCAAGAAAGTATCTATCACCGACCTCTATGCCATCCGACAATTTGAGGACGAATCTATCGCAGATTTCGCTGGACGATGGCGGGCCTTATCAACCAACTTATATGCCTTGCCTCAAACCGAACTTATCGAATCTTTACACGCGGCCTCGCGCTAAGCACATCTCCCCACCCTCCAAATTCAAACTTTCCGTACATTCGACGAGGTTTTTTACCATGGCTCTAAATTAGAAATTCGAGCCTTAAGAAGAGAAATTGTGGTGCAGTAACAAAACCCCATTTCCGAACTCCCGATTCTACCAACAAGCCAAACACCACCACTCCTCACGCGTCCACTTCTTCTAAATCAAAAGGAGCTGTCCACGCGGTAATGGTCAAATCTCAAACACCGTCCAATACTCCACCGAAAACCACTTATAAGTACAAAGCCGAGCCCACAATTACACTCCTGGGAGAAACTTATGGCGTCATCCTCGAGAAATTGCTCAAAGTGGGGCTATCACCTTGCCCCTCGTTAAACCTCACTGGGTTTGACTCCACCCGCGCAATACCTTCCCGGTACAAAGAAAATGACTTTTGTAACTTTCACCGCGTAAAAGGACATAGTCATGAAAACTCGCAAGATGTTGAAAAACATAGTGCAGAAATGGTCGACGCAGGGATATAACCTCGATAATCCTAACGCCCCGCTAACCGAAATCTGAAAATTTTCAACAAGCCATTCCCGAATCACTGGCCCAACAAGAACGTAAACCAAGATATCTTAGCCGAGGAGAGTGTTCATGAGATCCATGCAGCTTTCGATTCTCACCAAAAGCCTCTATTGAAAAAATTTTTTTTGAATCAAGCCTCTCCACCAACACAGAGTCTCGAACCTCCTTCACCACCATCAAGCCAAAGTGAAATCATTCCTTTACCCATAAAAGAGTTAACTTCCCGGACTTCTCTTCTCATCGACGAGTCTTCTTACACCACATCCCTACAAGATCGTGAGCGGATGTTATCTAATTTATCTATTTCCCAAACGCCCCTTCTACCGCTCTTCGCTGCACAAGAGGAAGGCTCGCCACCTTTTGACATCCTTAGACGAGAAATCTCTTACACTGACATCACCACATTCTTTAAACATGACAGATCCCCTCAAACACGCCCTCCTACCTATTAGTCCCTCATCGCCTAAATCTTTTCAACGACCGGTTGACCTCTTAACATCTATTGATACAAAGGCCTCATCTACCTCCCGTGTCACACCCACAAAGTGGACTCGGAATCACAACCCGCTCCGCTCTTCTTCCGTACAAAAATTACAAATCACACTGAGACTGCCATTCCACGTAAGATGATGACAGCCCTATGGGAACGCTTGAGTACCCCTTTTTCTACTCAAATGCAAATGACTCGATCCCGATGTCTCCACCATATACCCGAAGTGTTTTGCGTGCTTAAAATGCCCCTGTTCTCACCTTCACCCCCTCACCTCTACCAAATGCCCCGTCCACTTCTATCAACTTAACCAGATCTTCCCCTATGCTTGGGACCTCACCAATGCCTGGGCCTAACGCACCCGCCTAAGCGACTCGATCTATCCAAAATAAACCGTCCCGCCACCTAGAGACAAACTCAATCCGTGCCCCTATCACAATCAAAACCATCATCATCATACCTACCTTCCATATGGGACCCCATCCTCTACCTTACATCAATATATCATACCTCCCCGCATTTTCTTCAAAACAACCTACGCCTTCCGCACCCATACGTAAATTCCTGTGGTATAAGAACACCGCTACACCGCGTATCTCCGTCCACCTATCAACCCTAAACAAATTCCATCATCAAAAGATTTTTTTTTTCGGTCACTCCTATTTCCCCATGGTTGTTTTCTGATACCACATCATCTGCGGCCTCATCATCCAACATAGCTTCTGCGCCAAAGAAATCACGTTTAGTGAAAACCACGTATCAACACCCCTCGGCTAAACCACCACCCGTGCGAACCAACCACGCCCAAACATTACCAAAACCCGCACAACCAATACCCTCATCCTCTTCCGATTTTGACCCACTCAAAGGATCTTACGCCAAAATCCTTGCTATGTTGGTGGAGAATGCGACCATTTCCCTACCTCCACTTAGACCTTATGACCCGTCTAAACCCCGACCTATGGGTTACGATGAGTCTAAAATCTGCGCTTATCACCGCACACCAGGACATGATGTGGAGGGATGCAAAGCTCTAAAAACCATCCTTCGTCGGGCCACCTCTCCCTGATAGAAAGATTAAGAAAGACAACTTACGAAGGGAGAGACCTTTAGTTTCCATTCCTCTCCTATACCATCGTCCCCGCCTCACCAAGATCTATCATTATTACAACCCCACCTCTCAAGACCATGAGTTATCCCAACCATCTTCCTCATCTCAGTCTACGAGATTAATATGATTAGTGTCGCTACTCGAGGCGTAAAAACAATGGGAAAGCAAAAGAAAACACACTCGCGGCATCTCTTTCTCCGTCAAACATCCCGATTGCACCACCACCTAAAGTGGTCATTCGCGACCCGCCTATCCCGCCTCTAATGGCATTGCCACCGAAATATGATTAAACAGCCTTCACCAATCGCCCGTAAAATGACACCGTATGATCTCATTCGACTTTCAATCTCATCGACAAGCTCTCGTTGAGATCCTTCAAGGGATAGAGGTTTTACCTAATGAAACCCCGCCTGCCGCTCCATTCTAACACCCAATCACGTTGCTTCTCTCACCAAACAACCCACCGCCCCAACCACTGCCTCGTACAACAAGTCAAGCTGCTGCAGCTGGCCCAAGACGAAATTGTTGACTTTGGCATGTAAGATCCCCGACCTCGCTTCTTTTCATCTCGCCTACATCCGGGACATTCGGTACATCGTGTTATGATTGACGGGGTGCTAGCCTAAACATCATCTCTTCAAAAGCCTTCCAACAAATGAATATCCCTTCTAGTTGCATGTGTGCAACCCCATCATGTCATGGGTCATTCAATGACGCTATTACTTCTACCTTAGGCACCGTGATCCTCAACATTCGGGTAGACCACGACTTTACCCGAACTCTTCTATGTCTTGAGGGAGAGTTCCAATATAATATATTGCTGGTCGCCCTCGATCCGAGCCATGGGATGCGTTCCCTCAACATTACATAGATGCATAAAATTTGAGTATGAGGGGAAGTCCTACACCGTAAAAGCTGACCCTCCCCCCTTTAAAACCTGCAATATGTTATACCGCCCTAACGATGTGCTTATACCAATCAAGACACCCATACATTCAACCCAACCATCCTCTTCAAATGTACCTCAACCATCCACCTCAACCGCGCCTACGCCTTCAATTGATGAAACCACCATCGCAAAAACCACTTCCCTTCCCGCAGCTAACATTCCAACCTCCGACCCCTTAGTAGATGTTTTTCAGCGCCTTACGCTGGGGGAGTACCGCCTATATAACGTTAGTTCTTTCCCTACCCCGCAGGAGTACGGACAATTACATGCACATCCCACCTACGACCGTCGCGTGGGGAGGTAATCTCTACGACCACCCCATTGCCGCACTAACCTAACGTATGGGGGTGTTGACGCATCCTCCATTACCCCTGAACCTCCTCTTGGTGTGGTTCCTTTCCAATCCGATTTTCAATACTTGACAAATCGTCATTTCGCCCTCACCTTCTTGACTCGCTGTGCGTGGAAAGGCTTTGGTTTTGGCCTTTACGAACAAGGCCGACATACACTCATTCCCGTGACTACCCGTAAACATAATGATCGCAGTGGTCTCGGTTTTCCCGAAACACCTACACAGGAGACACCTCCTGTCAGCTGTATCCTGGAAGAAGAAGACGTCGCCCCTACCAAACCATCATCACCCACTTTGCCATCATCACCCACAGAATCTATAGACCCTGAATCCATCCCTCCTAACTTTTTTTTTTTTTTTTCATAAATGCTATCTTCATAGGTCCTCTCACTTATCAACGCGATAATGAGGACCCATCTTCTCTTCCCCTTCTGTATCCAGACATGATCGAAGAGGATTCGCCTTTGATTAATGTTGTTGAATGCCAGGATGACGACTCCATCCTCACTTACCTCGCGCGGATGATTCTTATATTCAACGAGCTTACCATCTCAAACCCAAACCATGCCGAACGAATCTACTATAGAAATCAACATCCACACGGAGGAGGATCCTCACATTGTGAAGATTGGACAATCCCTTAACACATCAGAACAAGCCGCCTTTACTACCTTTCTCCGTGCTCGCAACCAAGCTTTCGCGTGGTCTTACGCCGACATGCCAGAATTGATCCTACCATCGCCGCATCCATAACATCACCCTAAACCCCGATTCCAAACCAATCAAACAGTAAATTGAGAAAATGCATCCACGCATTGCTCTCTTGGTCAAAGAGGAGCTCCAACGACTCTTTCTCGTTTCCTTCATCTTGCCTATTGACTATCCTCAATGGATTTCTAACATCGCACTCGCCACTAAAGCGACAGGGGACTTTGATATGCACAGATTTCGGGATCTTAACCTCGCTTGCCCTAAGGATGACTTCCCTTACCTAGCATTGACCAACTTGTTGATCTAATCGCAGGTCATGAGATGCTCTCTCTCATGGATGGCTTTTCAGATACAACCAAATTTTGGTTCGCCTCGCCGATCAACACAAAACTACCTTCATAACTCCTCGGGAACCTTCGTTATCGTGTCATGCCATTTGGCCTTAAGAATGCTGGTGCAACCTATCGCCGGCTATGACCTACATTTTTCATGACATTATGCACACTATCCTCAAGATTATGTCGACGATCTTCTCGGCAAGTCTAAACATCGTAGTGAACATCTCGATGTTTTAACCATTATTTTTGATCACTGTTACTATAATATTCTGTTCGCCTTCAACCAAAGAAATGTGTCTTTGGTGTTCTTTCGGGAAAACTTCTTGGCTTTATCATCTCTCTTTGCGTGGCATTCGAGGTCGATCCATCTAAAGTCAAAGCTATCCTAGAAATGCCCCCACCCAAAAATCTCAAACAATCGCGTAGTTTACAAGGTAAGCTCCAATCTATCCGACGTTTCATCTCCCAACTCTGGATCGGTGTCAACCTTTTCATCACCTTCTTAAAAAGGACATTGCCTTTCAATGGAGTGAGGAGTGTCACCAAGCCTTCAAGCTCTCAAATCCTATCTCGCAGCCACCCGTGCTTATCCCACCCCAGACGACCGCCCTTTCTACCTTTATCTTTCCGCCACCGACCATGCTATAGGTGCTATGCTCGCACATCGGATTCTAAGCACGACGAGAACAAAGCCGTTTATTATATAAGTCGTACTCGTGGATTATGAGACTAGGTATACACATGTAGAAAAATTGTGCCTTGCCCTATCATTTGTAGCCACCAAACTCCGACATTACCTCCGAATCACAAAACTTTTGTCATCACCAAACACGTGACCCCATTCATTATATGTACGCCAAACCGCATCTAAACCAACGTATCGCTCGATGGCTTATGCTCCTCGCGACCTTGACCTTGAATTCGCATATAATGTAAGTCAATCAAAGGACAAACTCTTGCAGTACCAACTTATGGAGGCCCCTTTACCCGGGAACAATTTACCAATTTTACCTTCCCGACGAACTCATCGCCACTCTTTCACTCCGGAAGAGTCAGATCAAATGACCTCTTCTTCGATGGATCTAAATGCCAGCCGCGGCGGAGGAGCCGGCGTTGTTCTCATTCCTCTCGACGCTGAACCTATGCCTCTTTCATTTCGGCTTGATTTCCTGCACTAATAATACAAGCGGAATACGAGGCCCTTGCTCGGGTCTCCAAGTCACACGTTACACTTAGGCATCAAATCTATCAACATTTTTGGCGACTCTCAATTGGTAGTCAATCAAGTTATGGGCGTCTACCAATGCAAAAATGAGGAACTTCAAAAATACAAACACTACGTGGATTCACTTCTAGCCTTATTTACTCACTATTCTATACAAACCATTCCACGCTCCACTAACAAATTTGCGGACACTATGGCTTGCTTAGCCTCGCAAATTCCCGCCGCACCAACTGACTCTGAATTATTCGTCGTGGTCCAACAACTTTTTGTCCCATCCTATTCAACCCCGGTAGTTTGTACGATAAATACTGTGTCTACTAGTTCGCAGGATACCTGGTACCACCAATTTCACGACTACCTTACAATCTCTGTCCTCCCACCTGACCTTACTAGTAACGGCAAACGTGCTTTTCTTAAAAGTGTTTCACGTTATGTTGTCATGGGGGGACTCCTCTATAAACGTGGCTTTGATGGCATCCTCCTTCGCTGTCTAACTGGCGCGGAGGCCACTCATACCATCCAACAGGTCCATGACGGTATTTGTGGTGGACATTTTAGCTGCTCGCTGCGTGGCCAAACGAATCCTTCGCCTTGGTTATTATTGGCCTACTCAATAACGATCGCTATTAATATGTTAAGCGTTGTGTTATGTGTCAACAACATGCCAACCTTCAACATACTCCTAGCCACCCGCTTCCTGTGTCGCCGAGATCTTTCGCCCTTCTCACAATGGGGTTTAGACCTTATTGGTGAGATTCACCCGACCTCTTCACAACGTCACCGTTGGATAATCACAGCGATCGAATATTACACAAAATGGGTGGAGGCTATTCCACTCATTTCAATCAAAAAGAAAAATTCGAATTCATTAACCATCACATTATCTGTCGTTTTGGTATTCCTCATCGCCTAATAATGTATAATGGTAAATCTTTTAAAAACAAGTTGTTGCAAGACCTTTCATGACAACTTTGGTATCAAACTTAGCTTCTCATCACCCTACTATCCACAAGCCAATGGGCAAGCCGAGTCCTCTAATAAAACACTAACCAAAATCCTCATGAAAGTTGTCAATGAATCCGAAGAAATTGGCACGATCACATCCCCTTTGCCCTTTGGGCTTATCGTACTAGCATTCGTACTCTACTAATGCCACACCTTTTTCTTTGGTATACGGTACCGAGGCTGTTTTGCCTCTCGAAATACAAATACCCTCCCTTAGAATATCTCTTCGGATATTCTCACCAACGATGATTTCCGCCAAGAGCGGTTAGCCCAATTCGAGCTTTGACGAACGCCGCCTTACAGCCTCTTGATCACCTTCAAATCTATCAAAAACGCATTAAACGTGCTTATGATAAGCGACTTCATGAGCGTATTTTTAAGGTTGGTGATCTTGTCCTCAAAGAGAATCAACATGTAACCAAACTAGAAAAGAGCAAACGTGGAAATTTGCTCCCAATCGATTGGGCCTTATATAATCACTCACACCTATGGATCGTACTTATCGCTTAGCTTCGCTTAATGGTAAACTCCGAGCTCGAGCCCCTTAATGCCTTACATCTTCGACCATTCTATTGTTGAAATTAGTGTTATATCACTTCTTATCCGCCTACTGCTCGTCCCTTGAGCTCCCATACCACTACATACACTGCTTCCTACACCTCATAATAACAATCAAGCTCACATAGTTTGATTCTCACCACCTCCTCGACGATGCCTTCCCTTTTTAGTCTAGTCCATGACTTCAAAGAATTAAAATAAACCGTATTCTTATGGGATTTTCTTGAGTCAAACTTCCTACCAAACTAGATGCTTCACGCCAAAAGAACATCTAGCTATCTAAATTATATATAGACTGCTCCTCGAAGGACAGCTATATGCCAAAACTATTGATGCTATTATATATATAGATCGCTCCTCGAAGGACAAAGCTATGCATTTAAATCATATCTCGCTACTATAAATAGATCGCTCCTCGAAGGACATTTATACACAGCCAGCCTTTTTTTTATCGAAGCTTTCGCATCGATCGCCTTCGTGAAGACCTCAAGAATAATACAATCAATATCCTGAGACTTCCCGCATCGATCGCCTACATTCAATAAAATAAAAGCCTCATTCAAAAGAACTTTTGAGTCATGGACTTGTCTATTTAGGGTAGGTTCTCTTCGTCGTAACACTCACTTTGTAATAAGTTCTCCGTACCTCGCCTATATCATCCACCTCACCTCACCATTTGTTTCAACTCAAGGGACGTAATGTACGCCGATATATCATTGTGATCACACAACTCTTTTCACCGATTGACTTTCTCGCCTATGCACGGTACCTAGGGCTCCAAGCTCATTCTACGTTGTGTGGTTTGTTTAGCTCTTTTCACCTACGGAGCACTCTTTTTTCGCTTTGCCTCGCATCTAGGATTGTGTGTTGACCTTAATCAGACATGGTTCCCTTCTACTTGGGTAGGCTAACTTTCGCTTCCCTTATACCTTTTACAACATCACCAATTCATTACCAACACCATCAACCTTACCTTTACCAATCTTAATATTTTTACCAACCAACCAATTGCCTAAACTGTACCAAATTGCTCGAATTCGCTCTCCCCGATCCTAAGGGAGAACTACATCGGCCTCCGAGGCCCCTCCTGCTTTGTGCAATGGGCTATGTAGGCAAAGACTTTGAGACATGGGGTCTCCCAAGGTTAGCTCGACCATCCCCTACCATAACCTATCATGTGTGGTAAATATAAATATTTTTGTGTATTTCTATTTAATCACATTCCTCTTTATCCTTTTTCAAAACACCGAAAATCAAAACACAAACATTCTTATTTTTATCGTAACTCAAATCAACATACATATTCAGCTTTATTTAGATGTTAAACAAATACATCTTCTCTATCATCGACACGCAGGTCGGCATCCTTATTTATTCTTATACCTTGCTAACATTTACTCTGCACCTCACGCCTCATCCCGAACTAGGTGATGATCGTGATCGCCGACCCTCTCGCCGGCCTCTCGCCCTCAAAGGTACTACACGGCTATTGTACCACCCACCGATCCGCCAATCTCTCCTCGTAACATATGAATACGCCTCTCGCATGGAGAACTCCAGCCTCTAGTCTCTCGCTGCCGTGACTCGCAACCACTAACAATCTTCTTGTCTCATTCACTCGCGTTTGAGCTGCTGAACTAAACGCCGCAGACGATCCTCTCTCGCTGTAATCACAGCTATGTCGTGGCGACAATCACGTATACCTCGCAGCAGCTCGCTACCCACCATAATCTATAGGCCTCGCTGCTCTCGCATCCATTACCTCGCGATCGGCCGCTACCTCTTCGTGACCTTCTCGAGGTGTTGGCCGGGAGGTGAGAGTGCCGCTCGGCCGATCCTCATATATGGTCTATAAGCCGTGGGTATATCTCGCACAAATCCAAATTCGCCGCACGCGATCTATAGGAATCCTCTCATATTCACTCGGCTCGTGCCCCGCGATCCACCTCATTCGCTCTACACCCCTTAACTCCTCGCCTATGCTCTCTGCTACCATATAGTTCCCGTAAGGCCTCCAAATGATATCCGCAACCGTCACTCTCTCCCATACCGCCTCGTAATACTCAATGTCACCCGTCACGGCCTCGAGATCTTGCTCTTCTCTGTCTCTCGACCCATCGTCTCAATCCCAACCTCTCGACTCCGGCCTCCCGCCCGAGGGATTGGCCTACTGGTCGCACACAAACAATGTGCTCATAGGCCCAACAAAGGTAATAAGTATGAGCAATCCAAATGTCGCCCCGTGATTTCACCTACAAGCCCATAAACCCCTGTATAGCTCCGCCAAATATGCAGGTGCCCATGCAAAAGTCACGTTCCTTTCTATCATCTCCCAAATAACACACATCAATGCCTTTGAAATCTTCCTCCTTCTGCCTCTGTAATGCATAATACCCTACCGCTATCATTAATATCACTGCTAACCTTGTCTCCTCAGGGTGTGCTGCATACATTACCCCATACGTAAATGATAAACCTCGCTGTGTCAAATCTCGTGCGTATGGACCAAATACTACTGTTATCGCTCCCCGTGCCGCGCTAGGTAGTGCCTGATATACTGGTTCTCCTGTAATAGGGAGTCTCAAAATACGGAACACATCTTCCAATGTTACTGTCATTTCCCCTGTTGGCAGATAGAAGGTATTTGTCTCAGGATTCCATCTCTCAATCAACGCCTGTAACATACCATGGTTACGTGCGATTCGTGAATAATAACGGATTCCACTTAACCCCAAACGATTTATCAATGTCCATTCCACTGGTGTTACATCCGCTCGGATTCGTGACAACAGCGCTGGCACACTATCATTCATCCTCAACCCCGCTCGCCGCATACACCAAAACAACAAACAACCATTCAATCATCGCCGTGGTTTTTTTCAAACATTCTCGAAATTCTCCAAGAATCAGATCGTTATACATAACCAGAGTCGGTTCAAGAACCGATACCGGTTCCTCCTAACCGCTACGGCCACGCCAATTACATACACCTTCCCTAAAAACAACCACCTACGACAATAATTTGCTCGTTTATTCCTTTTTATACATACAAACATACCAAAACCCCGATTGCCTACCCCGTAAACACTTACCTCACCGCAACCCTTGTTATCATGTTTTCTTTCTCATATCTACCCACCTACTCTCCCCATCTTATTCACAAAACATGAGAGTCAAATCACAAACAAAACGTTACCTCTTGGGGTCAGCAGCAGCTGAGGTGGCCCTTGTCTCTTCCTCTTGTCCCCGCCTCGCCGGATGCTTCTCCTCGTTCCGCCATGATCACCACCTTTTCAACTTTGTCTTTCTCGCCTCTCGAATCTCGGATCACATTCACTTTCTCTCACTTCTCTTTCTCTTTTCTATCACTCAAATCTCTCATGCAAAACCTCGTCTCTACTGCCAAAAGCGCCGCTCACGTATTTAACCTCTCGCATGGCTCTAAAATTAAAACTTAAGTCCACCCTAGCTTTTCTATTTTTAGAAAAGCTCATACCTAAATAACCTGTAGATCGTTACTTAACCGATATCGGTCTATCACCTACCGATATCGGTTCCTAACCGATATCGGTTACACACCTATCTTTTCTCAACATGTTCTTTTCTTCATTTCTCACCTAAATTTTTGTCGCGCCCGCCTCTTTTCCTGCATACACAACACAATTTACCACATTTATTCATCCACCACACATAGCATCACAATTTCATTAACATCATTTATTTTATACAAATACACAAACCATCAACTACGGATATCAAGAAACTATCAATCTATACATCATTTGGATCCAACTCATCAGTTACATATATCACAATGTCACAAAACCACCAATTCATCACATAACATGACATTCATATATACGTACAAAAAAAAAAAAAAAAAAACATCAGCATCATCCATCTATCAACATGTCAATTAAACTCATCACACATTCTATATATTACCAAACCATTAACTAAATATTTAAACACATTTTGAACACGCATGTGGATCAAAACATCATCTCTATATATATATATATATATACAAGTTTTCAAAATACAATGTGCCCTACATCGGGGCCTCTGTGATCTCATCATACAACAAAGCCGCACGCAGCCGCAATAATAATCGCCAAAAATCTCGACTCGGCTCGCAGCCGGTCCTCAGATCAAAAATAGCTATATACTCGGCTCGCAGACCGCAGATCCACTATACAACCCCTACTCGGCTCGCAGCCAGTATACAATAAATGAATGAATGAATACATGAATAATACATAGGCACGCAGGCCTCTATCAATACACCCGGTTCGCAGACCGGTGCCCATCTCTAAAATACAACAACCATGTCTGGGATCTCTCGGCCTTCCCCACCGCCCCGCACTCTCTCCCCGCTGGTCCCTCGTGGTGCCTCTCCCCCGCCCGTCACGGACACGCCTGGGCCGTGGCTGCACCTCCCCGAGATCTCTCGGGCCGTGAGAGGTCTCTCGCCTATGCGCCGCATAAGCTCGATACTCGACTCCGCACTCATCAAGAATATCCCGATAATATCGGGCCTCGCTCTAACCTCCATATAGCGCTCTCGAGCCACCGACGGAGCCGGGCTGGTCCTCGCACCTACAACCAATGCCCTCGAGCTCGTGGCTGTGGCTGTGTGGTGCTGGTGGTGCTGTGGTGGGTGGTGCGTGCCGTGCTCGCACGTGGTGTGCGTGGCGTGGTGCCGTGGTGCTGCTCGTGCTCGCTCTCGCGCTCTACGCCGCTCGTACTCGCACCGTGGTGTGGTGGTGGTGGTGGTGCCGTGTGCTCGTGCTCGAGCTCGGCTAGCGCCTCGTAAGACACCTATTCGTGCTCGTGCTGCGCAGCTAGCCGCCTCGTAAGAGCGCACTCGACCCCGAGCTGATCTCTCTCTCCTATAATCGCAGCTAAGTCTCTGGCCGTGCAAAGCGGCAGACTATCTCGGCCGCTCTCTCGCCCCCACCACCCTCGTATGCTCCTGCACCCAAAGATCATCTACACCTCACCGCCGACCTCTCCGCTACCCAAACTGGATCCAAAGGCCGTGGTGCAGCAGTGGGGCCTCTACATCATCCCTCCCGTACCGAGGGAAGGGAGGTGGCTCTCGCCCTGCCGCAGCCCCATCTCGCTCGCGTGCACTCTCTCTGTGGGTATCCGCCGCACTCTCCGGCCTCCGCCCCGCTATCCGTAATGTGTACGGATTAGGCGCAATCGTAAGCGGGCTCTCTCGCTGTGGTGGTGACCTCTCGTAGGGTCTCCATACAATGTCTACTGCTGTAAGGCCTCTAGCAAATGTCTATAGATGCCACATCCCGACTCGCAACAATCGCCGTGGTCGCCCACGACCCCCAACCACCTCTCAAAGCCATATCGGTATATGACCCGTGGCCCCGCCGCTGGGTAACCTTATCGCCTGATGCATACGATGTGCTCATATGCCCAACAATGCAACAAAAATGTAGAGCAAATACCGAACCGCCTCCTCCGGCGATAGCCCCATAGCTCCTCGTATAACCGCACTGTATATACCGGTGCCTGTGCGTAAATGTGTGCTCCTCCACCATCTCAAGCAAGCACCCCATCAATGCTCGTGGGAAGCGGCCTCCTCTCGAGTCCGGGAGGGCGAAGCAGTGATCCCAACCATCATCAACACAAATGGGCCTGGGCCGTGTCTCGTGTCGATGCGCACGGTACATGTCACTGCACTCGATACTCGCGCTATGCACAGTAGGTCAAGCAGCGCGGCCGCATCCCCAAAACCTATAGATGCTGCCCATGGCAGCCTTCGACCTACTCGAAGATCGCTCTCCTCGATAGGTAATCAAGGATGCGATACACATCCTCCAATGTGACGGCCATCTCCTGGGCCGGGAGATGGAACACATTGGTCGCCGGATCCCATCTCTCGATGAGGGCGACCATCGCCGTGATCTCTCTATCGCTCTCGCACTCTGACTCCACCGAGTCCCACCTCGCGCATGATGGCCCAATGAGCCGCAGATACGTGTGGTCTCATCCGCACAACAAAGCTGGGGCATCCTATCCCGCATCGTCAATCGCCGACGTGCCTCGCAAAACCAACCCACATCCTTAGACCTACTCTTTATTACAACATCTACTTTATCATCTAAACACCCTTTTTTATCCCCCGACCATACCCCGACTCTCTACCACCCTCTAAAGAACCTACCACCCTACAAACCCAAAACCATCCCACCCAAAACCAACAAAAAAAACAAAACCCAAACAAAACACATGCAACCCAACCCCAACACAAAACCAACCCCACACAAAACCCAAAACCCAAAACCCAAAAACCCAAAACCCAACCCTACATCAAACCCTTCACCCACCCACCCCAACCTAACACCAAAACCCAAAACCCAACCCTACACCAAACCCTTCACCCACCCAACCCCCCAAACCCAACCTAACCCAAAACCCAAAACCCAACCCAACCCTACACCAAACCCTTCTCCCACCTCCAACTCCAACCCAACCCAACCCAACCCTACACCAAACCCTTCTCCAACTCAAACCCAACCCAACCCTACACCAAACCCTTCTCCCACCTCCAACTCAAACCCAACCCAACCCTACACCAAACCCTTCTCCACCCCTAACCCAACCCCCACACAAACCCTTCTCCACCCCAACCCAACCCAAAACCCACAAAAACCCAACCCAACCCCACCCACCCACAACCCAACCCAAAAACCCAAAACAACCAACCCACCCACACAACCCACAAGCCACCGACGCCGGCCGATACATGACCGACGCCGGTCACCAACAACACTCCCTTTCCCTAAAATTGTGCGACCGATGCCGGTCGCTTAGTGACCGACATCGGTCACTGTCTTCTCCCGGAGCCGAACCCCCGCGCGGCCCCCAAAACCCATTTTTTACCTATTTCTACCCATCTACCCACCCAAATACCCTAAAAACTTACCCACCTACCCACCTTAGCCTATCTAGCCTATCTACCCTCTCCCTTTTTCAAATCATTTCCATTTTCTCATTATTTCCTAAAAAAGGTTAATTCCTACCCAAACCCCCAATTTAGCATAATACAACCAAATCACCAAATTAAAGAGTTTCGAATCTACCCGAACGACGACACACACGTGGTGGATGGGATGGGTGGTAGGTCCCACCTGGGTCCAGCCTCCAGCCTCCTCCCGCTCGTGCATGGCTCCAATCCCGATCCGCTGGGTCTCGCCAATCAATCGCCGCTCCTCCTTAATCGGGCCCACTATCAACTCTCTCTCCGCCAATACAATAGCTCCACCTCACTCAATCAAGCCTCTAATCTCAACTCTCCACGCGACAAGTCGATTTGGTTTGCAAATAACAAAAGTGACAATGACAAGCCGTATTTTTCTTTTTATAGGTTTTTCACCTTTCACCGATATCGGTTTCATTTTTGCCCTAAGGAACCTAAGATCGGCCCTTAACCGATATCGGTCATTCAGAATCGACATCGGTTCTCTACCCAACTTTCACCCCATTCTTTGCCCTTATTTACCATTTGCCCCTTTTTAACCACATATCGCCTATATCCACCTTTGCTGAACACCATTTGTTTACCCATTGCCCTACCCGACCTACCAAGGCCGACCAAGGCCTACCCTATTTGGCCCGACCAAGGCCTCAACCTACCTATTTGGCCCGACCCAAGGCCTCAACCTACCTATTTGGCCCGACCCAAGGCCTCAACCTATCTATTCGGCCCGACCCAAGGCCTCAACCTACCTATTTGGCCCGACCCAAGGCCTCAACCTACCTATTTGGCCCGACCCAAGGCCTCAACCTACCTATTTGGCCCGACCCAAGGCCTCAACCTACATTCGGCCCGACCCAAGGCCTCAACCTACCTATTTGGCCCGACCCAAGGCCTCAACCTACCTATTTGGCCCGACCCAAGGCCTCAACCTACCTAGGCCCCCAAGGCCTCAACCTACCATTCGGCCCGACCCAAGGCCTCAACCACCCATTTGGCCCGACCCAAGGCCTCAACCTACCATTTGCCCGACCCAAGGCCTCAACCTAGGCCCGACCCAAGGCCTCAACCTACCTATTCGGCCCGACCCAAGGCCTCGCCCTAACCATTTGGCCCGACCCAAGGCCTCAACCTACCTATTTGGCCCGACCCAAGGCCTCGCCCTAACAATTTGGCCCGACCCACGGCCTCACTCTACCCTTATGGCCTGACGCAAGGCCACAACCCAACAACTTGGCCCGACCCAAGGCCGTATCACTTCAATACCATACCCACAATCAACGTTTTATTTTATCCATCCATCATGTACCTTTTGTTCAATCGAGCTCACCTGTTCATGTTTTAGCATGATTAGGGTCCTTGACTTGATCTGTCGACCAACTTTGCCTAGACCTAGACCGTGATGTTTATCTCAACCAAACCAACCATTTGGTACTGCCGAACATGCCTAAACGTTCCTGTACCTTACCTGTTATATACCCTGGAGCTACTTCCTATGCCTTGGATACCAGGATTATATCACCCTTGTTTGGATAAACTATCGACCTTTGCCTACACATTGCTGGTTTGCGCCAAATCATGTACCCTAGTCGTACTATTGTATTTCAACATGCGTCTGCTTCCGTGGACCTACCCCACCACCTTACCATCCTCTCTACAACATTCACCCTTTATCAACCCTATCCCTGATTTCCCGTTCACTCAATCTATGATAGATTTGAGGGGGATTACCTATATCCTTAACAGGAGAAACCACTTCATATTATTGTCCGCGCAGCTTTACAAAACAAGCTACACGACAATAAGGGGCTAATGTAGACACCAAATTCGTGTCTTACGACCCCTTGTGACCCGCATCTCATCTCGCAATATAACCTCATCACCTAAACCTTACACAATTATTTATTAATTGCCTTCTAATTGATAAATCCACATCACCCTACCTACCACCTCACTTTGCCACTTCATCATGACCTAGCCCTAACCCTAAAACTAACCTAATTAAGACCCATAACTTGGTCCACACCTACACCCATAACTAATGACCCCTTTCTCGCACTCCAAAACCGACCTTCTAGCCACTGACCAAGCCCGCAATCGATCTCTTGGGAGAAAAGTAGGAAGGTGGGCTATTTTACTAAAAATAGCCTACTTTTTCCTTACCGATGCCGGTTCCTACTCGACCGCCGCTTGCGGTTACGCAACCGCCATCGGTTCCTCGTAAATGGGCTCCCAAACCAAAACAACGGATCGGAATTTCATTTTGGAGATCACCAAAGGATTTTCGGATCAACAGAGAGTATCATGAGCGAGGAACAGAGTCCCGATCTTCATTTAATCAAGCAGAGACGAGTAAAGAAACTGTAAGTGCTTGCAAGAGAGGAGATCAACTTGCATCTTCACAAAACCAAGAAGTCACATTCGCATGTCCTCTCGTTATAACATTTCTTATGCTCTTTGAATTTCAGTCCTCCTAAATCCGCTTCTCAATCCACTACCCAACGTGCATTGCATCTAACTCATCATTCTTTTACCCTCATCATCTCATTTCCTAATATCATCCATAAACCAGCCTTACAAACACCATAGCTACTACTAAGAAGATCTAGAACCCACCGTATCGCCATCGGTTCCTCGATCAAAACTAGTTATCCATAATCGAAACAATTTAATTGCTTCATAATCTTTTGCATCATATTAGTAGGGCTATCAAGAATCGCCATCGGTTCTCATTTATTGTTTAATCGATCAAAACCTAAGACAAAAAGGAGTTCTTCGTAAAACCTCTCTTCCGCACACCACCCAGTATTCCTCCTAACCCAACGAAACAATTTAATTGATAGTTTTCCAAAATACCTTCTTACTTCATATTCATCTAAGAAATCTTCCCAATAATCCTCAAGAACAAGAACATGATAATAAGACATTCTCAAATTATTAGAGATGAAGAATTTAATTTCAAAATAATATATTTTATTACATGAATAGAATTTAAATTCATAGATTGTTCTCTCTACATTCATAGAATCCAATACATTTGTGTAAGTATAATTCTCCAAAGAGATAGAAATATAGATAAATTTTATCTTCTTAATTCTACACATTCTTTGTAACATGTCCAATTACCTACAGAATTCAACAAGAACCAATTTATCATTGCAATACATAGGTAGCTTATTGGGTGTGCCTTCAAATCCAACTAACCTAATGTAAGAGAATCTTCGAATTGAATGAATAGGATTCTCGTATCTACAAATAAGTTATTTTTCTTCTTGGTGACACTCTCTCGGCTACATTTCCTTATATTATCCTTACTATATACATAATGAAAACATTTTTCACCCTTCTGAAATGATGTTAATTGTTTTCAAGGATGAGTTGTGGGTAATACTCATAAGTTGGTTCATTTTTCTTATCTTCCTAAGGAGATAATCCTACCCATACCCTGTAAGTTGTAATTGTATACATGAGGTATGAAGTCATGTAGAATGTCTTGTTTTGTTACACATTGACCAATTGTTTATTGATATTTTCACAAATTATCTCTCCCCAATTCAATATTTTTTCCCTCATAAATGATGTTGATGTAAACACACATCCAGAACTAAAATTCATTGGTGGAAGGGAGGCCCATTAATCTAGCCAGTAGAGTTATGTTATCAGATAACTCTTTATTGAAGTATAACTTGTAAAATAATTTTGGAAATTTGGAAGCTCTTCTCTTTTAAGAATTAAGAAATGATTTTTCTATCATTTCCTTGTATTTATCCTTTTCATGTTCAAACATATGTTGGGTTTGAATCCAATTTAAAAATAACCTTCCTTGAGGATTTTTAATTTATTTGGTATCAAGATCAAAGCAAGAGGTACAAGCTTGGACCGTATCTTTATATTGCAAATAGAGAGGAAAACCAAGAGGGAAAATCCACTATCCTTGATACATTGGGCCATGGGAGTAGGAGTGACTTAAAAATATGGGCCAAAAATCATCTAGGTCAATGTGGAGAGTATCATTATCCCTAATATTAGGTACAAATGTTTCCAAATAAGAGATGTGTTAATACCCCCATACTGGAATTTTATAAAGACAAAATGGGAAAATAGACACTGAAGTATAGGGATCTAACAATGTATTTAAGGAAGAACAACACAAGATGGCACAAAACTCAAATTGACATGAAATAAACACATGAGGATTTAGAATCAGTCACCTTTTCTATAGAAAGAATGACATTATCCCTAGGATCCTAATGCAATTCTAAATTTTGAAAAATTCATGAAAAATGAATGAGTTACAGAGAGAAATGTTAACACCCAAAATACCGTAATACATAAAAATATTTTATAAGTGTGAATAATGCAAAGTTTACGGGAAAAAATGTGCTGATGAGAACAAGGGAAGAGGTACCTCAAATATACAAAAATTACACTATACAAAAAAACCAAGGAAATGTGGGTAGACCAGGGCTTATGGGGGAATACACGATCTAAAGGAACAATGGTTGTGGGGTCACAAAATATCCACTTATCCATAATACAAATAAAAATAATGTAAACTCAAAGAAAAGGCTTTACAAACCAAGATAAAGTGTGGAGAACAAGGAGGTGCAAGGAAAGGAATCCTAGATTGAACAAGGGTCACGAGTTTCGAAATGTCCAAAGTATCTATAATACAAAGAATACACTCGACTAGTGTGGATAAAGTGGGTATTACGAGAGCATAACACCCACAAGAACAAGTAACTCAAGAGACTAAAATTTTTGACAATGCTGCGATAAAAATAACTTAGAAAAATAAAGTATCTTAATAGTAGTTCCCTTAGACATTGAGAATCCCTTACAGGGTAGAATGAGAGTATTGTCGGAAAAAGGATATGTCAAGAATTGGAGATCTGGTCGAACATGTTCCACTTATTCCTTAAACACCTTAATTTATTGTAATACAATGGATCTTGACCCAAAAATTCATAATGATTAAGCTGTTTGAAATAATTTCACTCTTTAAAACTTCACAAAGGAAAACAAAATGGAAAAAGGGGCCACTTGTCCATAAATTTTCAAAAAATTTAAAATTCTACATTTTTCTAGGTAAGTGACAACAATTGACTCTTTCTAGGGATTTGACTTACTTAACACATAGTGAAAACAAGATAGAGAAAAAGAACCCAAAATATCTAGTTATGAGATACGTGCTTTATCCATTGGGCATTTTTATACTGAGAACATGACCATATAGAAGAACAGAGAAACACAAAAACACAATACATGTAAAAACAAAGATTGTAAAATAATTTTTATAGAACTTTATCTAAAGTATTTTTTCTTACTTCAAGACTAGAATAACTTTAAATATTTTCCACTATATGTCAATGCAAGTAATTTTACATCCGTATAACTTAGATAGTAATAATTTTCACTAGAAAAAATGTCTATTCTTGAAAGGACCACACTAGAGTGAATAAAACTTACCATGGCTTCGTCGTAGTTCATTCCTTTTGTCCCAAAGTAGGACAACATCTCCAACTTGGAAGTATCTAGGCCTAGCTTTCTTGTCAAACAATTTTTTTACCTTCTGCTAGTGTACAATGATTATTTCCACAACTTGCAATATTTCTTCATCCAATTTCTACAAGTACATTACTCTTTTCTCCATGGCACTTGAGAACTCTTCATCTTCAATAGCTTTTGCAAGGTGAAGTGTAGGAAACTCCACTATCAATGGAAAATTTGGTTCCATTCCATACACTAGCTGAAATGGATACATTAGGATGACTCTTTTAGTGTGATCGTATACGCCGCAGAGAGCATCATACAACTTCTTATGCCAATTTCTCTATGATTCATCTACAAGCATCCTAATAATTGTTACCATGTTTTTTTGGTTGATTCATCCTACCCATTCCATTTTATATAATAATTAGATGAGTACAAAAGGTAAATACCATATCCATACCAAAAATCAATAAGCTTGTGGGAATTTTTTTGGATTGTTATCTACAACAATCTTGTTCAAATCCTGAATCTGACCAATATATTTTCTTTGATGAAATAACAAACTACCTAAGAAGTGGTTCTCTGAATTGAGATTTCTTCAACCCACTTTGTGAAATAGTCCATCGTTATTAAAAATGTGTGTTTTCCATACTTGATTTTGGACTAATATAGTTCCTATAAAGTATATCCCCCATTGCTGGAAGGGCACTTCAATAACCACTGGTTTAAGATTCAAGCTAGCCAACTTGGGTCTTCCCATAAAGGTTGTACATGTTTCACACTTTATTACCCACTTTGTTCCATATTTGAAATTTTTTGGCTAGTAATATCTTGCACAAATAATTTTATGAGTTGTCAATAAGGAAGAAAAGTGACCTCCGCAGGCCTGATCATGGAAACCCATCAACAATCTCTTCTACTTCTCCTTATCAACACACCTAAGGAATCAACCATAAATTCATCTCTTGAACAATGAATTTTCTCGAGAGAACATCTGTGCATATAGAAGACTAATAACTCTCTTTTCTTTAGAAATTGGATATGTAGGACATTTTCCATGAGTGAGAAAATGAGTGATGCATGTATACCACTCATCAGTAGAGATAAGAAAGAGTATAGTTGGAACACTGGGAATTTATTTTTAATCATCTCTCCTTTGAAACATTAACAACAAATTCACAAAGGCCTTTACCTCAAATAAGTTTTGTTGGATTGATATCAAGGTTGTACTCTTGGATTTTTGATACCCACTTGCTTCGTTTCAATCAAAATTCCAACTTTTTGATAATTTAATTTACTATTGTATCTCGACATGAACACAGTGGAATGATAATTAAGTATATAGAAACAAAATGTTTTCACTTCTTTCACCACAAAAAAACATGTTTCTCTATTTTGTATTACTTTAGCTCATGATCCTTCAAGACATAGCTCATAAATGCTATAGAAACTTCACATCCATAAAATTTATTGTGCACCAAAATTACTTCTAAGGTGTGCTCAAACACATAACAATATATTATAAAATATTTCTTAAAATACAGACAAACAATTTTAGGAGTATTGAAATAGCCCTTTTTTATGTTTTGAAAGGAATTATTTCCCTCGTAGTCTAGCAAAAATATTTCTTTTCTTTCATCATATGAGATATACTCCTAGTTAGTTCTGCAAAATTTGGAATAAATCTCCTAAGGAAATTGATCTTTCCAAAGATGGAATGCACACATTTATTACTTTTTAGAAGATGTAACTTTTGGATTACTTTAACACATTCTGGATCAATTTTTATTCCATCCTTAGATACAATATGCCCGAGTAACTTTCCTTCCGTTAGACCGAAGATAGAATTATTTTGATTCAAAAAATTCCATGGTCACTACACCTTTAAAACACTTATTTCAAGTGTTGAAAGTGATCTTCTCTTTGATTCGAGAAAGCAGTCAGATCATCAAGATAAATTACTATGCATTTGTTTTTCACATCACCAAAGGCCAAGTCCATTTCCCTATATAATTTTTCACCTACATTAATGATACCAAAGGACACTATTTTGTAGGTAAATGTTCCCTAAGGAGTTGTAAAAGGTATTTTATGCTAGTCCTATACATCCACCTCAATTTGATTATAGCCCGATAATCCATCTAGCATGGAAAACATCTTTATACCGGTGATATCCTACATAATCATGTCCATCATTAGAATTGGGTAGTTATCCTTAAGAGAAGCTTGATTTAGATTTTGAAAATCAATGCAAATCCATATTTCTCCATTTTTATTTCTTGCTGGAACAATATTAGAAACCTATGTTGAATGACGAATAGGAAAAAGTATCCTCGCATTCAACAATTTCTATATTTCCTAATGTTGTGCTTGTAATTTTTGAATTGTATTTCCTCTATTTTTGGTGAAACAATTGAATACCCATTTTTAAGGGAATGTAGTGTTGCATCTTCCTTGGTATAAAGTTTTCAAATCATTATATGAGTAATTCATAATGTCGTGTACTTTTTTAACAATTCAACCATTTTCTTTCTCTCTTCACCAAAACAACATTTTCCAATATTGACAAATTTGGGCTCCTCATCACTTCCTATATTAACCTTTTCAAACTCAGATGATTGGATAAGTTCTTGTGATACCTTTCCTTTAATGCACCTTTCATTTTTATCGAACAAATATTCTAAACTCATGAAGCCTTTAGGTATCTTATTTCCATTCAACTTGATACAACCATCTTAGTTAGAATCTTCCTCAACTCTCTTGTTGAATAAATAAGATGAATAAGATTCATAATAACAGGCTTTGCTTCCCTCAAAATATAATTGGCTAAAGCTATATTTTAATTCAAGAAAGTAAATCAAGTTCCATTCATCATTGAAAACCTTCCACTTTTCTTAATTATCTAAGACACTGGGTTTGAATATCATCTATATTGTGAGTTTATCTTGGGAAAAATCCAGATGTGGGATGAGGAAGGACCCAAAAAACTACTAGATCATTTTATCTAGAGTTACTCTCCATTGGAACAACACTAATAGAAAATGCACCCAATAACTCAACAAAATCCCACACCAAATTCCTCTAGTGTTTCAAACTTATGATTCTTCACTTGAAAATCTCCTTGAACATGTTTAATAATAAGCTATGCATCTCCTGTGCAAAGAGGTTATTTATTCGAATTTCCTTCACTACTAGTAGGTCAATAAGAAGGACATCATACTCACCATTATTATTAGTGTTATAAAATTAAAGCTTATAGGAGAAAGGATGGAGTTTACCATCAAGAAAACTAATACAAATCCTATTCCAAAACCAAATGTGGAAAACTTCTATCAAAATCAAGAATCCAAATGTCATTGGGATCATTTTGAACCACTTTGGGAGTCGATCATCAGTTTCGAGACATCACCATATAATCTCCATGACCTATATATTCATAAAGGATCTGAACCTTAGGGTTATCTATTTTTTAAACAATATATTCACCATGCCTCTCTTGGAAACAACTTATTAATTTTTTCATTAACTGGAATAGGCACATGAGACCACTTCATCTATATTTCTCCTACAATTTCCCTACAGAAGTTCCTACTCAATAGCATACCATAAGATAAAGGTATGTCTGCAACTAAAATTATGTCCTTGAATCTTTTCTCTGGGAATGCAACAAAAGCTACCTAAGCATCTTTTATTCTCCCAACTAAGGGCGCCTCTTTAGTTTCCATTGAGTAACATGAACCAAAGGTTTGGGTTAAGGTGAGGCCAAGGGAATGGAAAACTCTAGTGGGAATTACATTATCTCGATGCTCTACATTCAATGACATAATTACTAAGTTTATGACAAACTATTAGTATTGTGACATAAAAATGATCAACCTTATCACAGGTGGAGGGTGTATTAGTCATCAAATTCTGTAGAGAAGGAGAAATGGGAATAAAAAAAAAGGCCTTTAGAAGTTTTAAGGGATTGAGTAATCTTATATTTGAAAAAATTTACCACTTGAGCAAAGGATTCAAGGTGTTTTTGATAAAATTCATCTTTTGAAATTTTAATTTTGGTCTTCCTTATGTGATCAACGTTATTAAAAGACCATGAGGTAGATGAGGTTTCTTGACTGGAAGAATATTTTTTTTTGTTTATCATCCTTTGAGGATTAGATTTCTTTTGATACGGGAATAGAATATGTAATTGTTTAATGCAAAAAGAGGAAGTAGAGGAAGCATTAAATAGAGAAGAGGTACTTACTTTCTTAGCACTAGTATTAGGAATGGGTTCTCCTCTTTTGTCACTACTATAATGGAAACCAAAACTTCCTTAGACTTTTCCTTCTTTACGGGCTGCAAAACATCATTCTTCTTGCTCAATTTCTCTCTAGTCATGACAACATAGGACTAAATGATCATATTCATAACTACTTCATCATAATAATAATCATCATCATCTACTCCCTCAGTAGTGAGAAAGTTGACTTAGGAGTAATCTACATCCTTCTTAATTTCTTTTGGTTCTTCTTCAGTTCATCCATCTCCTTTTCTCTATCTCATCATCAATTTCTTGGATTTCATAGGCTATATTCATCTGGGACCTTAAAAGGAGGATCTTTGATCGATAAATTTGGTTGGGTAGGAGGAAGATGATTTCATGGCCAAAAATTCCTTCTTGGGATGTTCTTATAGGGTAAATTATGAGAAAATTGTTCCTTTATTGTAATCAAATCATTGGCAAACTTTTGAACTAACTATTTGGAACTATATGCATGTGAATTAGAGGCTTTAGCCTTGGGTGGCTCCTTTCTCAACTTTATTAGCATCATCAAGTCATCCTCTATGCTTATAGCTAACCATTGGTCCTCATCTAGATTAGGAAGACCCAATATCATCATTAGTACGTAGCTCACCTTTGGAAATTGAGCATTGAGGAAGATAAGTTTTAAAATTTGATCAACATGGCAAGTTATAGCTAGAATTTTACTAAAAAAATTATTTAATTTAGTAGAAAATTCATGCATAGGTTCATAAAACTCATTTTTATCACTGAAATTAGAACTAAGAGAGTGTGAACATCTTCAACATGTTTGAACCTATTCTTAAACTGAGTCTTCATGGTATTCCAACTGGTAATAGTACCATCTAGGAGATGGTAGAACTAATCTTCAACATTATCTTGCAGTTGTCTTGAAAAAATCTGACTGAATCATCATCACTCTCCACTCTAATAACTCCAAATGTCATAATAGAGGTTGTTATGTGTTCATTTGGATGCACTTTACCATCACCTCTGAACATAGGGAAATTATTTTTGTTCCCTTTAGGTAGGTCATGCATAGGTTGTAAAAGGGCTAAAGACCTAACTCATTGGCCCCATGGAAAATATTCAACCATTGTAGTAAAAAGAGTTTGAAAAGAAAGAAAAAAACTTGCTAAAACTAAATCCTAGCACTATGACATACTTATGGCTGAGTACCAATGTATACTTGAGAGGATTTACCAACTCTTTCTTTTTAGGAGTTCTCTACAACCTTTTACTTCTACCTCTTCTCTCCTGAGTTAATTGAAATCCATTTTGTTCCAATCGTAGACACCTAAATTTGGTATCTATACCCTCATTTCCCGTGTGCGCATGTTTTTTTATTCATCCCCCTTATTCAAGTAAATCACCTTATTATCCCATCTTGATTAATTAATTAATTAATCAATTTCTCATCTATTACCTCAACACATTTATTTCCCTTTAATTAATTTAATCAATTAGTTATTTCTAATTAATTAATTAATTAATGTGAACATCCTAATTGGCCATAACCAACCTTATATTTAAGGATGTTTCATTTTAAATATATATCATATTCATCTCTATACTTTTTCTAACCTATCTCTTCGCCAACTCACCTACACCTTATCCTAAAACAACCTAATCCCACCCGAATGCTTTAAAACATATTTTCCAACCACTAAATACACCAAATCACGCCAAAATCACAAAATCAGTCCATTTGGGAAAACTTTCCCCAAAATCGGGGTGGCCTAGCTCGGTCACCATCGACCCTATAAATATAAATCGTTTCTTTCAATAATTAGGTAGAAATCATCATATCGAGCCAACAAAGATAAAATGAAGCAATAAAGTAGCAATGACAAACAATAATGCAATCGAGAACAAAACAAAAACATATAAAGCACATAAGTGCAACTTATTTTTGATTTTATTCAACTCTTTGAATATACCTTCAAACCAGAGCATCTCAGCAACCCTCTTGCAACTGTTGGAATCTCTTCTTGATCATCTGCATAACATCGATAATTTTACATAGTTTTTATGATATCTATATCATTTTTATTTTTATCTTGTTCAATATAACACATTGTAGGATCATATCACCTTCATTAGTGCTCAGGACTATGTTAACAATTCATTCTTCCCACTTTTACATATACGCAGTTGTCTTTTCAATCCTTTTACCCTCGACCTTGCCTTACTTTGCTATAATAACCATCACCCACTGAGTCACTCATTACTCATATCTCTGAAACTATGTTTTCCATCATCCCATAGCCTTCCCCATCCTCTTCCTATATTTTTCTCCTATTTCGGACCCGATATCCATCATCTAGGTCCTCTGTTCTCCCAGATAAACACCCCATCTAAGTCATTTTCATTTGACCCTAGCCGCTGATGATCCAAGTACATATCCTCAATCAACCCTTTTCCATATCTTGATCCCTTATATAGGTTAAATCCAAAATTTATAGCATGCTGCAGTTATCACTTGGTATCTAAATCCCAATAGATTTGTATATTTGTATTGTTGATAAGAACTACACATCTAAGTCTCTTCCAACCTACCTCCACATGGTTTGGCTCACCGTCAACCTAGTCAGGTACATTAATTCAAGTTCATTTACATTAGATTTGTAGTTTCCTTACATTATTGCATTTCTAGTTTCTGTGTACCTCAAATTATGCACAATATCCATTTTTATCATTATTTCTTTTATCATATTTTATCTAAACATGGGGGTTGACATCTGCTAAGGAAGTTAAAAATTATTGGATCCACTTTGTTTGAGAAACCCCCGATATAATATCCTATTCTAGTTTTGTAGTTTATATAGCTTTCAATGGAGATCAATCACTTTTACACCTATTCATCCACATTGCACATCTGAGGTACCATAAACCCTCCATATTCCGAGTTTACTAATTTCTCTAGTATTGTATCATTTAATTGATAGGGAATGAAAAATTAGATCAACATTCTGGCACACCTAGTTAGACCATCCTTTAGGTTATCCCTTTAATTTCTTTCATATTTAATGTTTCTTTTGTCTTCTACTAACACTTCATCACAAGGATTAACTTTTTTTGCTTGCTCATGTGGGTTTGGCTGTTTGGATCACTCTTCACTTACAATTCAGATAAAAAGGAAAATATTTATCTAGGTATTTCTCTTTTTTTCCTATTTGTTCCTTTCGCATCGTATTTCCTTTCCTATGTGTTTCCACATTAAAAGATCGACTTTGATTTAGTTTTAAAAAGAACCTTCCTTCTCTCGCATCCTTCTTTCTCACATATCTTAGGTAAGGGTTTAACTTGTTGCATCTCACAATCCTCACACACAACCTAAAAATCACATATCAATCAACACATTAAAACATATCCTTGCTCGGTTAGCTGATTGGGATTTCATCACCCACAGAAACTTCCGAAATCTTCCCTAGAAAAAAACTACTTAAAACCAGCCTTAGACTGCCACTCCTTAGGTACCTTTCTTATCTACATTTTTTCTTTGCACATCTTCTAATTAATCATGATGATAAGAAAACATTTTCTTGATTTATTTGTTAACAAATTACATAAACATATGTTCATCTATTTCATGCCCATTGTCACTCTTTCTCAAGTTGAAGCAAAGACAACAATCTACTCCATCTAATAAAATTCCTTCCTCTAATTATCTCTCCCAACAAGATTCTAAATTTGAGACCACACCTTCAGATTACCCAACCCATTGTCTCTATGGTATCACTTTCTCAATACCATGTCAAACAAAATCATCCTTATCTTTGAACCAATCCTCATATCTCTCATCAATACAACCATTCTAGCCCAATTTACACCCCCATCTTTGTCTGCTTTAGAAACTATAGGACATCCCTCTAGCCATATCTATCACTTCCTACATCGTAGAACCACTAAAATATCTCAATATGATCAATATAATCAATTAGTGGATCTCATTCCACCCATAAAAATTTATATCAACTCTATCTCCATTCCACCCACTCATCACTAGTATGCCCATCTAACCATCTCAACCTATTAACACTCATTTTCCCACTCATCATATATCTCAATTACTCATCTAATATCAACAATCACATCATGTCCTTATTTTTAAACATCAATCATTTCCACAAATTAGCCAATATTAACCCATGAAATATATTAATCCTTATCAAATGATTCCCCAAACACCCACACATCCACAAACTTATCAACCACCTTATTAACCTACTTTTCATACCACACAACTATAATCCCTACCTATCATCACATCGAACAATCCTATTCATCCTTAATGAATAGGTTGGCTAGTTTGGAGGATGCTACCTTGGGACCCAAGGTTACACTATCTTACGAAAGAATATTTAATTAACCCATTCATTGTTCAGTTCTAATAAAACCTTATCCTCCTCATTGGGAGCTTCCAAAGTTTACCAAGTTCAATAGAAAAGAAGATACCCAAAAATATCTCCACATATTTAAGCATGGGTGTTACCTTATCACATATGAACAGGAACTTATTCTTCACACCTTCCCTATGTTCTTGGCTAGTCTAACACTAGATTGGTATAAGAGTATACCTCAACATTCCTTATTATCCTTTACCTAGCTCGCACAATTGTTCCTAGAAAAGTTTTCGATTAATATTTAACACAAAATCACTATTAATGAATTATACACCATTAAACATTTTGATGAATATTCTATCATATATTTTGTCACTCGATGGCATGGAATCGTAAGCCAAATGTCATTTAATCTTCCACAAACAAAACTTGTTGAACTATTCTCACAGTCTTGTGTGAATTATATTTATTCCACTTTACAAATCCAATCTTTCCAAACTATCAAAGAAGCCTTCAACATGGATCGAAAACTTTAAACTCGCTCCCTTGAGCAAGGCCAACTAAACTTAAATCAAACAACCCCAAGACAAGGTTCATCAAACCCACTATATATAGCGATAAGTCTACAACTACCATGGATACCATCTCTATTCGATCCCCATCAACATATCCCTCTAACACACAGTCTTCGCAAAGAGATTTTAGACCGTCTCCCAACTATACCTCCTGGAGGAATCCTATAGCTCCGTATTGGAAAAGTTGATCAAGACATTCCATCAAAATTCCTCCCACACTACCCAGGTATGAATCATGACCTAAGACCATTTGGTATCACAAAGGCTAGTATTGTAAATATCATCAATTTAAAGGTGCGACATTGAGAAGTGTCCTTCCTTAAAAGATCACATCCAACAACTTATAAATCGGGGGATATCCAAATAAATAGCTCCACCCCTTCGCTTAAGCATTATTTTCATAATCAACTACAAAAATCAATCCACCCCCTCTACATCTTAAATAACATATTATCTTACCATTAATACCATTAAACAAAATCTAATCTGGTCAATGACTCCACCTGCTCCTACCTTAGACATTATTTGTACCCCTTTTTTAGCACCTATAATATCCATGACTACCAAACTATTCCTACACCTATAACATCAATTCTTTTTCCCACATCTACATCAAACTCACCAATTACTACATCTACATTACTCATTTCCAAATCAATCCCAACTATCACACATACTCCTAAAACCCCACTTAAAACTATCCCAATGTCTATCTTGACGCATGCACCTACATATTTACATATGACTACATCATCCATTCCATACAAATATTTTATGCCCACTCCTTCTCCAACATCTGTTTCTACATCTCCATCTATAACCATTTCCACACCAATCACATCTTCTTGATTTGTGTGTATATCAATGATACCCCTTACAACATCTATAAAACAACCAACTTCACTTAAAACAAACACAAAGGGGGTTTATTCTCCCTCTACAAAATCAATTGTTTACATCAACCAATCCAAAATGCACACCACCAATTGGTATTATATTAATCCCTACCAAGGGTAAATCATATCGATCAAAATATAAGACTCTTGGTAAGCATCCCTAAAATTCTCCCATGCACCCTTGTAAGAAATTATACCTTACCTCTCCTCATCGATCCAACATTACAAAATCCATCCCAGAAACATTCTCATCTATTTTAGGCCAATCCTCTATCTAAGGTATCTCATAATAATAAGTTTGAATCAAAACCATCTAAACCATCTCATGAAGTTGATTCATATTTCAAGACATCTAATTTACCCATCCAATATACATCCGCACGTAAAAATCCTATCAAGACTTATAAGTGGTATCTTCCCTACACCACATATATTAGATCCTACGTAGCCATCGTTTGAAACTTAATCCAAATATCTTCCATCACGCTTCCTCACATTAGAGATTTTAATCTCTAATCGTAATAATTTGTTATGGTTCAATTCTAACTACATATGTGCCTATCATCACATCACATTTGGGCCACGACATTGAGCATTGTAAGGCTTTTCCAACCATCATCTTTAACTTTATTGAGAAATATGATTTCCTCATTCAAGGGGAGCATCCTTATCCATCTACAACTGATCTAATTTTTACATTTTCATCCATAAAACCCTCTCTTTCATCCACATCATCCATTCACATCTTTCCTAAAGAAAATAGAGATGTTAAGGTTTGATCTACATAGTATGTTCTCTAGGACAATTAATTTTTCAAGAGAGGAATTGATGGTCAATTCCTTAGGTGTGTTGATAAGTAGCAGAAGAGATTGTTGAGGGCTTTCCATGATCAAGACAATTGAGGTCACTTTTCTTCCTCAGTGACAACTCATAAAATTCTCTATGTAGGGTATTATTGGCCAACACTTTTCAAAGATGTAACAAAGTGGGTTTCAAAGTGTGAAGCATGTCAAAATTTTGTGGGAAGACCCAAGTTGGCCACCTTTCCTCTTAAACCAATGGTTATTGAAGAGCCCTTCCAGCAATGGGGGCTATATTTTATAGGAACTCTTAATCCAACCTCAAGTGTAGGACACACACATGTGTTAATAGCCACTGATTATTTCACAAAGTGGGTTGAAGCAATCCCAGTCAAGAGAACCACTTCTGAGGTAGTTTGTGATTTCATTAAAGAAAATATATTGGTCGATTCACGATTCCTAAAAAGATTTTTGAAGATAATGCCCCAAAACTTTATTCTTGTGAGCTTATTGATTTTTCTATGGATATGGTATTTCCCTTGCACACTCATCTGATTATTATCTACAAGGGAAGGGGTAGACCAACAAAAATTTGGTAACAATTATCATGAAAATTATATATGAATCATAGAGAAATTGGCATAAGAAGTTGTATGATGCTCTCTAGGAGGATAGGATCACACCAAAGAGATCATTTGGGATGTCCCCATTTTAGCTAGTATATGGTATGGAATCACAATTACCAATGACAAAGAGAATTCCCTTCACTTCACCTTACAAAATTTATTGAAGATGAAGAGTTCTCGAGTGCCACGGAAAAAAGTGTAATGTACTTGCAAAAATTTGATGAAGAAAGATACGGGTTGTGGAAAGTATCACTAGACACCAAAAGTATAAAGTCAAAAATTGTTTGAAAAGAAAGACAAGCAAAAATAACTATAGGTTAGAGATGTTGTTTTACATTGGGACAAAAAGCGTGAACTATGACGAATCCATGGTAACTTTAATTCACTCTAGCTTGGTTCTTTCAAGACTAGACATTTTTCTAGTGAAAATTCTTATCTGCTTTTGAGCTATATGGATGGAACTTCGATTCCATTTTCATAGAGTGGCCAATATTTAAAGTTATTCTAGTCTTGAAGTGAATAAAATCCATGTGTACATAATCATGTAAATAATCTTGTACATTATTTTTTTAGCCTATGTTATGTCTTTCTGCTTTTTTTTTGTAAAATTTTAGCTTACATGGTATGGGTAGGATTTTCTCCTCCAGAAGATAAGAAAAATCGACCACCTTATGATTGTTACCCATAGTGCATCTGAAAATAGAAAACATCATTTCAAAATGGTGAACAATGTTTTCACTATGTATAGAGTGAGGTCATTAGAAGGAAATACAATCGAGAGAATGGTAACTAAAGAAAAAAATTATTTCAACATACACAAGCCTATTCATTCAATTAAGAAGATTCTCTTACATCAGGTTATCTAGATTTTAAGGCATACCATATAAGTTACTTATGTATTGATTATAAATTGGTTCTTATTGAAGTCTATTGGCAATGTGACATATTACATAGAACATTTATAGATAAGAAGATTACATGTATCAAAGTTTCCTATCTCTTTGGGGAATTATACCTATAGGACTACATTAGATTCCCAAAATGTTGAGAGAACAATATTTTACTTTAAATTTTATCCATATCACAAAATATATTCTTTTCAACTTAAAGGATTCGTCTCTAATCATTTGACAATGTCCTATTATCATGTGCCTTCTCTTGAGGATTATTGGGAGGATTGTTCAGATGAATATGAAGTAAGAAGAAGGTATTTTTGCAGACTCTCCTTATAACATGTTAGATATTTCAAGGTATACAAGGTATTATAGGATTTATAGGATGACAGTGAATACATGTACTCTATTGAGTATATTAAAACCATCTAGCACATGCCCCTTCTTACCATTGATTGGTCACAAAATGAAAGAGATGATCTCTCTAAAATAATCAATCCAATTTTGGTGAGAAAAAAAGTTTGGTTTAATAAGAAGATGAGGGAATTCACTTTGAATGTGACACAATCCTCTTCCCAAGAGTCTTCTTCATCACATAAAGGAGTTTCCATGCCACCGTGAGATGTACAAGCTCAATCAATATTTTCTTCCTCACCTTTAGACTCTACAACCAAGGTTTATACTAAGAAAGACAAGGTCAAAAAGACAAAAAGTGTTGAAAAAGTCCTGAAAAAAATAGTAGAAAAGAAAAAATTCATAATGAAATAGAATAAGCTTACATGAATCTTGAACAATTGTCACAACCACAAGAAGAAGAAATGAAAACAATTGAGGAGGGAAAGTATAATCTATAATAGGCCAACATAAAGAAACAAATCAATGATCAAGAGGAAAGTGGTGATGAAGAATAAAATGAAGAGGGTGAAGATGATGAGGAATATGGAGTAAAAATCACAGAGCGCAGCCGTAGTATGGGAAGGTGAGTACCAAATATCCTAAATCACTAGTCAAAGAAGTATATTCCTCCACAATTGAAGTTGTTACTATGGAAGTATCTTCTTCTCAAGCTCTTGGATATCTCAATGTTCTTCCATTGAACCCTCCTCTGCTCCACCTTCAAGTGACTCTTTCACATTGGTTCAACCCATGATTGATAGAAAATAATGAAAGTTTACTCCTAAAATATTTTCTCTAGGTTTTGATGTTGTACCTTCTTTTCTTGGCACCACTCCAACTCCTCAACCAAAAAGAGCCAAGATAACCTCAAGGTTAGTTTATAATTCAATGGGCCACTAATTATTAGAGATTGTAAAACCTAAGGGAAAATAGGATGTAAAGGATATCACTCTTGTAGATTTGAAGCTAACAAAAATTCTACTCGGTGAATATATTTCCAAGGGAGAGGTTCAAAACCTGAAGGAGATAATTTCCAATGTAATTGAGAGAGTCGAGAAAGATAAACAAACCTAGGAGAAACTAGAAGAACAAGTTCAAGTTCTCTCCAACTTTATTAAGTATTTTCTCTCAAGTGAAAAAGTTCTTGACCTAACTCCTCTCTCCTCAATGCCTCCTCCCACTATTTTGTCTGAAGAAGATGTCAAGGCCATCAAGGAAATTCATAAACATGCTTCATATGGTAGAGTTACTGAAGCATTGGTGGAGGGAATGATAATATCTGGTTTGAATTTCATTGATGCAGCTTACAAAATGTATGATAGTATTTGTGTGATGATCAATTCAATATAATTATCACATGATCAGAGAAATAACTCAGGATATGGTTGGAATGCATTCAAGACTTGAGGATCATGAACACCACTAATGAGAAAATACTCCTTTCTCATAATATTTTTATGATCCCAAGAGTAAATTTTCCATGAAATTGGTTTTCGAGTGTTGAATGGAAGATCACATAGCTAAAGAGCATGGTACGTAAAGGAGAATCCTTCAAATGCGAGATATTTACCAATTGTAGACTCTTCGGTGTCAATTCTATAAGGATAAATCTATAGAGCGGCACTCATTAAATGAAATCAAATCCAAATTCAATGCACACATGAAATAATATTTGTGTAAGGATGAAATTTTTAACAAAGAAAGGATGGAGGAGATCATGGAGCTATACAATATTATTGTAGAAGACACCAATGGCTAGCTACAAAATGGAGGTAGTGCTAAGGAAATGGAATACTTTCTTGGAAGATGGTTGAATTCCAAAACAAACACAACTATTCCTAAGGTCATGGATATTTCTAGTGCTTTAGAGAAATTCATGACTCTTATACTCAAAGTGAAGACCCCGACTGCATCTCTCACAAGTTCCCATTCTTTTAGTTCCTGAAACTACTTCTTTATATCTGTTATATTTTGAAGTTAGATTTATCATTTTGGAAATATAAAATTATAAATAAATCTAGATAAATGTAATTCACTAATTAAGTGTTATCACTTAATTAAATGACAATTGGTTAAGGAAGTTGGTTAAAACCGCCTCAAGCTATATAAGGTTTCTATTTCATTGTAAAGGGGTTTGATTTTGGTGTTTTGAATGTAATAATACAAAGAAGTTGAAATCAATACAGAAGAAGAAATTATCTCCCTCTTGTCTGTGTTCTTTCTATTTCTTTTCCCTACAATTGTGAATGTGAATCTAGTATATTTGAATATAGAAACTATGTGTTCAATCCATTTTCTATAGTGTGAAGAACTTTGTGTCTATTGTATCTATATTTAGTGGATTTTACGATATATTGATTCATGTGTTATTGAAGCCCTATGAATTTATAAGTAAGATGTCACTTTGCATACCATATATTTGAATGTGTTGTCTTCTTCACTCCTTCTCTTACAATAGTGAGTGATTTTACACAACCAAGGAGAATACATGTATGTTTGACTAGTGGATTAGATTTAACTTGGTGCCCCTATTTCATCTTTCTAACTCAGATAATATATTGGTTTCCTCCTCTAAAATCCTTCTCTATTTTTATCTTATGTATTGAGATCACTAAAATATGGATACACTCGTGCACCATAATCCTCATTTAATGATAGTTAGTTATATATTTGTATATAAGTAGATTCCCGATTTTAGTGAATAAGGAGCCTCCCCACAAAGAGGAGGGACTCTTATCCCCGAACTATTACTTGTGTCCATTGATAAAATTTCCAACCAATATATTTTTAATACCCACCGTGGGGCATGTGTTGTGATTTCCATTAGAAAATCTTCAAATTAAATCAACAAGTGCAACACACTAATGGAAAGGATATACACATGAGAATAAATAGCCCAAAGTTTTGAGGATCTTGATATTTAGTTGTTGGTGTCAATCTAATAATTTGTTCCCTATCAATTTAATGATCTAGTACTAGAGAAACTAGTAAACTCATAATATGGAGGGTTTATGGTACCTCATATGTGTGATGTGGATGAATGGGCACAAAATTGATTGATGCTTGTTGAAAGCTATATAAAATGCAAAACTAGAGAAAGATTTGATTAGTTAGTAAAATTAGGCGTTCTCGAACAAAGGAAACTCCAAGAAGTATTTAATTTTTGTAGCGGATGTCAACCTCGTGTTTATATAAAAGATGAAAAAATCAATAATGATAACCTAGATATTATGTAGAATCGAGGCATAATGAAACTATAAATGTAGAAATGTAAGGCACATAAAAATGTCATTTAAATTAAATGTTACCCGACTAGATCAACATTGACCAAGACCATACAAAGTTAGGTCGAAAGCGACTACATGGATATGTAGATCGATCAACAATGTAAATATATAGATCTATGGGGATCTAGATTCCAACCGATAATTGTAGGAGACTATAAATTCGGACTCAACCTATAAAAGGGATCTAGATATGGAAAAGGGTAAACTTAGGATTGTGACCCTAGTCAATAGTGACAAGGGTGAAATGGTAGCGACTAGAGTGTAGATGGGTTGGTAATGCTGCAAAAAAGGTTCTAGATGATAGATGTCGGGTCTAAAATAGGATCATAATATAGGAAGAGGTCTGGAGAAGGCTCTGGGGATGGAAAACACAATTTCAAAGAGTCGATTCAATAACAAATCAAACTAGGAAACGATGAATGTACCAGAGTAAGGAAAAGACCAGTGGTAAAAGGATTGAAAATAAAACCTACAAATTTAAAAGTTGGAAGAATGGACTAATTACAAAGTGTTGAGCAATCGATGAAGGTGATTTTATCTTGTGATGTGTTAGATTGAACAAGATAACAATAAAAATGATATAGATAACATAAAAATAAATGTAAAACTCTCGATGTTATGCAGATGATCAAGAAGAGCTTCCAATGGCTACAAGAGTGTTTCGTGATGCTCTTGATCCTATGTGTTTTCTATGTTTTTTTGTGTTCTTATTGCATTATTGTTCCATCGTTGTTGTGTTATTGTTGCATTTTTAACATTTTTTTGTTGTGTTCGATTTGTTGTGATGATTTCCACCTTTTTATGGAGAGGAAGGATTCAACTTTATAGGGTTGACGTCTATAGGATGGGTCACCACCAATTATAGGGAAAGTTTCCCCAAATGGGATGCTTTTGTGATTTTGGCATGATTTGGTGTATTTAAGAGTTGGAAAATCTATTTTAAAGCATGTCACAGTGTGATTAGGTTGTGTTAGGATGAGGAAGTAGAGATAATTTATAAAAAGCATAGAGATGAATAAGATGTATATTTAGAATGAAAGGATCCTAAAATAGAAGGTTGGTTAGGGCCATATTAGGATGTGGACATTAATTAATTAATTAATAGTAACTAATTAATTAAAGGGGATTAAATGTGGTGAGGTAATAGATGGAAATAAATAAATAAATAAATTAAAGAGGATTAATTAATTAATGATGATAGGATAATAAGGGAATTTAATTGAATAAGGGGATAAATAAAATAAATATGCTCATGTGGGCGATGAGGGTATAGATACCGAACTTAGGTGTCTAATTTTTTTCCATTTTTTTAGTGGTTTACGCTAGCAAGGAATGAGAAAAAATGATGAGAGTTTGATAAGGGTAAAATGAATTGATGATTCCCTCCCCCATAAATAGGGGATCGATGATGTCAAAGGAAATCGATGATGTGTTTGAAAAAAGGTAGATGAAAAAGGGCGAGTGGGTGATGAAAAGATGGGTAAAAGGATTACCAAGGAAAGATTCCCAGGAAAAAAGGATTGCAATAATAATGAAAACTATGGTGGTGACTCCAATATCACATTGGTAGAGAGAAAATTATAGTCTCAACAGAGATGGGATACAATGTTCTATGGAGTAGTGAGTGGGTGAAGATCACTCCAATATAGATGCAGGATGGAATGACCAATGGGTCATAGGAATGTCATCAAAGAATGCATAACTATATGTGAAAGGTATGCAAAATCCTTCATACATAAGGAACCAAACAAATAGGTATGCGTCTACAAGGGATAAGGATGAATGAGATGGTGCCCAATGCGACATGGAAAATGGATGAGAAGGAAAAATGTAAAAGTGAGTGATGAAGGAATATACCCAAAAGGAGGAAAGTGTGGCTGTAAAGGAAAAAAATAAAATTCCAATATGCCCCAAATAGGGAAAGTATGGTGACGAGATGGATTTTATGCACAAATTGGTTAGGAGTGTATCATAAAATTCTCAAGGTAGGGATAAGTATGGCCTTGGGGGACTTTGAAATTAATGATTGGAATGTAGAATTAAAATTCCTGGAGGGAAAATAAATATGGCCACAAATGTGGAGTTTGAGAGTAGATTGGATGGGATTAGATGTTAAATTAAATTCTTAGAGGAAAGATGACTATGGCCACAAATTTTGAATTCAAGATGAAAAGTGTGATTATGATATGGACACAAAAGTATACTTTGAGACAAGATGAAATGAGGAAATGGTTCCCAAAAGAGTAAGAAGATGGCCAAAAAGTGGACTTAAGATGAGATAAATTGGATAAGATTAGATGATATTTGGATTGAATAAAGGTATATGAAATAGGTAGCGTGTAATGCATGAGATAATAGATACTAATCAAACAAAGATGCAAAAAAAAAGGATGAACATTACTATGTCATCAAGGAATTCATGAAGAAAATATTCCTCCAACCGCATTAGTGGTAGAATTAGGGGGATCCAGTGACGTAGGGCACATGTGACCAAAATAGGATGTTATCATATAACCAACGATAATTAGTTATACCAAATATCATAAGGACAAAACGATGGAAGTGAAATCATAAACCTAGTGTTGACATGACAAAGGGGTTTGAGATGAAACCTATGTAAGGAAGAAGGTTCTCCAAAAGTGGTGGTCCCGAAAACTATGCCCCAACTTTGGGAAGGGGAAAGAGAAAATGACCAATGAAAGAACTCTTCTATAAGAAATTTGATCAATGCGGGAAGATTTTTTAGGATTCTTATATAAAATTTAAGGCTAATCAATGTGAGAAGCCTTAAAATTCCATCAAGAGTACCCATCCTCTGAGGGTATGGTATACTTTATACAATATAGATGGCAATAATAATATATATGATAGTCATCCTTTAAGGAATTAATCCTTTCCTTCTGATTTTGATTTTGATTTGCATGATTTTTATTACATGAATAGTTTTCCTTCAAGGGATTAGTCAGTTTTTTAGTGCTTTGAATTTTGATTGGAACATCCTTTGATTTTGATTTTGACATGGGGAAGAGCTGGGAATAGCTAAGTAGACCACTTAGGAGGGGACAATGAATGTACAAGAGACACCCCTAGACCCTTTACATGGTTCCAATACCTGTGAATATGTAGGTTGTGGATGTAATGATTGCAGAGTTATCACCAAAAAGGAGAACCTATCCATAAGGAAATTTCTATGGGTATATTCATGGTGCCCATATTTGAGGTCACATCTAGGAAGTGATGGAAGACCACATAATTCCATATCATAACAAAGTGGAATATGAAAGGGGCCAATATGGATGAATGATTTGAAGATATGAATAATAGTATTGGAAGACATGCTAACATTGGAATGGTTGTAAGTTAAATGAATTAAGAGGTTCAACTTCCGGTTTACCACTAAAGGAGGGAAATATGATAACTTGGTAGGATGGGATATGATGAGACATATGAATGAATTTATTAGTAGACAACCACAAGAGTGAACTTGTGTTGAAAAATAAGTGGTCCCTAAGAGAGGGAAAACATGACCTTAATTGTGTACTTTGACAAAGAAAAGAGATGAATTTTCCCTCAAAGGAGGAAAAATATGGCCATGATGGTGGACATTAATAAAAATATGAAAATAAATGTTTCCCTAAAAGAGGAACAAATATGGCCACAGATGTGGAATTTGATGAAGATGGTGCTCTAAAAGAGGCACAATCATGGCCACGAAGTGGACTTAAAATGAGATGAAGATTTTGGACATAATCAATTCATATTTAAGATGGTGATGAGATAAGATAAAGTGATACCAAAAGGAAGTCCCCCATAATTAAGGTAGTTATGTGGACGGATAATAAGATGCATTAATATGGATATGATGCGTGGATGAGAGGATTGAAAATTAAGGGAGGGAACTCCCCAATGGCCATAGGGGTTTAGACAAGATTTTTTTATCATAATTTTATATTTAGATCAGATAGATGGTTGGATTATAGGGATGATTAGCAAGGAAAATAGTATCGATGAATAAGGAAAGAATTCTCTTAGGAGGAATCTAATGCATGTAGGAAAGATGCGAATGGATGGTGTGGATGAAAGAGAGGGTTTGATGGATGAAAATGTAAAAATTGGATCAGTTGTAGATGGATAAGGATGCTCCTTGAATGAGGAAATCATATTTCTCAATAAATTCAAAGATGATGGTTTGAAAGGCCTTACAATGCTCAATGTCATGGCCCAAAGTACATGGTTGATAGGCACATATGCAGCTAGAATTGAACCATGGAAAATTATTACCATTAGAGATTAAAATATCTAATGTGAGGAAGCGTGATGGAAGATATTTGGATTAAGTGTCAAATGATGGCTACGTAAGATCTAATATATGTGATGTAGGGAAGATACCACTTATAAATCTTGATAGGATGTTTACGTGCATATGTATATTGGATGGGTAAATTAGATGTCTTGAAAAATAAATAAACTTCATGAGATGGTTTAGATGGTTTTGATTCAAACTTATTATTATGAGATACCTTAGATAGAGGGATTGGCCCTAAAATAGATGAGAATGTTTCAGGGATGGATTTTGTAATGTTGGATCGATGAGGAGAGGTAAGGTTTAATTTCTTACTAGGGTGCATGGGAGAATTTTAGGGATGCTTACCAAGAGTCTTATATTTTGATCGAGATGATGTAACCTTGGTAGGGATTAATATAATACCAATTGGTGGTGTGCATTTTGGATTGGTTGATGTAAACAATTGATTTTGTAGAGGGAGAATAAACCCCTTTGTGTTTGTTTTAAGTGAAGGTGGTTGTTTTATAAATGTTGTAAGGGGTATCATTGATATATTCACAAATCAAGAGGATGTGATTGGTGTGGAAGTGGTTATAGATGGAGATGTAGGAACAGATGTTGGAGAAGGAGTGGGCATAAAATATTGGGATGGAATGGATGATGTAGTCATATGTAAAGATGTAGGTGCATGCGTCGAGATAGACATTGGGATAGTCTTAAGTGGGGTTGTAGGAGTATGTGTGATAGTTGGGATTGATTTGGAAATGAGTAATGTAGATGTAGTAATAGGTGTGTTTGATGTAGATGTGGGAAAAAGAATTGATGTTATAGGTGTAGGAATAGTTTGGTAGTCATGGATATTATAAGTGCTAAATAAGGTGTACAAATAATGTCTAAGGTAGGAGCAGTGGAGTCGTTGATCGGATTAGATTTTGTTTAATGGTATTAATGGTAAGATAATGCGGTATTTGAGATGTAGAGGGGTGGATTGATTTGTTTGTGGTTGATTATGAAAAGAATGCTTAAGCGAGGGGGTGGAGCTATTTATTTGGATATCCCCCTAATTTATAAGTTGTTGGATGCGATATTTGAAGGAACGACACTTCTCAATGTCGTCACCTTTAAATCAATGATATTTACAATATCTTGGCCTTTGTGATACCAAATGGTCTTGGGTCATGATTCATACATGGGTAGTGTGGGAGGAATTTTGATGGAATGTCTGCGATCAACTTTTCCAATACGAAGTTATAAGATTCCTCCAAGGAGGTATAGTTGGGATACGGTCTAAAATCTCTTTGTGAAGACTATGTGTTAGAGGGATATGTTGATGGGGATCAAATAGAGATGGTATCCATGGTAGTTGTAGACTTATCACTATATATAGTGGGTTTGGTGAACTTTGTCTTGGGTTTGTTTTATTTAAGTTTTAGTTGGCCTTGCTCAAGGGAACAAGTTTCAAGTTTTCGATCCATGTTGAAGGCTTCTTCGATAGTTTGGAAAGAATGGATTTGTAATGTAGAATAAATATAATTCACACAAGATCATGTGAGAATAGTTCAACAAGTTTTGTTTGTTGAAGATTTAATGACATTTGGCTTACGATTCCATGCCATCGAGCAACAAAATATATGATATATTCATCAAAATGTTTAATGGCGTATAAGTCATTAATAGTGATTTTGTGTTCAATATTAATCGAAAACTTTTCTAGGAACAATTGTGCGAGCTAGGTAAAGGATAATAAGGAATGTTGAGGTATACTCTTATACCAATCTAGTGTTAGACTGGCCAAGAACATAGGGAAGGTGTGAAGAATAAGTTCCTATTCATATGTGATAAGGTAACACCCATGCTTAAATATGTGGAGATGTTTTCGGGTATCTTCTTTTGTATTGAACTTGGTAAACTTTGGAAGCTCCCAATGAGGAGGATAAGGTTTTATTAGAACTGACGAATGAATGGGTTAATTAAATATTCTTTCGTAAGATAGTGTAACCTTAGGTCCTAAGGTAGCATCCTCCATCTAGCCAACCTATTCATTAAGGATGAATAGGATTGTTTGATGTGATGATAGGTAGGGATTATAGTTGTGTGGTATGAAAAGTAGGTTAATAAGGTGGTTGATAAGTTTGTGGATGTGTGGGTGTTTGGGGAATCATTTGATAAGGATTAATTATTGTCATGGGTTAATATTGGATAATTTGTGGAAATGATTGATGTTTAAAAATAGGGGCATGATGTGATTGTTGATATTAGACGAGTTGTTGGGATATATGATGAGTGGGAAAATGAGTGTTAATAGGTTGAGATGGTTGGATGGGCATACTAGTGACAAGTAAGAGTGGGTGGAATGGAGATAGAGTTGATATAAATTTTTATGGGTGGAATGAGATCCACTAATTGATTATATTGATCATATTGAGATATTTTAGTGGTTCTACGATGTAGGAAGTGATAGATATGGCTAGAGGGATGTCCTATAGTTTCTAAAGTAGACAAAGATGGGGGTGTAGTTGGGCTAGAAAGGTTGTATTGATGAGAGATATGAGGATTGGTTCAAAGATAAGGATGATTTTGTTCGACATGGTATTTAGAAAGTGATACCATAGAGACAATGGGTTGGGTAACTGAAGGTGTGGTCTCAAATTTAGAATCTTGTTGGGAGAGATAATTAGAGGAAGGAATTTTATTAGATGGAGTAGATTGTTGTGTTGCTTCAACTTGAGAAAGAGTGACAATAGGCATGAAATAGATGAACATATGTTTATGTAATTTGTTAACAAATAAATCAAGAAAAAATTTTCTTATCATCATGATTAATTAGAAGATGTGCAAAGAAAAAAATGTAGATAACAAAGGTACCTAAGGAGTGGCAGTCTAAGGCTGGTTTTAAGTAGTTTTTCTAGGGAAGATTTCGGGAAGTTTCTGTGGGGTGATGAAATCCCAATCAGTCAACCGAGTAAGGATATGTTTTGATGTGTTGATTGATGTGTGATTTTTAGGTTGTGTGTGAGGATTGTGAGATGCAACAAGTTAAACCCTTACTTAAGATATGTGAGAAAGAAGGATGTAGAGAAGGAAGGTTCTTTTTAAAACCAAATCGAAGTGTGATCTTTCAATGAGGACACACATAGGAAAGGAAATACGATGCAGAAAGGAGAAAATAGGAAAAAGAGGAATACCTAGATAAATATTTTCCTTTTTATCTGAACTTTAAGTGAAGAGAAATCCAAACAGCCAAACCCAACATGAGCAAGCAAAAAAGTGAATCCTTGTGTTGCAGTGTTAGTAGAAGACGCAGAAGAAACATTAAATATCAAATAAATTAAAGGGATAACCTAAAGGATGGTCCAACTAGGCGTGTCGAGAATGTTGATCTAATTTTTCATTCCTTTTCAATTAAATGATACAATATTAGAGAAATTAGTAAACTCGAAATATGGAGGGTTTATGGTACCTCGGATGTGCAATGTGGATGAATAGGCATAAAAGTGATTGATCTCCACTGCAAGCTATATAAACTACAAAACTAGAGAAATATTTGATAGGATATTATATCGGGGTTTCTCGAACAAAGTGATCCAATAATTTTTAACTTCCTTAGCAGATGGCAACCCCATGTTTAGATAAAAGATGATAAAAGAAATAATGATAAGTGGATATTGTGTATAATTTGAGGTACACGAAACTAGAAATTCAAAAATTTAAGGAAAATACAAATCTAATGTAAATGAAATTAAATTAATGTACCTAACTAGGTTGACGGTGAGCCAAACCATGCAGAGGTAGGTTGGAAGAGACTTAGATGTGTAGTTCTTATCAACAATACAAATATGCAAATCTATTGGGATTTGGATACCAAGTGATAATCGCAAAGATGCTATAAATTTTGGATTTAACTCTTTGTATAAGGGATCAAGAGATGGAAAAGGGTTGATTGAGGATTGCTACTTGGATCATCGGGGACCGGTGGTCAAACAACAATGACTTAGATGGGGTGGTAATGCTGCAACAGAGGACCTAGATGATGGATATCGGGTCCTGAAATAGGAGAAAAATATAGGAAGAGGATGGGGAAGGCTATGGGATGATGGAAAACATAGTTTCAGAGATATGAGTCATGAGTGACTCAGGATGGGTGATGGTTATTGTAGCAAAGTAAGGCAAGGTCGAGGGTAAAAGGATTGAAAAAACAACTGCGCATATGTAAAAGCGGCAAGAATGGATTGTTAACATAGTCCCGAGCACCGATGAAGGTGATATGATCCTACAATGTGTTATATTGAACAAGATAACAATAAAAATGATATAGATATCGTAAAAAACTATGTAAAATTATCGATGTTATGCAGATGATCAAAAAGACATTCCAACGATTGTAAGAGGGTTGCTAAGATGCTCTAGTATGAAGGTATATTCAAAGAGTTGAATAAAATCAAAAATAAGTTGCACTTATGTGTTTTATATTTTTTTTTGTTCTTATTGCATTATTGTTATGTCATTGCTACTTTATTGCTTCATTTTATCTTTGTTGGCTCTGTTATGATGATTTCTACCTAATTATTGAAAGAAACAATTTATATTTATAGGGTCGATGGTGACTAGGCTAGGTCATCCCCGATTTTGGGGAAATTTTCCCCAAATGGACTGATTTTGTGATTTTGGCGTGATTTAGTGTATTTTAGTGTTGGAAAATATGTTTGAAAGCATTCGGGTGGGATTAGGTTGTTTTAGGATAAGGTGTAGGTGAGTTGGCGGAAAAGATAGGTTAGAAAAAGTATAGAGATGAATATGATATATATTTAAAATGAAACATCCTTAAATATAAGGTTGGTTATGGCAGATCAAGATGTTCACATTAATTAATTAATTAATTAGACATAACTAATTAATTAAATTAATTAAAGGGGAATAAATGTGTTGAGGTAATAGATGAGAAATGATTAATTAATTAATCAAGATGGGATAATAAGGTCATTTACTTGAATAAGGGGGATGAATAAAAAAACATGCACACACGGAAATGAGGGTATAGATACCAAATTTAGGTGTCTACAGTTGGAACAAAAAGGATTTCAATTAACTCCGGAGAGAAGAGGTAGAAGTAAAAGGTCGTAGAGAACTCCTAAAAAAGAAAGAGTTGGTAAATCCTCTCAAGTATACATTGGTACTCAGCCATAAGTATGTCATAGTGCTAGGATTTAGTTTTAGCAAGTTTTTTTCTTTCTTTTCAAACTCTTTTTACTACAATGCTTGAATATTTTCCATGGGGCCAATGAGTTATGTCTTTAGCCCTTTTACAACCTATGCATGACCTACCTAAAGGGAACAAAAATAATTTCCCTATGTTCGAGGTGATGGTAAAGTGAACACATAACAACCTCTATTATGACATGTGGAGTTATTAGAGTGGAGAATGATGATGATTCGATCAGATTTTTGTCGAGACACCTGCAAGATAATGTTGAAGATTAGTTCTACCATCTCCTAGATGGTACTATTACCATTGGAATACCATGAAGACTTAGTTTAAGAATAGGTTCAAACATGTTGAAGATGTTCACACTCTCTTAGTGCTAATTTCAATGATAAAAATGAGTTTTATGAACCTATGCATGAATTTTCTGCTAAATTAAATAATTTTTTAGTAAAATTCTAGCTATAACTTGCCATGTCGATCAAATTCTAAAACGTATCTTCCTCAATGCTCAATTTTTAAAGGTGATCTATGTACTAATGAGATTGGGTCTTCCTACTCTAGATGAGGACCAATGGTTAGCTATAAGCACAGAGGATGACTTGATGATGCTAAGAAAGTTGAGAAAGGAGCTACCCAAGGCTAAAGCCTATAATTCACATGCATATAGTTCCAAAAGCAGTTAGTTCAAAAGTTGGCCAATGATTTGATTACAATAAAGGAACAATTTTCTCATAATTTACCCTATAAGAACATCCCAAGAAGGAATTTTCAGCCATGAAATCATCTTCCTCCTACCCAACCAAATTTGTCGATCAAAGATCCTCCTTTTAAGGTCCAGTGAATATAGCCTATGAAGTCCAAGAAATTGATGATGAGATAAAGAAAAAATAGATGGATGAACTGAAGAAGAACCAAAAGAAATTAAGAAGGATGTAGATTACTCCCAAGTCAACTTTCTCACTAGTGAGGGAATAGATGATGATGATTATTATTATGATGAAGTAGTTACGAATATGATCATTTAGTCCTATGTTGTGATGACTAGAGAGAAATTGAGCAAGAAGAATGATGTTTTGCAGCCCATAAAGAAGGAAAAGTCTAAGGAATTTTTGGTCGCCATTATAGTAGAGGCAAAAAGAGGAGCACCCATTCCTAATACTAGTGCTAAGAAAGTAAGTACCTCTTCTCTATTTAATGCTTCCTCTACTTCCTCTTTTTTCATTAAAGAATTACATATTCTATTCCTATATCAAAAGAAATCTAAGCCTCAAAGGACGATAAACAAAAAAAAATCTTCTTTCAGTCAAGAAACCTCATCTACCTCATGGTACTTTAATAACGTTGATCACATAAGGAAGACCAAAATTAAAATTTCAAAAGATGAATTTTATCAAAAACACCTTGAATCATTTGCTCAAGTGGTAAAAATTTTCAAATATAAGATTACTCAATCCCTTAAAACTTCTAAAGGCCTTTTTTTATTCCCATTTCTCCTTCTCTATAGAATTTGATGATTGATACACCTTCCACCTATTATAAGGTTGATCATTTTTATGTCACACTACTAATAGTTTGTTATAAACTTAGTAATTATGTCATTGAATGTAGAGCATCAGATTATGTAATTCCCACTAGAGTTTTCCATTCCCTTGGCCTCACCTTAACCCAAACCTTTGGTTCATGTTACTCAATGTAAATTAAAGAGGTGCCCCTAGTTGGTAGTAAAAAGATGCTTGAGGTAGCTTTTGTTGCATTCCCAGAGAAAAGATTCAAGGACATAATTTTAGTTGCAGACATACCTTTATCTTATGGTATGCTATTGAGTAGGAACATCCGTAGGGGAATTGTAGGAGAAATATAGATGAAGTGGTCTCATGTGCCTATTCCAGTTAATGGAAAAATTAATAAGTTGTTTCAAGAGATGCATGGTGAATATATTTTTTAAAAAATAGATAACCCTAAGGTTCAGATCCTTTATGAAGATATTGGTCATGGAGATTATATGGTGATGTCTGAAACTGAGGATAAGACTCCCAAAGTGGTTCAAAATGATCCCAATGACATTTGGATTCTTGATTTTGACCGAATTTGTTCCAAATTTGGTTTTGGAACAAGATTTGTATTAGTTTTTCCTGATGGTAAACTCCATCCTTTCTCCTATAAGCTTTAATTTTATAACACTAATAATAATGGTGAGTATGATGCCCTTCTTATTGACCTACTAGTAGTGAAGGAAATTGGAATAAATAACCTCTTTGCACAAGGAGATGCATAGCTTATTATTAAACATGTTCAAGGAGATTTTCAAGTGAAGAATCATAAGCGAAACACTAGAGGAATTTGGTGTGGGATTTTGTTGAGTTATTGGGTGCATTTTCTATTAGTGTTGTTCCAAGGAGAGTAACTCTAGAGAAAATGATCTAGCGAGTTTTTGGGTCCTTCCTCATCCCACATCTAGATTTTTCCCAAGATAAACTCACAATATAGATGATATTCAAACCCAGTGTCTTAGATAATTTAGAAAAGTGGAAGGTTTTCAATGATGAATGGAACTTGATTTACTTTCTTGAATTAAAATATAGATTTAGCCAATTGTATTTTGAGGGAAACGAAGCTGTTATTATGAATCTTATTCATCTTATTTATTCAACAAGGGAGTTGAGGAAGATTTGACTAAGATGGTTGTATCAAGTTGAATGGAAATAAGATACCTAAAGGCTTCATGAGTTTGGAATATTTGTTCGATAAAAATGAAAGGTGAATTAAAGGAAAGGTATCACAAGAACTTATCCAATCATTTAAGTTTGAAAAGGTTAATATAGGAAGTGATGAGGAGCCAAAACTTGTCAATATTAGCAAATGTTGTTATGATGAAGAGAGAATGAAAATGGTTGAATTGTTAAAAAGTACATAGACATTACGAATTACTCATATAATGATTTGAAAAATTTATACCAAGGGAGATCAACACTACATTCCCTTAAAGCGGGTATTCAATTGTTTCACCAAAAATAGAGGAAATACAATTCAAAAATTACAAGCACAATTCATTAGGAAATATAGAAATTGTTGAATGCGAGGATAATTTTTCCTATTCATCATTCAACATAGGTTTCTAATATTGTTACAACGAGAAAAAGAATGGAGAAATATGGATTTGCATTGATTTTCAAAATCTAAATCAAGCTTCTCTTAAGGATAACTACCCACTTCTAATGATGGACCAGATTATGTAGGATATCATTGGTTTAGAGATGTTTTCCATGCTAGATGGATTATTGGGCTACAATCAAATTGAGGTGGATGTATAGGACTAACATAAAATACCTTTTACAACTCCTTAGGAAAATTTACCTATAAAATAGTGTCCTTTGGTATCATTAATGTAGGTGAAAAATTACATAGGAAATGGACTTGGCCTTTGGTGATGTGAAGAAAAAATGCATAGTGATCTATCTTGATGATCTGATTTTTTCTCAAAGAAAAGAGAAGATCACTTTCAACACCTGAAATCAGTGTTTTAAAGGTGTAGTGACCATGGAATTTGTTTGAATCCAAATGATTCTATCTTAAGTCTAACGGAAGGAAAGTTACTCGGGCATATTGTATCTAAGGATGGAATAAAAATTGATCCAGAATGTGTTGAAGTAATCCAAAAGTTACATATTCTAAAAAGTAATAAATGCGTGCATTCCATCTTTGGAAATATCAATTTCCTTACGAGATTTATTCCAAATTCTGCAGAACTAACTAGGAGTATAGCTCATATGATGAAAGAAAAGAAATATTTTTTCTAGACTACGAGAGGGAAATAATTCCTTTCAAAACATAAAAAAGGGATATTTCTAATACTCCTATTCTTGTTTATCCGTATTTTAAGAAATATTTTATAATATATTGTTATGTGTTTGAGCACACCTTAGAAGTAATTTTGGTGCATAATAACTTTTATGGATGTGAAGTTTCTATAGCATTTATGAGCTATGTCTTGAAGGATCATGAGCTAAAGTAATACAAAATAGAGAAACATGCTTTTTCGTGGTGAAAGAAGTGAAAACATTTTGTTTCTATATCCTTAATTATCATTCCACCGTGTTCATATCGATACAATAGTAAATTAAATTATCAAAAAGTTGGAATTTTGATTGAAACGAAGCAAGTGGGTATCAAAAGTCCAAGAGCACAACCTTGATATCAATCCAAAAAAACTTATTTGAGGTAAAGGCCTTTGTGAATTTGTTATTAATGTTTCAAAGGGAGAGATGATTAAAAATAAATGCCCAAAGTGTTCCAACTATACTCTTTCTTATCTCTCTCTTGATGAGTGGTACATAGGCATCACTCATTTTCTCACTCATGGAAAATGTCCTACATATCCAATTTCTAAAGAAAAGAGAGTTATTAATCTTCTATATGCATAGTATGTTCTCTGAGAAAATTCATTGTTCAAGAGATGAATTTATGGTTGATTCCTTAGATGTGTTGATAAGGAGAAGTAGAAGAGATTCTTTGAGGGTTTCCATGATTAGGCCCGCGGAGGTCAATTTTCTTCCTTATTGACAACTCATAAAATTCTTTGTGCAAGATATTACTAGCCAAAAATTTCAAATATGGAACAAAGTGGGTAATAAAGTGTGAAACATGTACAACCTTTATGGGCAGACCCAAGTTGGATAGCTTGATTCTTAAACCAGTGGTTATTGAAGTGCCCTTCCAAAGAATGGGGGATATACTTTATAGGAACTATATTAGTCCAAAATCAAGTATAGAAAACACACATTTTTAAATAATGATGGACTATTTCACAAAGTGGGGTTGAAGAAATCTCAATCCATAGAACCACTTCTTAGGTAGTTTGTTATTTCATCAAAGAAAATATCTTGGTCGATTCAGGATTTCAAACAAGATTGTTGTAGATAACAATTCAAAAAAAAAAATTTCCACAAGCTTATTGATTTTTGGTATGGATATGGTATTTACCTTTTGCACTCATCTAATTATTATATAAAATGGAATGGGTAGGATGAATCAACCAAAAAAACATGGTAAAAATTATCAGGATGCTTGTAGATGAATCACAGAGAAATTGGCATAAGAAGTTGTATGATGCTCTCAGGCGAGATACGATCACACTAAAAAGACTCATCCTAATGTATCCATTTCAGCTAGTGTATGGAATGGAACCAAATTTTCCAGTGATAGTGGAATTTCCTACACTTCACCTTGCAAAAGCTATTGAAGATGAAGAGTTCTCAAGTGCCATGGAGAAAAGAGTAATGTACCTGCAGAAATTGGATGAAGAAATATTGCAAGTTGTGGAAAGAATCATTGTACACTAGAACAAGGTCAAAAAATTGTTTGACAAGAAAGCTAGGCCTAGAGACTTCCAAGTTGGAGATGTTGTCCTACTTTGGGACAAAAGGCATGAACCACGAGGAAGCCATGGTAAGTTTGATTCACTCTAGCTTGGTCCTTTCAAGATTAGACATTTTTCTAGTGAAAATTATTACTATCTTGAGCTATATGGATGTAAAATCACTTGCATTGACATATAGTGGAAAATATTTGAAGTTATTCTAGTCTTGAAGTAAGAAAAAATCCTTTATATAAAGTCCTATAAAAATTCTTTTACAATCTTTGTTTTTACATGTATTGTGTTTTTGTGTTTCTCTGTTCTTCTATATGGTCATGTTCGTATAAAAATGCCCAATGGATAAAGCACGTATCTCATAACCAGATATTTTGGGGTCTTTTTCTCTATCTTTTTTCACTATGTGTTAAGTAAGTCAAATCCCTAGAAAGAGTCAATTGTTGTCACTTACCTAGAAAAATGTATAATTTTAATTTTTTTGAAAATTTATGGACAAGTGGCCCCTTTTTCCATTTTGTTTTCCTTTGTGAAGTTTTAAAGAGTGAAATTATTTCAAAAAGTTAGTCATTATGAATTTTTGGGTCAAGATCCATTGTATTACAGTAAATTAAGGTGTTTAAGGAATAAGTGGAACATGTTCCACCAGGTCTCCAATTCTTTACATATCCTTTTCTCGACAATACTCTCATTCTACCTTGTGCAGGATTCTCAATGTCTAAGGGAACTACTATTAAGATACTTTATTTTTCTAAGTTATTTTTATCACGGCATTGTTAGAAATTTTAGTCTCTTGAGTTACTTGTTCTTGTGGGTGTTATGCTCTCTTAATACCCACTTTATCCACACTAGTCAGTGTACTCTTTATATTATAGATACTTTGGACATTTCGAAACTTGTGACCCTTGTTCAATCTAGGATTCCTTTCCTTGCACCTCCTTGTTCTCCACACTTTCTCTTGGTTTGCAAAGCCTTTTCTTTGAGTTTACATTGTGTTTATTTGTATTAAGAATAAGTGGATATTTTGTGACCCCACAACCATTGTTCCTTTAGATTGTGTATTCCCCGTTAGCCCAATCTACCCACATTTCCTTGTTTTTTTGTATTGCATAATTTTTGTATATTTGAGGTACCTCTTCCCTTGTTCTCATCGGAACATTTTTCTTGTAAACCTGCATTATCCACACTTATAAAATCTTTTTATGTATTGCGGGTATTTCGGGTGTTAACATTTTCTCTCAGTAACTCATTCATTTTTCATGCATTTTTCAAAATTTAGAATCTGTATTAGGATCCTAGGGATAATGTCATTCTTTCTATAGAAAAGATGACTAATTCTAAAGCCTCATGTGTTTATTTCATGTCAATTTGAGTTTTGTGCCATCTTGTTTTGTTCTTCCTTAAATACATTGTTAGATACCTATACTTCGAGTGTCTATTTTCCCATTTTGTCTTCATAAAATTCCAATATGGGGGTATTAACACATCTTTTATTTGGAAACATTTGTACCTAATATTAGGGATAATGATACTCTCCACATTGACCTAGATGATTTTTTGGCCCATATTTTTAAGCCACTTCTACTCCCATGGCCCAATGTATCAAGGATAGTGGATTTTCCTCTGGGTTTTCCTCTCTCTGTGCAATATAAAGATACAGTCCAAGCTTGTACCTCTTGCTTTGATCTTAATACCAAATAAATTAAAAATCCTTAAGGAAGGTTATTTCTAAATTGGATTCAAACCCAACATATGTTTGAGCATGAAAAGGATAAATACAAGGAAATGATAGAAAAATCATGGCTTAATTCTTAAAAGAGAGGAGCTTCCAAATTTCCAAAATTATTTTACAAGTTATACTTCAATGAAGAGTTATCTCGATAACATAACTCTATCTGGCTAGATTAATGGGCCTCCATTCAACCAATGAATTGTAGTTCTCAATGTGTGTTTACATCAACATCATTTGTGAGGGAAAAAAGATTGAATTGGGGAGAGATAATTTATGAAAATATCAATAAACAATTGGTCAATATGTAACAAAACAAGACATTCTCGCATGACTTCATACCTCATATATACATTTACAACTTACAGGGTATGGGTAGGATTATCTACTTAGGAAGATAAGAAAAATGAAAAAACTTATGAGTATTACCAACAACACATCCTTGAAAACAATAAGGATCATTTCAAAAGGGTGAAAAATGTTTTCATTATGTATATAGTAAGGATAATATAAGGAAATGTAGCTGAGAGAGTGTCATTTGAAGAAAAACAACTTATTTACACATACGTAATCCTATTCATTCAATTTAGAAGATTCTCTTAGATCAGGTTAGATGGATTTGAAGGCACACCCAATAAGCTACCTATGTATTGCAATGATAACTTGGTTCTTGTTGAATTCGTAGGTAATTGGACATGTTACAACGAATGTGTATAATTAAGAAGATAAAATTTATCCATATTTCTATCTCTTTGGAGAATTATACTTACACGAATGCATTGGATTCCGGGAATGTAGAGAGAACAATCTATGAATTTAAATTCTATTCATGTAATAAAAGATATTATTTTGAAATTAAATTCTTCATCTCTAATCATTTGAGAATGTCTTATTATCATGTTCTTGCTCTTGAGGATTATTAGGAAGATTTGTTAGATGAATATGAAGTAGGAAGGTATTTTGGAAAACTCTCCTTACAACACGTCATATATTTGAAGGTATACAGGATACCAAAGGATTTGCAGGATGAAAGTGAAGACATGTACTCTGTCGAGTATATCAAAACCATTCAACAATTGCCTCTTATCATAATTAATTGGTTAGAAAAAGAAAGAGATGATATCTCTACAATAATCAATCTAATTCTAGTTAGAAAAATAGTTTGGTGTATTAAGAAGATGAGGGCATACAATCTGAATGTGACACAATGCTCTTCTCAATATGTTTCTTCATCACTTACAGAGTTTGCATCCCACCACTTGAGGTACAATCTCAATCAACTTTATCTTCCTCATCATTGCACTCTCTAACCAAGGTTTATACCAAGAAATACGGGTCAAAGTAACAAATAAAAGTGAAGAAACTCTTGAAAAAAAAGTATAAAAAGAAAGAATTTAGATTACAATAGAAAAATTTGCCTCTACTTGTAAAAAAGTCACACAACCACATGAAAAATAAATGAACACATATTAGGAGGGAAATGATAATCCAGAAGCAGGCCGTCACAAAAAAAAAACAAACTATCAAGATGAAATTAATGATGAGGAATAAAATGAAGATGGTGAAGAAGATGAAGTAAAAATCATAGAGCCAGACTCTTTGAAGGTGAGCGATGCAAATCCTAAATCACTAGTCAAAGAAGTATCTTCCTCCATAGTTGAAGTTCTCACTCTAGAAGTATGTTCTACTTAAGCTCTTGGCTCTCTAATTTTTCTTTCAATGAACCCTCCCTCTACTCAAACTTCAAGTGAATATTTCACATGGGTTCAACCCATGATTGATATCATGAAAAGAAAGTTTACTCCTAAAATAATTAATCAAGGTTTTAATGATATAGTTTCTTTGTTTGGCACAACTCCAACTCCTCCACCAAAAAGAGCCAAGACAACCTCAAGGTTAGTTTTTGATTCAAACGGCAAATTTTTTTGGAGATTACAAAACCAAGGGGAGAGAAGGATGAAAAGGATATCACTCTTACAAATATGAAGCTAGCTAGAATTCCACTTGGTGAATCTACTCATGAGGGAGAGGTTTATATTCGAAAGAGATAGTTTCCAGAGTAATTGAGAGAGTTGAGAAAGATAAACAAACACATGAGAAACTAGAATAACATGTTCAATTTCTCTCCATATTCATTAACTCTCTTCTCTCAATTGAAAAATTTCTGGACCCAAATAATATCTCCTCAATTCCTCCTCCCACTATCTTTTCTAAAAAGAAGATTTCAAGGCTATCAAGGAAATTCATAGACATGCTTCATATGGCAAAGGTAATGAAACACTGGTGAACAAAATGATAATATCTAGTTTGAATTTCATTAATGCATCTTACAAAATGTAATATATTATTTGTGTGTCCCAGGATCAATTCAATATAGTTATCACAAGATCATAGAAAGAACTCACACTATAGTTGGGGTGCATTCAATACTTGAGGATCATGAGCACCACTGGTGAGAAAATCCTCCTTTCTCATAAGGATTTTGATGAATCCAAGAATAATATTTCCAAGGAATGGGTGTTCAATGTTGAATGGAAATTCAAATTACTTGAATAAATAGTCACAACACTCAAGAGAATGGTATAAAAAGGAGAAGCCTTCAAATCTGAGATATTTTATGATTTACATGCTCTTGAGTGTTAATTCTATAATGATAACTCTATAGAGTGGCAATCATTAGATTAAATTAAAGCCAAATTCAATGCACTCATCAAAGAATATTTTTTCAATGTTAAAACTGATAACAAAGAAAGGATGTAAGAGATCGGGAGCTAGACAATGTTGTTGTAAAAGCCATTAAGGTCCTACTACAAAATGGAGGCATTGTTAAGGAAATGGAATACTCTCTTGGAAGTTTTTGAATGCAACAATAAACACAACTATTTCAAAGGTTGTTCATATTTCTAGTTCTTTAGAAAAATTTAGGACTCTTGCACTCAAAGTGAAGACCTTGGCTACGTCTTTTACAAGTGCTCCTGCTATTTCTTGAAACTCCTTCTTTCTAGCTGTTATATTTTGAAGTTAGATTTATAATTTTAGAAAGCTAAAATTGTAATTAAAGCTAGGTAAATGTAATTCACTAATTAATTATTATCACTTAAATAAATTAAAATTGGTTACAACTACCCCTCATGATATGTAAATTTTCTTTTTCATTTTAAAGGGTTGTTTTTGCCAAATCATTGCACCCTCTGAATGGCCAGAATGTGAATATGACGTTTGATGTGATTGGGACACATGGGCTCATAGCTCAATCTATGGGACTTGGGCTCGAGGTGAACCTCTAGGTAAGGTTGGATTCCTCTTCCTAAACTAAGTGATATACAACTTATAGTGTAATAAAATGGTTATCTATACCTAGGCTAAAATTTCATGGGTTTTAGGGAAAGAGATTAGCAAGAAATAAAATTATACTAGGGATGGTGATGCAAAAATAAAGGGTGTTGGAAAACTCGGGAAGGGTTAATTTGAAGTGGGTGTGTGCACCACAAGTCACCTTCACCTACAACAACTTAGATAGGGTACATGAATACCACAGACTAGAAAGCATGTGTTCCCTTTGTTAAAATAGAAGTATACATAATAGATAGATCAAACTCTATTGAAAACACAATCAACTACCAAAATGATATATATAAAATATGCACATGCCAAAAATTTATTTCACTTATGATAACTAATGATAATATGGATTTTACAATGTAAGGAAAATAATCTCTCACCAACCTGATATTCAAAACCATTAAATCACTTTCCTATAGAATGAAATAAGATATTCTGAAATAAAGGCAAGTAAACCACTTACACCAAGGAATTATACATCCACAAAGCATAGATAAATCAACGATTAACACAATAAATCATATTCTTCACGAAACACATCACTCGAATATAATTGAAAGGTTTTACAATATTCAAAGCACTCTTCCAAGCTTGAAGAGAAGATTCACACAAACGATCTATTTATATCTCTCTTTTCAAAAATACTTCATGCACTTAAATATTTACAAGTTCCTTAGGTGAGCCATTACATCTCCGGGATTCATCCAACAAATTATTAAAAATTTAAATTCCATTCAGCTCTAGGAACATGCACCCATAAAAATAAAAAAATTTGTCTTTGCGGGGTTTGACTTAGTCAACCCACGAAACTTTGACTAATCCGAGCTTGAATCCATCCAACCATGGCTGCTTAACTTTGACTTGGTTCTCAGTAACACCTTCTCCAACTTCCAGTTTTCTCTTGTTACTTCTCCCAAGCAACCATTCGATGAAATGTTTAATAACGCCTTGAATTTATCCATCCTCAAGTCCACATGCATAGTGATTAACCACATCAGCAGTATTGATCTCTCTTGCTAGTTTGGATAGAATTATTTTGAGTTTACTTACTACCTTCTTCAGTTGACTAGTGAAATATTGGCATGAAACCAACCTGTTAGTGGAGTCACTGTCAAAATTTCTAGTCACCTCATCATCCCCTTTTACCAAATCCTTGAAATTTAGCTTGATCTGATCCTCTAGAAGAGCATCAATGTTCTCATTGAAGAACTTGTAATTAATATTATCAAACTCTTCTGATATGTCATTTAGAGCATCCATGATTTCTACATGCTTGTCATCCAATTTCTTAATTAAATCCTACAAAACCTGGGACTAGAATTCCATAGCTTTTTGATATTCAAACAATTTAGAGGCATCATCTATTACATCTTCTTGTAGAAAAATATGAATCCTCTTCTCTGATCTCACTCCACATAGTCAAATTCAAGTTCAAGTTATTATTATCTTCGGAGAAGGCTTCATCCATTCTATGAATAGAGGCTCTTTCAGTCTGTAAATCATTGTATATTTCAACTACTTCTTTTATCAAAGGATTGGATTCTTGAAGTATACGCTCCATCCATCCATTTACCAATATTCCCTTTTGTCCTATCTTCTCAATCTCATGATAGGAAATATCATCAAGAGTGGAAGAAACCATCGAGTAGTGGTGGTTGAAACCTCAGTAGATGGAGTAGGTTGTGTTACCTTTCTTAACAATGCAATGAGTTGCTCAACCTTTACTTTTAGCTCATCCTTAGAAGCCTTGTCCTTGTCATATTTTTCTAACATATTTCGAGAGCAGTCTACACATCCTTTTGGATCCTTGCTATGTTGCTTTTCCTAGTGAAAATCTAGAAATTCGGTAGTCATCTATTGTAATTGTTTCCTTGGTTTTTCCCTCAAAGGGAGTAGCAACTTCTATGACTCTCTCTCCTGGATTGATTCACTGATAAGCTGGAGACAATCTTTGGCTATTTTCCCTATCTCTTTGGAGTGGGTTCCAACACACTCAAATATATAACATCCACTAGAGGTACTTTATTTTTCTGCTTTGGAGTCTGGAAAAACAACCATTTTGGGATAGCAGATGCTGATGGAAGTGGAACAACTGATTCGGTACCTGAAGCACTAGACAATACAAGAGCACTGGTAACATTAGTAGGAAATGAAATGGATGTGGAAATAATGGATGGGGTGGATGTGAGGATAGCCTTAGGAGTGGATACAATGAAAATATATTATGAGATGGGAGGAAATAAAAGTGTTAGAGGGAGTGAAGTAGAAATGGGTGACCCAATCATATCCCCTAATGAGAGAATTAGAAGAGATGAGAACACCTGGGCCATATAAGGAGATGGGAAAGAATAAATTATTGTAGAAGTGGAAGGAAATGATGGAGCAAGTGATAATGGAAGGGAAAGAGGCGATAATAGATCTTGTGAGACACTTCGAGAATCAGTAACTTCAACTATTTCTGACATTGGTATTGTTGGAGACATAGCCTTAAAAGTATGAGCCTTGGAGAGAGAAGAGCTTCCAATCACAAATGAAATCTTCTCAGGGAATGTATGGACCCTTTGGATGGACCTTTTTCCTTTTGTAGGTGTTTATAGACTCATGATTGGTTAGGCTTCTATACTTTTATGTTGATCTAACCTTTTGGGTGGGATTCCTAAGGTAACAAATAAATTATAAGTTCTTTGCAAAATTGGCCCTGCCCTCTCCTTGGTATTGTAATATTCTTCTACATACTAGTCAATCCATGATAATGGTTGATTGGAATTTTTTTTTTATATACATTACATCCAAAACTTCCTTCTCATCTTCCATTTCCCTCTGAACCTTTGTGATACCAAACTACCGAACCTCATCTAGAGTTTATTTCTTATAATATCTTTGTCGATGATGAATTCATCCCAAAAATGAATCCAAATATCATCCAACTAGGGCACATGATAAAATACGAGACATGTTTCACTACATTTACCCCAATAGCCAAAATTGGTCCAGAGGATGGAAGGTCCGCAAGGTTAGTTCTAACATATTTGCATTTACGTTGTTCACCCTATGAATTTTTTCACAAGTGTATCTTCCAATTGAAATGGGGAATTCAACTCCCAAATTGTGTCATTTATTTTGAATCTTGTGATAGTCTAGAAATTTCCAAACCAACTCTAGCAAAACCCACTTGTTAGTGGGACATCTTAACAACTTCTTTGGGAGCACCTATAAAACCAAGAATTTGAATGTATGTAAATGTAGGAAATTGTAGGTAAATATCTCCCCACTCACATACTTCTTTGAAGAATTCATTGGAAATCGTTAGATTGTATAAATATTTATCAAAAAGATAAAGAATGACAACAAAGAAGGCTTTATTAATATGGCGAAGTGTATGCTTCCCTCATCTTGTGTGAGTGAGGACAAAAATTTTAGATTTTGAAACACTTGAATACCCTTGGTGTTTAATCCAAAGTGAAATATCCCATAATGGCCACATCATAGACCAAAAAGAGATCGTGTAGAAACTCTTAGAGGAAAAATATTGCTTAAGCGAAAGTAGATGGAGGTATGATATTCTCTCCCATATTATAAATGCCTTTTTTCTAGTAGTAATATACAGACCATCCATTTCTAAAACTCCTTTGCAAAGGCAATGCCCAAAACTCTACTCAGTAACACAATAATTTCATTGAATTCTTAGATGAAGTCTAATCAATACATGGTCTTGGGAAGTTTGGTGACACTCTTGGCTAGATAGCTCTTCAACATGAATTTTGTGCATAACTCAGTTTCTTTTTCCCAATGCTCTACTACCAATCTAGTGAATTTTTACAAATTCTTTGACATCTAGTAGTTTGAATAAATATTCAAAGAAATCAGGGTCCAAATGAATTACAACCTTACCATCAACATCTTTTACTAACCTGGACTCTTCATCAAAGTGAGTTGTTGTAGCTAAGACAAACTCAGGGCAATGCATGGATGCAAGAAAGTTAGCAGCAAGAACAATTCCATTGTCATATATAGCTTGCATCTAGGATTTCTTGTTGGGGGATTTTTCCCTTTCCCAAAAGTCTGGAAAATCAATCTTCCCGAGATCAGTGTCTCTTATATTCCCCAAGTCTGAGGATAGACAAGAGTGAGGAGAAACTATAAGGAATGTATACTTCATCTTTTCTTTTCCTTTGGATGCAGAAGTTGACATTAAGTTTTGGATTTTGGAATCTGAAGGACCTTCAAAAATATGTAAAAGTCTAAAATTCTGAAAAGACTTTAGTTCCCAAAGTATGAAAACCTGAAATGGCAGATGTTTGAAACTTGAAATGAAAAATTCTGAAACCCCAAAAAATTTTGAAAGAGAAAATTTCCAAAAACCAAACACCCCCAAACTCTAAAATAGAAACTTCAAAAACCACCAACCTCTGAACTCTGAAAATTGAGAAGTTCCGAAAATCCAGACTTCACCAAAGGCATGAAAAGTAAATCAAATGCTTTAGGAGGATCTTGAGAATTATGATGAAATTTTTGTTGGATGCCTGTAAAAAATGGATTTTGAAACCATTGAGGTCAAAAACACCTTCAAAGAAAACATGGTAGGAAATGAGGGTTTCATCTTCAAAACAAACAAAAGAAGAACAAAACAAAAATGAACAAGGAAAACAATCCAAGAAGATATTAAACAAAAATAAATAATCTAAATAAAATACCTTGAAAATGACACCGTGAAAGTACAAGATACAAGTAAAAAATCAGATCATCAAAGAAAAATGTTAGGTGAAAATGATAGGTAAAATCATGAGTTTAAATTCAAAAACGTGACATTAATGCTCATAATTTGACACATGTGGAAGTTGGTAAGAATTAAATGAACAAAGAACCCCGAATGTCTGAAACCTCAAAAATCTGAAGTTCTGAAATTTTGAAACTTTGGGGATTCAGACTTTGGAAATTAAAAGGTGAAAATCGTGAAAAGGTGATGGAAAACTCTGAAACCCGAAAGTCCGAAGCTCTGAAATTTTAGAACTTCAAAATTCTGAAAGAGAAATATCAAAAAATGGCTAGGAAAATTCAGAAAGCTGAAAGTCTGAAGTTCTGAAATTTCAGAACTTTAGAGTTTCATACGTTGGAACTCTGAAGAATATTTCTCTAAAAAGGAAAAATGAGATTCCAAAATCTGAAAGTCTGAAGTTCTAAAATTTAGAAACTTCATAGTTTTAGACCTCAGAACTCCAAGTTATAAAATTACAAATCACCAAAGGAAATATCTGAATTTTGAAAGTCTGATAGTTTGAAATTTTGAACTTTCATGTTTTCAAATTTTGGAACTCCAAAATCAAAATTTCAATTATTTTCCTTTTAATCTCTGAAAGGGAAAATCTCTTAAATTTGTAGCCCGAAAATTTTGGATTTTCAGAATTTGGAGAATCAAAAAATTTGGACCCTTTCATGTGAAAGATTTCAACATTTTGTTTTGATCGATTTTAACATCGGATTTTCAAGGTAGATTTAAAATTAATATTTTTGTAACCTCCTAGAATGCTTGCCTTTTAATATTTTAGGCTTGTAGCCTTATACAAACCATTGGGAAAAGGAGTCTTGGAAGCAAAAATACATTCAAAGCACACACAAAACAAAATAAAAGGGAAAAATGAAAACAAAACAATGTGCAAAGCACTTGGAGGAAAAGACAAAAAGAGCACTGTATAGGGGTGAAACAATCTCAAAAGAAAGCTTTGAGATGTATCCCATTCATGTGAATGGGAAATTATTCTCCATTGAGTCTAGATAGATGAAATGAATTCACCTCTTTGCAACTTGTGATGATATATGGTCCACTCTAGAGAGTGTCAAACTTGGCATGCCTGCCTGGTTTGGCTCTATCTTCATCCCATTTGAGAACCAAATCTCCCTCTTGAAAATTCCTATCAGATGCTTTCCTATCAAAATACCTTTTAACCTAAGCTTGATGTTATTCCAAGGTCTTCATGGCCTTGTTCCGCACTTCTTCCAACTCCATAAGTTCAACAAACCTCACCGTCAAGGAGTCATTTTCCATAACTTCAAGCTAATGAGCCAACTCCAAAGAAGGTAATTCCAAGGAGAGTGGGAGTTTTTCTCCCTTCCATACACAAGCATGAAAGGTGAATTTACGATGGCTCTTTTAGGTGTGATTTGATCTACCCATAAGGAAGTCTTAAGCTATGTATGCTAGGTCCTTCTATTAGCCTCCATTGTGCATTTGATAATTCTTATGAGGTTCTTATTGCTAGACTCAGCCAACCCATTCCCTTGTGGATAGTAATTAGATGAAGTCTTGAGGTATACCCCATTCTTAACCACCCATTCACTCAACTTCAAACCAAGAAAAGCCATTGCATTGTCAGAAATGACTGTAAATGGGACACTAAACCTTGTCATTATATTTTCCAAGAAATCGAGGACTGCCTTCTCATTACTTTCTTTCAATGCCACTACCTCTTTCCATCGAGTGAAGTAGTCTGTTGTAGTAAGAACCCATTTATGTCCATCATTGGATGGAGGATTGATCATCTTGATGAAATATAACCCCCATTAACAAAATGTTGATCCACTTGAATTGGATGTAGAGGGAGAATTTTCAGATTCAGCTTTTCCTATGAAAAGGGAACATTCCTTACATTTCCTCACCCAGAGATGAGCATTTTTGAAAAAATATGGCCAATAGTAACCTTATCGCATAATTTTGGTAGCATTCATTCACACAAAGTAATTCCCCTAGATAGGCCATTGTGGAATTCCTCTAATATTTTATTCACATTCGGTTTGATGCAATGAAAAGAACACCATTCAAATATTTTTGGAAAAGAGTATTATCCACCAAGACATATGGAATAGAATGGATACAAAAAAAGTTCGTCTTTGGAATTTATCCATGTTTGAAGGATATGCCCCGAGAGGAGGAAATTTTGCATTTTAGATAACCAATCGAGTTGATAACCATCTTCATCATCTTTAATCTCCATGTCTATAGCTAGCTATTGGCATAAGCCCTGACCTCTAAAAAATGTAGTGACTTTAATGTGTGCATCATACTCCACTTTTTTGATCCATCTAGCACATTTCTCGTTCATATTTTTATTAAAAAAATCATTGATACAAGGATGAGAGACCATCAGTGAATTTTGTTGTTGGATAACACGTGCTTAAATTTCTTTACAAATCAAATAAATGTAGAGACTTGTTTCTCAACAAAGAAATATTTTAGCTCATATTCCTTGAGGGATTGGTGAAGAAGAAAATTTGTTGCTCCATCAGATCATCATTTTTCTGGGTGAGAATCCCTAAAATAATTTCTTCACCTGTGAAAGCATAAAGAATAAAATCTCTATCAAACCTATGATTTACCAGTGTGGGAGCTTGGGAAATATCCATTTTGATAGCTTCAAAGATCTCTCTCCTTTCCTTTTTCCATGAGAATGGAACATTCTTCTTCAACATGGTTGTTAGTGGTTTAGCCAATGTTACAAATTGAGGGATGAATCTCTGCACGAAATTTATGGTTCCCGAAAACTCTGGAGACCCTTCTTGTGACTTGGGAGAGATAAGGACATAATCAAATGAATCCTAGCTGGATCGATGGATAGTCCTTCTGCTGAAACAACATGTCCCGAAAATTTTCTCTCTTGCACTACAAAAATGCATGTTGAGCAGAGAATACTTAACAAAAGGCACACAAGAGGTCCATACGGGAAAATAGGGCATGTTTACAGTGAGAAAAGATTAAAAACACACATGCAAAGTGGATAAGTTCATATTTCAGACTTATCTATTTTTATGACAAGGATCTATTTTTGGAGATAGCGTGCGAGCACTCAACCGATTGGATGCTTGCGCTTCATGCATTGGCTATTTTTGGAGGATCAGCTATAATAACTATAGATCTAAACACTTAAAGTATTCATCATGCTAACATCCTACAACAACAACCCTAAAGAGGGGCCTAGTACCTTTGCACACTTCAAGTGAGTGCTCAGTCTAGGTTGAGTGATGTGCCAAAGACACACTTGTGTTTGTATTTCTAAATTCTAGGCTACATCATTGGTTCCATTGTTGAGACCTTTTTTCAATTGTTTTAAAGATGGTTCATGATGAAGACATACCGGTTGACCTTAGTAAGTGTTGAAGAGTGGATACATGATCTAGAAGAAGAATACGCATGGTGGTTCAACACTAGATCTGAGTTTAACACATGCATATGGGTGGAACAGAACCTGTATGACAGTTTATATGAGATCTTCTTTGCTATCTTCCTAGTAGAATTATACGAGTGGCTGATTGTGTATGTATCTAAGTGAAATTGGAGGTATTGCATACTTTTTTTTGACACGGGAAGAATTTCAGGCCCTTTATGATGCTAATTTGATCTAGAATCGATTTTGTGTATATGTGGTTCCATGGCATTTTAAATAATTATATCTTGGAGTACTCAATTTCCACTTATTCGTACCAGAGGTAGATGAATTCCAATTTTTATGATATCTAAGGGGAACTTACCTACAAGGCATTCCTTTGTAATCAAGATCCTAATGGTAACTTTGAATTTGGAGAGTAAAGTGATGGCTCACTAAACCCCACCACACGCGGGAGTAGGAGCAGGTTTGGTGGAGGATGGTAGACCTAGTGGCGTAAAGGTAGAGAGAGGAAAAGAGGATTAAGTATATTGATGCATGAGAGAGGTAGGTAGAGAAGCATGGTAACATTACTGGAAAGTATAGCATTGAGGAGAGAGATGGCTTGTGAAGGATTTGAATCTCACGTAGAATACATGGACCCAGAGCATCATGAACTCCCCCATCTGGGAAATCATTATAGAGATCCTTCCTCACCTCACATAGAAGCGCACCAGTAGAGACTACCTGGGCCATGGGAACGCATCTAAATCCACCTAGTAACCTTTCCCTTGTGTTTGGTTTTCAAAGCATCTAGTCCAATAAGTATTCATCAAGCTAATTCAAGCAAAGTGGGAGAGTAGGAGTGAGTATTATAAGAGGAATAGTGATGGAAGTACAAATTTCTTCATTTTTATATGGTAGTAACTTTTTAGGTGTATCATCGGCATGAATATAAGTGCACTAATTTTTTTAGTAACTTATGGGAGTAGTAACACTTCATATACTATTGGGGTACAATTCAGCTCTATTATTAGGACACGAGGGAATTACATCTTTCGGTCCGACCCTAGCTACAAATTTTGGATTAGGAGGCATAGGTAGCTCTAGTTCGGGTGGATCGGTAGTTTTAGAGGCGGGGAAAACATAGGAGGTTCTGGATCGGGTGGACAAGGTCTGCACCAACCACATAATATTTACATGGAAATGTCTCTTCATCTTCCAGAGTATAGGGAATATAGATGTTGTTGAACATGTGCATATGTGTGAAATATTGTGGTGCACAAAATTAATCACAGACTTCTAAGTATATGGTAAGCCAATTTTCTACTACGTTACAAGGGCACGTACACATCTGGTATAGAAAATTTGACCCTGATCAGACTTGTGTAGACTATCGAACCTTAAAAGATGCATTCCTTAAAGAGTTTCACATCCTTGAGTTTGAGCAGAAGAGTATAAGTGAACTCAAGGATATTAATAAGGAACTATTGAGATTTTTAGAGAGTATGATGCCCATTTTAAAATGTTATTATCTAAGCTTTCTTATGATATACATGCAAGCCAACATGCACAATGGTTCGTTGGGGGTCTGATTACCCATTTTAGAAGGGCGTTGTCACATAAGACATACACTGCACCCACACAAAGCATTGGAGGAAGCTATATGTGCTAAGGCATTTGCAAGTATTGACACTGGCATTAGCCCATTCTTAGAGGCACAAATTGCAGCTATGAAAAAGTAGTTAGAGAAACTATCAGAAAATTTGACCCATGAAACATGCTTAGCGATTTGGTGTATAGATTATGAAGTGGAAGGTCAAACCAAGGACAATTTCCCCCATAGATCCATATGTTCATTGTTGTTAGAATGTAAGATTTTTCATTTGAATCATGATGCTAGCCAGTGTCCTTTGTTATAGTGCGCGATAAGGAAGAATATATCCTGCTATTGTAAATTTTTTTGGTCCTCAACTCATTATACGGAAGATTATAGATTGATTGTTTAGATTCATGATGCCATTGACATTGGTGTATGATGACAAGTGTAACTGATAATTTTAAAACAAGAGTACTAGGATCGGGATCACAGTCAAGTGTGCTATGACGGGAATTAGGGGACGTTTTGAGGGAAGTCATGGAAGAGGATGTGGTTATTAAGGTGGATATGGAGGACGAGGCCATGGTGGAGGAAGAGGTGAGTTTCCTCATGGAATGTGTTATACATGTGAGTCTCTAGCCACTACAGCCATGAATGTCCTCGAGAATATTACATGTTCTTTTTGTCGAAAGAACCATAGCTATGATGAGTGCCGGACTTGTATGAGCATCCGAGTAAGCAACATAAACAAGAAAACAAAGGTGTAGGATGGTTAGGATACACGCACTATTGAAAATAAATGGATTCCTAAGTTGGAAGCTGATTATGAGGTGTTGGAAGTGAAGATAATGACCCACATTGAGGCAAAAGACGTGCTAGAGAAGCATTACTGAAAAAAAGCCTACCATAAATAAGGAGGAAGTTCTCCATACACGATACCCGGACCATACCCATCAAAAGGAGGTTCATCAAGAAACCATTAAAGTTCTCAAGAATCTTCAGGGTGAGATACGGTACCTAAAAGAGAAATCATGAAATATGGAGAAAAAGAAAGCATCAAATACGGTCCAAACTAATATAGATGACTTAAGGGAAGTATGTAAAATTTTAAGCCAGAAAATGTCATTCCACTATTAGGAGTTGGTTAAAAGGAAACACTCCACGCATAAGTTTTGAGACTGGACAATAGATTATGCATGTGAATATTTCCCCTCATATCCTAGATTATGACAAGGAAATCACTCTGAATGTTATTATGGATGGGTGGTTATTGAGTAATATACTGATTGATACAGGCATGGAAGTCAATGTTCTTACCTTAGATGCATGGGTACAAATGGGAAGACCCCCATTGCAGCCATCCTCTAATATATTATTCATGGATAATTAGACTAAGGCCACTCCCATTGGAGTTTTGAAAGATGCATCCATTACCATACAAGGAGCCAAGTTCACTAGAGACTTTGAAGTTTTAGCACTGGCAGATTCAGATAGCTTCCCAGCTCTATTGGGAATCCTTGGTGCTATGTAAATAATGTTGATCTTTAGTTCAATAAGGGGTATATCAGTTTTTAAAATAAGGAGGAAAGAGTTATTATCCCTTTAGTAGATGGAAAATCTACGCCCTATGTTAATCCCTTAAGTGAAGAAGATCGAATAGGATTTATGTATGCACCATCCGAGATCCAGAGATAATTGAGCCAAATAAAGAAGGACTAACTTAGTGGGAGGATGCATAGTCTAATAGTGATAGTACAAGTGTTGCTTGTGATAATTGGGCTCACAACACTTATGAGTTGGTAGGACACAAAGTAAAGACCATATTTCTATAGGCACAAAACCATGTTATGTCGGGAGGATAGGTAATAAATCGATACCTTGTTACACATGAGAAGGAGATCCTATGGTATTCTTGCGTGCCATGGAAGAATAGTTGATAGGCCCATTGGAAAGAAGAAATATGATAGCATGAACATTACGTGGGACAAAAACACTCGGTGGGTGACCCATAAGGATAATCTTATAAGATGGAATGAAATTAGGATTACTCTTACTACTAGGTTCTTCAAGAGAAATGCACCTACTCAAATATGTACTTATTATGGTAATCAACCTATTCAGCACCATGTTCAGAAGTGTGAGAGACTTTGGACAAAAGGGAAGGAAGCTTTACCACCTTCGCTATGGGTGCACAAGTTTTATTCCACTTTACATGGTTGCATGTGTGCTTGGTATGTATATGAAGAACTCCATCAAGAGACTGGAAATTGGTAGGATTTAATTGCAGGAATGGCCCAGACATTTTACTTATTCTCTACAAAGCCTCGGTGGAAGAAGCATTGAAATTTATAAAGTGCTTAACTATGGGAGATAGTGCCAAGGCTAAAGAACTCTTTCAGGAGTTATTCAATAAAGAATACTCAAGCACGCATCTCGATGAATAAATAGAGGTCAATGCAACATTAATTCAACATTATTTCCTTGCAAAAGAGAAAGGAAACATGGTCTACTTATTGGATGACAAAGAAGTAGAAAATATAGATGTAAATCATTCAACAAGGTATGCATGAGGTGTTGAATAGTGCGATTCAGCCACAAGCGCCTATCATGAACCTATGTAGATAAATAAGGTGAATATTGGAATAGATCTTGAGCCTAAGGAAGCCTTAATTAGAGAGTATTGGTCAGATTCTGAAGTGGAAAAAATCATAGAGTTATTAATGGGTTACCAATACTTATTCCCTAGGGGGCACCATGAACTTAAAGGTGTGCATGAATCATTTAGGGAGATGAAGATAAATATTAAAGAGGGTGTGTGCCGGTTAGAAAGAGACCGTATAGGATGAACCCCAACTTGTGTCAAAAGGTCAAAGAAGAGATGGATAAAATGTTGAAGTATAAGATCATCAAACCCCTTAATGAGTTTGAATGGGTTAGTCCAATGGTGATCAAAAGTATAAAAAAGGATGGACAAATTAGGATATTCATGGACTATGTGGAATTGAATGTTGCATGTGTAACTAATCCATTTCCTATGCCATTCACTAATGAAATACTAGAAGGTGTTGTAGGATGCAAAATCTATTCATTTATAGATGGGTTCTCTAGGTATCATCAAGCTAGGATTGCTCGGGAGGATCATGAAAAAATACGTTTACTACTCAATGGGGTAGCTTCACTTATATTGTAATGCCTTTTGGTATGAAAAATTCTCCTATTGTATTTTCACACATATTTGTTCAAGAATTCAAGGAATTTATTCACAACTTCTTACATGTCTATTTAGATGATTGGACAAAGATATGGATTGGTTAAGGATCATTGTGACAATCTACACTTAATGTTTGGAATATGTAGACATTTGAGTATCTATTTGAACATAAAGAAGTGCATATCCGATATACCTTTTGGAATACTTTTAGGACACATAATATGCAAGGAGGGTTTGTTGGTTGATCTATCCAAGGTTGTAGTCATTATAGGCCTAAGACAACCTACCGGTGAGTGAGGTGCGTGTATTATTGGGTCATACAAGATATTACAAAATGTTTATTAAGGGATAAGCCAAATTTTCCGCACCATTAGAAGAGTTACTAAAGGCGAAAGGTACATTCTACTAGGGAGAACCGCAACAACATGCATTTGAGACATTAAAGGAAAAACTTACTATTGTGCCTATTCTACGTTTTCCTTCATGGGACTAACCATTTCATGTACATGTTGATGCCTCTGGCACAGTCCTTAGTGTGGTGTTGGCTCAACCTAGAGAAGGTATTATAGATCATCCTATCTATTTTGCTAGTAGAAATCGACTCTGTAAAATAGAATTACACAAGTATAGAGCATGAAGTTTTTTCAATGATCTATGTGCTACATAAATTTTGCTAGTACCTACTAGCTACACCTTTCATCTTTTATACAAATCACATGGTATTGAAGTATTTGGTAAATAAACCTATCCTACAAGAGCACATATGTCGATGGGTGCTCTTATTTCAAGAATTTGATTTCACGGTTGAGATAAAACTAGAGAAAAGTAATTATGTACTAGACTATCTATCAAGAATATAGTCGAGAAGAAAAAGTACATGTAATTGAGGATACCATGCCAGATGCACAGTTATACAGGTTACAATGAGCGCTATCTGAACTAGAGGACATTTTGTCTTTCTATGAATAGGGATGACACTAGAAAGAATGAAATCCTTTGAGAAGAAACAACTAGCTATACGCATCACAATTAGTGGTGACATGTACAAATTAGGTTGGGATGAAGTATTGTGCCGTTGTGTATTAGAACATGAACATATGGGTATTATGGAAGAAGCTCATGGTGGTATTATAGGTGACCAAAACTATATCATGCTACATCATAACTTGCATAGACTATCTGACAAGGTGGGTAGAAGCGAGTGCATACAAAGGACTATACAAAGAGCTATAACGGCCTGAGTTTCTATGGGAAAATATTATTACAAAGTATGGATGTCCTTTAAGTTTGACCAATGATAGGGTCACACATTTTCTTAATGAGACAATCATAATTATATTGAATGAGTTCATGATTTCACACCATAAGACTACACCCTATCATCCTCGGGAAAATGGAACCGGTGAGCCTTTCAACAAAATTCTAAGCCAGGACATTGGAAAAAATCTATTACTTTAGAAGAAAGGATTGGGATGATAAAGTATCGTAGTACTTTGGGCATATTAGAAAACATATAAAAGGTTAAAAACCCACACCATTTCAGTTAGTATTTGGTGTAGAAGTCATTCTTCCTATGGAATTTATGTTACCTTCATTGCATATTGCATGTGCTGGAGGTCTAGCTGATGAGCAAGCTTTAGAAGAATGGATTGAAAATATAATAAAGTTGGATGAGTGATGAGCCATAGTACGTTGGAGTCAGAAGCAAGAAAAGGCCAAGTAGAAAGCATGGCATGACAAAAACATAAGGGATAAGAAGTTTGAGATTGGGCAAATGGTGCTTCTGTATGACTCTAAGTTCTTGCGCCATTTAGGAAAAATTAAGGTACATTAGTTGGGGCCATATGTCATCACTTAAATCCTTAAAACATGCACTTTCTAGTTAGAAGAACTTGATGGAAAATGGCTACCCGTTTACTTCAATGGGAGTAGTCAAGCCCTATTATAAAGAAGTCTTCTTGGTGTTTGTAATAAGGTAGTATTGCCATTTAGATTAGGTTTTCAATTTTGCATTCCCTTAATGTGTTCCTTCTTTATTGTTATGCTTTGTTAATTTAGTTGGTGTGTTGTGTAATAAGTGTGTTTATGTTCCTAAATTTTTATTATTATAGGTAAATAGTTTTTTGAAAGGGACTATACCCTTATACAGAAGGCTCAAAAAGCCAGATGTGAACAAATAAGGCACAAAGAAAAAGATCAAGATCAAGGTAAAATGTGATCGTCCCAGCAACAGGAAACATCCTGCTCATAATAAAACCCAAAACCAATAGCAAATCAGCATAAAAACAACTGATTTACAAGTGACCAAACAACTACTGCCCGACAAAGAGAGTGAAGCATTAATGAGCAAATGAGAAAAGCGGAAAACTACCAAGTCGGAGAAGTGGTATTATTGAAGAATTTTTTTCTTTTTACGCACCGTTATCTAGCCTGTAGAAGCCTCCACAATTGGAGGATTAAATAAAGGAGGCATATTTTCCTTATCCTCCATAGATCCAACTAGGACAATGGAATCATTATCTTCTTTTGTATTTTCCTTTCTATCACCAACTAGATGAGATTCTTTGGCACTTTCAACAACTCGTAGTTTTCGAAAGAGGGTTTTCCAAGATAGAATCATCTTCAGTATCTGTATTTGAATCCTCTTTGACTTTGAAAACCAGGTGTCCTGGGAGGGCATTTTTCCACTAGTTGTTTTTTCCATTTTTTCTCTTTTCCATTCCGCAAACATCAACAATGTGTCCGGTAGCAAAACACTTTCGAATCTAAAGGGAAATCCTTCATAATCTAATGATTGCCTAAAGTTAATAACTATTTGAAGAATTTTTATGAGCAGGAGGATTACACATAATTTTAGTGTGGGGTGGTTGTTGATATCCAGTGCAAGACTGTTGGAATTGAATGATGAAATGACTAATCTGTTATGGGTTCTATTTAAGTCAAAGGATTGCTTATAAAAAGTGACCAAAGATGGAGATGAATGAAGGGAAAGTATAACGGGAGGTAAGTGGATGCCATAACAACTACCAAAGTGGAAGGTGTAGTGACAAGGTACTCGGGTGCAAGGAAGCATGATGAAGAGAATTCAGCGTGACAAGAGGGTAAGAAGGCACACTAGAAGGTTATAAGTGGGGCACAAAGATGTACTCTATAGAATGAATGAAATTGGTCAATAAATGAGAGGACATTGGGTAAGTAAAGGAACAATACATGCATCGAAAAATTTAAAATCTATCTAAGGATGGGATGCGAGTTCATTCTTACCATTGCGATTGAGAATTTTTAACAAGAGCTAAGTGTGAAGAGCTCGAGAAATCATGTTGAGGTGGGAGAGTGTGAAACTAGATGCAGAAAGGAGGTTTGTGTGAAGGAGAAGATTGCATTCCCACAAGAGAAGGGTTTGAAAAAAGCATATGCGTTACAACCAAGCCGGGGCACTTGATTTCCACGGGTACATGTGGATTTGAGCTAGGGTTTGAGTTGCACTTGTTAAAAGACAAAAGATGAGTATTTTTAGAGGATTGCAGGGTAGAAATGGCACCAAATAAGGTAGTTTTAGTGGGAGTTAAGGGAAAGAATAAGGTGGTCATGGAGGAAGAAGAAATGACCCATGCCAGTAATTTTTTAGAAATGTAATATCTAGAGGGGGTTATAGTAGGCCAAGAATGGGATTCCCACATTCGGAGAAGAAAGATAAGTGAGTAAAACCATCGTACCATAGAAAACAAGGAGTTGGATGCACTATTGAACATGAAGACAAATAAGTTCATGACAAAGGACATTCCATTCTATGACGACGCTGGGGAGAAGTTATTAAAGAAGATTAGATTATATCAATTATACAAGCTCCCCTACTTTAGAAAAGATGAGCCCTTGTACCAATGGCTCATGAGAAGAGTACACAAAGACTTATTCTACTTTGTAGGATGTAGAGTAAGGATTTCATCCACACTGATCTCCATAGTGATAGGGTTGAAGGCTATAGGTGAAGACCTTAAAGGGGCACTTAACAAATGAGGTAAAAATTCTAGAGACTAGGAGCGAGTTGGGGCACACCAAGGGTCTGCGCGGCATGGACATAGATAAGATAAAAAAGTACCCAATTGTGCAGGAAGTCACACAATTTGTGATAAATTAAATGACCAAGAGAGGTGGTAATAAGTGAATAACATGTGGTTACACTTTGCTAGAAGGATGTCCGAAGGGTTGGTCTACAACATTTCAGGTTACATTGCAGAAACTATCATTGAAGAAGCACATCCGGGAGGAAAGATTAGTTTTGGGGATGTTCTGTTGTCTCCGGTATTCCTAGAGATTAGGGTGCCAAATGGACCAAAGGATAAGGTATGGGAGTATCCCATGGAGAAAAAGTCACCTGCAGAGTGATTCAACAACTACTTGTGTGAAGGATCGATGACCGAACAAGTCAAGCAGAGGGCTGAGAAGTGGTACAATAGGCTCCACACGACATTCAAAGAAGAGTGGTGCATACCAAAGGATTATCCTTTAATGGTGGGTAAGGTAGTTCAATTTTTCGTATACCAACATTTTTACATTGCACAATTTTCGATGAAGGATGGGGCTTGGAGCCCATGGTGTAAACTGCCATATGCCTTTATAACAAGGTATTTTTAGGCAATGGTTCATAGTGTTTTCAGATGCTCACTACCTAACATTCAATACAGAAAAGGTAGAGTGTGACTACAGACATTGAGGAAGAAGTATGTATATCCGAATGTAAGTATACCATGGAGAACATTCTAGTGCCTAAGCCCATAGAGATAATCAAAGTAGAGGATGAGGAGGATGTGTGCGAGAATAGTTTTGGTTTCGAACACAGAGGTAAGAGACAACCTCCAAATAAGGATGAAGCTAAGTGCATAACTACACTACCTCAGCCACAAGAGGGGGATGATGAGGAATGGATGTAGTTTAAGGAGAGAGCTGATTCAAGAGAGTGTTCGGGAGAACAAGGACCGAGGTACTACTCTATAAATAGTGCACATATCACCCCGACTCTCTCCACATAATGAGATAACTAAGAAAAGGAGAAGAAAATTAACACTAAATGAGGAAGTGGAAGAGTTAGAGGAAATCACGCCCGATTCTCCTACACCTCTAGAATATATAGAAGAACACAAAGATGAAGAAATGAAGGATGGAGAAGATGAAGAAAAAGGAACAGATGAGATAACAACAAAGACTACTCGAATATAGAAGCACAAGTCCCAAATCTAGAAGCTCAAGTTCCTAAACAGCCTAGGTTGAGAAGAACAAGTGGAGAACACATTCCACTAGCCATGGGTTACACTAAGGACATAGGTAAAATTTTCCGTGCCCATTTCCGAAACACACCGACACAAAATGAGTTATATGGTTATGAGTAAATGGATGAAGATATGGCAACAATGCACACAAGAAAACAATTATCATGGTCAATGCACATGCACATGGATGAACTAGATTTTTATGTGTGTGAGGAGTCATGCGTATCGAGGAGGTTGAAAAAGACACCTCAAGCTAGACACATAACAATAAATCCTACTATTATGTCAAATGAACATGTGAGCAATGCATTGGTAAAAGTATTGACAGAGGTCGCACATTGGAATATGGATAAAGCTGCCACAATTAGGGTACTAAGGGAAGAGATCAAGACTAAGGATGAGGAGATAGCACGCCTAAAGTAGGAAAGAGACTTGGTGTAGAAGAAGAATGATGTGTTTATCAGCATCACAGAGGAGATTGGTGAAAATTTCATGAAGGCTAGGCCACACTTAGAGCCAAAGGTACGAAAGATGTTTCCTTTGGAAATACATTATGTAAGTATATTAGTGGACTTAGTGCTTGAAGATGAACCTCTGTCGCATGCCATCGCCAAAGGATCCAACACAAGATGTAGAGAGAGAAAAGGCTTTAGTGATGTAGAAGATTACATCATATAAAGGATTGTTGCAAGTGTTGCGGGAAGAACTAAAGAAGGTAGACCAAGCCTTGAACATGTGTATAGCTCCGAAGTGTTCATAAAAATAAAAACCCTGGAGGAGAGAAATGAGGTCCAAAAAGTGATGAAGAATGACACATTGGGCCATGCAGAAATATTAGCACTTGGTTAAACATAAGCGTGAGGCCTTGGTAGTAGCCCAAGAACCACATAAGGATCAGCTAGAGGAGCTTGGGAGACTCATCACGCAAAATATGGATTTTCTAGAGGGAATAATGACTACAATGTCTAACATTGTGTTGGTCTTACAAAATGAGAAAGGAGAGATTGCGCAAGATGAATTGGAGTCCATTGTTGTGGACATTCCAGAAAATGATGAAGAAGCACTCATTGAGTGGCTGAACTTAGAGGCTGATATAAAGGAGGAATATCCCAAATTAATTTTTCAAGTTGAATCGGATGAAGCTATAGAGTAACATCATTATTTTATGCATATAGATTTGTTCCTATTGTTTCCATTCAGATTCTTTAATTTGTTTTTGAGACAACCATTACCGGGGCGAAATAGAATTAGTTTGGGGTAATGTTGAGGAAAGAATACTTAAAAATACACACAAGAGTTTTGTGTGGGAAAATAGGTCATGTTCAAAGGTGCAAACGAGATAAGGGAAACATGCGCGTGGAGGATAATTTCATATTTCAAGACTTACCTATTTTTACGACAAGGATCTATTTTGTGGAGATAGCGTGTGGAGCAATCAAACCAATTGGAGACTTACATGTCACGCATTGGCTATTTTTGGAGGATAAAATATGAATTTCTTTGCATGGACACATGGTAGGAATAGATCTACTACCGTCGTTAACTAACAAGTAGTCTATTGTTAGCACACACTTGCATGTGTGGCTATTTTTGTAATGACGCGTGGCTAATAATAACATGCGACCTATTTTGGGATTAGATAAGTGGTGAAGGATAATTCTTCACCCATATAAGTATGTAGTAAACTATGTAAAAAGATATACATGGAGATAGAGAGAGCATACAAATGTGAAAACCGAGATATAATGAGATTATGCTGCTAAATCTGTTACGCGCATGAGTGTATACTACTGTTATTGTAATGAAGCTTCTTTGTACTTATTGAATTTAATATAAAGGATGTTAGGGACTAAATCAAGATGTTATCATGGTTGTAATTCAATATTGCATGCTTGATTTTGTTATGGTTATCTTTAAATACGGTTATTCTCTAGATCTAGATCTGAATATGCATTGTGGAAAGATATAATAACTATAGATCTAAATGCTTAAAGTCTTCATCATGCTAACATCCTATAACAAAAACCCTAAAGAGGGACCTGGTACCTTTGTGTGCTTCAAGTGAGTGCTCGCCTAGGATGAGTGATGTGCCTACGTGCCTAGGTTTGTATTGCTGAATTCTAGGTTGCATCAACGCACTTCTTAAGGTTAAGTGAAACCCCAAATTATCTACATCTTCCAAAAACCTTTCTTAGATGCAAGATGTGATCTTTGATATGTTTATAATATATAATTATATCATCAAGGTAAACCAAGATGATATCATTGATTAGTCCTCTAAATGCATGTCTATGGCTCTTTGGAAAGTAGCCCCGACATTTAAAAATCTGAATGGCATTTTGTTCTAAGCATATATGTACCTCTTAGTAGTGAAAGCCATTTTGAATTGTCGATTGTTGGAATAGAATATTATTGTAACCTAAATATCCATCAAGAAATGAAAAGATTTGACCTCCCTGCCACCATTTGAAATATTTTTTCATTGATGGAAGAGGATAACGGTCTTTCAACAAGGTATAGTTTAAATCCTCGAAGTCTACGCACAACCGGATCTCTCCGTTCTTCTTCCTTACAGGAACTAGATTGTCTACCCATGAGGAATGCTTGATGGGAAAAATTATACATGCCTCAATGAGTTTGGTTAGCTCCTTCCTCATTAGCAGCTCAATTTTTGGATTAATTGGCCTATGTTTCTAATAAACCAGCTTAGAATTTGGATCCATTTCAATGGTATGTTGTCTAGCTACCGGGATCAAAACCACATAGTTCTTTATATCTCCATGCAAAAATAACATGATATTCTTGACACAATTTGAAGAAACTTATCTTCTCTTGATCATTACATACTTTGTACCAATCTTTAAAATTATTTCACTTGCCACCTTGAGTTCTTGAAATCCTCTTCCTTGACCACCATGTTTGTGCTTTATCATTTGGCTTGATCATCCGAATCGAAGATGGATTCAAGAGTAATTAAGCCTTTTGGTAGCTTGTTTCCCTTTAGTTGTATAATTTGATCGCCATATGAAAATTTTAGTTTATGTTGGTGTTTGCTAGCAATTTCCACCTCTTCCTACAAGAAAAGAACAATTTTTTTGTAAATATAAAACACTTGCCGCCTACTTAAATTATCCGCTTTGTGGGATGGACCACCATTTTGACCATCTTCTTCCCTTCCTTCATGATATCCATAGGTATGTCATACCGTGAGCCAATTGTAGAAATCTTATCAAAGCATCCTAGTTTTACTTTCTAAGAACCGCATGAATTCCAAAAGCTTGAAAGTCTTCTATTAAGTCTCGAAACTCGGCTCTTATATGATCTTAACAGTCATTTTTGATGCACTATGGGATATCACTTGATACACAACCAACTCATTGTCTCCAAAAATAGTCAGAGCCTTGATTCCTCTCTTCTTAGCTAGCTGAATCCCTTGTATGAGGGCATCATATTTGACAACATTATCGGTGCAACTAAATTGCAACTGAAAAGATGAGAAATATTTATCTCCTTTTGGAGAAATCAACATATCTCCTACACCAGATCCATTTTTACTTCTTGAATCATCGAAGAATAATTGCCATAGTTCCTCAAAACTATTTGATGTTTTAAGCAATTGAGGTACGATAGTACATTCTTAATGGATGTAGTATGTACCCAAATCCAGTTTCCTTGAAAAACAATAGACCAGATTATTCATCCACTAATAAATTAGCGTAGGGATCACATTGATGTTATGTACTTACCTCATCAAGAATTTTATTAGGAACTTCCTCTTGAGAGTAGTTGGTTCAATATCAACATCTTCCTCTTCTGGGTCACAAATGACATAATTACCATTTATGGGTTTAGGGGTATAAGGTTCCACATGATTATGGAAAATCAACTCTTCTCTTATCGTCACCTTTTTCTGTATCAAGTTCTAAGAATCATATGTGTCCAATCGATGAAAATTAACCACCCATATTGGCTATGAAATATTGTGATAAGTAAATGGTGAAGAGAGAAGGAAGATCAATAATAAATATGTCTTGTGTGAACCAAAAGCTGGGACATGCATGGATGGTAAGCCGGAGTCCTTTAATGACTCGATAGTCTTGACTTCTATACCATCTAACTGGATAACTCCTTTTGAGATTGGTATATATTGTATTCCCAATACATTTGTAATCTGCTTGGGCATCACAAAACTACTAGCTCCGTAATCAATCATATAATTATACACCAAATGATTTCCAATTATCAGGGAGATATAGAATGGTGGTGGTTTTTTTACTTTAGGAGTGCCTTTCCCTTCCATTTGACAAAAAAAATTTGATATTTCTTCTCCACGACCCGATGATCCATTAGTTGTACCAAACTATTCAAAGTCTCCAATAGTAAATTACTTTGAGAAGGAATTAAGAGTGTGTCCCACATCGCGATGCTCGATTAGTCTTTTCATTTGTTCTATAATATAGAATGGAATTGCCCCAACCTTGCTAATAATTTTTAGGGTTTAGATTCCGCTTTTAGAAAATTCTTATTGGGTATTGTGATACTTGAAGACCCTTCCTTCCTTATAGCCTTATTAATGAGATGTTTCTAGTGATTTTTTTCCTACATCCCTATCAATCGATGCTTGTGTTTGAGGTTGTGAAGTAGATTCTGATCAATTTTGGAAGGTTGAGATTCTATTGATCACTTTTTAGAACATGTATTTTTCACTATAGGGGAGGAGTCGGTATTCAAGCAACAAAAATTATCTGTTTGCCAATTTAGTAGTGTAGTTTCATTAGAAGGATGGTCTGGGCTCTCTTGAGTAGGTGATCCGACCGATGACTCAGGTGGGGTGAATATACTTTGGACCATAATATCTTGACTCAAAACTCCATTTGGGAAAAGATTCTGGTTGTGAGTGTGAGAACAAGGATACCACCATTCATAATCTTGGATGAGATTATTCGGGATGGGTACTATGGCCCTAGATGAAATGGTGGCGAAGGGTTCCAAAAGTTCAAAGGCTTCACATTTGGATCTTGCTTTGTACTGGTTCTGGGACTGATTTCTTCTTTGAAAAGGGGGATGACACGTTTGGTATTGGGATTAAAATGGGAGAGTATATTGGGACCGCTACCTTTTGACTACTACGAGCTCATTTCGAAAGTTTTTAGCAACGAAGATTTAACCTCAACCAAATCATTTGAAGGAATAGATGCAATCATAGTTGATTGATTGGAAGTTGTTGGAATGAGTTGATGTTTCCCCAAATTTCAATGAACAAAGGCATAGGATGCCCGGGCTCAATTCTACCTACTTGAATTAAGTAATTTTCAGCTCTTATAGTGATTTCATAAACATTAGGAATGATAGTTCCCCCCATGGATTGAATCATAACTGCTATGTCATTGTTCAATGCCTGTAAATAATATAGAAAAGCATTACTTGGAGATGGCCTTACGAGTGTTGGGATTCTGTTCCAAGTTTTTTCAAACGGAAATTTAAATCACTCATATATTCTTGAGGAGCTCTTTTTATGGTCATGAGTTATTCCATAAGTGATAGGTGATCAATTTTGTCTACAAACTACTTACATAATTTTTCTCCCAACTCATTCCAAGTAGTTATAGAACCAACACTCAAACCCAGCAACCATTGAAACACTTTACCCTTAAAGGAAATAGCAAGGAGTCTAACCACTACATTGTCTTTTGTAATGCTATGTACTACACAAATACTAGCTATATCAAAAATGTGCTCCAAAGGAGTAACATTATTTTCTCCATTATAAAATGGAAAAATTTTCAAGGTAGTTGTAGGAATAACATCCCTTTGGGTTAATAGTAAGGGGATGCTAGTGTTGAAAGGAGGAAAACATTGGCTGCCATGGTGACCAAAGGATGATTATTCCTTGGTGGAGGAAACCTTTCATCTAAAGGGGTTGAATGACCTCTATGAGATGATGTTGAACTTTCACTTATTTTTCTCCTTGGAGGAGATAGGGATAATTAGTATGTTGATATTTTCCTTTCTTAGAAGGAGCTTGTGTCTAAATTCTTCATATCGGTGATTACACCGACACTTGAAATCAAGAGAAATGGAGTTTACTGGTACTTTGGTTCATGCAAGTGTGAAGAGAAGTACCAACTTGTCCCACCTGGACACACCAAAACTATTATTACCAAATCACTTGCACCCTCCTAATGGCCGAATGTGAACAAGACATTTTGTGTGATTGGGACACATGGGGTCACCTCTCAAGATGTACGAATTGGGCTCTAGGTGAACCTCCAAAAAGGTAGACTTCCTCATCCTAAAGTAAGTGTTGTACTAATCCTAGTGTAATAAAATGGTTATATATACCTATGCTAACATTTCATGGGTTTTAGGGAAAGATATTTTCAAGAAATGAAACTATACTAGCGATGGTGATGCACCAAATAAAGGGTGTTTTCAAACTCAGGAAGGGTTAATTTGAAGAGGGTATGTGCACCACAAGTCACCTTTACCTACAAAAACTTAGAGAGGGTACATAATACCACAAACTAGGAAGCATGCGTTCTCTTTGTTAAACTCAAAGTATACATAACAGATAGATCAAATCTATTGAAAACACAATCAACCACCACGATGATATAAAATATGCACATGTCAAAAATTTATTTCACTTATGACAACTAATGATAGTATGGATTTTATAACAGAAGGAAAATAATCTCTCCACAACTGATATTCAAAACCATTATATCACTTTCCCATAGAATGAAATAAGATATTCTGAAATAAAGGCAAGTCAACCACTTACACTAAGGAATTATACATCCACAAAGCATACATTAATCAACCATTAACACAATAAATCAAATTGTTCATAGCAACACATCACTCTATATATAATTGAAAGGTTTTAAAATATTCAAAGAACTCTTCCAATCTTGAAGAGCATCTTCACAAAAATGATCTATCTATATCTCTCCTTTTCTAAAAGACATCATGGAATTAACTATTTATAAGTTCCTTAGGCTAAGCCACAACAGTTGGGCCTTAACCAACAAATTACTAAACATGGAAGTGCCATTAAGCTCTAGGGAACAAGCTCCCATAAAAATAGTAAAGTTTTCTGGAGGGGTTTGAATCAGTCAACCCTACAACTTTGATTGATCCGAGCTTGGATCTATCCAACTATGTCCGCTTAGCTATAACTTGGCTCTGCTGCAACACCTTCTCTAACTCCATTTTTCTCTTGTTCCTTCTTCCAAGAAGTCATTCAATGATTTTATTTGATGAAACACTTAATAATTCCTTCAATTTCTCCATCCTTAGGTCCAAACACATAATGATTAACCACATCTATTGTCTTGATCTCTCTTGCTACTTTGGCTGGAATTATTTTGAGTTTACTTACTACCTTCTTTAGTCAACCAGTGAAATTTTGGCACAAAACCAACCTGTCAATGGAGTCACTGTTAAAATTTATAGTCACCTCATCATCCCTTTTTACCAAATCCTTGAAATTTAGCTTGATCTGATCCTCCGGAAGAGCATCAATGTTCTCATTGAAGAACTTGCAATTAATATTATCCATGATTTCTACATGCTTGTTGTCTAACTTCTTAATTAAATCCTACAAAACCTGGGACAAGAATTCCATATCTTTTTGATATTCAAAAAATTTAGAGGCATCATCTATTACATATTATTGTAGACAAAAATTGGTTCCTCTTCTCTGATCTCACTCCACGTAGTCAAATTCAAGTTCAAGTTATTATTATCTTTAGAGAAGGCTTCATCCATTCTATGAATTAAGGCTCTTTCAGTTTACAAATCATTGTATATTTCAACTACTTATTTTATCAAAGGATTGGATTCTTGAAGTATACGCTCCATCCATCCATTTACCGATCTTCCCTTTTGCCTAATATTCTCAATCTCATGATAGGAAATATCATCTAGAGTGGAAGAAATCGTCAGAGCAGTGGTGGTTGAAACCTCAGTAGATGGAGTAGGTTGTGTTACCTTTCTTAAAAATGTAGTGAGCTACTCAACCTTTAATTTTAGCTCATCCTTAGAAGCCTTGTCCTTGTCATACTTTTCTAACAAATTTCGAGAGCATTCTACACATCCTATTTGGCTCCTTTGTGTGTTGCTTTTCCTAGTGAAAATCTAGAAATTTGGTAGTTCAAGATTGTAATTGTTTCCTTGGTTTTTCCCTCAAAGGGAGTAGAAAATTCTATGACCCTCTCTCTGGATTGATTCACTGATAAGTTGGAGACAATATTTGGATGCTTGGCCTATCTCTTTGGAGTGGGTTCCAACACACTCAGATCTATAACATCCACTAGGGGTAATTTCTTTTTCGCTTTGGAGTCTAGAGAAATAGCCATTATGAGATAATAGATTCGATGGAAGTGGAACAACCGATTCGATACCTAAAGCACTAGAAAATACAAGAGCATTGGTAACATTAGTAGGAAATGAAATGGATGTGGCAATAATGGATGGGGTGGATGTGAGGACAGCCATATGAGTGGATACAATGGGAAAGAAGATGAGATGGGAGGAAATGAAAGTGTTAGAGGGAGTGAAGTAGAAATGGGTGACCCAATCATCTCCCCTACTGAGAGAACTGGAAGAGATGAGAACACCTAGGCCATAGAAGGAGATGGGAAAGAAGAAATTATTGTAGAAGAAGGAAGGAAGTGACAATGGAAGGGAAAGAGGAGATAAAAGATCTTGTGAGACACTTGGAGAATTAGTAACTTCAACTATTTTTGACATTGGTATTGTTGAGACATAGCCTTGGAAGTAGGATCCTTAGAGAGAGAGGAGTTGCCAACCATAAATGAAATCTTCTTAGGGACTATATGGGCCCTTTGGATGGACCTTTTCCCTTTTGTAGGTGTTGGTAGACTCATGGTTGGTTGGGCTTCTGTACTTGTAGGTTGATCTAACCCTTTGGGTGGGATTCCCAAGGTAACCAACCAATTATAAGTTCTTTGCAAAATGGGCCCCGCCCTCTCCTTGGTATTACAACATTCTTCTACATACCAATCAATCCATGACAATGGTTGATTGACAACATTATTGTTTTTGTATGCTACATCCAAAACTTCCTCCTCATCTTCCATTTCCTTTGGAATCTATGTGATACCAAACTACCGAACCTCATCCAGAGTTAGTTTCTCATAATATATTTTTCGATGATGAATTCATCCCAAAAATGAATCCAAATATCTTCCAACTGGGGAACATGAGAACTAGACAGACTTGTTTCACTAAATTTACCTCAGTAGTCGAAATTGGTCTGGGGATGGAAGGTCCGCAAGGTTACTTATGACATATCTGCATCTATGTTCTTCATCCTATGAATATTTGCAAAAGTGTATTTGCCAATTGAAATGGGGAATTGAACTCTTGACTTGTGCCATTTATTCTGAATCTTATGATAGTCCAACAATTGTTGAACCAACTCTAGAAAAACCCACTTATCGGTGGGGCATCTTGGTAACTTACTGGGAGCACCTACAAAACCAGGAATCTGAATGTATGTAAATGTAGGAAACTATAGGTAAATAGATCCCCACTCGCGTACTTATTTGAAGGCTTCATCAGAAATCCTTCAATTGTATAAATATTTATCAAAACGATAAAGAATGACAACAAAGAAGGCATCATTAATCTAGTGGAAGTGTCTTGCTTCCCTCATCTAGTGTAAGCTGAGGATAAAAATCATATATTTTGAAGCACTTCAAATACCCTTAGTGTTTAATCTAGTGAAATATCCCATAGCAGCTACAACATAGACCAAAAAAGAGGTCATGTAGAAACTCTTTGAGGACAAAACCTTTCTTAACTAAAAGTAAATGGAGCTATGCATATGCTCTCCCCATCTTATAAATTCCTTGTTTTTCTTGATAGTAGTAATATATAGGAACATCCATTCCTAAAATTCCTTTGCAGAGGCAAGGCCCAAAACTCTACTCAGTAACACAATAATGTCATTGACTTCTTGGATGAAGTCTGATCGATACATGGTCTTGGGCAGTTTGGTGACACTCTTGGCTAGATAGCTCTTCAACATGAATTTTATGCATAACTTAGTTTCTTTTTCCCAATGCTCCACTGCCAATTCTGGTGAAATTGTTGCGTAGTCTTCGACGTCTAGGAGTTTGAATAAATCTTCAAAGAAATCAAGTGTCCAAATTAATTACAACCTATCCATTAGCATCTTTTACTGACTTGGACTCTTCATCAAATTGAGATGTTGCAGCTAATATGTACTTTGGGAAATGCATGGATGTAGGAAATCCAATAGCAAGAACAAGTCCACTGTCATATATAGCTTGTATCAAGGATTTATTTTTAGGGATTTTTCCTTTCCCAAAAGTCTGGAAAATCAATCTTCTTGAGATCAGTGTCTCCTATACTCCTTAAGTCTGAGGACAGATAAGAGTAAGTAAAAACTCCGAGGAATATATACTTCATCTTTTATTTTCCTTTGGATGCGAAGTTTACATTAAGTTTTGGTTTTCAGAATCCGAAGGACCTTCAAAATCTGCAAAAGTATGAAATTCTGAAAAGACTTTAGTTCTCAAAGTCTGAAAACCTGAAAACCCAAAATGGCAGATGTCGAAAATACAAAAATATTCAAACTCGAAACTCCGAAATAAAAATTTCTGAAACCCGAAAATTTTTGAAACACGAAAAATAAGAGTTCAAACCCAAACACCCCTCGAAGTCCAAAATAGAAACTTCCAAAACCACAAACCTCCAAACTCGAAAAAGTGAGAAGTTTGAAAATACAGACTTCACCAAAGGCACAAAAGAAAATCAAATTCTTTGGGAGGATCTCAAGAATTATTATGAAATCTATGATGGATGCTTGTAAAAATTTGGATTTTGCAAATGTTGAGGTCAAAAATACCTTCAAAGAAAACATGGTGGGCAATGAGGGTTTCATCTCCAAAACAGACAAAGGAAGAATAAAAAGAAAATGAAGAAGGAAAATAAACCAAGAAGATCTTAAAAAAATAATAACCTAAATAAAATACCTTGAAAATGAACCCATGAAAGTATAAGATACAATAAAAATTAGTTTCCTAGAGTAAAATGTTAGGTAAAAATTAAGGTAAAATTGTGAGTTTAAATAAAAAACTTGACAATAATGCTCGAAATTTGACACATGCAGATGTTGGTAAGAATTAAATGAACAAAAACCCCGAAATTCAGAAGTTTTGAAATTTTAGAAATTTGGTGTTTCAGACTTTGGATATTAAAAGGTGAAAATCGTGAAAAGGTGATGAAAACTCATAAACCCAAAAGTCTAAAGCTCTGAAATTTTACAACTTCAGAATTTTAGACTTCAAATGTCCGAAAGTGAAATATCAAAAAATGGCTAGGAAAATTTCGAAACCCAAAAGTCGAAGTTCTAAAATTTTAGAACTTGAGTTTTGAACTTCGTAACTCAAGACAATTTCTCCAAATAGGAAAATTGGGATTTTGATACCCAAAAGTCCAAAGTTCTGAAATTTTGGAACTTCCTAGTTTGAGACTTCAAAACTCAAGTTAAAAATTATAAATCACCAAAGGAAATATCCGATTCGAAATTCCAAAAGTTCACAATTTGAGACTTTTCAGTTTTCGGCATTTGGAACTCCAAAATCAAAATTTCAATTCTTTTCCATTTAATCTCCAAAAGGGAAAATCTCTGAAATCCGAAGCCCCAAAATTTTGGATTTTCAGAATTTAGAGAATCAAAAAATTTGAACCCTTCCATGTGAAAGATTTCAAATATTTTTTTGATTGATTTTACATTGTCTTTTTAAGGTAGATTTAAAGTTAACAAGGGGTTGAATTTTGGTATTTTTTAATATAATGATATAAAGTAATTAAAATAAACAAAAAGAATAAATTATCTCCTTCTTGTCTGTGTTCTTTCCATTTCTTTCCCTGCAATTATGACTATGAATCTAGTATATTTGAATATAGATATTGCATGTTTAATACATTTTCTATAATGTGAATAACTTTGTGTCTATTGCATCTATATTTAGTGTATTTTACGATATACCGATTCATGTGTTCTTAAATTCTTATGCATGAATAAGTAATATGTCACTTTGTAGACTCTATATGTGAACATGTTGCCTTATTCTCTCCTTATCTTACAATAGTGAGTGGTCTTGCACAACCTAGTACAATACCTATATTATTGATTGGTGGATTAGCTTAAACTTGGTATACCTATTTAATATGTCTTACTCATACAACCTATTTTTTTCCTCCTATGAAATCAGTATGTATTTTTATCTTCGTATTGAGATCACTAGAATATGGATACACTTTGTGTACAAAAATCCTCATTTTATGATAATTAGTTATATATTTGTAAATAAGTATATTCCCAACTTTGGTGAATAAGGGAGACTCTCCACAAAGAGGTGGACTACTATCCCCTAAACTATTGCTTGTTTCCATTGAAAAAATTTCCAATAAAATGACCCCATTGATCCTATATTATTTACTAGGTTTGGAATTACTTTCTCAATCTGACTCTTAGTGTACCATTTCCTTTAGTTTTTCATTTTCCCTACTCTTATTAGACGATAGATTGTGATTTGCTAATGCTTCATGTCCTTGACCACCCTGTCAATGATATTATAAGTGTTTATTATTGTTATATAGTCAGTGGTTCAACTCGGTTCTCTCAAATAGTTCAACAATTTCTTATGTATCCAAGAGTGGAGGAAAGTATGGGTGGAGAATCTCTTGAAAATTACATGTTACCCAAGATAGGATGGAAGATTGAGCTCAAATTCACTCTCAAAAATATTTCGGTTACTACATATGGTGTATATCGTAGAGGCATGTGTTCATGTATGGAACTTGTATTCTCTATTTTTAGATATGTAGCAAGATGTTATCTCCCACTTAGAATCAATGAGGAAGTTGATCCTCATCATGACGCTGATTTTAATTTTGGCTAGTTTTTTCCATGATCTCATAAAGTTGTAGTTGAACGTTTTGAAATATTTCCACAATTTTGTTCCCTTATCCATTTCTTTTTGTGTATGGGCATATTCTTCTTCTAACATGAATGGAAATGCAACATCAATGGGAGGAAAAGGATGGAATCAAAGATGTACCTAAAATGGGCTATGTCTTGTAGAGCTATGAAGAGCTTAGTTGTAGCTATGTTTTTATATATACAATACTTTCTACCCATGTATTTGGGTGTTTGGAGTGAAGAAATAAGTTAGACAATCTACTAAAAACTACCATAAATAGACTTTCAGAACTTTTCATGAAAATTGTTAAAATTGAAAGTTTAAGAATTTCCAAAAATATATCTTATGAATCCTTGCTCTAAATCATTTATCTTTTTTAAGAATTAAATGAAAATACTACATCAATGGGAGTGAATAACAGAATCCAAGACATATCTGAAATGGGATATGTCTTGTACAGGATTATGAAGAGCTTAGTTGTAGCTATGTAGATGTTTATACTGAAGCAAAAAGTTAGAATGCAGATATGGATGATAAATACTTTGCAAAAAATTTGTTAAGCCCAAAAATGCTCTAAAGTCCCTAAAAATGCAAAGTAGAAAAGTTGTGAAACACTTGTCGAAATAAACTTTCAAGGATTTCCCTAAAATAGATGTTTAGAACCATTTTTCTAGATCATTCATCTTTTGTTAAGAAGTAATGGGCCCCATTTCTCCTAAAGTTTTAATCAGGTGTGAAAATTGTTTCTCAATCAGACACTTAGTGAGACACTTCCCTAGGTGTGCCATTTCCTTGCTTTTACTACACGGTAGAGCATGATTTGCTTATGCCTCATTTTGTTGACCACCTATCAATGATATGATTAGTTTTTACTGGTGTTATGTAGTCTATGTTTAGTTTCATACTCTGTAAATGTTCAACAATGTCGGATGTATTCAAGAGTGGAAGAAAGTATGGGAAAAACAACTCCACTTTAACAAATTGGATGTAACACAAGATATGATAGAAGATTGAGTTCAAATACATTCTCACCATTTTTTCTAGTTATTTTATGTGTCCTATATTGTAGAGGCCTGTGTTTCCTTTATGGAAATTATAGTCTCTCTTTTTGGAGATGTAACAAGACCTTATCTCCCACATGGAATTGCTAAGGAACCCAATGTGCATCATGACATTGTTTGTACTTTTGGCTTTTTTTCAAATATCTCATGAACTTGTTGTTGAATGTTTCAAATTCTTTCCACAAATTTAGTTTCCTTATCCACTTCTATTTATGTATGGGTAGGTAATTCTTCCAACATGGAGGGAAATTCTACATCAATGGGAGGAAATGACATGTATTAAATACATACCTCAAATGGGATATGCCACATAAAGTTATGAATATCTTGGTTGTAGCTATGTTATACATATTAAAGGCTTTGGTTCCATGTGTGTCGATATTTGGAGTGAATTATAAAGTTATACTGCAGCTCTAATCAAGAAATATTCTGCCTAAAATTTTATTAAGCCCAAGAATGCTCAAGACCCTAAAAAATGCAAAATACAAAAGCTACTTAAAACTATCGAAGAGACTTTCAAGACTTAACCGAAAATTGCCAAAAATAGAAATTTTAAGACTTTCTAAAAATAGATCTTTGAAATACATGTTTTAGATCATTCCTCTTTCCTTAGTAAAGAAAAGGAAAATTCTACATAACTGGGAGCCAATGGTTGGAATCTAAGACGTGCCTAAAATGGGATGTCCTATAGAGCTATGAAGAACTCAGTTGTAATTTTGGACATATGCAAGACTTTCATCCCATTTACGTGGATTTTGGATGTGAAACACAAAGTTATATTGAGGCTCAGATGATTCATATCCTACTCAAAAATTTCTAAGCCCAAAAATGCTTCAAAGACCTTAAAAATACAAAATAAAAAATCTTCTAAAATTTGCTTTAAATAGACTTTTAGGACTTTCCCTGAAAAACTATCGAAATAGAAAATTTCAGAATTTCCATAATTATTTATTTAGAATACTTGTTATGGATTATTCATATTTCCTTAAGAAGTAAATTAATGGGACCCAATGGCTAAAATCTAAAACATACCCGAAATGGGTTGTCTTATAGAGCTATGAAGAGTCCAAGTTGTAGCTATGTTGGACATATGAAAGACTTTCATCCAATGTACATGGATGTTTGGAGTGAATCATGAAATTAGACTGTGGCTTAAATAGAAATATATTATTCCCAACATTTTTCTAAGCCCAAAACCGCTCCGAAGACCCTCAAAATCGTAAAATACAAAAGCTATTAAAAACTACTAGAAATAGACTTTGAGGTATTTCCCTTAAAACTACCAAAAATAGACATTTTTGACTTTCCAAAAATAGATATTTGGAATCATTTTTCTAGATCATTGTTCTTTCCTTTAGAAGCAAACCTGAAATGCTACATCAATCGGAGCCAATGGCTAGAAGCCAAGACATACCTAAAATTGGCTATGTTCCATATTGTTGTATCTATGTTTGACATATGGAATACTTTCATCCCATGTACCTAGATTTTTTTAGTGAAAAATGAAGTTAAACTACCTCTTAGCTCGATAAATATCCTCCCCAAAAATTTGCTAAGCCAAAAAATGCTCCAAATATCCTAAAAATGCAAAATAAAAAGCGTTAAAAATCATGAGAAATAGAATTTTAAGAATTTCCCTGAAAATTACAAAATAAAGTTAAGACTTTCAAAACATAAATCTTTGGAAGCCTTGTTTTGGATAATTGGTCTTTCCTTAAGAAGAGAAGGAACATACTACATCAATGGGAGTTAATGGATGGAAATAAAGACATACCCGAAATGTGATATGTCCAATAGAGCTATGAATAGCTCAGTTGTATCTATGTTGAACATGTGTAAGAATTTCATCCCATATATGTGGATGTTTAGAGTGAAACATGAAGTCAAAAATAGACTTTTAGGTCTTTCCGATAACCCGACAAAAATAGAAATTTTAGGAATTTGTAAAAATAGATATTTGGAAGAATTATTCTCGGATCTTTTTTTCTTTACTTAATAAGAAAAGGAAAATGCTACATTAATGGGGGACAATGGCTAGAATCCAATACATACCTGAAATGGGATTTATTTGGTAAAGCGATGAAGAACTCGATTGTAGCTATGTTGGACATATGTAAGAATTTCATCCCATGTACATGAATGTTGGGAGAGAATCATGAAGTTAGAATGTGGCTCTAGATGATAAATAGCCTACCCAAACTTTTTGCTAAGCCTAAAAATGTTGTGAAGTACCTCAAAAATGCAAAATCCAAAAGTTGCTAAAAATTGTCAAAAATAGACTTTGAAATTTTGCTGAAAACTTCCAAAAATAGTAAATTTAAGACTTTGCAAAAATGGATATTTGGAAGCCTTGTTTTGGATCATTCTTATTTCCTTCAGAAGAGGAGGGAAATGATACATCAATGGGAGCCAGTGGTTAATTCAAGACATACCTAGGATGGGTTATCCCTCAGAGCTATGAAGAGCTTGGTTATAGCTATGTTGGACATATGCAAGACTCTCACCCCATGTATGTGGATATTTAGAGTGAAGAACGAAGTTAGACTATGAAATTGGTCAATAAATATCCAACAAAAATATTTTCTAAGCCTACAAATGCTTTGAAGACCCTAAACAATGACAAATACAAAAGTCATCGAGTAGAAATAGACGTTCAACACTTTCCCTTAAAACTAGTATTAATAAAAAAATTTAATAATCATAACTAAATTTCTTAATATGGTTCCTTTTCTTAAGAAGCAAGGGAAAATTATACACTAATGAGAGCCAATTTTTGGAATCAAAGACATACCTAAAATGGTTTATGTATCCTAGAGTTGTGAAGTACTCGGTTGCATTTATATTAGACACATGCAAGACTTTTTATCCCATGTACGTGGATGTATTTCTTGAAGAACGAAGTTATAATTTGGATTTTATCTATAAATACGATGCCCAAAATTTTCTAAGCCCAAAATGCTCAAGACCATGAAAATGATAAATACAGAGCCTACTAAAAATTGCGAAATAGATTTTCAGGACTTTCCCTATAAACCTCAAAAAATAGAATTTTTAACCCTTTCCAAAAATAGATCTTTGGAATCCCTATTTTGGATCATTCTCCTTTCCTTAAGAATCAAATGGAAATACTATATCAATGGGAAACAAATGGTTGGAATCTAAGACATGCCTTAAAGGGGTGTCATATAAGGCTTTGAAGAGCTTGGTTATAGCTATGTTCGACCTATATAAGATGTTCATCCCATGTAGATGGATCTTTGGAGTGAATAAAAAAATTATACTATGACTCTGGTCGATAAATATCCTACCCAAAATTTCTCTGAAGACCTTGAAAAATACACAATACAAAAGTGCTAGAAATCTGCGAGAAATAGAATTTCATGACTTTCCCTTTAAACTGTCAGAAATAGAAATCTTAAAACTTTCCAAAAATAGATATTTGGATGCCCCGATCTATATCATTAATCTTTCCTTAAGAAGAAAATGGAAATGCTACATTAATAGGATCAAATGGCTGAAATCTAATGCATACACGAAATGGACTATGTTCCAGTAGAGCTAAAGAACTTGATTGTAGCTATGTTAGACATATACAAGACTTTCATCCCATATACATGGATGTTTGGAGTGAGATACTGAAGCTAGACTGTGGATCTAGTCGATAAATATCCTGCCAAAAATTCTCCAAAGACCCTAAAAAATGCAAAATACAAAAGCTGCTAAAAATTGCAAGAAACAAGCTTTCAGGACTTTCTCTAAAATCTACCAAAATAGAAATTTTAAGACTTTATAAAAATAGATCTTTGGAAGCCTTGTTCTACATCATTTATTTTTCCTTAATAAGCAAAGGGAAATGCTTCATCAATGGAAGCCAAAGGTTGGAATCTAAGATATACCTAAAATGGGTTGTCCTGTAGAGATATGAAGAGTTCAGTAGTAGCTATGTTGGACATATGAAAGAATTTCATCCCATGTGAATGGATCTTTATAATGAATCACGAAGTTAGACTACAGCTATTGTTGATAAAAACCCAACCCAAAAATTTTCTAAGCCCTAAAATCCTTCGAAGACCCCCAAAAATGCAAAATACAAAAGTTTTTAAAACTCGCTAGAAATAGACTTTAAGGACTTTCCACAAAAATGTCAAAAATAGAAATTTAAAGACATTCTAAAAATAAATATTTGATAGCCCTGTTCTAGATCATTCATCTTTCCTTAAGAATCAAAGGGAAATAATACATTAATGGGAGCCAGTGGCTAGAATCCAAGACATGTGTTAAATGGGGTATGTCCCATAGAGATATGAAACAGAGAAAATTTAGAGCCATATTTTTGTAAACTCACAAATATTAGGGATTTTGGAAATGGTGAATTTTCAGCGGTTGTCTGCTACCTAGTTTATCTACAATTTTGTGAGACATGTCATTTGTATGGGTCAGTTTGCCTACTATTTATAGTTAAAAATGAACTTATGCATGTATTTTGCCCACATTTCTAATCATAATGCACTCATATTTATTGAGGTATAATACATAGCTCGGGGTTTGTAAGAGGATTTCCACTTGACAGGTTGGGGGCGGTGCCCCCAAAAGCCACATTTTATGTGTCTATTTCTAAGGGATACAACCATCTATTTCTAAAGAGACGCCCATCTTAACAACACTAAATACACAAAATGAACATCCAACTACAAAATATGGATGAATAACCACAAGAAATGATCATCTAGAAAAGGATGACAATCCCAAGTGAAAGGACAAATTTCTTATGAGATTTTTCCAATCCGGAAGGGATGATTGTCCAATCCAAAGATACAACCTGTAATGCCATATTTTTTTCTAATGCAAGCACACTAAAATTTAAGATTCAATATGTAATGCATGTACATTGCATAACTATATTTTACAGATTTCAAACCAAACAATCATTACAAATGAAGAGAAGTAAAATAAAGAACTCATGATCTTATGTGGTAATCTCTTTTTTTTTGAATAGAGGTAGGTTACAAGACAAAAGATGCATGTTATAACAAGACTTTCAAATCACAATAGGATGAGTTTACAAGAAGAGGCTATCCACAATCTACCATATAACATAGTTACAATGAGGTGTAATCTTTACAATGAATTTTTTTGAGGATAAAAGAACAAGTCACCACTTCAACAAAACTTCATCCTTGAGTCTCCAACCTTGAATGTGCTCCTAAGAATGCTGCAACAAGAGACATGGCTTGTTTACCACCCAACCAATAGGCATCATCACATGCCTTTCCATGGTTGGAAGTCATGCTAGCCTCCCCCAAGCCCATGGGAGAGAGGAACTAGCTTCCACAATGTGCACAAGTATAATGGGGTTTTACACACCACAAGAAAAACATAAGACCATTTAACCACTTACTACACATGAAAACAACAACATGAGGATAACAAGGTCAACCTCACAAGGGGGAAGAGAAGAAGTAGGATGCCCAAATCAAAGGTGTCCAACCATAGGAGCACCAACAAAACATGCTTACAAAACTCCTTATACCTCCTAATCAAGCATCCTCCTTATTCCTCCTTTTTTCTATAGAAATCCTTCTTGGGAGGATTTTCAAACCCAAAAGGGTTTCCTCACCAAGAATGGGGAAAGGTTCAAGCCATATGAACCTTTCTCCCACCTCAAACCATATGAGGGGATGAGAAGGGACCTTCATGGCTTGACCAAAAACCATGAGGTTTGAGAGGGAAATCCCTCTCTCTTCCCCTACATTCTCCAAAAACCATCAATCCAAATGATGGTGGAGAGAAAACAAAGAAAACAACAAGAACAAACAAACAACTACATTAACCATACAACTCACAACACATCATTTCACACACACCATTCCATTGATTAAGCATAGCTAACAAGATAAGCACAACTAAGAAGAAGAAGGTTAAGTATCCTACCTCTATAATGCTTTCCAAGACTCTAAGCTTTTCCCCTTTGTCCAAGCTCACCTCCAAGCTCCCAAAATTCTCCAAGTGCTCCAAAAAAAAATGAACCAAGAAGACCCATTCCTTCCACATGAGGAAGAATAAGAAGAGGAACCCAAAAGTTTCCTCACTAATGGGAAAGTGAAAAGTGTCACCCCCTCTCCTCTCAAGAGTCAAAGATTCTAGAAAACCAAATAAGTAAGAGTAAACTCACCTTTTATCCCATATCACCCAAAATACCAAAAACTAAAATAAAACAAAGTGGGGCAACTTTTAACAATTTCACACAACCCAACCATCTTACATGGATGGTGACTAAAAAGGGCAAAATGGGAGGGAAACTCCCTCCAAACCTTGGAAATAGGCCCCCCTACCTATTAGGTAGGGTCCAAGGGCCCATTTTCATGCTAAGGTAACCCCAAACTCAAAAGGGGTCCCTAAAAATGCCCAAAATAACCCAATTTCGGGTTTGGCATGCTTGGGCACAAGGGTAGAGGGTGTGGGATCCACCCAAGGTTCACATGTGGTCCCCAATCCCTTCTACCAATACACACACACTTTCCCAAAACCAACACTTAACTTGAGATAAGATCATTAAACCCCTAAGCTAGTTTACTTAATAAAACACACCCTAAACCTAATTAATTTTACAAAACATAATTACATTACAATTGAGGGGTTCACCCATGGTGCCCAATTAAATACATCTAATCTAAGGCCTCAAACATTTAGCATGGTTAGGACTCAGCCCGTGGGCCGCTTGTGCACAATTGCGTAGCTGCCCTGAAACCCATGCTCTCCTATACCTATCACCTGCACACTCATTGCACACATTAACTACATCTATCCAATATAATAAACATCATCTATACATCACAATATCAATCAAACTTATAATGTCTGAACATAATTTACAATTGATAGTGCAATGCATACATACAATTATTCACATAGTTTGCCATGAATCATCCACAAATAAAATTGCAATGACATACACTTAGGTTAGCATGAAAATTACCATCATTAAATCCAAAATAGTATATTATTAATCAAATCAACCACAAGAGACTAACATCTAACCAATAAGTCCATCATATAACCCCGTTAGTGTCATCAACATCATAAGAAATATATCGGTATACTAATCTAGTGTAATTGGTGCTACTCACCCAAAATGCCATAATGTCCATGATGATAAAATATCATAGTAAAATGGCTAAAGTCTATCGAGTCTCAATCAAAACATGTCTAGGAATAAAGGAACCACAGATAACTAGAGCTATAAAAATGTGGGAACCTGCACAACTATCTAGGATGACATGATAATGAAAATGGGAGGGCATCTAATGAGGTCTTTCTAACTAGGAAGGGAATTTCATCCAACACAAGTTATATGATCGTCTTATTAGGACATGGTGGGCCAGCCTTGCAACTATTCATCTAATGGGGTGTGTCGTTCAATAGAGCCTCCATATCATAGTAAAGAGATGATTGTCCAAGATCTATCCATCTATGCAAAACTATTAGAAAACACAACCTTCAAAATCACGTTTCCAAAAAAATGGTTTTTTTAGAAACTTGCCTTCCTTTTGAAAGTCCATTGTAGAGATTCGACACCCATTCTACAATGATTTTTGGAGGGGGCCTTACAATGAACCCTACTACGAAGAGCTCAGTTGTATCTATGTTGGACATATGCAATACTTTCATCCTATGTGCATGAAATTTTTAGGTGAAGCATGAATTTATAATGCAGTTTTGGTCAGTAAATATCGTTCCCAAAAATTTTCTAAGCCCAAAATGCTCCAAAGACCCTAAAAGTGCAAAATACAAAAGTTACTAAAAATGCCAAAAATATACTTTAAGACTTTCCCTAACAACCACCCAAAAATAAATAAATTTAACACTTTCCAAAATTAAAGATTTAGAAGATCTATTCTAGATCATTCATCTTTCCTTAAAAGCAAAGGAAATGGTACATAAATACAATCCAATTGATGGAATCTAAGACATACGCGAAAATGGCTATCCTGTAGAGTTATGAAGAGATCGGTTGTAGTTGTGTTGGACATATGTAATACTATCATCCCATTTATGTGGATATTTGGAGTGAAGCAAAAAGTTAGACCACAACTTCGGTCGATAAATATCTTTCTGAAAAATTTCTAAGCCCAAAAATGATCCAAAGAACCTCAAAATACAAAATACAAAAGTGCTAAAAATACCAAAAATAGACTTTCAGGATTTCCTTGAAAAATTAAAAAAATGGATCTTTGGAAGCCCTATTTTGGATCCTTCATCTTTCCTCAATGAGAAAAGGGAAATGCTACATTAATGAGAGCCAATTTATGGAATCCAAGACATACTTGATATGGGTTATGTCCCATATAGTTATGATCACTCGATTATATGGTTTGGACATATGCAATAATGTCATCTCATATACGTTGATGTTTGAAGTGAAGCACAAATTTAGAATTTGGCTCCAATTGATAAATATCCAACCCAAAATTTTACCAGCTCCAAAAATGTTGTAAAGACCCTAAAAATGTAAAATATAACAAATACTAAAAACTAGTAGAAATAAACATTCAAGACTTTCCCTAAAAGCGCCAATCATAGAAATTTTAAGACTTTCAAAAATAGAACATTTCCAAATCATTTGTCTTTTCTTAATAAGAAAATGGAAATGCTACATCAATGAGAGCCAATAGTTAGAATCCAAGACATACCTAAAATGGAAATTGTTCCATATAATGATGAAGAGCTCAAATTGTAGCTACGTTTGACATATAAAAGAATTTTATCCCATGTAAGTGGATGTTTGGAGTGAATAAAAAAGTTAGAATGGGGATCTAAATGATAAATATTCTACCCAAAATATTACTAAGCTTAAAAATGTTCAAGACCCTAAAAATGTAAAATATAAAAGCTACTAAAAATACGAGAAATAAACTTTGAGGACTTTCCCTAAAAACTAACAAAAATATAAATTTTAATACTTTCCAAGTATTGGTTCTTTGGATTCCCTTTTCTAGGTTCTTATTATTTCCTTAAGAATCAAATAGAAATTCTACATCAATGGGAGCCAATGGATGGAATCCAAGACATACGAAATGGATTGTATCCCATAGAGATATGAAGAGGTCCGTTGTAGCTAAGTTGGACATATGAAAGACTTTCATCCCATATATGTGGATATTTAGAGTAAATTAAGAAGTGTGAATGTGTCTCCAGTTGATAAATATCTTTCCGAACATTTTTTAAGCCCAAAAATTCTTCGAAGACCCTCAAAAATGAAAAATACAAAAGATGTTAAAAGCTGTTAGAAATAGACTTTGGGACTTTCCCGAAAACTATCAAAATAGAAATTTTAAGACTTATTAAAAATATATCTTTAAAATCCATTTTCTTGATCGTTTTCTTTTCTTAAGAAGCAAAGGAAATAAGACATCAATGGGTTGGAATCCAAGAAATGCCTAAAATGGGCTATGTCCCGTAGAGCTATGAAGAGTTTGATTCTAGCTATGTTAGACATATCAAAGAATTTCATCCCATGTACATGGATGTTTGGAGTGAAATACAAATTTATATTGCACCTCCAGTTAATAAATATCATTCCCAATAATTTTCTAAGCACAAAAATGCTCCAAAGACTCTCAAAATTGTAAAATGCAAAAGATGCTAAAAACTACGAGAAATAGACTTTTAGGACTTTCACTAAAAACTACTAAAAACATAAATTTTAAGACTTTCCAAAAAAAATCTTTGTAATTTGTGTTATGGATCATTCATCTTTACTTAAAAAGAAAATGGAAATGCTACATTAATGAGAGCCACTAGTTTAAATCCAAGACATGTTTGAAATGGGTTGTCTTGTAGAGCTATGAAGAGCTCCGTTGTAGCTATGTTGGACATATCCAAGAATTCATCCCATGTAAATTTATTTTTGAGTGAAGTAGGAATTTATACTATGGATCCGGTTGATAAATATTCGCCAAATTTTTTTCTAAGCTCAAAAATTCTCTCAAGATCATAAAAATGAAAAATACAAAAATGTTTAAAGCGCTAGAAATAGACTTTCAAGACTATCACGATAACATTAATAAATAGAAAATATAAAAAGGTATATTAGGAAACCCCATTCTGGATCATTCTTCTTTCCTTAAGAAGAAAAGGAAATGCTACATCAATGAGAATCCCCATGTTTGGAATCCAAGATATACCCGAAATGGGATATGTCCCATAAAACTATGAAGAGCTCAAAGGTGTAGCTATGCTAGACATATGTAAGATTTTCATCACATGAACATGGATGTTTGGAGTTAATTATTAAGTTAGATTGCAGCTCTAGTTGATAAATATCCTACCCAAAATTTCGATAAGCCAAAAAATGCTCTGAAGGCCCTAAAAAATGCAAAATACAAAAAGTGCTAAAAACTATTAGAAATAGAAATTCGGGACATTCCTGAAAATTGTAAAAAATATAAATTTAAAGACTTTCTAAAAATATATCTTTTTAATCCATGTTCTAGATATTTTTCTTTCCTTAAGAAGTGAAAGGAAATGCTACATCAATGGAAGCCAATGATTGGAATCCAAGATATACTTGAAATGGGCTATGTCCCATAGAGCTATAAATAGCTCGGTTGTAGTTATGTTGGAAATATGTTAAACATTCGTCCAATGTCCACGGATTTTTGGAGTGAATCAAAAATTTATAATGCCACTCTACCAATAAATATCTTTCAAAAAAATTGTTAAGCCCAAAGATGCTCCAAAGATCCTAAAAATACAAAATATAAAAGCTGCTTAAAAAGCTGCTTTGAAATAGACTTTACAAACTTTTCCTAAAAACTAGCAAAATAAACAATTTAATAGTTTCCAAAAATAGGTCTTTAGAATCTCTTTTATGTATCCATCATATTTAATTAAGAAGAAAATGGAAATGTTACATCAATGGGAGCCAATGGCTGGAATTCAAGACCCTTTGAAATGGAGTATGTCCCATAGAGCTATGAAGATCTCGATTATAGCTATGTTGGATATTTGTAAGACTTTCATCCCCTGTACATGGATGTTTGAAATGAATTACAAGGTTTTACTACTGGTTCAGTTGATAAATATCCTTCCTAATTTTTCTAAGACAAAAATGCTCAAGACCATAAAAAATGATAAATACAAAAGTTGCTAAATGCTGCCCGAAATAGACTTTCATGACATTCCACGAAAACTAGCATAAATAAAAATTTTAACACTTTGCAAAAATATATCTTTGGAATCCCTATTTTAGATCATTCTTCTTTGCTTAAGAAGTAAAACGAAATGTTACATCTATGGGAGCCAATGGCTTGAATCCAAGACATACTTGAAATGGGCTATAAATTCTAGATTTATGAAGTGCTCGATTATATTTATGTTGACACATACGATACTTTTATCCCATATATGTGGATGTTTAGAGTGAATCAAAAAGTTACACTATGTATTTGATTGATAAATACCCCGCCCTAATTTTTCTAAGTCTAAAAATTCTTGAAGACCCTCCAAAATGATAAATACAAAACCCGTTAAAAATTTGAGATTTTTTTCACGACTTTCCTAAAAATTGCCAAAAATAGAAATTTTAAGCATTTCCAAAATAGATCTTTGGAATCCCTTTTATGGATCATTTGTATTTCCTTAAGAAGCAAAGGGAAATGCTACATCAATGGGAGCCAATGGATTGAATCCAAGACATACTTGAAATGGGTTATGTCTCGTAGAGCTATGAAGAGCTCAATTATAGCTATGTTTGACATATGCAAGACTTTCATCTCATGTACGTGGATGTTTAGAGTGAAGCATGAAGTTAGAATTCTGCACCGATCAATATATATCCTACCCAAAAATTCACTAGAAACCATCAAAAATACAAAATACAAAAGCTACCAAAACCTAGAATCATTTCCCTTTGTTAGTTTCTTCAAAACATCTTCGATAATTATCTGGTTTCCCGTAGGTTCAATCACATCATAGTAAATGAATATACAAGTGACTCACATCTCGTGAATGTCATGAGCATAGAATCCACTCGACCAAAGGAATTTTAAATATTCAAATCTACATAGTTTAATATTAAAGACATCTTAAAATTTATAAGAGCGTTATTCCAAATCAAACATTAATCCTAGTGGCCGCTAGCCCAAATAAAACAAAACATGTTTATGTTTTATATGGGCTAGTGGCTACTAGGAATTCTTTCTTAGATCAATTTTAGATTCCCTGAATTTAGCTATATTCCCCCCCTTAATTCATCATGGTCTCAAGTGAACAGGAGAGAAATTCTCTAAAACCCTCAAATTTACCTCGAGCAAGTGACTTTGTGAAGACATCTGCACGTTGCATATCTGTTGGGAAATATTAGAGCTAGATGTTGTTGTTCTGAACATGTTCATGAATGAAATGTACCTATACCTCAATGTGTTTTGTGTGCTCAAGAAAAACTATATTCCGAACAAGTTTTACTACTCTTTCGTTATCAACATGTAGGATAGCTGAATCTTTATGTGGTATTCCCAATCCTTCAAGTATACACTGGAGACATATCACCTCACAGACATCTCCACCTACTACATATTATTCTAATCCTATGGAGGATCTTGAAACAAAAGTATACTTCTTACTCCCCCATGATATCGGTCTAAATCCCAACAAGAATACAAATCCTGAAGTGGATTTCCTATCATCTATGTTTCTTGCATGATCTGAGTCTAAATATCCTATCAAGAAGAAGTTATTTTTCTTCTTATATTCTAGGCCATAGGCCATAGTTCCTTTGATTTACCTTAGTATCCTCTTTTCTTATTTCTAGTTAAAAACCCTTGGTTCTTTCATGAACAATGAAAGATAGTTAAGTGCATAGATGATACATGGCCTAGTGTAAGTCAAGTAGATGAGACTCCCGATCAACTGTTGATAAAGAGTTACATTTACTTGTGGTGATGGATCTGTTTGAGACAATTGAATTCTTGTCTCTATAGGTGTGGAAAATGGATTACAATCCATCATATTGAATTTCTCGAGTGTTGTCTTGGTGTATTTCAATTGAGACACAAAGATATGATTTTCTCTTTTCCAAACTTCAAGTCCAAGAAAATAATGCGAAGCCCGAGATTGGTCATGTCGAATGATCATGTTAGATATTTCTTTGTTGACTCAATCATCCTCACTGATCCTCCACTAATGAATATATCATTGACATATACTACAATGATCACTATTTCCCCCCCTTGATTTTTGAGATAGAGATTAGGATCGTATAAAATCCTATTGAATCCATGTTTAATGATATGTTCATCGATTTTTATGTACCATGCCACGGGAGATTACTTCAGACCATATAGTGATTTTGTGGGTTTGCATAACTTTTCCTCTTTACCTGGTATGACAAAACCTTTTGGTTAACACATGTAAATTTCTTCCTGTAAATCACCATTAAGAAAGGAGCGTTTCACATCCATTTGGTGTATTTTCCAATAAAATTGTGCAACTAAAGAAAATATTAATGTAAAATTTTTCATCTTAGTTGTGGGAGAAAAATCCTCCTCATAATCAATGCCTTATTTTATAGCATATCCCTTGGAAACTAGTCTAGCCTTGTGTTTATCAATTTTGCCATATGTTTTGTACTTTGTTTTGAAGATCCATCTACATCCAATCAACTTTTTCTGGTGGAAGATCTGTAAGTTTCCATGTATTATTTTTCATAAGTGATTTATATTCTCGTATCCATGGCATCTTTTTAAGGTTTAGATCGTAGGGTTTTGAGGCGAGGATGGCTTAATAGTTTCAACAAATTTACCCATTAAAGCCAAATTGACCTCATTTCAAGCCATCCGTGATTCCTATTTTCAGTGATAGATGTGTCGGGACACTATCCAATTTTCATCTCTAATCATACTTGTATACCATTTAGGCATACTTTTTGTGGTTACTTGTGGGAGGTTGAATTTCATTATCTTCCCCATCATCACTTTCATCATCAAAGTGATTACCATCCTCTGTTTTCACCGTAGGGATGCTTTTTCATCATGTGAGTGAATGGAAGGAGAATGTGCTTCTTTATTCTCAAAGAACTCAACATCTTGACTAGTGTATACCCTTCTTGTTCTTGGATCCATAAGTCTATATAACCAAGTCATTCATCACTTTGTATCCCAAGGAGATAAGTTTCTCGATTTCATATCAAGCATAGTTATTTATTTCTTAGGAATGTGCATACTTTCTTTACATACAAAATATCTAAGGTTTGAAATAGATGGATTATACCCTGACCATGCTTCCTGAGGTGTTACTCTATCAAGATCTGTAGTGGGAACTCTATTTAGTAAATAGACTTCCATTTTAGCTTCTTTGGCCCAAAATGTTTTTGATAAACCTACATCATCAATCATACATCGCACCATATCCATGATAGTATGATTTCTCCTTTCAACAACACCATTTTTTTACAGTGTGTGAGGAGGATCCATTTGATGATGAATGCCATGTGTTTTCAAAAATCATTGAACTCATTGCTGGTGTATTCTCCCCCTCGATCTAAGCGGAGTGTTTTTATTTTCCTACCAGACTATATTTCAACAAGGGATTTAAACTTCTTGAAAGTTTTAAAACCTTGTTCTTTTGTAGAAAGACAGTATATCCACATTTTTCTTAAAAAATCATCAACAAAGAGCATGAAATATTGAAACCCATAGTGGTTAGGTCTCATTGGTCCACACAGATCGGTATGCACCAAGTCAAGTTTTTCCTTAGCCTGAAATGTACTATGTTTGAATGATGTTGGATGTTATTTTCTTGACAAAAAATGCTGACATTTTTCTATACCATTTTTAGAGGTGGTAAACCCCTAACCATGTCGTATCAAAGAAGTGTGTCAAGATAGCTAAAAATCACATGTCCAAGTCTTTGATGGCATAGTTGAACCTGATGATGTATCCTTAGCTATAAGTGGTTGATCATTTCGTTGAACAAAATCCAACCTGCATCATTCTTCCCACATTCAAATATTTTACAAAAATTTTGGAGCTTCGTGACTTATCTCGAATTAGGCACATCTTTTTACCGCCTTTACAATCAAAGTCAATTTTGAGATTGTGATATAATAATTGACTCACGAATAATAGATTGCTTGTTAAACTAAGGACATAAAGAACATATGTAATTTTACAATTATGTCGCCCAAGTGGCAAAGTGAAATGGAAGAAATGCCTTCAACACTATAATATGTATCATCACCTAAAGAGATATGATTTTGGTGGGTATTTTACTCATTGTGAAGAAATAATATTTCTTTCCCGCCATGTGTTGAGTTACACCGAGTCAACATAACAATTTTGATTTGTAGAGTTCAATACTTCATTTAAGCTGTGCGAGAATATAGGAATTCATCATCATCAAATTTATCTTCTTATTTGTCTACATTTCCTTATTGAGTTGGTTTCTTCTTCCAATTTTGATTATTTTGTCCATGTTTACTTTGTTGTTGGCCATTTTTTTTTTGTTACTAATTAATATTTTTACCACTTGATTTTCCTTATTGGAATGTGTTGTACCAACAATTCTATAACTCATGTCCTTTTCAACCACAAATAAGACATTTTTGTTGGTCCTTTTGTCCTTGTTGAGTAATACCTTGCTTTAGAAGTTGTTTACTAGACTTATCCATTTTATTTCCTTTTTGATTACAAGCAAGTGTTTGCTCTTGAGTTTTAGTAGTTGAGTGAATAGTTTCTGTTGTTGTAGCATATTCAATAACTCTTCAAAAGTTTTTGTTTGACCAGTTGTGTTTAATGTGGTCACAAAAATTCTATATGAAGGAGTAAGATCTCTCAATATTATAGGCACAAGTGATGTGTCGTTAATTATTCTTACAAAGCTTGAAGTGATACATGCAAAGTTGTCACTCTTCTTAAAAAAATTCAACTTTCTTAGTTAGTTGAATTTTTAAGTTTAATAGTTGGCTCTAGAGATGAAGTATTGTGTTCTTATTTTTTTAATCATATATATTTTTAAACTTGTCCCAATATTCTTTTGTTGTTGTGGTCTCATGAATATGAGGTTGTACCTCATCTGAAACACTAAACAAGATTATTAATTTTGATTTTTTATTTACACGATAAAATGTAGCTTGTTGTGTAACATCTATTGCAGATCTTGTTAATGTACTAGAAACAACAGACCATAGATTTTCAAAATCAAGTTGTGCATGAATTTTTGTTTTCCATGCTAGATAATTATCAGAACATAAAATTTGAGAATCTGGAAAAAATAATTTTGGTGCCATAATTGTGGCCATTGTGAAAACTGAATAATGAAAGAAGAAGAATTGAAAAATTTCCCCCTTAAAGCATACACAACTCCCCTAAAAATAATATTTTATTTATTTTGGGAACACTTTTTCGGCCGTAGTGTGCAATGAAGTTTTGGCACTTTTGGCCCCTGTTATAAATTTTCTCTATGGTGATTAAATATAAAATGGCTCTCTTGGCTGATTTGAAAAAATAAATATTTGGACTCTTTGGCCTCTTTTGAAATACAAAAAATCTCTAATTTGTTCAATTTTTACAAAACAAAGCTTATTAAAAGCTAGACCAAGACGTAGAGATCGAAAAACCATACACTTTTTAAAAAATGGCACCCCAATCCAAGGTACCAGTTGAAAGTTATGATTTTTTTAAATTTTGATTTCAATATCTTTAGGCCCCTTTCCAAAAATGGATTTTTTTTTCTCACAACGTCCAAAATGGAAATTTTTTAGAAGCAAAATTTTTAAAACCAAACATAGATAAGGGCTTACGTGCATGTGTAGTGTGTTTTAGGGCACAACTGTAGTTCAACCACTTTTCCTAAGTGTTATAATAACCCTTGGCCACCTTTTTAATTATTGATTTCCTCCTTACTTTGGCTTCACACAGGTATATTATTGGGACACAATTTTGGACATTGAATCTTTTGTAGGTAGCGTTGAATTTATTGCTTCCTCTATGTTGGATTTTTTTTCTTTTTCTTTACAGGCACATCTTCTTCTTCTCTTGAATGCTCTTGAATTGTGAATGCAATCTCCAGGTTGATTGGAGACTTCAAGATGTCACTTTGGACATAGATCTTCTCACAGGCATGTAGAATTTTCTTGCCAGATATATGAAAAGATAACACAAAGAAGAGGAAGTATAAGTTATGTGGGGAGATTGAAAATATTAGGTCCCCACAATACAAAAATATTATATCTATATATTTTTAAAAATGCTTCCAATTTAAAAAAATGGAACGTACAGGTAATTTAAAAAAAAAAACAGAGAAAAAATATCACCTTTTGTAATAAAGTTGCATCTAGGTATGCAAGGGCTTGTGATTGCACTCCATTTGTTCTTCAATTATAAATCAATATGCTAAACTAGAGTGTGGATTAGGGTAGGGGTTGGGAAATGGCTGGGGGCATCTATGGCTCCTCCTAGCTTTGTGATTTATTTAGATCTCCCTAAACTTCTGTAAAACTTCCTACACTCCTCTCTAGATAAAAATGTTTCTCTGATACCAAATCTTGTTTGCAAACCAAATTTAATTACAGAAAACAAGATGGTGCTTGCATAATTTTATTAATATGAAATCAAGCATTACAAACAAATGAGAGAGCTGCAATATTTATAGATATTGGACAACTTCTATCTCATCCACAATATATGGAAGCAAATCACCTAATATGAGAAAATATGTAGAAATAACATATTTCCCCTAATTGCCCCTATTTCCCCTCATGAAAATCATCTAGGAACAAAATATGCAAGATAGAACATGATCCCAAAAACATAGGGATGAGAACCCTATTACTTAGTTAACTAACAACTAAGGATAACTAATACCTATTGACATAAGTTTAAAGTATTTAAATTAATTACTTTAACTTATTACATTTATTCAAATATCAACTAATAATGAATTAAGATAAGTTTTATTCCTAACATTGGCCACTAGGCCAAAGGTGTTTTAAATATTCAAATATGCATAGTTTTATATTAAATACATCTTTAAATTTATAAGAGCATTATTCCAAATCAAACATTAATCCCGGTGGTCGTTGCTTTGTATAAAAAAAACATGTTTATGTTTTATATGGGCTAGAAACCGCTAGGCATTATTTCTTAGATCAATTTTGGATTCCCTGAAATCATTAAACAATTTTTCATAGATTTATTAATTTAATTCCTGATCAAATGTATTGGACTCTAGAAGTATAATTAATGATTCTAATATTTCATTTTCGGATTCCAATATTTTGATTTTCATATTCCAATATATGTGATTTTGGAGTATAGTAAATTCTAATATATGTGATTTTGGATTATAATATATGTGATTTTAGATTCCAATAAATGTGATATTGGAATCCAATATGTGTGATTTTGGAGTGTAGATAATTCCAATATTTAACATTTTGGAATCTAAAACTAGTGATATTAAATCCCAATATTGGATATATTTTTATCTACTTGGAATGGAATAAGTCTAGATTTAGTGAAATAAGAATTTTTGCCTCTTTTATATTTTTTTGTTGGATCGAAATGGATCATATTTGAACAAATAAGGATCACCATTTTTAGTGGTGTATAAATCATTAGGAAGAAGTCAAAGGATAAATAATAACACTAGAATTTTACTCTTACACTTCTTATATCATGGCGTTAGGTCACCAAAAATGTTAGAGTAGGTATTTACCTTAGCTCATGTTCACCTAGGTACTTTATTTACCTTTATTGTATTTATCCTCACCCACTTATGTGTGTGGATATTTCTTTTATCTTATTTAGATATAGGATATATTATCTAGTTGTTAGGCATAGTTATTTCCTTCATCTATGGTATTGACTAGATCATTGATGTCTAGTTCTCTCCTAAATTTATGGTCTTGACTAGTTCTTTGATGACTAGTTATTTCCTCTATTTATGGCTTGATCTACGACCTTGACCGGGTTCTTAGATTGTTATTCCTTTCCAATTTTAGCAAGGCCCATTCTCATTGTATTGGATTGATTTTCAACAGTTTATCAAATTATGTTTTGTGTTTTGTACACTTTTGACATCACTCGTTGATAGTCTCCTTATGTGGAGCTATTCTTTGAAGCCTAGTTCTAGTTGTTTTTGAGTTTTGTGATTGAGAATTAGATTCAGACCATAGTGCACACCAAAATTCTTCAAAGATAGCATGATTTTTTTAGCTGAGATTCTTGGGATGCCTTGGAGTGGGTTTTTACTCTCTTTACTTTATTATTATTGGTTTTGGGTACCTTTCAAAGGTGTCCTTTTTTCCTAGTTATTGTACATGAGTACCTCATCAGGTCGAGTTGTCAGGACTCATACTATGGACATGTCACTTCTATTTTGGCCCGTAGATTAACTTGAGGGGGTGTTAGAGTAGGTATTTACCTTAGCTCATGTTCACCTAGGTACTTTATTTACCTTTATTGTATTTATCCTCACCCACTTATGTGTGTGGGTATTTCTTTTATCTTATTTAGATATTAGGATATATTATCTAGTTGTTAGGTATAGTTATTTCCTTCATCTATGGTATTGACTAGATCATTGATGTCTAGTTCTCTCCTAAATCTATGGTCTTGACTAGTTCTTTGATGACTAGTTATTTCCTCTATTTATGGCTTGATCTACGACCTGATTTGGTTCTTAGATTATTATTCCTTTCCAATTTTAGCAAGGCCCATTCTCATTGTATTAGATTGAGTTCCATAATAATATATGATATTATTACTCATTTGTTTGTAAAGGTTTTATGTAAAGTTATTATGGAAAATTACTTTCATCTTATTGATCGTGGTGTTTGATTAGCATCTCGTGTTCTTGGCTTGGTACGATCTGGTTATCATTCATTTTTAAAAACTTGCACTTGGCATGAGATCACCCAAAAACTCATTCTTTTACAACATTTTCCAAATCCTTTCTATCTTTTCACTCTTCACAAATCAGGTGCACATGTTCCTTTTCACATTTTCACATAATTTTACATAATTTTTACATAGTTTGATTTTTTCATATACATGACTTTGACTACTCTTTTTCTCTTCTCTTTTGTAGGTTTGTCCTTATGGGAAGTAGCAGTCACATCATCCAACATCAAGGTACATTGATAACAGATACAACATGACATATAAACAAAAAATTTCACCCTATAGTTACTTCCTCTTCTCTACCATGATTTATATTATTGACTCCATGATTTTTCTTGTCTCCTCGGCATGCTTTCTCCATCTATCTACATGATTATTACATATGCATATCTTATATAATTTATTTAATTGAGAATTAGCTCAATAAGATAAAGTAGGGGAAAATGTAGACACTAAATCATGCATGGGTATATTTCTAGGTTATGATTATATACTACTAGTCATATGATTCCTAAGCAAGAAAATTACTAATTGAGCATTGTTTTTGGCCTCTTAACTTTCTTTCAGGATTTCATCTTGGTATTACACACCCCAATTCCTAGTCCGACATTCATCACTTCATATTTTTCGAGTGTAGAAACCAATGTCCAACTAGGATGCCAACACCCAAGAGTCCTTGTCCCCTGGTCTCCCCTAGCCTCTTTCTATCTTGTTCACATATTTTGGGTCTTTTCTATCTATTGGGCATCTTGTTTTCTTATTGGTCATCCTTTTAGTGTTTAATTATAAAATTCAAACAAGGGAATCATATAAATACAAAGCTATGTGATCATAATAAATGAACAAGCTCTAAGCATTTATTACAATGACCTATGGTTGCATCCAAATGAATTTTAAGATCATCAAAACATATATCTAGATTCTATTCAAAGGGAAAGGGACTACATTCTTTTGAATACACTTCATGGGAGGGGAAGTTCATTTTTCCATGCACACATCTATTTACATATTATACATCTAGCTATTTCTCACTATTAAGTGCATTTTGGACAAGATCCACCTAAGGTAAAATTCTACGAGACACACTCGTAGAAATACATGGAGTTTGAAATGTAGTGTAGATCCCAGATCTTAAGTTCACTTTCGGTCGTGGGATTTGTTGGGGTAATATGATTTCCCATTTTCATCTTTTTATTTTTACTATCATATGTGTTTGGGGTCTTTAAGGTGTTCTTTCTCTTTACAGGTTTCATGCGCATTCAGAAATCAACCATTATCATACATGAAACTAGAAGCAACACTCAGAAAAAATCTTACAACACAGAAGAAATTACATTTTGATAGTTTTCACAGTCATAGGTGCACAATGAAGGTATCTCGATGCCTAGGTTCCCTTGACCGGTCTAGGAAGATCCGTTAGTCACAAAATTTTATAAGCCTCATAGTGATAGTCTCCTCCTCCTGTTTACAGCAGTTCCTTAACTCGACACACTCCAAGATTAATTGCAAAATCGGTGAAGTATTTTATCCCTTCTCTTGCACTTAGGGTTTCAAATTTAATTTTTGTTTCTTAGGTAAGAGATCTGTACTTCATTGCTTTATCAAATTTTTGTGACTTTGTAATCAAAATTTAACATTTATATTTCTATATTTGTTAAATCAGGCTTTAATGGTGAAAGACAACTTCTATAGATGATTATGTGAGCTTCGAGAGGAGTTAGGAAGCAAACAAAATATCAATTTAAATACTTTATAATTCTCTACATGAGATATACATTAATTTTTTTCCAAATCTCAAATATTTCCTAACGTAATCCAAAACATAATAAATGATCCTCTCATTCTAAGATTAATAGTTTACAAAAATGTAAATTCGATAATTATTGGCTCTTGATAATGATTTAAATGAACTCAAAATGTTAGTTTTAGTAAAAATCATATAGGGTTTGACCCCAAAACACTTTCCCATGTTCTCGGTGTGGAAATTTAACTCCCGACATCCCGATTTGGACACAATGGGAAATATCATGTTTTGAGAATTGGAAAAGTGACAATTTTCAATATTTATATCGTAATTTTTCCCCAAGGGACAAAGGGGAAAAGGGATCACAAATGTGTGACCTCCTTCACCCCATTTATCCCTTTATCACCTGAAAATTCATTTATATCGCCATGTGACAAGATCTTATCCCTTCGATGAAGGCTCCCAAAACATTAATCTAGAGGTGATTCTTACACGACATAGTTTGACACAAGAAGCTGGATGGTTCAATTCATCCCAATTGTGGAAGAACAAATCCATCTTGGTTAAATTCATTCAAGAAGGATGTGTCTTCATCACCAAGGTGAAATAGGAAGATCTAAATCAAATTCTTGATGGAGTCTTTCAACATCTGTAGAACCTATTTGAGTCCTTGAGGTTGATTTCATCCCAATAAAGAGACCCCTTTGTGAATAAGGTGTGATTTAAATATCAAATGAGACATGACAAATAATTTGAAGTTCTTATTCCAACTCCTACATTGTGATTTTCTTTCTTTCCAAGGATAAGGGGAATAATATGAATCACACTATGAAAAGGAACACATTAGAGTGAATCTATGTGTCTTAAAGATAGTCACTTCGACAATATGTGAAATCAAAAACATCATGAGGTCTATGAAGGATTTGAAACATAAATAAATTTATTAAAATTAAATTCATTAAATAGATTTTCATCAATAACATGATAAGATAAGATCACCATGAGTGAGTTTTGTGTTTATCTCAATCCCAAAAAAATACATATGACATGATTGTGTTTTTAAATAGTTAACCAATACGTTGTAATGTGATCACATCTTTCAAGTTTAGGATGGGGAACTTGTGATGTTTCAATGTAGTTTAGATTTTAAGAACATGAAACTCATTTTCATGCAATCTTTTAAGTTTCATTCAAGGATCAATCCTTATATTTTTGGAGGAAACCTATTTCCATTAGGAGAAATTAAGAAAAACAATGTCCATATATTTTAAGTATGTTTCCACTTGGATGAATTATTTTTCACAAAGTTGAAATGTTAAGATTAAATATTACGGTGATGATAATCATATCTTGACTCTTCCATTGAGTTCAAATCTATTCAAGGCATAAGTTAGGATGAGCTATTCAAGCTACCAAGGTACCTAGGACCATCATGTTGTTAGGATCAAGAATTTATCTATTTCCAAGAAAATAATATGGGAAACAAGGTGTATAAGAATCCTAAATATGATTCCATTCTAGAGATACGAAGGTGAAATGATGATTTCCATGTAAAATACCATATTTTCAATAATGGGCAACCATCTAAATTTCAAATGTTGCAATTCACTCAGTTAAACACTCATTCTACACCTTGTAGTGTGTTCACACCTCAAAAGTGGAAACATATACAATCACATAATTTTGTTTCAATAAGGGGTCATAGGAAAATAATTTAATTTAGGTAAAAATCCTTCTATCTATCGGATGAATCTCTATTTGAGTGAGTGATAGATATGAATAAAAAGGTTTTAGTATCATGTAATTGATTCTTGGTCAAAAAAGTGAATTGTGAAGGTTTATAGGAGTAAGGAAGTGATACCAATACCATAAATTTTACTATATGATCATATATTATCACCATGTTCCCATCACAATGCAATTATCATGACATTGTTTTTGAACACTTATTTGATGCCCTAAAATGTTCCCAAATCTCATAAAAGAAGTATATTGTGATCGCATTGCTTCAAATCAACAATTTATTCATTAGAATATTCTTCATCTTCATTAAATTGATAAACACTTCTCTCTCTCTCTCTCTCTCTCTCTCTCTCTTCTCTCTCCATATCGTAATTCTAGATTAAGAATGTAATTTTTCACCATTTTTATTATTCAATTAAGTGACCTTCAACCTAACATTGTAAGATTCATTTTTAAATAATAATAAAAATACTCACTTTCTTTCCCTATGAATATGGAAGGTCGCAAGTGATGAGGAAAGGTGAAAATTCATAAGGGAAGATGAAAAGACAATTTTAATTCTATAAATTACAATGAATTCTCCATTCCAAAAGGGTTGGAAATTGTTGATTTTTGTATGTTGTGGATATTTATATTAATACTACATCAAGAAATGAGATCTACATTTGATTTATTTCCTTTTATATGCCCCTCTATCATATCTTCTCTCAAACTTTGCAAGCATGGTGATCTTATATAACAAAGAAGGAACTTAGTGTCCTTGATTAATGAATCTACATATCTTTGTGTCTCTATTTTTTTATTCTTGTGTATTTCTTAATTGTTGTGTTCTTCTAATTGAATGTGTACCTACTCTAGTTCTTTTTGGTAAGATACTAGTTCCTACTAACAACATTAACCCTTTCTCCCTATTTCTCCTAGTCCTCTTTACCACCCTTCATAGAAAATTATTCCCTTGTACAGTGTACAAGAACTTTGCCATAGGTTTTTTCGATTATTTTTGTGTGATCCATGAATTAATGACCATCCCAAAATTTTATTTAATTTACATTCAATAATGAGAGCTTCCTCATACCGAAGAAGGAGGGCATTAGCTCCGCGACCGTTTGTGAAAACTAATAATCTGCATAACAACAATTTATTTCACAAACACATAGATGTATTGGTCACCTCACTAACTGATATATCATCCTTCAATGTGTTAATAAATATCCTAATAACTCGAATACAATTGAATGAGTTGATCCCTCTGAAACTTGTAAGCCAACTAACAATCATGCAAAATTAAAAATCTTCAATGGTCTTCTTCCTAAGCATAACAATGAAAAATCTACTTTACAAGTGCATAGTACTCATTATGTTGTGCCATCATCACAATATTATGATCATCCATGAGATGAAATGTTGGAATTATCACTCAAATTCCATCTCCTATGCTATTTGTCACTTTTGATCAATCTGATATAGATGACATGTTTATTTCTAATGCTCTACCCAATCATTTCTCTATTATTAAAGTACCATATACATCATGTTTTTTATCCACATAAAAATATAATGTGTACTCTTTGAATTTAGTTCACTCTCTTGGAATTTATACAAATAAACTTAGGTTTAATTATAATCCTTTGTATCAACATATTACTCTACATATTATAATTGATTCTCTTACAACACCATTTTCATTATTGGTTGTTGTTATTCTTAGCTCTAGTGCATTATGTTTAGGTCTCCCTTGGCTACATGATCTTAGGTATATTCAATTGGTTGTTCACCAATATGTCAAATTTATTCATTATTAGTAGGTTGTCATAATTCAAGGTATTATCTTTAAGGATTCTTCTCCTATATTTCCTAGTCATTCTTATACAGTTTCTATCCCTACTTTTAGTACATCTATAGATAGCTATTTTGTTTTACACTCTATCTCTAGTGCCATTTCCATATTACGTATGTTTATAGGCCTTTGGTTACACACCCTATATCTAGTGGTTATATCCTTCCTAGGTCTCATGATTAGCCTTTGGTTACACACAAAATATTTCATTTCTTTAGTCCCCAGGTATCCATATAGTCCTTCTATTTCACACATTATCTCTAGTGGATCTCACTCTCATTATATCTTGTGTTGGTCTTCTAGTGTGTGTGTTATCTTCTGATTTTTCACATGTATTCTATTATGTATGGTATGTCCAAGATTATTTTAGTTACTATTCCTCCACTAAATTATTCTATTTTACACACTACTCATGAGTCTACTTTACCTAGTTCTTCTCTTAGGATTTTTTTGCATATGAAACTAATATTGTAATAACTTCATTTAAATCACATTATTCGACATAATTAATTTTATCGATCCTCTATATCATTTGAAAATTAATTCTCCGCTTCACGAGGTTCTCATTTGGTCGCTCTTTTTCCACCCCTCTCTCTATACATGGTTGAACAATCAAAAATACAAAAACAAAACCAAGACATGTACACAAAGCTTGATGCATTGTTGGGACTATATTATACATGTTTTTTTAATTTTTGTTTGATGGATATAATATCTCTTTACTCAATACAAACATGTATTCCCATAGTATATTGAAATTTATGTAAGGCATACATAAAGCGATATATGATGAAAAGTTATAGCCTACCCATTACTTGGACCTCTTCTACATATAGGGGAATCGATTATACACATTACAGATGTGTTATTATTTCATTATAATTCCCTTCTACTTCATTATTATTATTATTTATTACATATATTTTGTGCATGTTACCTTTTGATATAACACGAATAACACGTATTGTGTAGTGTTGACACTTCTTGCTTCACATATTTATTATTATATCATTTGTTATATTATTTCATCACATTTTGAAACTCTTATTTTCTATACATTATTTCTAGTTATGTGAGTTACTACTTTCTTGCTTCACTAATTTCATGTTTGTTCTTGTGACACCATGTGCTTCCCATGTGTATGTATCTATTCCTATTTTGCATGATCTTTCTTCTTATGTTTACAGGCCTTAGGGCCTTTATTTTCTTGTGAGAATGTGGGTGTTCTATTGTTTTGGTTTTATGCATTTTATGAGACATTATTTGCATAATATTGATGCTGACTTCATTATTTTTATATCTATGCACATTTTTTCCTATACATGATTTATTACAACTATTTTTAAAATTTATATTATTTTTATTAGTGTTATTGTTGTGCTCCATAGTTTATACCATGCTTATATTTTTGTAGGTTTTGGATCACATCATTGGTGACCACCAATACAAACTTCCATGTGTTTTTATGAAGATTATTAGACTCATCATACATGGTTATACATCTATTATGTTGATATGAATTGTCAAATGTTTTACAACATGCACCTCAAAAGAGGGAGCATTCATTTATATATATTCTATACCTGTAATATACATAGATAGACTTATGTTCTCATACATAGTTATACACAAGGTAAAATTACTCAAAAATAATGTTATACACATAAATCCATAAAATCATGCATAGGTTAAAAACCCACAACTTAGTGGGGACCATATGGATGGTTTTCACCTCTTCATAAGATTTTTTATGAAGGAATTTACATAAAAATTATCATTAGTTTAATATTGTCACATATAGGAAAGTTTCTTGACATGGTTTCAAACTTAGTTTAAGGAATCTTAAAGTCATGTGCTTCCTTTTTCCATCTACATTTTAGTATATTATAATTATTTTTTCATTTTTGTGGCACATGTGAAGGATATATGGCACGTTCCTCCTATTTCCATGTACATTTTAACAAATTATAATTATTATTTGGGTGTGTTATACATTGGAAGGATATATGGGCTCTCATTTTATTATCCATTTTGTTTCCTTATTTACAATATTATTCCTATATACATCTATAACGGTGTGATCCATGGGGTTGTAAAAGGTATCAAGTAGCTAGGTTATTCATAGATAGTCCTTCCTTTCTTCTTACACTAAAAGGAGAAGATATCATATTTTTTGAATAAATTTGATACGCGATATTATTCCTTCACATGGTGCTTACATAACTCACTCTTACTCTCTCTCTCTCTATATATATATATATCTATCTCTATATCTCTTTTCCATTCCATGTTGGGTTACATGCACTAAACAATTGAGTTTTCCTCGGTGAAATTAGGAAGTTATCACCCCAATCCTTCAGCAAGCTCAATAATCCAAACCTCTAAGTACAATAAAATAATAGGAGCTTATCTCTCCATAAAAATTAGTGTATTCCTTCGAAATTTTACATCTCTTTATTCCACTTTATAGAAATATACATTTTACACATTAAAAATTTCATTTAAGTTAATGTTCAACTCTCTACTATGGACATGAACAATAATATGTGTTTCATATTTTAATATGGATAATGTTGGTACTAACAAAATGAGACATTATGAAACAAACTCCTAGTAAATAAGAAGTGTGTCTGCACACTAAAGTATTTTTTCCTCTAAGCATGTAATTTTCATTCCATACATAAAGTGGGCACAAATTTAGATATTCAAATTTAGTAATTTATGTTTTAACATTTTTGTTTTGATAGTGAAATCTTACTAAGCATAACATACTCTTTTTATCTATGCCTAGTGCATCTTGAGGTCTCTTGTATAAATTACTTATTCATACAAATTGATATGTTAATATATTTTGATATTTAAATGCATAAAATCCATAAACAAACTCCACTTGACAAATTGAAACATTGATTTCATATTATTAATCTTTGTCTAAAAGTATTCACTTTTGTTGGCATATGGAATTTGATCTTAGATAAATATGAATAGGTTTGGATAGACATATCCTCCATCTAATCTTTCAATTTTATATTTTTGTTATATCATTATATCTCTCTGGGATGGACATTCCATTGTAATTTGCCTTTGAAGCCCTATATAATCAAGTTAAATTCACCTCATTTACTAAATAAACATTCTAATGAAATCCTATTACAATTACTAACACTAACACTAAAGGCACACAAGGATGCCTAAATTTCATAAAATATTATTCCTAATCATTAGGAAGAAATCACTACAGGTATAAATCATTCTACAAGGTCAAGGAATTAGGTTATCTCATTTGTAATCACTCAAACATCCACATTTCAAGTATTAACAAGAGCCAACCTGAAGCCAAGAATTATCAAAGAGGTTCCAATTTCTAAATCATAATTACATTTACTTATATACCACATGTTAAGTATATAATTATGTGTTTTTTGAGGGCTCTCCAGATTAGTGTAAACACAACCGAGACAAGGATTTCACTTCAATCCAACTAACTATTTTTTTAGATCTCCTACCCATGAATAATGCTTGAGATATTATTCATAATATCTATAGGGATTTTCAACATGAATGATGACTAGAATTTGAAAGCGTAAACATTTCTATGAGTTTGGTGATCTCACAAAGTTATAGAATAATATTTAGGGTAGGGTTAAGATCATACAACGGGTGAAAATCCATATGGATGGTTCTAAAAGTTTGTATGGTCCTACATCAAGTCACATTCCAGTTACATTTCTAGAGATAAAGTACTTATAGGTTCATATCTCCTAGTTTTATTAGTATGTACACACCAAAAACTTCTCATATCCATATATAATCAGCTAAGTGCACTACTTCTCTTGTGTTGTTGATCTCGCATACTATATACATTGTTTATAAAAATTAATGTGTTATTATGATTTTTTTATGAATAGGATGTTATATTATATTAACAATACAATGATACAATATAATTCAAAAAAATAAACAGAATAAAATCATGCCCCAAAGAGACAAGATCACGGTAGGTAGATCCTAGGAGAGTCAACTATAGAAAAATAATAAAAAGCATAGAAGAAAAGAAATGAATCTGCTACTCCAAATTATTGACCTAAATAGGGTGGATCATGATCATTCCATATAGAACTAGGCATGTCCTTTCCACTTTTTGCCACATCCTAAAAAAATTCGGGTTAGCTTCCTTCTTCGGTATAATCAACAATTCTCTAAGTGGGCGATATGGAAAGAAACGTATAAGTAAATTTTTCATGTGGAGGTGGGAGGATATAATCATCATGAGTGCGTTGCTCAAGGGAAGACAATAAACCCCAAATGAGTTATGTGAGTGGTGGAGGGGCATCCCAATCCTATTGTTGAGATGAAGGTGGGGGAGAAAATCCTTCTTGGAGGCTGATTGCGTGGGGATCGGAAGACCGATATGAAGGAGGGACATTACAATTAGCTCTAACAAAACACACCTTTGGGATGACCACCTTAGCGAAGGGAGAGTTGGGAGGGGGATGACGGATCAAGAGAAACGTTGTAGGGGGAATAACCATAGTGCTAAAGAAGAGTCTAGAGATGTTCCACCTTGATCAAAACCTTATTTTTCTACACTTGAATCTATATTAATACATTTATGATTACCACATACTTATTATAAATACATAATTTTTATCAACATCAAATTTAACAAATAAACAAGAATTCCATTCTTTCCAAAGCCGAGAATAGAATTCCCACTCAAAAAGCATGCCAAATCTGGGAAAACTTGTGAGGCATTCTAGGATTATCTCCTAAAATCTTGAATGTGATTCCAAAAAAACATTTTTGTCTGAAGGGAAGGAAGAATGCATGCATCCATTTCAAATCCTTAAGATATTTACTTGAATACTAGAATAGGTGATACAAGGTTTCTAAGTGGAAAAAATATGGGAATGTTTGGGACAGAACACCAAGATGAACCAGACAAGAAGAAATCGAAAGGCCTTGGTGAAGCACACACCATAAAAAATGAGTAATTTTTAGTTCTACACAAATTGGCCAAATCGTATCAAATATCCTTCACCAAATAGATGGAGAAGATTGTAAACCCCAATGAGTGTTGAGTTCTACAAAAATGGGAAAAATGAGTCAAAAGCAAGGAATAACCTTTTTCATTAGAGTAATTCCATAATGGGTAGTCCACATACCACTTCTAATCTATTCGCCAAGAACGAGAGGGGATATTTTTTTGTGTATCATGTGATCAGGAATAAAGGAGATGATATCATTGACAATGAAATGATCATGTAGAGCTAATTTTAATTGATCCTTGAGCTTATTTGAAAGACGTGAAGACTAAGAATGTTTCAATAAAGGTCCTTGATAATATTACTTTCTCACTTGAAAATATAAAACATAGGAATCTTACAAACATTGGCAAGGCCACGATCCTTGATTTGAATAATAAGAGACCCCCAAAAGAGTGATGGTTGAATGAAAAAACATTATGAAATCCATTTCCATTCTATAGAAGCCATGGTGTGACCTACTCCCCTTATTTCTAAATACTTTTGAACACAAAATTTTTGACCACTTTGATTGGGGAAAGGGTAAGAAGAATATTTTATAATACAATGCCTTTCCAACACGAACATTTATAAGGGATCCATCAGAAATGCCATGTTGCAAAAGCACTTTCAAATCTTCCTCTCTATTAAAATTTTATTGTTTGAAGTTAATTAATTAGAATAACCTCTTTTAACTTTCCTTATATTATTTTTAGTGTACTTAATTCACTAATCTATTATTTTTATTAAGGGTGTAAATAGGCATAACCTATAATTACATGTAACAAGTGAAAAACCTATATACCTGCAATACCCTTCATAAAAAAATTAGATAAGAAAAGGATAAATTATTATGTGGGTGAGGAAGGACTACCCTTAGAATTAAAACCTTATTAAACCAATCCAAGTATTTCACTACATTCCCTTGAGAAAATCAAGCCTCGTGTAGTTATCCTTATGTAGGTGTAAGTGTGAATGTGATCAAAGAAAACCCCTATGTATATCATTGTGTCTTGTAAGAAATAGATAGTAAGATAACTATATAGTATAAAATGTACCCAATGCAAGTACTAGTGTGATGTGTTGTGCTTCAGCTACTAGACTAAACTATTTTGTCCTTGAAGACCATTGACAATTCTTGGAGTGAATTTTCTCTTTTAAAGACTTGTCTCCATGATCTTATAATGTTTAGAGAAATATGAATCGATATTTTTGATCAGATTTAGTACTTTAAACCTATAGTGGTGACTACTCTAAATGATGTTCAATTACCTTTGGAATATTTAGGACAACTTTGAGTTAGTTTATATTGATATTTTCAATATGAGCTTCTAAAAGTGGCATGTGAGTTACAAAGTGCTATTGAATTTCTTATATATAATTTCATTAGTGAAATGTTATTCTAAGGTTGAAATTAAGATGATGAGGTGATAATATAAGAAATAAAATTTAAAAATAATTAGAAGATAAGATGGGCGGGACCATACATGCTAGTCAATGAATACTTTGAAATTTGGTAATTTTTACTTTGGAAACTCTTGATTTGACTATGCACTCTTCCTATGATAAATACAAGTTCCCAATTCCAACTTAGAGGTCTATGAGGTCCATTTTTTATCTTATTTAAAATTTCACACTCATATGTCAACACATTCTAAGAATAAAATGCACAAAATCAATAGAAAAACATCAATTTATCATCTCTAAACTTCATTTGGTATATTTCCTACTCCATGTCAGGATTTTATAGTTTTGTCAGGAATTTTTATCTAGTCTTAACTTGTATGTATGGTCTTGGATGTACATTTATTTCAACTACACTTTCAGACTAATATCTTTCATTTGGTCTTATACTTTATTTTGGTCAGCATTTCTTAGATAAATCACTTGTGGAACCCTATATAAGCATGTAAACATTACTTCATTTGCTAATATGGAACTTCTAAGGAAATGCACTAGATCACTCACTTCATACACTTGTAAAAGACATCTAAATCTCCTTAAATCTTTCACCATCACATTTGATGTCATTAGGGAAGAACCGAAATTATATATGGTGCTATAAGCTAGGTCAAGGAAGCTATATCTCTCTTTTACATGCACTCAAACATCTTCTCTCAAAGTATTTTAACAAAATTAAACTTAAAGAAAAAATGGTTAAAGAAAATTCCAAATATTATTAGTCTATCTATATATCACATGTTAGATGGATAATGACATGTGTTTTGAGGCCTCTTACAATTAGTTCCAACATTTTGGTACACAAGGGTGTTGAATATCCTTCTAATGTTTATTTTATATGAGTCTTTATTCATGGACAGGGTTTGTGATGATGATCATTCCATTTAGAGACCCTCACTACATGTGTAACAACTAGCTTTTATAATAACAGAAAAATCCAATAAGATTACCAACCTAGAAAGTTACAAGAGAAAATTCAAAGCAATTCCAAGGCTATACAACTTGGTCGGAAACGTATGGTATGCTTCTACCCTAGGTGTATTTCCAATGATAATATAATATATGAAGGTAATCTAGGTTACAATCACCCATTTTTAATGTTGTATAGTCCTATATCTCTCCACAAGTCATCTATAATTAGCTAAGTACCTCAATACATTTATTTCACATATGTAATTACATGTTAAGTTTATTAGTGCATGTTATATTATTTCTATATGATCCTCATTATAAATATAAATTGTTATTTCAATTATAACATATTTTCAATAAATACAACCAACTATAATCTAATCTAAAACATAATTAAATTGACCGAGAATTTAATTAAGGCTTAAACAATAAGGACCAAAATCTTCTCTAAACCTAAGAAATATGGTATTTCCCAAGTATCTAATTAGATAAAATCCAAAGTTTTGGAATGGTTTCTACAGATAATTGACTAATGTTTATTAAATTTTCTGGATGATGGACATAGAAGAGTGTAAGGATTAAAAAGTAAAGGGAGAGATCAAAGTATGTTCTTATGTACTTATAATGTGGACATTTATCATAGAAATGTAAAAATGTAAACATTTCAATATCATAGGATAAGTTACAAATTTAAAATTCTATAGCTACTATTCAAAAACAATGTTAATGACAACAATGTATTTGTTGTCGAAACCGAAAGAGAAGGGTGAGATGTTTCTAGTGAGCCATTTAATGACAATTTTAGGTTAGTTTTAATGGTGGGATAGCCTCATTTAGGAGAGTGGTTATGATTTTAAGGAGTTTGTTCATGAAGGTTAAGATTGCGAACATATTGGATTCAAACATGCATTATTTATTTATGTTTTTCATTTGTTAAGAGGAATTTCAATGCATGAAATGACATTAAAATATTGGGCACCTCCTTATAACATATCCTTATCTATTTTATGCCTGCAAAAATAATAGGGTTATCAAAATTATAGGCTGAAAATACTTTTTTATAAGACATCGTAGTACAATATGAGGTCCCACATATTAATTTCTTCTCCATATAGTTTCAATTCCCTTATTGAATATACCTTCACGTGATTTATGTCACATATTTAAATGACAAGTGGTGTCACAAATACTTACATTAATAATGAATCCATTTTTACCATTTATTGTTGGAAGGAAGAGTGATGGTGTACACGATCGATTGATTTTTGATATTAAGGTAGACACATTTGATCATGTGTCCATCATTATTTATGTGTTTGACACATTTTCCATTTTTCATTTTCTCATGTAATATACCCGTCATTGCATCCACACCATAAATTCTATAAATAAAAGTAATTTCAAATAAAAGGATCTTGTAACTCTTTCTTATAAATCCTATTATTCTTCCATCTCACACAACAAACCATCTGATGGTTATGGTTTACATTAAAAATAATTAAGTGGGATGAAGGAAAACAAAACTATGTCTTGATAGCGAAACAAGAAAAAATAAAAGCAATTCCAAGTCATGTTTTTAAACGTTGATGATAACATTTCTATAAGAAAATAATGTAAAGAAAGTGTGAAATTCCTAAAATCCTTGCATGATATAGAAAACCTAAGAAATTCACTTAGATAGATCATAATAATCACAAAAAAAAGAACACCAAAGAACACAAAAACATAGAGATAATACTATAATATGTAATTATAAATTACATATCCACTTCAAAAGGGTATCCTTCATAGCTTACAATAAGATGTAAGTGTTGAATGTGATAATTATCTGCTAGCTAATAACTTCTATATATACCCTATTATGTTATGTAAATCACCTATGTCAACCTACAAAGAATATTGCAACATAAATAAATGAGATATGACAAGTTAAACTATTATGTTATCCAAAAATTAACCATCATGAGATATGAAATATCATTAGTAGTGTAGCAAGCCCATCCCCTTTTAAGCATCATTTTTGGGTTAATATTGGAAATATCTAGATGCTTGTATGGGAATTATTTATTTTCCCATGTTACATATTCACTATCCAAATTCTTCAAATTTATCATATAATCAAAAATTATCAAATTAATCAATCTCTTAGTGAGTGTTTACATGATTCCTTCAAGATGTAATATGAGGTATCCATCCTCATTAATCTCAGGTAAAACTTACTTAGAAAACACCTTTTCCTATGACCTTATCAAGAAATAGACATGGAAGACTTGATGTATTTTTATCGACTCGAGGAGCTCCGGTTTTTATGCAAACTGCTTTTTTTTTCAACACTTGACAAAGGACATGGAATTTAGGTGAAATATTATTATTATTCTCCTGTTATTTTAAGAATAACTATAATAAAAAAACAAAGTCTCCAACTTGAATTTTTATTTAATTTGGTTTTTATCAACTTGTCTCTTCATGTTACTTTGTTTCATCAGTAAATTCTATCAAAGGATAGACATTACCTCATATTGGTGTTGAATTCAATATAAAACTAATCTCACTTCAAGAAAGACCCTCAAAATGGATTTTAGTCATGGTGGATGATACCCATATAATGCTAAAAATGGGGACATTTTGGATTAGGTGTGAAATGAAGTGTTATACCACCATTCTACTAATGAATGTCACTAAACCCATATTTCTTATTTATTTGAAGAAAGTTATCAAATATATCCTTATAAACATTTGTTTACTACCTCATTATTCCCATTAAATTGTGTGTAATATGATGAACTATGATCTAGCTCAGTACCAAAAATACAAATACAATCAACCTATAAAATGCTACTAAATATAGTTTCAAAATAACTGATTATAATATTAGGTGGACCATGAAAATTCTAAACTTGATGAAGGAACATCAGAGAGGGAGAAAAATCAAAGTGTAAATTATCTTTCTTGTCATGTTTTTGAGTTTTTGGATTATGTTAGAGGAACTACTAAGACAATGTAAGTCATTTCAAGTTGGTAAAAAGGTTTATAAAATATGAATCTCTCTATATTGTGTTTTCCCTCTAAAATGGGAATTTGAGCTTGTAAAGCTTGAACATGAGGAAAATTGGTTAAAAGGAGGTTTTAATGCATCTAAAGGTGTGTGTTAAGTGTTTAAGAATGCATTTATAGGTCATAGGTGGGATAAAAATCAATGAATGCTTAAAATAAGTTCCTCATTGTGTTGTGTATGAGCATATTAAGAGTCATGGGAGTCTAAGAGTTAGGTAGGGTTATGAAATAGAGGAGAGAATGGGATAAAGAATGAATAGAGAGGTTATTTTATTCATTCCTTAAGGATTGAGGAGAGGAATATTGGAATGAAAATGATATTTTTATGAAATATATATTTTAATATGATAACAATCTATTTTGGAGCATCCATGAACTACTGCTATTGGGTTAATAAGTTGTCTTTATTTCCTTATCATTGATGTCATTATCCATGCACTGAATTATTATAAGGTAATTTTTGTTTGAAGAGATTCTATTTGATGTTTATAAAGTGTATACTAAGCCTCATTGTAGGTAAGAAGGATCAAAATTACAAATATTGGTTCTACGTGAAGTAAAAGGCGAGAATTAAATAGTTTGTTAAAAATCTATAGAGTTATTGGATAAATATTGATTATATTTTTCTTGAATAATTTGTCGAGTAGGTGAGATACATTGGTTGAAGCATTTACATGACCTCTAGTACAAGATACTCAGCTACTATATTTTGATCTTCAAAGAAGTGAGGTGTAGACTATCCCTTAGGATATTTGGGAAATTATTTGTTTAATATGTTGAATAGTTTGTGAATGGATCTCTTAAGAGTGGAGAATCAACTTTGATAAGGATCCACAATACATTCCATAATATGCTTATTTCACTAAATATGGACATATTCCAGTGAATCTAGACTCTAGTATTACATGTTTTGGAAGAAATCTATCACCATTTTTTCCTATATTGGATTCCATTTTTGTCTATATTGGATTCTCGTTATTACTATTGTTGGATTCCATTAGTAACAATATTGGATTCCAATATTGTCATTATTGGACTTATTTGAGTTCCAATTTCAGTATTATTGGATTCCAATTTTTCTATTAATGGATTCCAATATTGCTATTATTGGATTCCAATTTCTATGTTTTTTAGATTTTCATGTTGGGAGTAAGTAAGGCTAGCAGCCACTAACTATTATAAGGAATGAGCCCATTGGATTAATAAAAATAAAAAATTAACAATAACTTCCTATAAAATCCTTGATGTAAGGTGAGCGGTCGCTAACTATTATAAGTCATGAGCTCATGGTATTGAATGAAAGTGAAAAATCCTCGATGTAAGGTTAGCTACCACTAACTATTATAATTCATGATCCTATTGTATTAAAAGAAATTACAAAATATTTAATGTGAGGTTAACGGACACTAGCTATTATAAGTCATGATCCTGTTGTATTAAATTAAAAATAAAAACTAACAATAAATCCTGTAATAGCAAGTTTGAAGTGTGAACTACAAACTTTGAAATTGTGAGCCTCGCATTGTCAATTTTTTGAGACTCACACTTTGAAAGTGCGAGAAATAATTTTCCAAATTGCAAGCCTTACACATAAAGCTTATTTACAAGCCTCATGCTCGAAAGTGTGAACCTCACACTATGAAATTATGAACCTCACACTCTAAAAGTATGAGCCACACACTTTGAAATTCCAATCCTCGTATGTTGAAAGAGTGAGGATTACATTTTGATAGTGCGATCTTCACACTTTGAAAGTGCAAGGGTCACACTTTTAGATTGTGTGCCTCACACTTTCAAAGTGCGAGGCTTAGACTTTCAGAGTGTGAGGTTCACACTTTCAATGTTTATTATGCGTATCCTTAAATTTGACACTGACCTTAAATGCTAGTGGTGTTATTTTGATTTTTGGTGGAACTTATAATAAATTTATGTTATCACCTGAAATATACCTTGTAACAACTCAAGTATTGTTTTCTTAGATTATACATGACATTAAGTTCACTATTGTTTATTATTATAAACTATATCTCTAAGTAATCATTAAAATCAAACAACATAGTTAGGATTTTATGTATATCAAAAATTCTATTATTGTGAAAGATAGTAGAATTTATGCTTGTAAATTGTTCCATTCTCCATATAAACAATGAGTCACTTCCATGAGAAATAAAATGAAATAATCCTTTGACACAATGCAAGAAAAATGTTTGTGAGAAACATAGTCTTACACCCTCAGAGATACATTGAACTAATATTTTATAGTTTACATCAATCAAAAGACTCATTGTGCCATAATTGTATTCTTTGTGAGTCAAGAAATTCCAACACCTTTTTCCCAATGTTGGTCCATGTGAATGAGCTACATTTGCATCACACCCCTTAATGTGGTATAATACTTTTCTTCTATTTTTTTCACAAGTCTCCCTCTTGTAGCCCATTCTCTTAGCCTTGTAAAAGTGTCAGGCCCTTGCAGATTTGAGTTATTGGCCACAACTTCCTTCAAGTTAGCAACTCTAGAAGAGCAATTTTGTAACTGTATACATCAGATTTATCATTAAGCCTTGATGTTCTTGCATATTCTGGGTCAATGTAACCAATGGTACCCATAACATAGGTAGAGGTGTGGTTTTTGGCTGAGGGAATGCACTTGGAAATGCCAAAGTATGAAAAATGTGCCTCAAAATTATAATCCAAAATAATGTTAGAAGTCTTCACATCCCTATGAACAATGTGTGGGTTACCATCATAATGAAGATATGGATATCCTTCTTCAGCACCATGAGAAATCTTTAGCCGAGTGTTCCAGTCTAGCTTAATCTTCTTTGATGATCCTATACGAAAATTAAAATTAATGAAACTTGTTAGATTTTCCAAAAATCCATTTTAATATAAAGGTTATAGATTTATTAGATGCTTCTATTTAAAAATATGAATCTACAATGTACATATCCATTTTTATTCATAACATAATCATTTTAATCACCATGTAGGATTTCCCACAGACTCCCGTTTACCCTACAATCATAAAACAATAGGTTTTCAAGTGGAGAAAATGAATACCCATGTAGACTCTTAAGATTCTGATGTTTGATTCTTCCAACCATTTCCACATCAGTTTCAAATACAAGCAAGCTTAGTGGGTAGTGACTTTACATTCTCTTTATATCAATTGGCTTAGAATTCTTTAGATCACATTTATAAATAGTGCTTCTAGCACCATATCTAATTACATATTTCTCTTTTTAATTTTTTTGATTGTCATTATGTCATCGTACATGTAAAGAGCCATGTTAATGTGCAGTATGACCAACCTTGGAGAACCTAAATGTAACAAATAGATGTGTCAATAAATAAATTGTAATAAGATATTGCTTTCTAATTTGTTGTTTGATAATCTATACAATATGAAATCATGTCTAGTCATATTAGTTTTAACACCTTGCTCCATTTTTTTGCAGAGCCTTTTGTAAATGTGTTTGGATGATTTGAATGGTACACAACTATAATAGTAGTACTTTGAACCCAAATAGATGCAAACAATTTCTGGTTTTGAGATGGATGTTGTTCATTGCATTGGGCCACAATTTTGTTACACAACATCATACATATCCAAGTTTGCCAAATTTTTGATAACAATAGAAGAATGTCTCTGGAACCTGAGCTATTTAAAATACAACTACTATTTCTTACATAAATTAATTGCTGATATCCAAAAAACATAAGAAACAAAACTGAATTGGTCCATAGAGAAAAGTTGTGTAACAAATTGAAAACTTCAAACAAACCAAATTTAATAGTGATTAATTTTTTAAATTACTTAGTGCAACGCATAACAAAAAATTTAATTAATGATTTCTTTTTTATATAAATAAAGGAGGGTTGAAGGGTCCCTTTCCCTTTACAATAAATATATAATGAGAGGATCAATAACAATACAAAATCCTTCCCTTTCATTAACTAACGACACTTATCAGCTCCAAAGCATGTTTGTTTGTATGAAAAAGATATGAATTATGTTTTATGCACAATATTTCAAATGAGAGGTACATAATGTGTCGGGATTCTTGAAGTCGTGTATTCAAGGACTTAGATCTTCCAGGATAGTCCATCGAATATAATATAATTACAAATAATGACAATAAAGCTATTACGATTACTTTTTCATTATTAAAATGGATTTTTGAAAATATAGAGGCTAGCGGCCAATAACTTTCTAATCAATGAATAATTGGTAAACATAAAACATGCATTTCTCTTCACGGACTCAGATCATTTATTCCTGAGCAAGATTTGTGTTCATCTTCACCCTTGATTTTTAGTAAATCATTTAGGACTATTTTGTTTAATGGGTTATTTATGGAAATATGTAGGGCCAAGATGATCAGGATATGTCTTCAAGTTTAAAATATGTACTTCTATTATTATTCTCTAACTCTTATCTTTGTCGCTAAGGTAGACAATGATTTTTATTAGGTCGATATTTTTAAAAAATAGAAACAATAGAGCCTAGTGAGTGCCAAACCACTCCTTTCAGTAAGTAATGTAGCTTAATGGTCGCTATGCATTTTATTTGATACAAATTGACATGAAAAATTACTTGTGACCACATTTTATCCATTCATATGATATGTTTTCCAAGTGCTACATTCTGTAAGTATTCAAGCTTAGTGGTCGCTAAGAATTTTCTTTAATATGAATTTTTTTATCTCTATTTTCACAATTAAGAAACAATTTATCCTAGAGGCCACTAATATATTCCTTTCTCAATAAATAATAAACAATAATCCTAGAGCACTATATTCTGCAAGTATTTAAGCTTAGTGGTCGCTAAGAATTTTACTTAATATGAACTTTTTTAATCTCTATTTTCAAAATTAATAAACAATTTATCCTTGAGGCCTCTAATATATTACTTTCTCAAAGACCTCCATAGCTTTTGAGAGTAAACAATTTTCATATCTCACATATTTATCATCTAAATATATTATGAAAAATTCATAGCGACCGATAATATCTATTACTATGATCTGTTATTAGAGCGTTATGTTCGAAATAAGATATTGTTTAGCCTAGTTTTTCCCTTCGATTTCTTTAGGTAATTATTTGAGCTCAACGATCACTAATATTTGTATTTAATATGAACTATTTTTTGATCTCTATTTTCAAAATTAATAAACAATTTAGCCTTGAGGCCGCTAATCTATTACTTTCTCAAAGACCTCCATAGCTTTCAAGAGTAAACAATTTTCATATCTCACATATTTATCATCTAAATATATTATGAAAATGGCATAGCGACTGATAATATCTATTACTCTGATATGTTATTAGAGCACTATGTTTGAAATGAGATATTTTTTAGCCTAGTTACCACCATTTCATTTCTTTATGTAATTATTCGAGGTTAGTAGTGATAAGCATTTTATTTAAGGTGAACTATTGTTTGATCTCTATATTCGATATTAAAAATCAGTTGAGCCTAGCGGCTGCTAATCTACTTCTTCGAATAAGTATCGGAGCTTAGCAGTCACTATGATGTTATTTGAGCACCCTAAGAACATTTTTCATAACCATCTTTCTTCCCAACTATGTAAAGACCTCCATATATTTAGACAATAAAAATTGTCCATATCTATAATATCCATCATCGAAATATATTATGGAAAATACCTAGTGACCCATAATATCTATTACTATGATTTTTTTATTCTATCGCTATGTTAAAATAAGAAATTGTTTACCCTATTTATCACACAAACATTACTTAATGCAAATATTTGATCTTAGCAGTCGTTAATAATGTTATTTAATATGAATTTTTTGATTGAGCTTGTTCAAGTAATGGAGCTTAGCGATCGGTAGGTATTTAACTAGATACAAACCGATATAGATTATATGTTAGACACAAAAACTTATGATTAATATAGAAGTTGTGATATCTTTCAAGGGTATGTAGTGCCACACTTGGTTGTGCAAGGGATTGTATAGCGAATAATATATGATTATAGTTAAGAAAAAAAATATTGATCCAAAATTATAGAGTTATTTATTTACTTTGTTGGAAAGTAAACCTAGGAGTTGTCAGAGAGGCTAGTGGTCGTTATGCTTCTGCTAAAAAAATGGACAGACAACATATGACATGCTTTGAGTTATTTATTACCACGTATTGAAAAGAATATCTCGGTCCCCTATAAAATCTAAGTATTTATTATTTTTAATTCTTTGTTACAAAAATATCATCTTTATAGAGCTTAGCAGTAGATATTTTGTTTCCTATCTTTAATATACTCTCAGATTCTTGTGAAACATAAAATTATGTTTTATTTTTTCTAGAGTAAAGCATAAATAACACCAAAATATTGACGATCACAAGATATATTAGAAATTTCATGCCACATGTCAACATTTTAGTGGATGACATTCACAAATTAATATGGTGGGTGTCTTTATAGGTTAAAAGTATTTGTTAATTCTAGGGCTAATTAAAAATTTCTTATTGGATGATATTTCTAGGAAGAGATCTTCAATCCTTTTGAACTAGCCATCACCAAGCGAGAATCAAGAAATCATTTCTATTTCCTCTAAAGAGGAGATTGAATCCATTCTTGATGTCATGGATGGGGACAAAAACCATAACACGGATGGTTACCCTACTTTATTTTTTCAACTTTATTGGGATATTGTGAGGAATGAGGTGGTTATTACTGTTCAACTTTTTTCTTCTCTGGTTGTATACTCAATAAATTTAATCACACCTTTATTTTTCTCATTCCCAAAAATATGGGGCTAAGGATTTGGGGTAATGTAGATCCATTAGTCTATGTAACACTTTGTATAAGCTTATTTCTAAGTTGTTGGCCTTTAAGCTAAGGGAGACTTTTATTAATTTTATATCTCCTAATCAAGTTTATTTCGTACCTAGTAGGAAAATTATGGATATCATTATCATTATCTATGAAGCTATTCACTTAGTGGAGCTCTCAGGTAGGGAGGTTATGATAGTGAAATTTGACATGCAGAAAGCCTATGAAAAAATATATTGGAAGATCTTGTACTCCCTCATTCTAAGGCTTGAATACCATCCTCACTTTATCAAAATGATCCAATCTTGTACTAAAGATCCAAGCTTCTCTATCATTATTAATGGAATAAATAATGGATTCTTCAAAGATGAAAGGGATTGAGATAAGGGGGTCCTATATCTCCCTTCCCGTATATTATTATTTCTAAAAGTTGAGTAGATTGTGTTCCAAATCTCAAAGTGAGGGGTCCTTGGAAGGAATCAAAGTGGTTAATGGAGTTGATAATCAATGCCTACAACAATTTGTCGATGAAATGGTCCTCTCTGTGGTGAATTTTTTGTTCAAGAATCTAGAACCATTGAAGGTATCACCAAGTAGTATGAACAATTTATGGGACAAAGAATAAATTTTAGAAAAAGATCTTCTTTATTCATTAATGTTGGGAAGGATCAACAAAATAGATTAGCCAACATTCTAGAATGTAATATCAAGAACCTCCCAGATAATTATTTGGGAATGCCCCTATGTGGGAAAAACACAAGGAAGGGGGATGAAATAATGTAATGGAGAGATTTCATAAAAAATTGGCATCTTGGAAAGGTTCCTTGCTCTCCCAAGAAGGGAAGGCCATGCTTCTTCAAATATTCTTGCAAGGTCTAGTTGTCTACATCATGTTCATATTAATTCTTCCAAGAAGATTCGAGAAGGATATTGAAGGGATTCAGAAACATTTCTCATGGATTGGTTTGGAGGAAAAAATATAATACCTCTTGTTGCTTGGGAGAAAGTTACCCAACTTAAAGATAGGGGAGGTCTAGGTTTAAAGAATTTTAAATTCATGAAAAAATACCTTATTGCCAAGGTTGGCTGGAGATTTCACAAAGAGGATGGCATCGTTGTGAAAATTATGAAAGAAAAATATTTGCAGACCTCTGGAGGAACTCAAGATATCTTCATTGATATGAATTTACAAAGAAGATCTATCTTTTGGAATAATATGTGTCGAACTAGAAAGCTCCTTTTCGGAGGTTACGGTGGAAACTTGGAGATGGTTCTAAGATAAAATTCAAGGAGGATCCTTGGATTGAGAATGAATCCCTTAGGATGGTTAGTACTTGGAGTGAGCTCTTGTATTGTTTATACACCAAGAGGGAAACCTTGTCTCGGTAATTACTAGGATGATGAGAGGAAGTGGATTCCCATCCTCCCTCCCCCTCACTTAAATGGGGATATATGACCATTTCAGGAACTAAATAAGAAACTAAATGATTTACACATTCCCTTAGATGGTCCCGTGACGAGCTGATCTGGAGATCCACAGATACAGGAGAATATGAGGTTAAGTCTGGATACTTAATAAATTTTGAAAACTTAGAACACAATCCGATATGGAGGAAAGTCTGGAATAAACACTTTACTCCTAAAATTAATATATTTTTGGTAGGTTGTGAAAGGAAAGATCTTAATGGTTGATAGGCTCAAAAGAAGAGGATTGATCATTATTAATAGATGTGGGCTATGTAAATCCAATGATGAATTTATTAAGAATCTTTTCCTATAATTCCCCTTCTCATTTAAGGTCCTTTCTGAGGTTTTGGGTATCTTTAAGGTGCATATGGTTCTTCTAAGAGGTGTGGCACTTTTTCTGGATCAATGGAGCTTTAACTTCTAGAACTCCCTTGTCAACGAAATGTGGAAATTAGCATTTCCTCACGCTCTATGGAGAATATGGATTAAACATATTAAAAGAATCTTCAGGAATAAGTCATCTTTGATGGTGAAGGTGATAGAAAAAGTGAAATAGGATCTAAAGGAAAATAATCGGGTTATAAATCCTAGAAAATCTAGAGAATATCCAAAGTGGGAGAAAGAAATCTTTATGATCATGGATCTTATTCTGAATATCCCCATGAAGAAGAATGAGGGGGAAAATGTCAAATGGTCTAAACCACCAGATGGGAGCTACAAGCTTAATTTTTAGATATTGGCACATTTGAATGCCATTATGCTAGGAGGATGAGGTATTTTGTGTGACCACACAGTGGTAGATACATCAATGCTTATGTGGGTCCCATTGGTAATCAATTCAAAAATGCTGTCAAGGTGAGGGATATTATATGGGGTGATAGGATGTGTAAATATTTGGGCTTAAAAACCATCATCATTGAAGGTGATTCAATGTGTGATTAATGATCTCAAGGAAAAGAGTAAGAGTGGTTGGAAGCTCAATAATTTAATCATGGAGGCTCGTGGCATTCTCGCATCATTTGATCGGGTGGATTTCCTTCATACTTACCATGCAGGAAATAGCCCCATGGATGCTTTGGCTAAAAAAGGAACTGACATGGAGGACTTGGTGACGTGGTGAGGGAAATGTATACCCTGTGGTCATATAAAAAATATCATTAATAAAGACACAATTTAGGAGTTCGAGTAATGATGAGCCTTTAGCCCTCATGCTTGGGTTAGCGAAAGAAATTTTATCTTTTACAATACCGACCATATTCATTCCACTTGGTGTTTTTTTAAGTTTCTCTAGACGAGCTTGGAGGAAAGATTTTTTATTGAAGGCTACACTCGAAGATGCTATGGGGATACAAATTCCTCACTAAACCAACTACATTTCTCCATCTCAAAAATGACAATGTACTTGGAGGTTGTTGCACATAGGTGGTTTCACTCAGTATATTTACGTAGGCTAAAAGGTAATGGTCCTGCCCTTTTGGTGGAATTTGTTATCTCTTGGATTGATGGCATTTTCACATTTAGAGGGGGTTCAAATTGAGGTTACTGAGGATTCCATTTCTAATATTACGGGTCTAAAAAATGATGGCCTCAAAATTTATAAGGATAAAACTAGGAAAAAACATGAAATTTCCACTTTTTTGAGTTTGGGGAGAATATTATTGCCTATGATGATGGTATAGCTCATAATTTCCTACTTGATACATGGGACGATGTTTTTTTGGTTGTCGTGAAATGTCTTTCTTTAAAGGGGAAGTTCTGTAAGATATTTACCCACCATCTCTCCATTATGAACTTCTTGTGCAGAGACCAAACTATGAGTTTAGCTTATTTCCTCTATAGGTCTTTGCTCTCTACTATCAAGAATTTTAAGAATAAGAAGGTGGACATTCCCCTCCATCAGGGTTTGATTATGTTGCTTGTTCAAAGAAGTAATCCTATCATTCCCTCCCAACTGGGTCATTCTAATGACCCTGATTTTTATAAGGAGACCCTGTCTTCTTGCCTCAACCATATTTAAGAAATGAAACAATTAGATCCTTATAAGGGGGTTGCGGATGCTTTGTGAAATGTTAAGAAGAGTATTCATAATTTGGGTGAAAATTTTAGCAAAAGGGATTATGATTTGGTGGATTGGGAGGTCACACTTATGAGAGCTAAATCTATGACCGATACCATCCTTATTGTTAACAAAAATGTTATTTAGGAATTGAATGATTCTCATCACAAGATCAAAACTCAAAAAATGACTATAAAGAGTATAAAGGGGATTATGTGATGCAGGAACAAAGAATTTCCATATTGTAGGAACATGTGCCTAGGGAGAAGGGCAATCCCAAGATGTTGATAATGACGGTGAGGATTTGGATACGGAGAACAACTCGGGCATGGTGGCGACATCTACCTAGGAAAAAGACATAAAGTATGATGATGTCGAGAATAAAAATGAGATTAAGAAAGAGAAACATCCAAAGTGGGTGATCATTAAGGTTTTGGCATGAAAGATTATGGGGTGAGTACTAGGGCTCACAACAAAGCCATGGAGAACTAGTCATTGAATGTTGGCTCACCTTTTCTTTATGCTTCTATTGTTTTCTCCTTTTTTGTGTTGTGTCACAAAATAATATTTAATGTTAAAGCTCTTTTAGATCTTTGATCTATTTTTTGGTGGTTTTCCCTCAAGTATGTTTGACTTTTCCTCTATGGCTCCTTGTCTATTCTTTATAATTGGCTTCATTTTGTAAGGGGTTTTTTTGGTCCCTAGTTTAAAACCAAACTTGTTTATCTTATATAAAATATAATTCTTAAAAATATGTCAACTATATAGTTTCCTAAATAACTAGTTCTCACTTGCCACGTGTGAAATTTATTACATTTTATTTACAAGGATAAAACTAGCAAAAACATGAAATTTCCACTTTTCTTGAGTTTGGGGAGATTATTATTGCCTATGATGATGGTATAGCTCATAGTTTCCTACTTAATACATGGGACGTTGTTTTTTTGGTTTTTGTGAAATGTATTTCTTTAAAGGGAAGTTTTGTAAGATATTTACCCACCATATCTCCATTATGAACTTCTTGTGTAGAGACCAAACTATGAGTTTAGCTTATTTCCTTTATAGGTCTTTTCTCTCTACTATCAAGTATTTTAAGAATAAGAATGTGGAAATTACCCTCCATTAGGGTTTGATTATGTTGCTTGTTCAAAGAAGTAATCTGTCATTCCCTCCCAAGTGGGTCATTCCAATGACCCCGATTTTTATAAGGAGACCCCTGTCTTCTTGCCTCAACCATATTTAAGAAAAGAAATAAATAGATCCTTCTAAGGGGGTTGCGGATTCTTTGTGAAATGTTAAGAAGAGTATACATAATTTGGGTGAAATTACAAGCAAAAGGAATAGGATTTGGTGGATTGGGAGGTCACACTTATGAGAGCTAAATCTATGACCGATACCATCCTTATTGTTAACAAAAACGTTATTCAGAATTGAATGATTCTCATCACAATATCAAAACTCAAAACATTACTATAAAGAGTATAAAGGCGGATTATGTTGTGCAGAACAAATAATTTCCATATTGCGGGAACATGTGCCTGGGGAGAAGGGCAATCCCAAGATGTTGATAATTGACAGTGAGGATTTGGATACGGAGGACAACTCGGGCATGGTGGTGACATCTACCCAGACAAAGACATAAAGTATGATGATGTGGAGAATAAAAATGAGAATAAGAAAGAGAAACATCCAAAGTGGGTGATCATTAAGGTTTCGGCATGAAAGATTATGGGGTGAGTACTAGGGCTCACAACAAAGCCATGGAGAACTAGTCATTGAATGTTGGCTGAACTTTTCTTTATGCTTCTATTGTTTTCTCCTTTTTGTGTTTCGCCACAAAAATACTATTTAATATGAAAGCTCTTTTAGATCTTTCATCTATTTTTGGTGGTTTTCTCTCAAGTATGTTTGACTTTTCCCCTATGGCTCCTTGTCTATTTTTTATAATCGGCTTCATTTTGTATGGTGTATTTTGGTCCCGGTTTATAACCAAACTTGTTTATCTTATATAAAATATAATTCTTAAAAAATATGTCAATTATATAGTTTCCTAAATAAGCTGGTTCACACTTGCCACGTGTCGAATTTTATTACATTTTATTTACAAGGATAAAACTAGGAAAAAACATGAAATTTCCACTTTTCTTGAGTTTGGGGAGATTATTATTGCCTATGATGATGGTATAGCTCATAATTTCCTACTTGATACATGGGATGATCTTTTTTTGGTTGTCGTGAAATGTATTTATTTAAAGGGGAATTTTTGTAAGATATTTACCCACCATCTCTCCATTATGAACTTCTTGTGTAGAGAGCAAACTATGAGTTTAACTTATTTCCTTTATAGGTCTTTTCTCTCTACTATCAATTATTTGAAGAATAAGGTGGAAATTCCCTCCATTAGGGTTTGATTATGTTTCTTGTTCAAAGAAGTAATCCTATCATTCCTCCCAACCGGGTCATTCTAATGACCCCGATTTTTAAAAGGAGACCCTGTCTTCTTGCCTCAACCATATTTAAGAAAAGAAATAATTGGATCCTTATAAGGGGATTGCGGATTCTTTGTGAAATGTTAAGAAGAGTATTCATAATTTGGGTGAAATTTCTAGCAAAATGGATTAGGATTTGGTGGATTTGGAGGTCACACTTATGAGAGCTAAATCTATGAGTGATACCATCCTTATTGTTAACAAAAACATTATTCAGAATTGAATGATTCTCATCACAAGATCAAAACTCAAAACATTACTATAAAGAGTATAAAGGGGGATTATGTGATGCGGGAACAAATAATTTCCATATTGCAGAACATGTGCCTAGGGAGAAGGAAAATACCAAGATGTTGATAATTGTGGTGAGGATTTGGATACGGAGGACAACTCGGGAATGGTGGCGACATCTACCCAGGACAAAGACATAAAGTATGATGATGTGGAGGATAAAAATGAGAATAAGAAAGAGAAACATCCAAAGTGGGTGATCATTAAGGTTTTTGGCATGAAAGATTATGGGCTAAGTACTAGGGCTCACAACAAAGCCATGGAGAACTAATCATTGAATGTTGGCTGACCTTTTCTTTATGATTCTATTTTTTTCTACTTTTTTGTGTTGTGTCACAAAAATAACTATTTATTATGAAATCTCTTTTAGATCTTTGATCTATTTTTTTGTGGTTTTCTCTCAAGTATGTTTGACTTTTCCCCTATGGCTCCTTGTCTATTTTTTATAATCGGCTTCATTTTGTAAGGGGTTTTTTTTTCCCGGTTTAAAACCAAACTTGTTTATCTTATCTAAAATATAATTCTTAAAAAATATGTAAATTATATAGTTTCCTAAATAAGTAGTTTGCACTTGCCACATGTCGAATTTTATTACATTTTATTTAAAAGGATAAAACTAGGAAAAAACATGAAATTTCCACTTTTCTTGAGTTTGGGAGATTATTATTGCCTATGATGATGGTATAGCTCATAATTTCCTACTTGATACATGGGAAGATGTTTTTTTGGTTTTTGTGAAATGTCTTTCTTTAAATGGGAAGTTGTGTAAGATATTTACCCACCATCTCTCCATTATGAACTTCTTGTGTAGAGACCAAACTATGAGTTTAGCTTATTTCCTTTATAGTTCTTTTCTCTCTACTATCAAGTATTTTAAGAATAAGAAGGTGGAAATTCCCCTCCATTATGGTTTGATTATGTTAATTGTTCAAAGAAGTAATCATGTCATTCCCTCCCAACTGGGTCATTCAATGACCCCGATTTTTATAAGGAGACCCTATCTTTCGCCTCAACCATATTTAAGAAAAGAAATAAATGGATCCCTCTAAGGGTGTTGCGGATGCTTTGTGAAATGTTAAGAAGAGTATTGATAGTATGGGTGAAATTTCTAGCAAAAGGGATTAGGATTTGGTGGATTAGGAGGTCACACTTATGAGAGATAAATCTATGACCGATACCATCCTTATTGTTAACAAAAACGTTATTCAAGAATTGAATGATTCTCATCACAAGATCAAAACTCAAAACATTACTATAAAGAGTATAAAGGGGGATTATGTGATGCAGGAACAAAGAATTTCCATATTGCAGGAACATGTGCCTAAGGAGAAGGGCAATCCCAAGATGTTAATAATTGACAATGAGGATTTGGATACGGAGGACAACTCGGGCATGGTGGTGACATCTACCCAGGAAAAAGACAAAGTATGATGATGTGGAGAATAAAAATGAGAGTAAGATAGAGAAATATCCAAAGTGGGTGATCATTAAGGTTTTTGGCATGAAAGATTATGGGTGAGTACTAGGGCTCACTAGTCATTGAATGTTGGTGACCTTTTCTTTATGCTTCTATTGTTTTCTCCTTTTTTGTGTTGTGTCACAAAATACTATTTAATGTGAAAGCTCTTTTAGATCTTTCATCTATTTTTGGTGGTTTTCTCTCAAGTATGTTTGGCTTTTCCTCTATGGCTCCTTGTCTATTTTTTATAAGCGGCTTCATTTTGTAAGGGGTTTTTTGGTCCCTAGTTTAAAACCAAACTTTTTTATCTTATATAAAATATAATTCTTAAAAAATATGTCAATTATATAGTTTCCTAAATAACTGGTTCACACTTGCCACGTGTCGAATTTTATTACATTTTAGTTACAAGGATAAAACTAGGAAAAAACATGAAATTTCCAATTTTCTTGAGTTTGGGGAGATTATTATTGCCTATGATGATGGTATAGCTCATAATTTCCTATTTAATACATGGGAAGATGTTTTTTTGGTTGTCGTGAAATGTATTTCTTTAAAGGGGAAGTTCTATAAGATATTTACCCACCATCTCTCCATTATGAACTTCTTGTGTAGAGACCAAACTATGAGTTTAGCTTATTTCCTTTATAGGTCTTTTTTCTCTCTACTATCAAGTATTTTAAGAATAAGAATGTGGAAATTCCCCTCCATTAGGGTTTGATTATGTTGCTTGTTCAAATAAGTAATCTTGTCATTCCCTCCCAACTGGATCATTCTAATGACCCCGATTTTGATAAGGAGACCACTGTCTTCTTGCCTCAACCATATTTAAGAAAAGAAATAAATAGATCCTTCTAAATGGCTTATGATTCTTTGTGAAATGTTAAGAAGAGTATTCATAATTTGGGTGAAATTTGTAGCAAAAGGGATTAGGATTTGGTGGATTGGAATGTCACACTTATGAGAGCTAAATCTATGACCGATACCATCCTTATTGTTAACAAAAACGTTATTTAGGAATTGGATGATTCTCATCACAAGTTCAAAACTCAAAACATTACTATAAAGAGTATAAAGGGGGATTATGTGATGCGGGAACAAAGAATTTCCATATTGCGGGAACATGTGCGTAGGAGGAGAAGGGCAATCCCAAGATGTTAATAATTGATGAGTGAGGATTTGGATACGGAGGACAACTCGGGCATGGTGGCGACATCTACCAGGAAAAAGACATAAAGTATGATGATGTGGAGAATAAAAATGAGAGTAAGAAAGAGAAACATCCAAAGTGGGTGATCATTAAGGTTTCGGCATGAAAGATTATGGGTGAGTACTAGGGCTCACAACAAAGCCATGGAGAACTAGTCATTGAATGTTGGTGACCTTTTCTTTATGCTTCTATTGTTTTCTCATTTTTGTGTTGTGTCACAAAATACTATTTAATGTGAAAGCTCTTTTAGATCTTTCATCTATTTTTTTGGTGGTTTTCTCTCAAGTATGTTTGGCTTTTCCTCTATGGCTCCTTGTCTATTTTTTATAAGCGGCTTCATTTTGTAAGGGGTTTTTTTGGTCCCTAGTTTAAAACCAAACTTGTTTATCTTATATAAAATATAATTCTTAAAAATATGTCAATTATATAGTTTCCTAAATAACTGGTTCACACTTGCCACGTGTCGAATTTTATTACATTTTAGTTACAAGGATAAAACTAGGAAAAAACATGAAATTTCCACTTTTCTTGAGTTTGGGGAGATTATTATTGCCTATGATGATGGTCTAGCTCATAATTTCCTACTTAATACATGGGACGATGTTTTTTTGGTTGTCGTGAAATGTATTTCTTTAAAGGGAAGTTCGCAAGATATTTACCCAGAATCTCTCCATTATGAACTTCTTGTGTAGAGACCAAACTATGAGTTTAGCTTATTTCTTTATAGGTCTTTTCTCTCTACTATCAAGTATTTTAAGAATAAGGTGGAAATTGCCCTCCATTAGGGTTTGATTATGTTTTTGTTCAAAGAATTACTCCTATCATTCCCTCCCATTTGGGTCATTCCAATGACCCTAGTTTTGATAAGGAGACCCCTGTCTTCTTGCCTCAAGCATATTTAAGAAAAGAAATAAATGGATCCTTCTAAGGGTGTTGCAGATGCTTTGTGAAATCTTAAGAAGAGTATTCATAATTTGGGTGAAATTTCTAGTAAAAGGGATTAGAATTTGGTGGATTGGGAGGTCGCACTTATGAGAGCTAAATCTATGACTGATACCATCCTTATTGTTAACAAAAACGTTATTAAGGAATTGATTGATTCTCATCACAAGATCAAAACTCAAAACATTACTATAAAGAGTATAAAGGGGGATTATGTGATGCGGGAACAAAGAATTTCCATATTGCGGGAACATGTGCCTAGGGAGAAGGGCAATCCTAAGATGTTGATAATTGACGGTGAGGATTTGGATACGGAGGACAACTCGGGCATGGTGGCGACATATATCCAGGACAAAGATATAAAGTATGATGATGTGGAGAATAAAAATGAGAGCAAGAAAGAGAAACATCCAAAGTGGGTGATCATTAAGGTTTCGATATGAAAGATTATGGGGTGAGTACTAGGGCTCACAACAAAGCCATGGAGAACTAGTCATTGAATGTTGGTGACCTTTTCTTTATGCTTCTATTTTTTCTCCTTTTTTGTGTTGTGTCACAAAATAAAATTTAATATGAAAGCTCTTTTAGATCTTTCATCTATTTTTGGTGGTTTTCTCTCAAGTATGTTTGACTTTTCCTCTATGGCTCCTTCTCTATTTTTATAGCTGGATTCATTTTGTAAGGGGTGTTTTTGGTCCCGGTTTAAAACCAAACTTGTTTATCTTATCTAAAATATAATTCTTAAAAAATGTCAATTATATAGTTTCCTAAATAACTTGTTCACGGTTGCCATGTGTCAAATTTTATAGCATTTTATTTACAAGGATAAAACTAGGAAAAAACATGAATTTTCCACTTTTCTTGAGTTTGGGGAGATTATTATATCCTATGATGATGGTATAGCTCATAATTTTCTCTTTGGATACATGGGACGATGTTTTTTTGGTTGTCGTAAAATGTCTTTCTTTAAAGGGGAAGTTCAGTAAGATATTTACCCACCATTTCTCCATTATGAACTTCTTGTGTAGAGACCAAACTATGAGTTTAGCTTATTTCCTTTATAGGTCTTTTCTCTCTACTATCAAGTATTTTAAGAATAAGGTGGAAATTCCCTCCATTAGGGTTTGATTATGTTGCTTGTTGAAAGAAGTAATCTTGTCATTCCCTCCCAATTGGGTCATTCCAATGACCCCGATTTTGATAAGAAGACCTGTCTTCTTGCCTCACCCATATTTAAGAAAAGAAATAAATGGATCCTTATAAGGGGGTTGCGGATGCTTTGTGAAATGTTAAGAAGAGTATTCATAATTTAGGTGAAATTTCTAGCAAAAGGATTAGGATTTGGTGGATTGGGAGGTCACACTTATGAGAGCTAAATCTATGACCGATACCATCCTTATTGTTAACAAAAATGTTATTAAGGAATTGATTTATTCTCATCACAAGATCAAAACTCAAAACATTAATATAAAGAGTATAAAGGGGGATTATGTGATGCGGGAACAAATAATTTCCATATTGCGGGAACATGTGCCCGAGGAGAAGGGCAATCCAAGATGTTGATAATTGACGGTGAGGATTTGGATACGGAGGATAACTCGGGCATGGTGGCAACATCTACCCAGGACAAAGACATAAAGTATGATGATGTGGAGAATCAAAATGAGAATAAGAAAGAGAAACATTCAAAGTGGGTGATCATTAAGGTTTCTAGCATGAAAGATTATGGGCTGAGTACTAGGGCTCACAACAAAGCAATGGAGAACTAATCATTGAATGTTGGCTGACCTTTTCTTTATGCTTCTATTGTTTTCTTCTTTTTTGTGTTGTGTCACAAAAATAATATTTAATATGAAAGCTCTTTTAGATCTTTCATCTATTTTTGGTGGTTTTCTCTCAAGTTTGTTTTACTTTTCCTCTATGGCTCCTTGTCTATTTTTATAATCGGCTTCATTTTGTAAGGGGTTTTTTTGGTCCCTGGTTTAAAACCAAACTTGTTTATCTTATCTAAAATATAATTCTTAAAAATATTTCAATTATATAGTTTCCTAAATAAGCTGGTTCACACTTGCTACGTGTCGAATTTTATTACATTTTATTTACAAGGATAAAACTAGGAAAAAACATGAAATTTCTACTTTTCTTGAGTTTGGGGAGATTATTATTGCCTATGATGATGTATAGCTCATAATTTCCTACTTGATACATGGGAAGATGTTTTTTTGTTGTCGTGAAATGTCTTTCTTTAAAGGGGAAGTTCTCAGAAGATATTTACCCACCATCTCTCCATTATGAACTTCTTGTGTAGAGACCAAACTATGAGTTTAGCTTATTTCCTTTATAGGTATTTTGTCTCTACTATCAAGTATTTTAAGAATAAGAAGGTGGAAATTCCCCTCCATTAGGATTTGATTATGTTGCTTGTTCAAAAAGTAATCCTTTCATTCCCTCCCAACCGGGTCGTTCAATGACCCTGATTTTGATAAGGAGACCCTGTCTTCTTGCCTCAACCATATTTAAGAAAAGAAATAAATGGATCCTTCTAAGGGGGTTGAGGATGATTTGTGAAATGTTAAGAAGAGTATTCATAATTTGGGTGAAATTTCTAGTAAAACGGATTAGGATTTGGTGGATTGGGAGGTGACACTTATGAGAGCTAAATCTATGGCGATACCATCGTTATTGTTAACAAAAACGTTATTAAGGAATTGAATGATTCTCATCACAATATCAAAACTCAAAACATTACTATAAAGAGTATAAAGGGGGATTATGTGATGCAGAACTAATAATTTCCATATTGCAGCAGAACATGTGCCCAGGGAGAAGGGCAATCCCAAGATGTTGATAATTGACAGTGAGGATTTGGATACAGAGGACAACTTGGGCATGGTGGCGACATCTACCCAGGACAAATACATAAAGTATTATGATGTGGAGAATAAAAATGAGAATAAGAAAGAGAAACATCCAAAGTGGGTGATCATTAAGGTTTCTGGCATGAAAGATTATGGGCTAAGTACTAGGGCTCACAACAAAGCCATGGAGAACTAATCATTGAATGTTTGCTGACCTTTTCTTTATGCTTCTATTGTTTTCTCCTTTTTTGTGTTGTGTCACAAAAAATACTATTTAATATGAAAGGTCTTTTAGATCTTTGATCTATTTTTTGGTTGTTTTCTCTCAAGTATGTTTGACTTTTCCTCTATGGCTCGTTGTCTATTTTTTATAATTGGCTTCATTTTGTAAGGGGTTTTTTTGGTCCCCGGTTTAAAACCAAACTTGTTTATTTTATCTAAAATATAATTCTTAAAAATATGTCAATTATATAGTTTCCTAAATAACTGGTTCACACTTGCCACGTGTCGAATTTTATTACAATTTTTTTTTAATTGATACTTAACTATATTTAAAAATTTTGAATTTGAATTCGATAAAAATTAATAATAAATATTAGAAATTATAAATTTGAATTCTAATATTGACAATCACAAGTTATATTAGAAATTTCATGCCACGTGCTAACATTTTAATGGATTACAGTTACAACAAAATATGGCATTTTTTAAAGGAAAAATATTTTGGTTAATTCTATCACTAATTAAAAATTTCTTAATAAATGTGTCAATTATATAGTTGTGTAATTAACTGATTCAAACTTGCAAGATGTCACATTTTATTAGATTTTTTTAAATTAACACAAATGATATTTAAAAATATCGAATTCACATTCGATAAAAATTAATAATAAATGTGTCAATGACTGTGTATGAGCCAATGACTATGAATGGGAAAGTACCATTAGTTGTTTCACTTAAAGTGACCACATGTCATTTTAAAAATTATAAATTAAATATAAACTAGCCAATAAAGCAAGTCACATCAAGTTACATCAAAAAGGTAACCAATGAAATGGTGACACATAGGAATTCCATAAATGGTGACTTTATTCCCAAGTAATAGGTCACCTTAAATTTCTGTATTAAAAATAATTAATTTAAATGTCGTAAAAATATGATTTCATCACAATTATAATGCTCAAAAGAAAATTTGTATATTGAAAAAATCATAATCTATCAAAGGTGTTTTTTTTTAATTATAATAATTACGTGGCTCTGAAAACTTCTATTTTCTAAATGTTTTTTTATTATGCTTAAATTAATATTTGTTTTCCTACAAGTTCACAAAGAAACAATTGTTGTTGTCCCACTTGTTTCTATAGTAAAATTAATAAATTTGATTTCCCGTATCCCACATTATCCCCCAAATTAAATGCAAATATTAATGAGGGGTACATTAAAATTTGGCTATCAAAAAGCCATGACATTAAATGCAAATATTTGAAATTTAGAAATCCTGTACTTTCACTTTACGAAGGGGAAATTAAAATTTTTAAATTTTCCTGATCCTCATTTTTTTAGTTTTCAGAATTTATTTCATTGAATGTATTGGGAAAAATTAAATACACTGGGAATAATATATTAGCATTTCCTTTTATTTTGAAATTATAAAAAGAAGCTCTTGAATTCGTAATACAACACACACAGGAAATAATGTATTGGTCTAAGTGCTCAGTTCATGGTTGTTTATTGGAATGGAAAGTTGAGGGAGTGATTATAATATCATTAAGGGTGCACAAATGAGAAAAAAAAAAAAATTTGGATAGGCCAGGGAGGATGATCATGTTTTCTATGTAATCATGTTCTACTGATCATGTTTCGCATATAATCAATTAGTCAAGGAAGTTAGGACTCGACATGTAGCTATTGTAGTTGAATCAAAATTATATAGAACTAAAAAATTTCCATAGTTATAGTTGTATCATAGTGGGGAAGCTGGTAAACAGGTATGAGTGTAGATCGGGAGGACCAAAAAGGACATAATCAAAAGAGACAATAAAAATAGGTTGTGGATAGAATCTTGCCAATGTTTTTTTAACAGAGAATAACGAAATTTTAAATTCATTATCAAGCATGTAAAAATTTTAGATACTACTAAAATAAGTATTTATCAAAAGCATCTATGTTATTTTATGTGTATCAAAGTTAATGGAAAGCACTTTTAGTGGGTTTGTATTCACCTAGTTCTTGTGTTTTACACCAAAAGCCATCCCTACATTTCCCTCCCCTACATTTGCGGTTGTGTTTCATCTCCATGTCAAAATGGGTTGCTCTGTCTAAAACCACATTGTTTGTCCTTCCGTGGCCGAAGAGTAATCCCTTTTACAATATTTTTTCTTTCGGAAAACCCATTTTTATGTTCAATTGTAGCACACGTATTCATGTTTGTTAAATGGGTTCCCTTTTTATCCCTTTTATGTGTCTCTCTGGTTAATTTTTTGTGGATTTTTCATTCTCCTTCTTGCATTTATTCTTTTGTAAGTGGTGGCATCTATCCCCAGTTGCAAAACATGAGTCGCATATTCATTTTTTTAAAATCGTAATGGTTTGATTTTGTATAGTTTAGGTAATCATTTTGACCTCCTTTAATGATTTTTTAATATGAAAGAAATATTCATGACTAATTATTTCAATGTTCAATGCTTACATTATTACCGTGTAGATATATATAGTTAATTATATTCATTTTCCCACATAGAAATAGTTAAATGTAATGTCTTTAGCAAGTTTTTTTATGTTTAATAAAAGGTAAGAACATTATATGTACTCATAAATATTATTAAATATAAATTTTAATCATTTTATTTACAAACATATATTTCATTTTACGAGATCTTATGCTATGCCATATATTTTTACTATGCTACATATCATTGGTTGTAGTAATACAAGATTGTACTCATATATTTATGTACCTTTTTGAAAATTCAATCAAGAAAAATTTTGTTTAACCTAGTTGTCATTGAGCTCAATATGTTATTTGAAGTCTATCACATGATATTGAAGCCTAGAGGCCACTAAGGTCATAGATTATTCCACTTCATTGGTGTAACATAACAAAGACTTGAGATTAGTGGCTGCTAGGATAATTGTTGTCTTGCATTCAAGGTAATGTGTAACGACTCTACTAAAAACTGAAAAAAGTAAATTTGAACTAAGCTCCAACACCAAATTTTAATCCTAGTGGCTGTTGAGTTCAACATGTTATTTGAAATCTATTACATGATATTCCTAGCCTAATAAGATATTTGAATCCTAGCGGCCACTAAGGTTGAAGATAATTACATAGCGCATGTGGAAAATCACAAAGAATTGAGGTTAGTGGCGGTAGGATATTTTTTATCTTACTTACAAGACAAGTAGTAATGACTTGACTGAAAACTAACTATGATATATTGTTTTATTAAAATTTAACAAGACTATCTTCAAAGACTAATGACCACTAGGGTGGATGCTTATAACCTTTCTTTAATGTTCCAAGACAAGAGAAGAAACGTAATTAAAAATGAAATTTTAAGCCAAGTGACCATTGACTCAAACATTTTATAATATTTTATTATATTATATTCATAGGCTAATATGATAATCAAAGACTAATGACCGCTAAGGTCAAAGATAATTGCATAACATGGGTGGAAAATCACAAATACTTGAGGTTAGCGACCGGTAGGATATTTTTGTCTTGCATATAGGATAAGTAGTAATGAATTGACTGAAAAAATAACTATGCTCCATTATTTTATTTAAATTTTACAAGACTATCTTCAAATACTAGCGACCACTAGGGTGGATGCTTACTACCTTTCTTTAATGTTCTAAGACAAGAGAAGAAACGTAATTAAAAACAAAATTTTAAGCCTAGTGGCCGCTAAGTTAAACTTTTAATTCGAAATCCATTACAAGATATTACTAGTCTAACATGTTATTCAAAGCCTAATGGCTACTAAGGTCAAAGATAATTGCATAGCATGGGTGGAAAATTACAAACTCTTTAGGTTAGCGGTTTTAGGCTATTTGTTGTCTTGCATACATGACAAGTAGAAAATGAAATTTTAAGCCTAGTGGCCGTTGATTTCAACATGCTATTTGAAATCTATTACATGATATTCCTATCCTAACATGATATTCATAGCTCTGGTATTCAACATGCTATTTAAAATCTATTACATGATATTCCTAGCCTAACATGATATTACTTCCTTTCTTTAATGTTCGAAGACAAGAGAAGACATGTAATTAAAAATGAAATTTTAAGCCTAGCGGCCACTGAGTTCAACATGTTATTCAAAATCTATTACATGATATTTCTAGGCTAACATGATATTCATAGCTCTGGTGGAAAATCACAAAGACTTGAGGTTAGCAGATGATAGGATATTCAAAATCTATTACATGATATTTTTAGCCTTACATGATATTTAAAGCCTAGAGGCCACTAAGGTCAAAAATAATTACATAAGCGTAGGTGGAAAATCACAATGACTTGAAATTCCGATAGGATATTTGTTGTATTTTTCACGGGATAAGTAATAAATGAAATTTTAATCCTAGCATCCATTAAGTTCAACATGATATTCCTATCCTAACCTAATTTTCATAGCTCTGGTGGAAAAACAAAAAGACTTGAGGTTAACAGTGGCTAGGATATTTGTTGTTTTACAAATAGCAAAAGTAGAAAACAAAATTTCAAGCCTAGCAGTCATGGATTTCAACATGCTATTATAAATATATTACATGATATACCTAGCCTAATAGGATATTTGAAGCCTAGCGATCACTAAGGTTGAATATAATTTCATAGCACAAGTGGAAAATCACAAAGAATTGAGGTTAATGGCCGATAGGATATTTGTTGTCTTTCTTACAGGACAAGTAGTAATGAATCAACTAAAAAACTAACTATGATCCATTGTTTTATTTAAATTTAACAAAACTATCTTCAAAGACTAGTGACCGCTAGGGTGGATGCTTATAACCTTTCTTTAATGTTCCAATATAAGAGAAGACACATAATTATAAACAAAGTTTTATGCTTAGTGATTACTACGTTCTAAGTTCAATAAGGCCATGGATTATTCCACTGTGTTGGTGTAACATAATAAAAATTACGATTAGAAGTTGCTAGGATAATTTTTTTCTTACATTCAAGATAATGTGTAACAACTCTACTGAAAACTAAAAATAAAACTAAACTAAGCTCCAACACAAAATTTTAAGCACTGGCGGACAAAGAAAATTATGTTATTCAAATTTCATTACACAATATTCCTAGCCAAACACGATATTTGAAGCCTAGTGGCCACTAATGTCAAATATAATTACATATATCTAGTGAAAAATCACAAAGACTTAAGGTTATCAGCGGCTAGGATATTATTTGTCTTGAAAATAGGACAAGTAGTAAACAAAGTTTTAAGCCTAACAACCACTGAGTTCAACATGCTTTTTAGAATATATTACATGATATTCCTACCCCGACACAATATTTGAATCCTAACATCCGATTTAGTTGAAGATAATTACATGTAATGACTTGACTGAAAACTAACTATGCTCCATTATTATATTTAAATTTTACAAGACTATCTTGAGGTTAGCGGCCACTAGGATATTTGTTGTCTTTCTTACAAGACAAGTAGTAATGACTCAACTAAAAAAATAACTATGCTCCATTACTATATTTAAATTTTACAAGACTATCTTCAAAGACTAGTGACCACTAGGGTGGATGCTTACTACCTTTCTTTAATGTTCCAAGATAAGGGAAGACAACAAATATTCCAAGACAAGTAAAATATTTATGACTTTTCTTAATACTTTGTAATTCCCACTTCAAACTACCACTTGAGACCAAGAAACAAACTAGGATTAGCTGGGAAAAATTAAGGAATAATTTTTTTTGATTAGGAGAGTCCACAACTAAGTTGCAAGACATCAGTTTGCACTAACAGGTTCCAGAACAAGGTCTAATTACCAAATACATGTTTTTCCCATTTTAAACTTATAGCAAGTTCACAGGATTTCAATTTTAGGATTACATATTTTACTTAGGTTCAGGGAGAAATTTACCCCCATGCCTACTCTCTTAACAGGCCCTGAAATTCAACTAGATTTTTCTCACATTAAGAGTCATCAAAACTTTCCTAAATTATTCTCATTGGATAGGAAATTATCTCACCTTTCCAACCATATAAATAAGTCCTCCTAACTCCTTGTAGAACTCCAATTATAGCCGGGCAGAGTTTTAGGGGCAAATTTTACCTAGGGAGGTCTGCGGGATTAAGGAGAAAATTTTCCCTTAGGGAGGATCGGTGGAGAAGGGAGGGAAAATTGAAATTTTCCCCACTTTGGCACAAAGTGTAAAACATCTCTACACACCCACGAGGCCGATGAAGTAGGACACGTGGTGCATCCTGATTGGCGTGAGGCGGCGCGGACTGGTGGGGTGAAAATGGATGAGGAGATTTTGGGGATTAAAATCCCAAGGGAGAAAATATCTCTGCGCCCCGCCAATGCCCAAAGTGCCATGTGTCAACATGTGGTTGGACGGGGTTCGGCGGGTCGCGGGAAAAATTTGTGATTTTTCCCGAAGTCAAAAATTCAATTTTCCGAAGGAAAATTTTCTCCATGCCTCCATGCTTGTTCAAATGGCCATGTGGCATCTTGTGATTGGCCACAGTCGGCGGAGTGGTGGAGAAGATTTGGATTTTTCGCCAAAGGGATAAAAAGGTTAAAAAAACTTGTGCGGGCCCGTGCCTCCAAGGGGACACGTGTCAACACCCTATTGGTTGCATGGGGTGCGGGTCCATAGGGAAAAATGTGAAAATTTTCCCAAAGGCCAAAAATGGTTAAGTTTTCAATTTTAACTTGCGCACCCTCCCTACCACGTGTCAGCACGTGATTGGTTGGGCCACGGGGTTGTGGGGAAAATTTGGAAATTTTTCCGAGACCAAATTTTCAAAAAGTTTAAGTTTTTTCCAAAATCTCCACCCCTCTGGATGCCACGTGGCATCATCTGATTGGATAAGAGGGTGGTGGGGCTGCGGAAATTTTTAGGAAATTTTTCTAAAGTTCAAAATTTAAATTTTTCTAAGGTTGAATTATTTCATTTTTGGTTTGGGATGGCCATTTTGAAGTAAAACTTCAAATGACCATAAATTTTGATAGGAAGCTCAATTTTAGGAAAATGATGACTTTCCAGAAAGATCTCTGAGTCCTCTCTCCATAGAAATCATAAATTTTGATTTTTATAGGTTTTCTTTAGGATAATTTTGAATAAATTATCTGCAGGGTTTTTAATTACAAAACTGGTAGTTTTTCTAACTTTTAAGTTTGGTTCAATTTGATTTATTTTCTCCTCAACATGCAAACTAAACATGGAGGGGTGATCATGGATAAGTTTAGGTATATTTTCAAAGTCCAATTTAGAGATTGAGTTGGAATTGATATAACTTTACAACTTTTGACAGGGAGTTGGGTTGTGAAGTTAAAATTGAATTTGATAAAGTTTTAGAGATGTTTTCTTAAATGTGGAGTTCAATGTAGGTTCAATAGGACCTAATACATCTAAAATTTTGTCTCCTTTATTAATTTTATTCATAAATCTGAACTGTACATTAATTACATTATTTTCAAATGCCAGAATTATACAAATAACAGAATTCTCCCTTCCACGAGTTTGCAAAATAAATGTGCAATGTTCAAATATGGAAAACATCCCATTCCATTGATTCAAAAACACATATATACAGTACGCAATGCTAATTTCTAATCCTTAGCAACTCTTTTCAAAAGATCAAATTTCTGTCATTTCCTTTAAATGGGTTCTCTTTCCAAAACAGAATTCCTAAGATATAACAATCATTAAATTTCTAATATAACAATGCAATTGAGAAAAGAACATAATTCTTTCATTGATCTCCAATAACAACATACAACTTAACTCTTTCTTTACATTTCAATTTGAAACTTACAAACTGTATGATGTTCTTTTTCCAAAAACAGAGGAAGGAAAGTAACTCTTCACATTTCAAAAAACAAACTATAGGATATCATTTACATTTCTCAATTCATATACAACTTCCAATTTCAATATCAATACACTCATCCACTAAAAGTGGGAAATGTTACAATGACATTTTTTTAAGAACGGGAAGACTCATCAAACCGATTTCTCCAAGCTCCAAACAGCAACATGCTGATTGCTTCATCTTTTATCTTTTAATCACAACAAGGAAGCGGGAAAGGCAACACTCTCAACCCAACCAAGATACCCAATGGGAAAAGAGAAGCCATCTCTTCCCATTGGCCCTCGCGCCCCAACCATATTGAAATGGAGCATGATGAAACAACACATGGCAACAAGGCTTCTTTCACATACAAGAAACACTCATATTTCACAAAGAAACAAAAAAGCAATAAGATGTAGCTCTCAACTACAACAAACAATTTCAATCAAAACAAAGGCTTCTTCCAAGCAAGCCAAACAAGAGTAAGATCTATGGAGGTCTCCTTATGCCTCCCATGTTGGATTTGGGCATCCACCTAAAACAAACCGCAAAAAAAACATAACCATCCCATAAACCTTATCCCTCCTCAACCCCTCCTTATCCCTCCTCTAAATTTATCCCTTATGCCCCCCAAAGTAAGAAATGCAAGCATATTATTTTCCTAGGTGGATCCCAAACCAACCTTCCCTCCACAAGAAACAAGTGCCAATGGAAAATCCCTTATCCCTCCTCTGATTAAACCTCATAGTCTCCTCTCTACACCATGCCCTAAGCATTCTACCCATCCATCTAAGAATGCAAACACAAAACCATTCAATATTTTGCATGCAAGAAAGAGGGAAAAACAACAATTAAAAAGGCAAGAGCCTACCTCTCCATTATGGAGATTTGTTTCCAAAACAATGATTCTTTGTTGCACAAAAACCAGTCCCAAATCAGCAAGAGGAATGCATGCACAAGTAAATCCACTTCTTCCACCAAGTAAGCTCCAAAATGCAAGAGAAATTCGACCCAAGAGTGAAATCACAAACTTTCAACAACCTCAAAATGAGGAGGAATTCAAATTTTAAAGGAGAGGGTGGAAGAGGATGATGTGGATTCCAAGTGGGATGCCACCTCATTTTTCCTCATCCCAAAATGCAATCAACATCAAATACAATAAATTCCCAATAAATGTGAATGACAAAGTTACTTACATACACAAACTCAACCCATACTCAAAAAGGGAATGCATTTAAAATTTGTAAGACAAGTGCAATCAATTCTTACACAAAATTATGTCAAAATACAATAAAATAGATTGATTTTGACTTCAAAACTATAATCATGGTTGGTGGAAGATTTTGAGAGGTGTGGGACAAGTTTAACTTGTCCCACAAGCCTCCAAATTTTTCCTCCAAGATCAAATTCGAATTTCAAGAGAGATGGAGTGTTTGACCTTCCAAAATCTTCCTTACAACCTCTTACAAATTCTTACACATCCTTACATGGTAACTTACACACTCTTTCAAAATGTATTAATATCTATGACATTCATTTATTACCATCTTTTGACATAAGGTTTATTTATTTATCACATGGTTATACTATATATAAATCAAATTTAATTATTACTCAAGACAATAACATTAATTCCTTACATCCCTCATCCTAATTATTTAATTAAAATTTAACTATATGACTTCTCACATTAAACTATCACATTTGAATAGTTAAAATAAAGAGCACATTACAAATAAAATACATACAACAATAAATAAAAAGGGAACAAATAATTAAAACACATATATCCCATGGTCACAACAGTGGAAATCCCCCCACATGGGGAGTCCTAACATAACACAACACATAATTCAAACACAGTTTCCATGGTGACCTTGTTGACCTCACACTAAATTCCAATATGGTTAGTCTCCAGTCCCCCGATATTTCTGTGATTTTTAACCTACAAAATGCAAAATACCTCCTTCGGCCTCATGGCCATATTAGAACATCCAAATGATATAAGCAACATATAATTATTAAATCCAAATCACAACAATATCAAGAATTTAACATTTATCATTTAAATTCAATTTACAACTATATCATCATCCAATAGATCTCTATACTAGAGCTATTCATAATATCAATGTCACATGTCTAAAATCAACATCAATAACCTGTCCATGTCAACTAGTATATCATCATCCACATAATAATAATAATAATGTCTCAATGATCATCAAGCATTCGAACTTAATCCAGTCAATATTAATCCATAGCCTAAAATCTAACCATCATACTAAGCAACAAATAATAATGTCCATAGAAATCCATGATTTAGCATATACACATCATACTACATCAAAATATAAAAATGTCCAAAATATGATCAATAGTGTCAGGATCGTATCTAAACAATATCCAAGGAAGGTGGGCACTACATCCCCCTCCCCTTAGAATTGAATTCCTCCCCGGAAGTCATTGGAATAAATGTGGAAACTACACTTGTAAAGAAGTAGCATCCTCTCAAGTGGTCATGGCTGCAGTCTCATCATATCGTCCCACCGCACCTATACTCGATCAATCTATCTCGCCTCAAAGGCCTAGGGTCCTATGATCTATAATGTAGACGGGCTCCACCATCACTTGACCCCGATCATGTACCTATAATGATGTCAATCCAGCACATGAGAAGGATCTGTGATGTATCTCCTAAGAATAGAAACATGAAACACATCATGTATGCGAGACAAGCTGGGTGGCAATGCTAGACGGTAGGCCAACGGGCCGATACACTCCAAGATCTCAAAAGGTCCAACGAACTAAGGAGATAACTTAGAACCTTTTCCATAATGGATCGGGCTCTTATGTGGCCTAACACGAAGGAAAACCTTCATGCCCACATCAAAGTTATGCTCGGTTCTATGCTGATCAGCGTACTTCTTCTGTCTATCCTGTGCCTCCTGTAATCTCTACCTGATCAACACTACCTGTTGCTCCATGTCCTACAAAAGAGCTAGTCCAAGAGATACTCTATCTTCTAACATGTCCTAGCTAAGGGTTGTCTGCGCTCCCTACCATAAAAGGCCCGAAAAGGAGCCATGCCTATAGAACTCGGGAAGCTATTATTGTAGGCAAACTCCATAAGGTGATACTCCTCCCATCTTGCCTAGTGATCCATCACATACATCTTGAACATGTCCTCAAAAATCTGAATCAACCTCTTGGTCCGTCCATCTATCTCGGGTGATAAGCTATGCTAAATTTAATCTTCATCCCAAGAACATACTACATGGTTGTCTAGAAATGGGAAGTGTACAAAGGATCGTGGTCACAAATGATCTTTCGCAGTATCCCGTGCAACCTGAAAATATCATCTAAGTAGACACATGCCACTACACTAGCTGTATACGTGGTCTTCACCAGAGAAAAGTGGGATACTTTTTTCAATTTATCAACTATGACCATGATGGCATCGTGGTGATATCTTGACATCGGTAACCCAACAATGAAATCCATGGAAATGGTGTCCCATTTCCACTCCAGTATAGCATGAGGAAAGAGAAGGCTAGCTAGATGCTGATGCTCAGCCTTAACTTTCTGGAACTCTAAGCATTGTGACATGAACTGAGCCACATCCTTGTGAAGTCCTCTCCATTGATATAACTATCTCAAGGTAGCGTGCATCTTCTTCACCCTAGGATGGGCTGAATAGGGTGCACAATGTGCCTCTGTCAAGATGTCCTACCTTAAGCCTCCATCTCTGGGAACATAAATCCAACCTTTATTCCTAAGAAGACCATCTACCTCTAGTGAGAAACCATCAAAATTCCCCTCAAGGGGTCTCTGGGACTCAATCTCTACTCGAGCTGCAATGTAGAAGCTGTCGAGGGGAAGCTGTTGAAGGATCTTGCTCCACAAATCCGTGCTCACTGAAGTAGCCATACTCACATGTCTCCATCTACTGAGAGCATCTGCAACCACATTCTCCTTCCCCTTCACATGATCTATATCCATGTCATACTCATAAAGTAACTCCATCCAATACCTCTGACAAGTGTTTAGATTGGGCTGCATGAAGAGGTGGTGAAGACTCAAATGATTTGTCCTGAGTGTGAATCTCCAACCAAGAAGAAAGTGTCTCCATCGAACTAAAGCATGCACTACTACTGCAAGCTCAAGGTCATGAGTTAGATAATTAAGCTCATGATCCTTGAGTTTGTGAGACTCAAAGGTAACTACTCTGCCCTCCTGCATAAGAACACCTCCAAGGCTTACTAATGAAGCATCTGTACAAATAAAGAACTCACCATGTGGATCCGGTAATACAAGGATGGCTGTTGTGGTGAGACATTCCTTCAGTTTCCTAAAGGCCTACTCACACCTTTCTGTCTAAGAAAAATTCTTCCCTTTCCACTGAAGGGAAGTGATGGGGTGTGCTATCTGAGAGAAGTCCTGCAAAAATCTCCTGTAGTAACCTGCTAACCCCATGAAGTTGTCACCCTGCATCACTTTGTAGTGGGTACTGACCAATCCATAATGACTCTAATCTTGGAAGGATTGACTGTGATACCTTCCCCACAAATGATATGACCCAATCTTGTATCTCTGAATGAAATAAAGCACACTTCTCCAAGTTCCCGTAAAGTTGCTGCTCACAAAGACACTGAAGAACCTGTCAAAGGTGCCCCTCATGCTCCTCACACGTACGTGAGTAAATTAGAATGCCATCAAGAAAGATGAGCATGAAGTGATCTAGAAATGTCCTGAATACCTCTGCAAAAGCTTGTGGGGCATTCGTCAAACCAAAGGGCACCATTGTGAACTCATAGTGCCCATAACTCATATGAAAAAGTAGTCTTATGAATGTATGCCTCTATAATCCTCAACTGATGGTACCTTGACTTAAGATTAATCTTAGAGAACACCATGGCTCCCTTCATTTGATCAAAAGTCATCAATGCAAGGAAGGGGATAATGATTCTTGATCATTACCTTATTCAACTAGTGGTAGTTGATACACAACCACAATGATCCATCCTTCTTCTTCACAAAAATGACCGGTGCACCCCAAGGGGATACACTAGGATGGATAAGGCCTTTCTCCAGAAGGCCCTCCAGCTGCAACTTGAGCTCACAGAGCTCTAGGGTGGTCATTTGATAAGGATCTCGTGAAATAGGATTTTCTCTTAGAACCATATCAATATTGAAATCAATCTCACATGGGGGTGGAATCCACGATAGCTCCCCCTGGAAAAACATCTGCATGCTCTCTCGAATGGGATGGTCTTCTAGTGATGGCCCACTAGACCCATCCCTCTTGTCTTATCACTGTCTGTCAATATGTACATCTGCAACCCCATCACACACATTGTTTGAGCTGTATAGTAGAGATAGTGTGAATAGAAATGGGTCTCCTGACCCCTGAAATCACTGACTCAACTCCGAGATCATATGTACAAGATATAGTCTTATGATAACAATCCATCTTGGCCATATGTGCAGCTAACCATTCCATGCCTAATATGACTCCATACGAGCCCAAAGGAAGTATGCGGAGATCTGAAGTGGTGGTGAGAGGTCCCAAATTAACAACACACTCCTTTACTAAGGAGTCTACAAAGACCTTGGCTACTAAAGCCATCTCGATATCCCAACTATGACCCTATCTAACAACCACCAACCTACAACGCTCTACTAAGGAAGGTGTAAAAAATGAATCAGAAGAACCGGAGTCAAACAATATAGAAGTGGGAACATCTCCAATACTAGCTATAGTCTCAATGACCATGCTCTAGTGCTTAGCCTGGTAATTCTTAACCACTGTGCATGAGATCCCGTGACTCCATCCCATGTCTCATTGTAGGCTCACGAGATGGGTGCCTTACCCTTATTACGGTTATGGGGGCAATCTCTCCAAAATTATCACACTACTCCACACCGAAACAACCACCTAAACCTCTCCAAGCGGAAGCACCTCCATAAGGTGCCCTAGAGGTAGGTGTCATGGATCTTGATGATCTAGCTATAGTCTGCTGTGGCCTCTATGGTCGAGCTCCTACCAACTGAGCTCTAGATGCACCCTGTGTCTTGGTGGGACCCCTAGGAGGAGGCCCCATACTACGACCTCTCTGTGCATCAAATCTCTAAGGAGGCCTAAATAGTGGGTGGGACTATTGTTATAATGGTCTAAAAGATGACTGCAAAGAATGCTAACCACCACAAGGAGGAGGAGCTGACCCCCTTGATCTGCTATCCTGTAACTATTGGATATGGCTCCTGACTTGGTCTCTAGCCTGTTGGGTCTTACCCCGAGTCTCCTCTGTAATTTAGGCCTTCTCAACGGCCTCTGCAAAAGTTTGTGGGCAGTGGATCCGAACAGCACCTCCAATATCGATATTAAGGCCCAGATGAACATGTGGATCCACACTTGCTCATCTTGCATGTAATCAATGTCTTGGCAGTCTATGAACCTACTCTCAAACTCAGCCACTGTAAGGGAAGCTTGTTGAAGATCATGGAACTCATCGATCCTCTGCTGTATGAATATCTCGTGGCAAGTATCTACTCCTGAATCTCTCCTCAAATAGCTCCCAAGTGACTATCTCTAAATCTATATGGAGCTTCTGCTCCTCTATCCTCCACCATACTCCAACTCCATCCTTCAATAGATGGATCGCAACACGAGCTTTTGTGTTGCTAGAACAAGGACAAAGCTTAAAGCAACCACTCAAGCTAACCAGTTAGGCCTCTTCCTAGAATCCCCCTGTGTCACCAGAATAATGTGATGGCCTAAGCTTCAGGATCTCCTAATGTGATCCACAGCTGTGGTCTGATGGCCTCTGGGCCTCTCTACCTACCTGTCCCCGAGCCTAGGGCTCTGAGACCTCTCTCTGTCCTGAAATACAATCACCATTTCCCCTGGAAGGAGACTCTGCTCTATCTGACTCTCCATGGAAATTCTATCCTCCATGTTCCTCACCAAGTGAAGGAGGTGCCTGACCCTCAAAGGAAGTAGCTCTGTCATGCCTGTCTGAGATGTCCTCCTACTGATCCTCCACATAGGGAAGTATTAACATCTTGGAGGGTCTACAAAATTTGTGGTAGGATAGCTGTTAAACCCTAACTGGGTGGTGGTAGGGGTGGTGGAGGTGGTGGTGACTCTGAGCCTCTATGAATGTTCCTCTCACTCCATCTGAGCCTCCTGCATAGACCAAAGTGAGAGTTAGTTCATTACTTCAAGCCTTCTGTAGTTTTCTAAGTTTACTATCATGAACAATTTTCAAATAGTTTTGTTTTCTAATTTATAGGTTTGTTAGTTTTAAAAGTCTCAAGCCTCCATCTTCTAGTGTGCCCAATGGTCCAAGCTTTTGAACCACTACTCGATACCAAGTGTAATGCCCACTTCAAACTACCACTTGAGACCAAGAAACAAACTAGGATTAGCTGGGAAAAATTAAGGAATATTTTTTTATTAGGAGAGTCCACAACTAAGTTGCAAGACATTAGTTTGCACTAACAAGTTCTGGAACAAGGTCTAATTACCAAATACATTTTTTCCCATTTTAAACTTATAACAAGTTCACAGGATTTCAATTTTAGGATTACATATTTTACTTAGGTTCAGGGAGAAATTTACCCCCATGCCTGCTCTCTTAATCAGGCCCTAAAATTTAAATATATTTTTCTCACATTAAAATTCATCAAAAATTTCCTAAATTATTCTCATTGGATAGGAAATTCTCTCACCTTTCCAACCATATAAATAAGTCCTCCTAACTCCTTGTAGAACTCTAGTTATGGCTGGGCGGAGTTTTAGGGGGAAATTTTCCCTAGGGAGGTCCGCGGGATTAGGGAGAAAATTTTCCCTTAGGGTGGATTGGCGGAGCAGGGAGGGAAAATTGGAAATTTTCCCCCACTTTGGTGCAAAGCGCAAAACATCTCTGCGCATCCGCGGGCCAATGAAGCAGACACATGGCGCATCCCGATTAGCGCAAGGCGGTGTAGACCAGCCAGGTGAAAATGGATGAGGAGATTTTGGGGATTAAAATCCCAAGGGAGAAAATATCTCCGCACCCCCGCCAATGCCCAAATTTCCACGTCTCAACACGTGGTTGGACGGGGTTCGGTGGGTTGTAGGGAAAAATTTGTGATTTTTCCCAAAGTCAAAAAAATTCAATTTTTCAAATGAAAATTTTCCTCCGTGCCTCTATGCTTGTTTAAATGGCCATGTGGCATCTTGTGATTGGCCGCAGGTTGGCAGAGTGGTGAAGAAGATTTGGATTTTTTGCCAAAGGGATAAAAAGGTTAAAAAGACTTGCGTGGATCCGTGCCTCCAAGGGGACACATGTCAACACCCTATTGGCTGTACGGGGGTGCAGGTTCATGGGGAAAAATGTGAAAATTTTCCCAAAGGCCAAAAATGGTTAATTTTTCAATTTAACCCGTGCTCCCTCCCTGCCACATTTCAACACGTGATTGGTTCGGGGCCACGGGTTACGGGGAAAATTTGGAAAATTTTCCCGAGACCAAATTTTCAAAAATTTAAGTTTTTTCCAAAAGCTCCACCCCTCAGGATGCCACGTGGCATCATCTAATTGGATAAGAGGGTGGTGGGGCCGTAGAAATTTTTGGAAATTTTTAGGAAATTTTTCTAAAGTTCAAAATTTAAATTTTTCTAAGGTTGAATTATTTCATTTTTTGTTTGGGATGGCCATTTTGAAGTAAAACTTCAAATGGCCATAACTTTTGATAGGAAGCTCCATTTTAGGAAAACAAGGACTTTCCGGAAAGCTCTCGGAGTCCTCTTTACATAGAAATCATCAAATTTGATTTTGTATAGGGTTTTCAAGGTCAATTTTGAACAAAATATATGCATGGTTTTTAATTTCAAAACAGGCAATTTTTCTAACTTCTAAGTCTAGTTCAATTTTGATTTCTTTTCTCCTCAACATGCAAACTAAACATGGAGGGGTGATCATGGGTAATTTTAGGTATATTTTCAAAGTCAAATTTAGAGATTGAGTTGGAATTGATATAAATTTACAACTTTTGACAGGGAGTTGGGTTGTGAGGTTAAAATTGAATTTGATAAGGTTTTAGAGATGTTTTCTTAAATGTGGAGTTCAATGTAAGTTTAATAGGACCTAATACACCTAAAATTCTTTGTATCCTTTATTAATTTTATTCATAAATTTGAACTGTACATTAATTACATTATTTTCAAATGCCAGAATTATACATATAACAAAATTCTCCCTTCCACAGGTTTGTAAAATTAATGTGCAACGTTCAAATATGGAAAACATGCCAAATTCCTTTCTCAAACATTCCATTGATTCAACAACACATATATACAGTATGCAATGTTAATTTCTAATCTTTAACAACTCTTTTCAAAAGATCAAATTTCTGTCATTTCCTTTAAACAGGTTCTCTTTCCAAAATAGAATTCCTAAGATATAACAATCATTAAATTTCTAATACAACAATGCAATTGAGTAAAGAACATAATTATTTCATTGATCTCCAATAACAATATACAACTTAACTCTTTCTTTACATTCCAATTTGAAACTTACAAACTGTATGATGTTCTTTTTCTAAAAACAGAGGAAGGAAAGTAACTCTTCACATTTCAAAATACAAAATATAGGATATCATTTACATTTCTCAATTCATATACAACTTCCAATTTCAATATCAATACACTCATCCACTAAAAGTGGGAAAGGTTACAATGACATTTGTTCAAGAAAGGAAGACTGTCAAAACTGATTTCTCCAAGCTCCAAACAACAACATGCTGATTTCTTCATCTTTTATCTTTTAATCACAACAAGGAAGGGGGAAAGGCAACACTCTCCACCCAACCAAGATACCCAATGGGAAAAGAGAAGCCATCTTTCCCCATTGGCCCCCGAGCCCCAACCATATTGAAATGGAGCATGATGAAACAACACATGGCAACAAGGCTTCTTTCACATACAAGAAACACTCATATTTCACAAAGAAACACAAAGCAATAAGATGTAGCTCTCAACTACAACAAACAATTTCAATCAAAACAAAGGCTTCTTCCAAGCAAGCCAAACAAGAGTAAGATCTATGGAGGTCTCTTTATGCCTCCCATGTTGGATTTGGGCATCCACCTAAAACAAACTACCAAAAAAAAACATAACCATCCCATAAACCTTATTCCTCCTCAACCCCTCCTTATCCCTCCTCTAAATTTATCCCTTATGCCCCCCAAAGTAAGAAATGCAAGCATATTATTTTCCTAGGTGGATCCCAAACCAACCTTCCCTCCACAAGAAACAAGTGCCAATGGAAAATCCCTTATCCCTCCTCTGATTAAACCTCATAGTCTCCTCTCTACACCATGCCATAATAATTCTACCCATCCATCTAAGAATGTAAACACAAAACCATTCAATATTTTACATGCAAGAAAGAGGGAAAAACAAAAATTAAAAAGGCAAGAGCCTACCTCTCCATTATGGAGATTTGTTTCCAAAACAAAGATTCTTTGTTACACAAAAACTAGTCCTAAATCAGCAAGAGGAATGCATGCACAAGTAAATCCACTTCTTCCACCAAGTAAGCTCCAAAATGCAAGAGAAATTTGACCCAAGAGTGAAATCACAAACTTTCAACAACCTCAAAATGAGGAGGAATTCAAATTTTAAAGGAGAGGGTGGAAGAGGATGATGTGGATTCCAAGTGGGATGCCACCTCATTTTTTCTCATCCCAAAATGTAATCAACATAAAATATAATAAAATCTTAATAAATGTGAATGAAAAAGTTACTTACATACACAAACTCAACCCATACTCAAAAAGGGAATGCATTTAAAATTTGTAAGACAAGTGCAATCAATTCTTACACAAAATTATGTCAAAATACAATAAAATAGATTGATTTTGACTTCAAAACTATAATCATGGTTGGTGGAAGATTTTGAGAGGTGTGGGACAAGTTTAACTTGTCCCACAAGCCTCCAAATTTTTCCTCCAAGATCAAATTCGAATTTCAAGAGAGATGGAGTGTTTGACCTTCCAAAATCTTCCTTACAACCTCTTACAAATTCTTACACATCCTTACATGGTAACTTACACACTCTTTCAAAATGTATTAATATCTATGACATTCATTTATTACCATATTTTGACATAAGGTTTATTTATTTATCACATGGTTATACTATATATAAATCAAATTTAATTATTACTCAAGACAATAACATTAATTCCTTACATCCCTCATCCCAATTATTTAATTAAAATTTAACTATATGACTTCTCACATTAAACTATCACATTTGAATAGTTAAAATAAAGAGCACATTACAAATAAAATACATACAACAATAAATAAAAAGGGAACACATAATTAAAACACATATATCCCATGGTCACAATAGTGGAAATCCCCCCCATGGGGAGTCCTAACATAACACAACACACAAATCAAACACAGTTGCCATGGTGACCTTGTTGATCTCACACTGAATTCCAATATGGTTAGTCTCCAATCCCCGACATTGTTGTGATTTTTAACCTGCAAAATGCAAAATACCTCCTTTGGCCTCGTGGCCATATCAGAACATCCAAATGATATAAGCAACATACAATTATTAAATCCAAATCACAACAATATCAAGAATTTAACATTTATCATTTAAATTCAATTTGCAACTATATCATCATCCAATAGATCTCTATACTAGAGCTATTCATAATATCAATGTCACATGTCTAAAATCAACATCAATAACCTATCCATGTCAACTAGTATATCATCATCCACATAATAATAATAATGTCTCAATGATCATCAAGCATACTAACTGAATCCAGGTCAATATTAATCCATAGCCTAACATCTAACCATCATACTAAGCAACACATAATAATGTCCATAGAAATCCATGATTTAGCATATACACATCATACTACATCAAAACATAATAATGTCTAAAATATGATCAATAGTGTCGAGGATCGTATCTCAAACAAGGTGTCCAAGAAAGGTGGGCACTACAAATAGACATAATTAAAAATGAAATTTTACGTCTAGTGGCCACTGAGTTCAATATGATAATTTTATAGTGTGGGTGGAAAATCACAAAGACTAAGACTGAAAAACTAACTATGCTCCATTATTATATCTAAATTTTACAATATTATTTAAATTTTTCATCGCGTATACAAAAATAACTATATCATGTGGTTTATAAAACTAATGACTCGATTTGAATTATGTGATATTCACGATATATCTTATGAGAAATATAAAAGACACCTAATGATAACACCCAATCACATCACGACATGTAAGATTTTTATTATTAAATATTCAATTATTGACCATTATCACCCATGTTGGATTCCAAGTTTCCACAATGATGTAGTGTAACTCAATTTTTTTTTAATAGTGATGGGAAGATAGCCATCAATCCACTATTAGCTCCTCTATCCTAAAGCTATACTGATTATTTTTACATTGACGAAAAGATATCCTAGAATATATAGATGTTAACGGCCACTAGTCTTCACTTCTAGCAACAAATTGACAACTTGAAACAAAGAAAATTTAATAGCGATTAATTGTTTAAATTGCTTAGTGCAATGCATAATAAAAACCTTTTATTAATGATTTCTTGTTTTTATTACTAAAGGAGGGTTGAAGTTTTCCTATCAACTGCTAATATATAAATATCCATTCCTATTGACTTTTACTCTATGAAAATAATGACATCAAGATATAACATCTCCTTGTTATTGCACTATTGAAAAACAATATTTATCCTTCTTAATCACTTACAAACTATTAATTTGTTTAATTCATTTTGTCAAGTAACATGTCTTTAATTAGTCGCACTCTTCTGCTCATGCAAATTACTTTGATTGAAGGAGAAGAGGATATGAAAAAGAGAGATGATGAATGGTTTGTAGAAATGCATTCCCCAAAAAATTACCATGGTGATCTGTTGTTATTTTTTGTTGATGAAGAAGTGGTCAAGCAAAGTCATGTATGGTACTAACTTCAAAAGTTATTGATTAGCAAACCTTGAATATTCAGGTTGAGTGCATTGATGTTCAAATGAATACATGCCTTATTCTTGACATGGAGTTAGAAGTTTCATTGTTCAAGAAACTTGAAATTAAGGCTTATAGAGAAAGTAGGACATGTTCTTACTCTAAATATGGTTATAATTTGGGGAAGTTCATACACTCAGATAAAACAAGATATGAAAATGCACTTGAAATTCATAATAACATGAATTTTGTATTCAAAAAATTGTATAGAATCGATAATACCTCTTCTATTTGTCATTATTTGAATAGAATAAATTTTATTTCTCCACCAAAACATGCAAATCTATTTACAACACTAAGGCGATCTTATTTTTCTAAATTAGAGATAGATCCCTCTAATTCAAAGTTGCAAGGGATTAAAAATAATAACATATCAAATTTATTGTTGAAGAAAGTGACCAATATATTTGAGAATGCAGAATCTTCAACTGCTGAACAATTAAAATTATTTTTATTTAATGGTTATGTTTTTCCACTTGAAGTTTTTAGCTGTGATGCGGTGCCTCCATAATATCAATACCTTGAAGTGCATGATGAGAATGTTGACCTTGTACATTCAATGTTGATTAATGTTATTCCTTCTCTTAGGGATGCAATTCTTCTTCCCTTTTTATATTCTACAAAGGAACTTATGCAACTAGAGGATCCAGATGACCTGAAAAGAGATGATGTACAATTCTACATTCTTAACGGCTAACATACCATTTTTCTCAAAATGGTTTGTAGCTAAATGTAAATAAAAGTCATTACACAATAAGATGCATGTTAGAAAGACTCACATTATGTCTTCAAATGTGCATGGTGAATTCATTATTAATATTTACAAGTAGCATAACAAGGTAAATAAAAATTGGATTGAATCAAATTTTATTGATGTACTCTACAAGGCTCAAACAATTTGGATATCCCTAGGATGTCCTCAGAGGAGTGAAGTGGGAAACACAAAGATGAAAATATTTAAGGTAATGAAACTTAATTTTATGGCATTTGTACTTAAAATTTAATTTTGTAATATGCAGAGAGTAAATATACTTTTTCCTCTTTCAATGTAGAGTTTTGAGAAGTAATGTCTTATTATTTTCAAAGTGGATAAGATAGAGAGCCTTTCTAACAAAATGAAATTTCTATTTTTTCCTGAGGACATATGGAAAAAATTGAAAACAACCATTGAGTTATTTAAATCATGTGGGATTTCTTGTTCTCCTTTTAAGGATAACCAACCTAACTTTCAAGAAAATTCATTGGCAAGGTTCATGGTGAATTCCTTCAGGCCTACAAGAGGAATGACCAATGAGGAGATATCAATTCTACTAGATAAATTGTAATTAGGGAAAGTATGGATAATTAGATCTATTGAATCAAAGCGGCATAACAAAGAATTTTGATTCTTACTACCAAAGAGTAAAAGATGATAGAAGAATGAGAGGAAATTTTTTAAAATATATGAAAAGTAAATATCTAGGTAATATTGTATTGGCATAATGCACTGAAAATAATATTATTGAAAATTTTGGTCTGCATGACTCTCACTACTGCCAGTTGTGTGTACTCTTGGGAGAAGAGAATAAAGGAAAAATAAAATATGATTCTAGAGGAAGTGAAAAATTGGAAAAAAGAAAATTGATGTTGAAGTGGCAGAGGTTCTCCTAGTGGTAGCTCAAACAATTATAGACAACTATGTGATTTCAATGGAAGAAAAAATTCTAGCAAGGATGGAAGACACCGATGAGTTTACCTATCAATGTGCATATCCCTTCTAGCTCTAGTCAACAATATCATCTATTCCATCAACTAATCCATTTAATGTAGAATGTGTGATCACATATTTCTATAATTTGTCTAGTGTACTAACTTTTGATACATAATGGACTGCTCACGGTTGTCGAAACTAGTATGATAAATTGTGTTTTATTTTGATCTTACTTGTTGTTTCTTAAAAAATATTAAGATATACAATAAAAAATACATGAAAAAATTTGAAGATGTGGGGAGTCAGTTTTCGAAGGTTGTTATATATTTTTTGATAACGATGGTAAATTTAAGAGCTTGTGTTTTATGCACACAATAACTGATGTACACAGTTGTGATGTTGATGATGGGGATGGAGTAGACATCACCATGGATTGGGTGGACCAACTTCCATAATGATTTGTGACTACAAGTGAAAGCGGCCTACTAGGAAATACACATCCTTTTCTTTACGAGATATCTTATGAGTTTTGGTCTCATATGTTCAATCGACTCGGTTTCAAAAAGTATCCAATTATAGTGCTTTAAGGAGGTAGTGTTACATTACATGATTTGGTATACTCAGGTCTACCACCGGTCTTTATTGTTGAATCAAATAATCAAGAATTTTTTAAACATTAATATTTTCATCTGAAAAAGTTACATTGATTAAGATCAATCTAAACAATTCTATTAGATTAATGCATTTGAACTGATACATACAATATTTATGTAGATAACCAAACAATGGAGGAAGACACCGTATCTTCCTCTCCACATACAAACAAAAGATAAAATGTCATTCTTAACATGTCATAACCAATTCAATTTTTTTCCCAAGATGTCGTGTACAATCCATCCAATGAGTATATAAATGGTGAGTGGTAAATAATTATTTTACAAATTTATCACTACAAGAAGTTTTCAATTGTCATTTTTTTGCATATTTTTAATAAAACTTCAATTGTTATCAGATTTGATGCCAAATGGGAGGCTATTGGCATGTCATGCAAAAACTTGCAGATAAAAATGGTATGATAGTCATGTAGCATTATAAACAAAGCCATTTATAATCCCCTCATAATTTTAGGAGCCTGTAAAAAGTAGTTTATTTGTTATATGTATTACCCTATGAATACTAACATACATATTTTAATTATATTTATTTTGAATTGAGTAAATTTTTGTTTTACTAGTTAATATTAAATTATAGACAATTGAAAAAATTTACTTCTGTACAGTTGGCTATTTGCGGTCACTAAGCTAATCAAATAATGTCATACCAACCATAGTCCAAGAAATAATGGGTTAGCCTAGCGGTCGCTAATATACATCAATATCTATGTAATATTTTCCATCAAAGGTTTTTTCATTGAATAGAAGAAAGTTATATCACAAATTTAATTACGTCGACATGGTATTTATTTTTAATTGATTAATGTTTTTAAAATTGGTTAAAAATAAAATAAGAATTAAAAAAAATAAATACTATTGTGTAGTTGGCCATTAGTAGTCACTAAGCCCATCAAAGACTGTCAACGCAAACATAGTCCAACTACATCTATGTAATATACATATACATGTACAACTACATATATGCAATATTATATAAAAGCAAGTTGTATCACGTACTTTTTTACTTGAATTAAAATTTATTTTGAATTGATTACTACTTTTAAATAGAATGTGCATCACAAGAACCTGCAGAGAGGGTAGTGTGAGGGAATACAAGCTGGAATCTCTATTAGTAAGTGTTAACATACTTAAATTTTGATTATTTGAATTGGTTAATATCAAATTGTGGGCAATTGAGAAAAAATTACTTGTGTGTTTTTGGCCAAAAGGATTATTTAATTATTTTAGATTTGGAGTATTTTATCTATGACATGGGGGTTCACTTAGTAAAAGTATGGTATAGCATGTGCATTTGAAGAGTATTAAAGAATACCCTTAATTATAGTTTCTACCTCTAATTATTCAATTGATAATACCCCCTCGTGTTATATTATTTGAATGAAAATACCCCTATTTTTTCCGTGTACCTTATTCACCCATTTTTCAATTAAAATTTTATTTACCCCTTTTTACTTGTACCTAATAAATTAAACAGAAAATATATTATATTTCTCACTCAAAATTTTTAATATGCATTTCCTCTCGAAAGATAGTTTGAAGCCATTGAATACCTATTACAAATCACCTTATAAATGTCAAGCTCTAATCATTTATCAATAGTTCTTTAAATAATTAAGATGGTGAAATAATATCACTTGTGTTGAAAAGCATACTCAATCCTAGTTTTCTACCATCTTATTATTTCTTGGTTAAGAATCTCTTAATTGAGATTTATTTATTAAAAAAGAGATTATAATTTAATTTATGACCACACTCTTTTTACAATTTTAAGGTATTTAATTTTAAAAACTAGGGTTCAAATGTTTTAGTTTTATATTAAAATTAAACCTCCCTTTCCTTTGTCCCACCTCTCTAACCTACCCCCAATACCTAATTCAAAACATTAATAAATTAAACCCTTTCACCCCCTCATGTCTACCAATATATTGAATTTAATTTTATTAATTTTAATTACTTCAATATGAACCCACATGCTAGGATATTGCCTAGCTAACGAAACCCTCGTGCTCATGAGAAAAACCAATCCCATAAGGATTTGGAAATCAAGTTTGGTAAGGAGACTATCAACTTGTGAGGTGGGATCAAGGAATTTTTAAAGATACTAGCATCAAAATGTGAAGTGGTAATTTGGTTTGGCTATCTCTCTTCCCTGAAGTTGAAAAGTTGATTAAGGATTTTTAAAATGGTGGTTCAATTCATATGAGTTATTTTTTTGGGTAAAGAACATTGTTGTTTAGAAGATGAAATTATAGTAAAATATCTCCAAAAGATTTGGAGTAGAGAGGATATTATTTTCAGCCCTACACACACATTTTGTATTATAATAGGCCAAAAGGAAACCCTTCAAAAAAATATTACGGTGGGGAGGAAATCCAATGAAGAAAATTATTTCAAATATAGGTGGTTGATGAATAATTTGTACACAAACATATCATAGATATTGTCTCAAGGTTTGAGTGTTTTTGAGGGCATCAACAAATTGCAGCAACTAGAAACTATATAACTATTAATTATTTCAAAATGTTTTTTACAATGATATTCATTGCATACAGTCATATGGTCACTCCTTGTTTTATATGTTCAGATTAAAAATTTAAAAGATGGAAGTATCTATATCTTCTTTGTGATTGAGTTGATATTATAGTTTTACAAGTTGTTTGTGTGAATTACCCAAATTAAATATTATAAAAATTATATTTTGACATGTGTTTAATAACTTTTAGAAGTTTACATTAATTTTGATTTGGTTTTACATATCCAATTGGGAAGCCTTGGAAATTACTAGCTATGAGAGTAGAAGGTTTGTTGTTTGGAATTTCTAGTATTGATGACAAAAACCTTGTAATATAGTTCCAAATTTTAGATCCGGGGATATTGAATACTTTGAACGAGAATTTAGTGCTAACTTAATAAATAGTGCATCAAAATATTTTGACACTGCCTTATGCTCTTCATTTATGGATTCACCAATAGTCAAGTACATGTTCATAAAAAAATTAGTCGGATTTGCAAGATACCCACTTCAATTTCATTTGGGGATGCCATCAATGTAAGCTCAAAATAAATAACATTCAACATATAATATACATTTATGGTAATTTTTATGGTGAAAACAATATACTTTTGATCGATGATGCTAGAATATTCTTGCATGAGGTTAAAGAATAAACTATTCTTAAAACCCCAACATATTGGAGATTTTATGGAACTATAACAATGATTTGAAAATTTATCTTGAATTACGTACATGGTTGAAAAATGTAGGAGAACACAAGAACATGTGTATATCATTGAAAACATTCAAACACACCATTGGCATTTGAATTATATACTTTGTTTCCAAATTGAACAATGTATTGTGCATTTATAAGGACTAAAATAACTACCTTAATCTTATTAAAGATTTGCAGTGTGAAATCAGTGATTCCATTCTTTTTTAAAGAAAATTAAATATTTGTATAAGTGAAGAGACAACCATGGATCATGGACCAATGAAAGAATGATTTTTTGAGCCAAATAAAAAATAAAGCTCAAGTGGTTGCTAGAAGTAAAAACATGAACATATAATGTTTATTGTTTGGAATATCGATGTTGGCTTCCATGAAATCAAAAAGCTTTTTTCCCAGTCATGCATGGTTTAATCTTAAATACATTTTGAAAATTATAAGAACCTTATTCTAAAGCCAAAAATAATCCTAACGCAGCAACCGTCAGTATAAAATAGAAACATGTTATGTTTATTGATTTACATATCCATGTTGGCTTCCCTGAAATAATAAAATGATTTTTTACTAGATCTTCATATGTTAATATTAATGACATTTTAAGAATGATAAAATCTTTTTCCAAAGTAGAAATAAATCCTAGCGGTTGCTAGCACATATAGAATAGAAACATTTTTTTAATGTTTTGTAGATTTTTATTTTCAATATTTTTGTTTATTGTTTTGTGGACATCTCCAATAATGTGAATTTTTAATGACATGATTCCCTCACTCCTACGATACATAATTTTCTTTGTATGTTGACAACTTTTAGATTATATTCACACAGGAAGATTGCATTGTGACCAAATGTACCATTTGTCGAGGAACTAGGAATCAAAACATATTTCTCAAAAATCTTAGCACCGTTTAGAGAAAGTGTAATGCATATTAAAATTGTAAAAATATACCTATTAAAGGATGAATTATGGCCTATAATGCATATTACAATTGTACTTGATAGAGGAATTGTGGAATGTTTTGCAACTATTAAAGGATGTGGAAGACGATGTGGAGACATACGCGATGTCATTAAATCAATAACCCAATTACGATTATGTAATTTTTTGTAGATTTAATTGATAACTCCTTTTTGTATAATGTGTGTGACTATACTTACTAATGTTATTTTGTAGAATGTGTGTGACTATCTTCAGTAATGTTATTTTGTATAATGTGTGTTTATCAATTAGCGGAAGCCTTCATTCCTTATCTAGAGAATGCATAGGAAAATATTGATGATGCAATCCATTTTTTATTGTGTCGACCTTCCTCACATGAATCGAGGGACTACTTAATTGGGTTGTGATTTTTCCTAACCTCACTCATTTTCTTATTTTTCTTCTTCCCTCTAATGGAGTTTACCTATGTTATTGTCATCCTCTTGCACGAAAATAATATAGAAATATATTTCCTCTCTCCTATGTCTTCCACTCGTCTTCACAATGTCTTTTGCATAGGCTCCACACATGTTATGAAAGTGATTGAGAAAGTCTTGGGTGTGGATTATCTCTAGAGAACTAGGAGAGCTTGTGTCAACTCTGAGATTACAGGTGTATTTTTGTTAATTTTCTTGGTTTTGTGTGTAGATAAGGAAGTAGTCATGGTGGTCACGTCCTTTTTTATTTACCCATGTCATCATGTGGGTATAGTGAAAGATCTGGTAGAAGTATGCCTTCATATTCTCTTTTCCAATCTCTCTCCTTGTCTATATCCTTTCTGGGTTGACAACAAGATTTGTGATGTCATAGATTGAAAATTCGGGCCCTCCATCAATTTTTCGAGTCTATTCAAAGTATCTGATGATCTGATGGGGTGTCTATCTCAAGTGTTCCATCCCTAGAGCTAGTCGAGCTCACAAAACTTACCCCACCCCTTCTTAATCGTGTGGTGCATTTGAAGGTTGTTGTTATCTTGTCCTTTTCATTTCTTGAGAAGATTATAATGATTGGCTCAAAGTGGACCAATTAAAGGTGGAACCCTAGGGTTTCTCTATCATTCTCCCTTTATTTTTTATGTTCGTCGCTTTGTATTTTTAACATGCCTTGTTATTCATGTTGCATTGTGGACTTGTTATTTACAATGTTTCCTAATGTTTTTGGTTTTTATATATAGCCCTTCATCGTTCAAATATTTTTATACTTGTAAGGTGAGGACCCATCAGCCCTCCGATTCATAGATCCGGTTGAAATTGTTTAACTATCTAAAAAATAAAATTATGTAATTTGTCCCTAAATTTATTTGAGAATTTTTGTATAATGTGTGTGACTATCTTAATAATGTTAATATGTATAATATGTGTGACTATATTTAGTAATTTTATAATATAATAAAGGATTTAAATGATAATAGATATGTTAATATATATAAAAAGTTTACTTAACATTTTTATTTCTAGTGAATTCTTATTTGATTAATGTTAATTTACCTAGATAAGCTACATTGGCATTACCTAGCAAGTGTTAAGTTTTAACTCTCTTACTTTTATTTTTAAGTCATATTATCCTCTTGAATTCAAATTGTCCATTTTACAAATTGTTCCCATTGATTCAAGGAATACAATGAATTAAAAAATTCTCTATCACTTCAATAATCAGTGCATTAATAGATATCGTGAAAACAATTTTATTTTGCTATGATTTATTCTATGAATTTGGGATTTTAGCGTGATGAATAGTTTAACAATTAAATTAAAATAATTCTTAACATAATTTACCAAAATTATACCTTTACAAAAGGATTTTAATTTATTTCATATCTATATTCAATTACAGAAAAATATCCTCATAACAAGGGAGTAAGGATAATTTTTATTTTCATTTAAAGTGTCAGGTGTGGGAGGAAAATTTCCGCATTGATTTCATGTCCCTTCTTTTGAGGCACACAAGGATGGTAGAAGGTAAAGTGGGGGTTTAATGAATGTCATCATGCATTTATAAATATTAAAGGGATGGTAATTTTTTTGTAATCCGGTTTATTCCTCTCTTAGAATCCAGGTTTATAACTATTAAGGGGATGTTAATGCACATTCATTTCACTCTTCGACTCTCACGTTTTATCTTGTGCCAATATAATTGAACTCTCGAGCATCGTGATTGGTGTAATTTTTGCATCTCTTCCAACTTGGAACCCTACACGAGTGACCCCTCCCATAGAGATCCAAGGTTAATGATTCCAAGTCTCGATGGAGATGCGTTGTCTTCCAACTATGACTCCAAAGGAAATGTGGTGCTCATATTTTGTCATATCTACAGTAAAAAGGGTGATCACTACACATAAAAATTCCTTTATAAGAGTCTCTCCCTCACCGATGTGAAAAACACCTTAATAATGGATAAGGTCATCTTGGGCCTCACCTCCAATGGAAGTATTATTGTGGGGCTATCGCTTCCTCCACAAATAGGTGCCTCCCAGTCTAAGGGGTAGCGTGGAACTCTCTAGTGACTATATGCACCATAGAAATGATGAATATTTTTTTGAGTTACTATTTTGTCTGAGGACCATGAGGGATGTCAATCTGCATGATATTTTCAAGTTATTTGTACACATCATGTGTGTCTACATGCCCATGGATCAACAATGGATTTGGTTTTTGTTGATTTTTTTAATAGGTAAGGACACTTAGAGAGCTATCAATAATCTCAATGCCTATGGTTATGATAATATTACTCTCAGAGTTGAATGGTCCACTCCAAGGAAAATGTTTTTTTTTAAATTGAAGCAAGATAGACTTAAAATCAAACATCTTTCCTTCTTTCTATGGAGTCTTTTACTTATTTCTGCTTTAGGTTTTGTAGGGTTTTTTAGTGTTGATAGGATCATTTTTGTTTCACTTGAATGTAATGATTCTCCTTTTATGTTGACTTGCCTCGTTTAGTATAATGATTATTAATTTTTCACCAAAGAAAACCTATCAAATCTTAATTTTTTAAAATCATCATGAAATTTTTCTCATGGTATATTTTAGAAAATTGAAAGTTAAAATTTTAATTTTACCTTTTACTGTTGAGAAATCATTTGTGTACTTACAACAAATCTGTGTTTGTTTACTCTCAGGTATTATTTTATATCTTGAGTAAATTTTCTTAACATAGTACTTGAAAATAAATATTTTTCTCACATTTAGTTCAATATTACTTCAATGTAGACCAAACTCACTTTGGATCTAACATGCTTCTTATCAAATCATGTGAAAGAAGTAAGTACAATAAAGTCAATTATTATTTAATTTATAATAGGGATCCCTTCACAATAATGATGCCATAATAAAAGGATTGGATTTTAAAATTAAGTTATATTGATATATGCAGGAGATACATAGATGCACTTTAAAAGACTTGAGTTGGTTTCTTTTTTTTAAACATGTTCTCATAAGAGTATCTTATTGATATGCATGAGGAGATTGAATTCCCTATAATTTCATATGTCATTACTCATAAAAATAGTATCCATCATTTATTATGTTCAATAGCTACTAAGCGTAATGAACACATTTGTTTAATTTTATTTGTAGGGTGATTTGAGTGTTTGCAAACCCTTAAAATTTACTCTGGATGCATGAAGATTTCCCAACTTTGCATGTTTTGTGAGTTAGGGATGATAGTGATGGCATCCGACAGAGTGAGATGCGGGGAGATTGAATAGGAGGATAATGAAGATCTATAATTTCTTCTACCACCGCCAAATATCATCGAGCTAGGATGAAGAAGATCATCAAATACAAGTTCAACGAGTAGGGCTAGATGGTGGTTCACACCACTACCATGTGCATTAGAAGATGGATTACATTTAATTATATTATCATAGTTTAGATCATTTTCTCTGCTATTTTCTTCAAAATATATTCAATAATTCTCTAGTTACACTAAGGTTCAATCACATCATAGTAAATTAACCTAGAAGTGTCTCACATCTCTTGAAATTAATTAGCCTAGTAGCTACTAGCCCATATAAAAATAAGGATGGTTGGTTTATTATTTTATGGAAAAATGTTGGCTTCGTGAAATCATTAAAATATTTTCCCAAGATCTGCATGGTTTAATGTTAATGACATTTTAAAACTGATAAAGACCTTATTCCAAAGAAAAAATTAAAGCATAGCTCATTACGCTAATCGGTATAAAATAAAAACATGATATGTTTATGGTTTTGTAGATCAGTGTTTGATTTTGTGAAATCATTTCATGATATTCTAACAACTACGTAGTTTAATCATAAACAAATATTTAAAATCATAAGAACCTTTATTCTAAACCAAAAATTAAATCCTTATGATCGCTAGCCCATATAAATGGACTCTTGAGCACTACAAGTGACACAAGTTTGGTGTCACTACCAAATATGAACCCTAGAGAGAAACCTAGTCACTGAGATCTAAGGTTGATGACTCTAAGTATGAAAGAGATGCTTTATCCAACATATCTCGCTACGCAGAGTAGTGTGGTGCTTATAGTTTTTCATATATGTAGTAAGATGGGTGATCAATACACATAAAAATTCCCTTACAAGGATCTCACCCCCACCCATGCCACATACACTTTAACAAGGGATAATTTCATTGAGGGCCTCACCTCTGGTGGAAGCATCACTAGCAGGGTTGTCACTACCTCCGCTGCTAGGAACCTCCTAATCTCAAGAGCAGTATGGACCACTCCGAAAAAAAAAACACATCATAGAAATGATGAAAATTATATTCAAGTTACAGTCTATCCAAGGACCACAAGGGATGTCATCTGCATGAGATTTTCAAGTCGATTGGATACATCATGCATGTCTATGTGGCCATGGATTAGAAGATGGATTAGAAGGGGATTTGGTTTTGTTAATTTCATCAATAGGGAGGATGCTCAGAGAGCTATCAATAAGCTCAATTCCTATGGTTATGATAATATTATTCTTAGAGTTGAATGGGCCACTCCAAGGAAGATTTTTTTTAAAATTGAAGCAAGGAAGACTTAAAATTAGGCATATTTCCTTCTTTCTATGGAGTCTTTTACTTATTTCCACTTTAGGTTTTGTAGGGTTTTAAGTGTTGATAGGATCAATTTTGTTTCACTTGAACGTAATAATTCTCCTTTTATTTTGAATTGCCTTGTTTAGTATAATGAACTACTTAGTTTTCACTATAGAAAACCTATCAAATCTTAATTTTTAATTTCATTTGGAAACTTTTTCTCATGGTGACATTTGTTTATTTTTATTTTTAGGGAAATTTGAGTGTCTATAACCCCTTAAGCTTTACTCTGGATGCATGAAGATTTCCTAAATTTTCTCATTTCTTAAGTCAAGGATGACATTGATGGTGTGTGATAGAGTGAGATGCATGGAAATTGAATAAGAGGATAATAAAGATCTAGAATTTCTTTTTCCCGTTAAATATCATCGAGATGAGTGAATAAGATTGTCAAATACAAGTTCACCAAGTAGGACCAAAATGTGTTTTGCACCACTACCATGCAAAATTGTAATGTGGCCAAATTTTTCGTTAACAAGTGCACCCTTGAGTGCCACGAGTGGAGCAATTTTAGCATCGTTGCCAACTAGGAACCCTACTTGAATGACCCCTCCCACCGGGATTTAATAATAATGAGTCTAAGTTCAATGGATATGCGATGTCAGGCCTCTCTCACTCCAAGGGTTGTGTAGTGCTCAAATTTTTTTGTATCTACAGTAAGAAGGGTGATCACTACACATGAAATTCCCTTAAAAATTTCTCTCCCTACCAATGCCACATAAACCCTAACAATGGATAAGACCGTTGAGGGCCTCACCTCTAGTGGAAGCATCGCTTCCTCTACTACTGGGGCATCCTAGTCTTAGGGGGCCATGGACCACTCTAATGAAATCATGCACCTCAGAAATGGTTAAAATTCTGTTTGAGTTACCAATCTTTTTTAGGACCATAAGGATGTCAATATGCATGATCTTTTCAATTCATTTATACACATCACATGTGTTTACATGCCCATTGACCAGAAGACAGATTAATAAAGGATTTGGTTTTTTGATTTCATTAATAGGGAGGATGCTTAGAGAGATATCAATAAGCTCAATGCTTATGGCTATTATAATCATATTCTTAGGATCAAATGGGCCACTCCAAGGAAAAAAATTTTGTTATAAAATTAAAGCAAGGAAGACTTAAAAGAAGGCATATTTCCTTCTTTCTATGGAATCTTTTACTTATTTTTCCTTAGGTTTTGTAGGGTTTTTAGTGTTGATAGGATCAATTTTGTTTCACTTGAACGCAATGATTCTCCTTTTATTTTGAATTTCCTTGTTTAGTATAATGATTTATTTATTTTCACTAAATAAAACCTATCAAATATTAATTTTTAAAATTCATTTTAAATTTTTTCTCATGGTGATGTTTGTTTATTTTTATTTGTAGGGAGATCTGATTTTCTAAAAATCATTAAGATTTACTCGGATGTGTTAGGATTTCCGACTTTTCATGTTTTTGGAGTTAGGGACAAGAGTAAAGGCATATGACAGAGTGAGATACGGGGAGCTTGAATAAGAGGATAATGAAGATCTAGAATTTATTTTTCCAATTTACTGAATATCATCAAGTTGAATAAAGCAGATTGTAAAATACAAGTTTAATGAGTAGTGCGGAAGGTGGTTCACACCACTACCTTCAAACATCCGCAAAGTGTCTAAAGCTCACCTTAAAAATGCACTCTATATCACCACGAGTGGCAAAAGTTTGGAGTTTCTTCCAACTAGGAACCCTACTATAGTGAACCCAACTATTGGGATCTAAGGCCAATGATTCCAAGTTCAAAAGAGATGCGATGCCCAACCTATTTTGCTCCAAGAAAAGTGCAGTGATCATATTTTATCATATCTATAGTAAGAAGGGAGATCACTGCACATCAAAATTTACTTACAAGGATCTTGCCCCAACCCGTTCTATAGACACATTAATAAGGGATAAGGTCATCAAGGGCCTCACCTCTAAAAAATGCATCACCGGTGGGGTTGTCACTACCTCTGCTCCCGGGTAACTTGCGGTCTCAAGGGTAGCGTGGACCGTTCTAGAAATAGAATGTACTACACAAACAATTAAAATTATGTTCGAGTTACCAGTTATCTAAGGACCATGAGGGATGACAATTTGCATGATATTTTCAAGTCTTTTAGACATATCACATGTGTCTACATGATCATGCATCAAAAGATGAATTAGACGGGGATTTGGTTTTATTAATTTCATCAATAGTGAGGATGCTCAAAGATATATCAATAGGATCAATTCCTATGGTTATGATAATTTTATTCTCAAAGTCAAATGGGCCACTCCAAGTTTGAATTTTTTTTAAATTGAAGTAAGGAAGGCTTAAAATTAGGCATGTTTCCTTCTTTCTATGGACTATTTTACTTAGTTTTGCTTTAGATCTTGTAGGGTTTTTAGTGTTAATAGGATCATTTATGTTTCACTTGAATGAAATGATTCTCATTTTATTTTTATTTCCTCATTTAGTATAATGATTTATTTGTTTTCACTAAAGAAAATATATCAATATTATTCATTGTTGATTAAGCTCAACAGGTGTCCACTTTAACGAACACATTTGTTTAATTTTGTTTATAGGGAGATTTGTGTGTCTCGTAAACAATTAAAATTTAATCCAAATGTGTGAGGATTTCCTAAATTTTCTTATTTATTGAGTTAGGGATGAAAATGATGGTGTTTGTGAGTCGAGATGTGTGGAGATTTAATAAGAGGATAATGAAGATATGGAATTTTTTCTACCACCACCGAATATCATTGAGTTGGATGAAGAATATCATTGAATACAAGTTCAATGAGTAGGTCCAGATGGTGGTTCACACCACTACCATGTGCATCAGAAGACATATTACATTTTTTTATAATCTCATAGTCCTAATTGATGCCCTCTACTTGATTCTTCAAAATATCTTTAGTGATGCTCTAGTTACACTTATGATTAATCACATCATAGTAAATGAACTTGGAAGTGTCTCACATATCTTAAAATTCATTAGCATAGCATTTTATAGCCCATATAAAAAGTAATCATGATCATTTTATTATTTTGTAGATAAATTTTGGATTCTATGAAATCATTAAAATATTTTCCCAAGATCTGCATGGTTTAATGTTAATGACATTTTAAAATGAATAAGAACCTTGTTCCAAAGAAAATTTAAATCCTAGTGGCCTTCGGGGTATATAATACATAAACATGTTCTATTTATGGTTTTACAGATCAATGTTAGATTCCCCGAAATCATTAAATAACTTTCTAAAAACTACATAGTTTACTGTTAAATAAATTTTAAAACTTATAAGAACCTTTATTCTAAAGGAAGGATTAAATCCAGTGGACACTAGCCCATATAGAACAAATACATTTTCTATTTATTATTTTGTAGGTCAATGTCGAATTGCAATATTTTGATTTTTGGATTCGGTAAATGGGACTTTAGAGTGTAGTGATTCCAATATATGTGATTTTGGATTCCCATTTATGTGATATTGGATTTCAATATATGTGATTTTGGATTCCAATATATGCAATATTGGAATCAAATATGTGTGATTTCGGAGTCCAGATAATTCCAATATTTAGTATTTTGGAATGTAAAACTAGTAATTTCAAATTCCAATATTGGTAGTATTTTTTTCCGCTCGAGATGAAATAAGTTCAGATTTAGTGACATAATATTTTAAATAATAATTCATGTTTTGTTGCAACAAACATAGTGCACATTTGAAACCCTTCTTACCCAATGTAGTATAGTGAGAATGAAAGGTGTTTGAGAATTATAAAAATAAGATAGGCTTTCCCAGTAAGAAAATCACATGAATTAGATTGATACATACCTCTAAGAATTTTTTTGAGTATTGCAATTAAGTTTGAATTTTTTACAATGTTTCCTCTTCTTTCATGTTTCAAGGAAACCCTACCTAAGGTTTTATCTCATTTATTATTTTGAAGGTCCTACAATTGATTTCAAAATCTATTTTTCTAAAAAACCATCAACATTAATTCCTTAACAAGACTAAATATGTTTTTGACATTGATATTCTCTATCAAGTAAGTAAACTCGATAGTACAATACAGGCCTATAACATACACCTTAAAACCCTAATTGTCACCTCAAACTATGGATATGAAGCACATTTTCTAAAGGAAGGCTCTGTGAAAATTTGTAACAAAATAATCTCTGAAATGGATATCCTTAAATGTGATTTATTTAGAATTTTAACCTCTACATCCAAGTTAGGATTTTTAAAAATGAAATCATGGCTATAATAGATAAGTTGAACTAGAGAAGAGAAAAGGATAATTAGGAGAAGTACATGGATCTCGAGTCATTAAATTTAAATCACACCATCAAGAGGGTAAAGGGTGATTAAATAAGTTTTAAATTATTTTGAGTAACTCTAGATCTTTGAAACCATGTATCCATCAAGAGTTTGCCCTTAGGAACACTAAAAGTCAATTATTGGGATGTTGAGAGATAGTTAAAATTTGTTGATCAGTTTGCTTCATATTGATGATGGTATGGCAATTACATGAGCTCATGTAATAGATAATATGATGTGGGATACAAAATTAATACCTCAAGGACTAATATTTCTTTATTTTATACTAAGATCTCAAGAAGCTAGTGAAGGGTAGAATGAGGAAGGTAAAGTTAATTGAAATTTTCTTGTAGTTAAATAATCTAACGAGTTGAATTAGCATTGCATGTGGTATGTGAACAGGGTATAGATATTTTTGAATCTCTCTAAAGTGGAAAATGTCATTTTTTTATGTTTAGGCTTTCTAAGACTAAGAGTAAGATCTCCTAAACAAGTTATTAGTGGATTAAATTTCCTCAAATTAGATGAGTGTAATGATTTGATGATGATATTTGCATCATTTTGGTATCAAATTGGGTTTTAATATTGTTGATTTATAATAGTGAATTATGAGTGTGAATGAAGATTGACATGTGAAATTGAAGACATAAGAAGAGGTGAGAGTGAAGTGGCTAAGAGAATTGCAAGAGTGGAAGAAAATAAGAGAGAAGAATCACTAAAAGACCATGTAAGAATATTAGGTGAGATGTTATGAAGAAACAAGGTGAAACATAGTTATTAGAGAGAAGAAAATAGGGAAATGGATAAAAAGAGTTAGTGATGATTCTAAGCCACAAGTATAAGATTCAAGATGAGAGAGAGGGAGATAAATAATAAATAAGATGCCAAGATGAAAGAGAAAGATTGAAAACTAGATCTACGGTTTTGAGGAGTTGAGAAACCTTAGAAAAGATGTAGCGATGTTTGAGGAATTGATATTGAAAATGGAAGAATAAATTGTAGATGAATAAGATTCATCAGAAGCATAATATGAATGGGAAAGTGAAGAATAATATGGACAAGAATTAGGTGATGAAATGGTAGTCTACTGCCACTGAATAAGTTGCACTACTTGAAGAAGGATGAGCTAGAAGAGGAAAATGAAGAAAAATAAGATGCAACAACAGATCAACATGTTAATGAGGTATGTGAACAAAGTTATATGCCAATTGAAGTTTTCTTGTTTGTAAATACACAAAAAGAAGAGGAAATCAGATTTGATAGTCCTATATATGATGAAGATAACAGAGAATTGGATGATTTTAAGCTAAAAGAAGAGATGAAATTTCTTGAAGATTTTTTTCACATGTTGAAAATAAGGGAAACAATTTAAATGAGGTGAGTACATGTGAAGAATAGTGGGAAAAATAGGTAAAATAGGTTGAGGAAGTTATGAATGCATGTAAGGAAGCTAAGGTAAACAAATTTGACTAAAAATTACTTATTTGATAATTTATATTGATAATTCTTTTAGTGAATTCCTTGAAATTGTATAATATGACTCCATTGGTGGATTTAGAGAGTAAAAAGAGAATGAGATATGTAAGATAGAGTGGAATAACGAACATGGAAATTATGATGATCAATTTTTCATAGATGAAGTGGATAATTTTTTCAAGATTTATTGTGTATGATGGATGAAGAAAATAAGGGTGGAGGTACAATTTATAGTACTAATCTTTCCTTAGAAAAGAGTGAATTCAAATTTGACAAAGTGATTCAAGAAGGCGTATGGAAAAATTTAGCACAAGATGGACAAGTGGTCAAAAATTAAAATGAATACTATGGGAAATTTTCATTCCTTCCAAGAAAAGTAAAAGATGAAAAAATTATGGGAAGAAGATATATAGGAATTAATAATATGATGTAATATGAATAATAATGTAATTTTTTTTTTGTGTATGTACAATTGATGGAAGGTTAAAGTTGAAAAAAAATATGGAAATCAAGAATAAAATAATAAAAATCAAGGAAAATATAAGGCTGAAGAATAATATATAAGACCTAGGTGTTCATGAGGTAATAAAAGACAACAGGAGTACTTAAGCAAGAACAAGAACAAATCTAGAATGATTAGAAGAAATAAAATTTCAGTATATGGCTCCTTTTCCCCACCTTAAAAGTATGATGCAACAACATCGAGAGTAAAAAAATCAAAGTATCAATCACCCTTCTTATCATGTTTTAGAGTTGTTGCAGTTTCTTAGAGGCCCTGTAGGACAATTTGATTCATTTAAATTTGGTGAAAAGGTTTAGGATATTTGAATTTCTCCATATCATTTTTTTCCCTTGAAAATGGGAATTTGAACTTGTAAATCTTGAAAATGAGGAAAATTGGTTGAAATGGTGTTTTAATGTAACGGTATGTGTTAGGTACCTAAGCTTGTTTTCATAGTTCCATGTGGGATATAAACTAATGAAAGCTTAAAATTTGTAACAATTACTTGTTTTGTTGTGTATTGGCATATGAATAGTCATGATAGTCTAAGAGTTAGTTATGGATATGAAATGGAGGAGAACATGGGATAAATCTCAAATATATAGGTGATTTTATTAATTCCTTAAGGGTTGAGAGAGGAATATTAGAAGTAACATGAAATTTTGTATGAAATATATAGTTTAATATGATAAAACTATGTTTTGGAGAATCCATGAACTATTTTTGTCTTGAGAAGTTGTATTTATTTCCTTATAAATAATTCCATTATCCATAAATTGATTATCGTAAGTTAATTTTTGTGTGAAAATATTGTATTTGATGTTAGGAAACCCTATAATAAGTCTCATTATAGGGAAGAAGACTCAGATTACAAATTGTGGCCATATGTGAAGAAAAAGACCGAGAATTAAACTGCTTGGTATGAATCTATAGAGTTTTTTTATAAATAAATTTTTATTTTTTCTTGAATCATTTATTAGTAGATTATATGCCTTGGTTTAAGCATTCACAAGGCCTCTGGTACAAGATACTCAAGTACTCTATTTTTATCTTGACAAAAGTGAGTTCTAGACTGTCCCTTAGGATATTAAGGAAATTATTTGTTTGATAAATTGAATTTTTGTGAATGGATTTCTATGAAGTGGTGAATCAACTTTAATAACTCTCTTTAGTCCATTGAATTAAGAACAAGTCAATTTTGTTGCAAGAAACAAAGTGCATGGTTGAAACCCTTCTTACCAAAGGTTGTAGAGTGATAATGAAAGGTATTTTAGAAGTAGAAGAAGAAGATATGATTTCTTGGTAAGAAAATAATGTGGATTATATTGAAATGAACCTCTAGGAAAAATTTCGAGTCTTGCAATTAAGTTTGTATTTTTTTACAATGTTTTTTCTTTTCTCGGGTTTCAAGGAAATACTACCTAGGGTTTGAGCTCATTTATTGGTTTGAAGTTCCTAAACTTGATTTAAAAAATATTTTTCTAAGAAACCATCAACATTTATTTCTTAAAAAGATTCAAGAGGTTAGTAACATTGATAAGCTCTGTAAAGTGAGAAGACTTTGATAGTACAATACCTTCTGTAAGATACACCTTAAAGACCCAATTGTTACCTAGAATTATGAATTTGATTCAAATTTTACAAAGGAAGTCTCTTTGAAACTTTTTTACACAAAATATTTACCCAAATTTTATCATTAAATGTGATTTATTGGGATATTGAACATTTACATCGAAATTTAGACTTGAAAAAAGTCAAATTAGGGCTAGAAGAGACAAGGTGCACTAGAGAAGAGAGATTCAAGAGAATAAGGAGATAAGTAAAAGTAATTTATTCCTAAAATTTTAAGCACACCATCATGAGGATAAAGGGTGATTGAATAATTATTTACATTGTTTTGGGTATGTCTAGATCCTTCTAACCATGGATCCACTAGGGGCTTGTTCATAAGAACACTAGAAGTCATGTCTTGGGATGTTGAGTGATAGTTTAAGATTTTTGATCATTTTTCTTCATATTAAAGATAGTGTGGAAATTACATGAGCTCATGTAACATGGAATCTGATGTGACATAGATAATTAAAACCTCAATGAATAATATTGCTTGATTTTGTACTAAGATCTCAAGAAGTTAGTGAAGTATAGAATGAAGAAGGTAAATTTAATTGAATTTTCTTGTACTTTAATCATATAATAGGTTGAATTGACATTGAATGGTGTATGGGAACATGGTGTATATATTTTGAATCCATGTAAAGTTGAAAAGGTCATTTTTTTCATGTTTAGGAATTCTAAGCCTAAGATTAATATCTCCTAAACAAGGTCTTAGTGGATTGAAGTTATTCTTAAATTAGATGAGTGTAATGAATTGATGAGGATCTCTTCATTAGAATTGTATCAAAAAAATTAATGGCTACTATACTTGCTATAAAAGGATATAAAAGGCATTGAAATAAGCATATTTTGTGATTCTATCCACAACCACCATGACTACACTTTTCCCTTCATATTTTAACATTCACCCGATGATCTCCATGGAAACCTTCTCCTACCTCTAACTAGGAAAAGATAGAGGTCACAAAAGACCCAAAGACTTATAATTTTATCCCTTGTTATAATGACATATAAAACATTCTACAAAAACAATTTCTTCATCCCATTTTAACCCTTCCTCAAATTAATTTTTCTCAATTCTATAATTCATTTTTAAGAACCTAGGAGGGCCACCCACTTGAGAATCTGTATGTTAGAAAATTCCTTAATTTTAATTTAAGGGTTCTTACATAAGTACAACCTATATTTACAATGAAATGCATCTCCCTTCCACACAATTTCATTTTCCCACTTTGATCTTTCTTGATCAGCATGATTTTCTTATGATATATACGTGGCATATAATAATTCTTTTGTAGACTAATATGTCCTATAAATTACATCATCCACCGCATTTTCCTTTCCTTTATTTTAAATCATCTCTAAGTATTACCCCAAAAATTTTTTCACCCATTTATTTTGTTCTATAGGTCATATTATTTTCTCCAAGAATCATTTTATACTATCATTATATTTTTCACTTTGAAGTGATGACATGATCTCCATTTTTATATTACATGAATAATTTCCATCATTTTGTTCTCATAAGTTAGTATGGAAAAATTCTTACCTTTGAGATACTCTCTCAAATGTAATGGGGTGTCCCTATTTCATTATTAATGAACCTATACCATACACTAAAGCATCACTTTTGAAAATTAAGGATTTGGATAAATATAGGGAATAAGAATTAGATTAGTATATTTGGCTTTCTTCTACATCTCAAATGCATGTGTTGCTTCCTCATTCTAACGGAATGTGTCCTTCTTTAATTAATTTGTGAGTGGTGTTGTAATTCTACCATAATTATTCACAAGTATGTGATAGTAACTTGTAATACCTAAGAATCCTTTGAGGTTTTTGAGGGTTTTATGTAACGTTATCAACCATGGCCTTGATTTTTTGAAGAAGCGTTTTTACACCTTTATGGAAAATGATATCACCCAATTATTGTAACCCCTTTAATCCAAAATCACACTTAGAAGTCTTGGAGTAAATGTGATTTTGTTCGATAATTTCTAAAACCATATTTAAATTATGTAGGTGCTCCTCCCATGTTGTATATTAAGATATTATTGAAGAATAAAAGGACAAGATTTCAAAAAATGGCCAAAAGATGGAATTTATCAAACTCTAGAATGTATATGGTATATTTTGGAGACTAAATTATATCACAAGAAATTCATAGTGGCCCTTATGTCCTAAATTTTTATTATGAATATCCTCATCTCAAAGTTTCATGTTATGATATCCCAATTAAAGATATGGTTTTAGAAAAATAAACAGTTCTATGTAACTAATCTAGGAAATCAATGATGATATGGTAGGAAATGTATCTTTAATCATTCATTTGTTAATATTTTGATAGTGTAGAAATATATGTTAATTTCCATGGAAGGAACTATTATTTTTGTGAAGATTCATTGAATTTTTGAAGTAAAGGAAAGAAAGGATTTAACCCTCCAAGCCACAGTGTTAGATGTTAATACTAAATTTCATAGACTTTGGCCTTGTATACCAAAAGGAATATCAAGGATTACCCTATAAGCCTTATTAATATTAGCTTATTTAATTAGTTTTTTTGCAATGGTTTCATAGTTTTAGGACGAAAAATTCCCTAAAACACCCATCCCATCCCTTTAAGGTATATTGGTAGGTTAGTATGTAATTATTATCATTTTTATCTAACATAGGATAAAGATTTAATATCTATTGAATCCCATTATATATACTTATATTTAGAAAACACATATTTCTTTTGGTTTATTTGAGCCAAACCTAGTTTTTCAAAACATCAAGACATGAAACTTTTTCAAAATTAAACTATCACTTTTCAACATAAAAATTTAAAACATTCCTTACATAAAATTAATATCTACCACCCATGGATTATGAAAATACATGAAAACCCCTCCACATATGACTAACTAATCAAACTCCAATCTTAAATTAAAAAACATATGATCCTCAATGATCCTCACACCTTCCAATACTATAGATTTTAGAGGGAAATTATCATAAGGAATACATATATCTAGGAAATAAAATGTTTGTTAAGGAAAAATGTGAAGATTTTTCCTCTTGAATTAATCTAGATACATTAACCTCTTTATGAAAAATCTCAATATATTTTTATCTTCCTCAAATAGTCCTCACTTGAAAAGAAAATTCAATATCATCAGTATTAAATGTGGAGAGTAAAAACTCCACCATGCCCTCCTTATCACTAATATTCCCTTGTAACCCAAAATTCATACTAGGTCCAAAAAAATACAAACAAGATTCAAAAATTTCATATCTTAAAATCTTTTTGAAATGTGGACTCCTTAAAGATGAACATTTAGATACCTCTTGAAGCTCTTCACTACCTGATGAAAGCTTATCATCCTATATAAATATCCTAAATATATCATTATAAAAAGATGATGTACAACATGAACTATAAAGTTTAAAATTATTTTATTTATGATTGAGGAAGAAATTAACCTATCCAATCTCATGAAAAACATGAATGTTATAGATTTAGGATTAGAGTGTATGGTCATTTTCCAAAAAACATTGATGGAACCTCCTCAAATAGTGAAGATGAATCTTCCAACATTGATCCAAGATCCTCTTATAAGCTTTATAAGGATCTTACGTCAATGAACCTATTTCATTAAAATTTCATATTCATCCTTTATCAAACTTATCCTGGCCTAGATATACAATACCCCACCCTCATCAAGTGGGACCAAGATAGTAACATAAAAGTAATTCCTTTAATAATGAGGAAGTTGTCACAAAATTTATGGGATTGTGATCACAATAAAGGACTCAAAATTGACTTAGATGGATACACTTACATTTGTACGGAAATTTACTTCCTTTGTTAGTAATAAAAATCATGAAATAAGAAAAACAAAAAAAAATAAAGAAAATATAATCTTACAATGAAATCCCTTTTAAGGATATATCTAACAATTTTTTTAAAAAATATAAGAGACTAAAAGTTACAAATATATTAATGGAAACCTCCATGAGGTTCCAATCAAATATTATCTCAGCCTTCCTCCGCATCCTATATATATGGGAAATGGATCAAATATCGTCATAGAGGAAATAATTGACATCACTATTTTTATATACTAATAACTTAAGATCATTAAGGTTGAAGCTTCTCTAATTCCAAAATAGTAGAAATTTTTGTCACCCTCTTATTAGAGTTTTTAATGTATTGTTTTATTCTTATATAGACATGTATAGGTTCGGTTCTTATCTGGTCGCTTATCACATGGTTTTTCATGAAGAAACTAAATCTGTTAAAAAAATCCAAACACTGCACAAACATATATTTCTCCTTATTAAAGAGGAATTTTAAAAACTAATGTAATTGAGATTTATCATAACAATATATTACTCAAATTTGATAGATATCATCATTCATATCTACAAAAAAACATGCTTGAATCAGAGTGTGTATAGACTACAAAGACATAAGAAAATCTTGTCCCCAAATATGACTTCCCTATACCTAATATTGATATGATTTTAGAATCCATGGTAGGAAATAATATGTTATATATTATATAGATATTTTTAGGCTATAACTAAATCAAATTTATGACATAGAATCACTATATAATAGCATTTACTACAACTTAGGGAACCTTATATTATTAAGTGATGAATTTTGGATTTAAAAAGTAGTAATGACATATCAATGAGATATGATGGACATATTATATGAAATTCTACATGATAATGTTGAATATAATGTAGATGAAATACTCGGTAAATATAAAACTCATACAAAACATATAATGATCCTACAAAATATATTTGAATGGTTGAGAGAGTATAAGGTCTACCTAAATCCTAAAAAGTGTATTTTTCGTGTTACATTAGGAGAACTACTATGGTTTATCATATTTTGTCGAGGTATTGAGGTGTAATATTTCAATGTGACAACAATTACAAAATTTACTCCACCTAAGTATCTCTAACAACTTTAGAGCCTCTAGGAAATATCTAATCAATTAGGAGATTTATATTTATTTTATTTAGATAAGTGTCATAAGTTCACAAACCTCCTATAAAAGGAAATTATTATTCATTGGGTTATATAATTTTAAAAATAGTTTTAATATCTAAAAAAATTCAACTATAAACCACATTATTTGGTTCCACCCACTTTATGGGATCCCCTATTATATATATCATCCACATAGTTTTCTTTAGGATCCCTTCTAGCCCAACATGATAAATAGGACCAAGAAATATTTTTTAATATCAAAATAAAAATTTGATCTCATCTTATCTTTATTACCCAAAAATTTAGAAATATTTTTAGGTTCTTTTTAATTGTTCAAAAGTTAAGAAACTATCTTCTTAAAAATAACACTAGGCTCGGTTAAAAAGTGTACCCTCTCAAATACCTACTTTCCAAACCATATCTTATAGGGATAATGATAAAATATATTATCTTACTCAGTCAATTTTACATAGAATATGTAAATTACAATAATATCATAGGATAATTAATTGCAGATTGCCTAGTTGAGAACCCTCTTGAGATAGACATCAGTCAATTTTTTATCTCTTAGATGATTTAATTGTGACTATTAAATATATTACTACATGGAAAATATATTTTGATGGCTCATTCACTCATCATTTCTCATCAAATGAGTCCTCTTTATCATAACTATAGGTTATATTATTCCAAGGGCCTTTAGAATAGGTTTCCTATGTATAAAGAACATAGTTGAAAATGAGGAACTCATTGCAGACCTTAAAATTTCTATCAAATGGAATATACAACATGTTGTAGTCATTAGAGACTCACAAATAATTATCATGCAAGTTAATAATGATTATAATTTCATTAAGGATAATATTGTCATACAAAAATGTGTGTTGGATAACCTAAAATGCTATTTCACAAAAATAATTATATTCAACATGTTCTCTATGTCTCAAATAGGTATGTTGATGTCATGGATACTATTATCTCTCCTCTAAACCTACCTATGAATATCAAATTTTTTTATTTTTATGTTGAGCACCTTAATTTTCCTTCATAAAACATGTTAGAATCTTGTTTGTTATGTGAATTTTTGGTTCCATGTCCACTTGGTATAAATACAATCATAACCACCTTCACAATATTATATTCCCACCTAAACAATCCCACAGCAATAAAAATACCTCATCCAATGCATTTCCTAATATGGTTCTTGGGAACACTTTATATTATTTATGATATTATTCTACCCTATTGTGATGTCTAGATTTGGAAGAGGAAATCCTATCTATAAAATAGGGGAACAAAGGAATCTTTGGGCCCGACACTCTTGACATTGTACTTGGAAAAATGCTCCTTCAAGGTGGATATTACTAGCACACGATGGAAATAACTTATTTATATTATGTTATGTAATGGTTTGTGTGATGAAATCATGTAAATATTATCCATGAAACATCCCAAGAACTACAATAAAATAATATTTTGTTTATTTTTTAAATTGGGGTGATCAATTCATAGATAAGCTCCATCCCACCTCCTCGATGGGCATAATAATATCATTACGATAGATAAATTTTTTAATAATTGGGTGGAATACATTCCTATCATCTATTTAATTGGTAAACAAATATCAAATTTTATCTTGAATCATATCATCTTCCATTAATGTATCCCATCTAGCATTATCTCCGAAATGGTAAATCCTTTAAAAATAAACAAGTCAAAACCTTGAGTCACTAATTCGAAATCAAACAAAAGTTTTCTACATATTATTACCACTAACATAATGGATAGGTTCAGGTGACAATAAAACCCTTACAATGATTATGGATGCAATCAGTAGTAAATATGGTAGAAAATGGTACCTTCAAATATATCTAACCTTATGGGATTATCAAACTTCCATTTGTACTCCTACAATATTTACCTTCTTCTCCCATGTATTTACAATGGAGAATATTATTACCCATGAGATTGAGGTAACCTCTCTTCGCATATCCTTCAAATTATTTCTATCTAATGAAGATTACATATTGGTCTAAATTTCTAAGATAGATGTATTAGATGGAAAAAGCGATTCATGCCTTAAATCACCTTAAATTAAACCAAAATATATTTTGACATAAATATAATCAGCACATCATCTCAGATAGTTTTATATGATTGATTATATCCTTAAAAAAATAAGAGCAACATAACCAAGGTGAGAGAGAATAAATTCTAGTTTGAACCTACCTAGTTGGGCCCATATATTTTCATCTCAAAATATGGTTCGGAGGTTATAAACTAGCTACGAATATGGTGATGAATATTTTGATCCCATGAATATCATTGACCTCAAACTCTTATGTATATGATTATAAATTCAAATAATCAAAAATTTTTTTAAAAAATTAATAAAGATAAATAAATTCAGCTAATGCTGAAAATCACATAATTTGGTTCCTTAGATAAGTTCCCTGGTAAAAAAGTTTATAACATCAAGTGTACGTTTCATTGTCTATAATAAATTGACACCTAGTGGCATGGGTACTCCATCATGATCTCATCACTCCATTCCATTGGTACATGATTGGTCACTTTGGCATGTGACTTTGGTGCCAATAATATGAAGCCTAACTTCAAATGTCACCTCTTGTTAAAACCCCAATCTAACACTAGAATATTTTGAAACCCTATGTGAGACAATCTCTTCATATTCCTTATCTATTGCTATAGGAAGACCACCATAATATTACTTTTACATACAATAAACAAATCAAAATGTAAAAACATAAAATATAATTCCAAAAAATCTATTAAACTTCAAAAAAATTGTCAAAATATAAAAACATCAACACAATCTTCAAATTCCAGACAAATTTAAAACAACCCAACATATAAAAACATTTGAATACCCATAGATCTAAAAAAATCCAAATAAAAATGGTTAGAAATATGAAAAACATTAGACAATCCCAAATATTAAATAATCCAAAACAAAAACCAAAAACATCAAAACAATCCAAAATCCTAGAACTACCTAACATTAATCATATAAAACTAGACATCATGATTCACATAATATCTATAAGATACACTATTTTCTAACTAAGTCTCCTAATATATATCATTTTGTAGGGAACAACATGTCTCAAATTTCTATCTATTGAGATAAATTTCTCAAAGTTCATTCCCTCATATATATCATCACTTGGGAAACATTGTTACCCTTATCATAGTCCTACATCACTTGGGTATTAAATTGGATTAAAAAAAAACACATTTCATTTTATTTCATGTATTTACTTATTCTTGTATGTATATTCTATTTTTCAAATAAGGGTAAAGGTGAGTGTTTTGACGGGCACCCTACCCTGGTTAAAAATGGCTCTAAAAACTCTTATTAAACATTAAGCCCAAAAGAGGAAAACAACAAAAATAAAGGAGGAAATACATGGCCAATAGGAATGAACTAATTGATAAATTTTGATAAAGTCTTCTTCATGTTCTCCATCCCATTATGGAGGTTCTTCAAATAGACCATATTGGGGTCTATGATCTTAACATTTCCCATAGATTTTGCTTTGCATTTCTTGTCCTCATTTCTATGTTGAAAATCCTTAGCAATATGAATTTGGTTCATGTGCAAGGAGAAAAATCCAAGACAACTATGTATAAGGAAACAATATCACATTGTTTCCAGCTAATGTTACCATGATATTTCTCTAGAGAAAAGATATTATTAGAGAGGCCCTCCCAAAGTATTTCTCATCCATCCATATTAACCCCTTCAAAATTTAATTTCCATCCCTTTACCATGTCCCCAAGGCACTTAAGGTCCTTTCTCAGCTAAGATAACATGTCCATGTGCAGATATAATTCATCTCTAATGGAGGGATCATTTCTCTTAATTGACTTATAAACTACTATTTCAAAAGAGAGAAGGATTAGAGAAGAAAATTCCCCCTCTCCCTAATTGGAGTGACAAAAGGAAGATCCTCTCAGATATTATTTATTATTTAGGGAGTGACTATGTAGTGATATTTGGGATGAAATATCTTCAAGAGGGAACATCTTTGGGTTTGAAGCCACAAATGGATTATGAGAGGGGAGTGAGATAGGCCCAATATCATGGAAGGGAGTGGAAGAGGATAGTTTAGGGGTGGAGACATTAAAATTGTTGTAGAGTAGGAGAATAACCACTTGATGAAGGGGGACACTTTCTTACCCCATTGTACATCCTTAATGGAATGCTCTAAAGAAAGAAGAATGTAAAATGGAAACCTGACTAGAGCATCCCTTGAAATTTTTTAATGAATTTTTTTATAATACTGCATTACTTGGTAATTCCCTTCAAGAGAGATGAATTTTATGATGAGAATACACACTTCCCCATATGGATAAGGAAGAGAGATACATAGAAAATATCCTTTAGCATGAACTAATGCTTCATTTCCATCCAAAAATTCTTCTCTTCCTCCTCTCTATCAAATTTATTCTTATATAATCTAAGCTCCTTAATGTTGAGCCTAGTAACTTTGGCTATTAATTATTTATTTATTTTAAAAGGTATACCTCTGAAGTTGACAATACGGTTAATTCAATTCTTAGAAATTGTGGTGGAAAGGTATGTGTTGTTGGACATTATGACAACTTTGTTGTTTTCATTGATGTTAAGTGGCATGAAAGGAAAATGGTATTTAGGTGGCATAAAATGTATCATGAGGTGTTATTCATCAAAAATGATTAAGGTTGCTTGCTAGTGAAGTGATTTGTGTCATAAACTATTAAATTAACATAGTGTCTTGGTGTATGCATGTTCTTATTGCATGGTTTAGCTAGTAGTTTTTGGTTATGATCTCAAAAGGATGTATGAAGGTTGGTATGATGTCTAACATGGTTAAAGAGGCATGTCAAAAGTTTATTGGGGACTACAAGGTGATATCAATGTCAGTTTCAATCGGACATGTGGTGAGACAAGTCATTCTAGACTTAGTTCTAGACCTAATTACAGAAAGATGGTATGGAAGCTTGAAGTATGAAGAAGAGTATTATTGTTTGAGCACGTGAGGGGAATTATGAACTTTTTAGAAGGTATAAAATGGTACAAGGTAAAAACTTAGGTTCATAGTGCATGGCCAATGTCCTTTGAAATAAGAACATTGAAGATAAGATAAGAAAGCATGGGAAAACCATGGTGAATGGAGAGTTGCAGATATGAGCAGAAATAATTGAGAATTGGAGATCATGAAGGAGGTTATCCTAGAGGTATGTGCCAAGTTTCAAGTCACAGGTCAAAGAAGGAAGAAATAAAAATTGTTTTGAGCTATACCAAGCTCTCAAAACACTATTTCCCACTCGAGGGTCAAGTTTGAAGCATTCACTCACACATGGAAACTTTTATTAGGGACTTGAGCCATTTATCATTATTGAGGAATGGATTCAAGAATTTTTTTAAGTTGGGATGAATTTATATGATTTCCTATCATTTATGAACAATTATTAATGATGAGAGTCGGTATAAACCCTAGTTTCAAAGTGATAGGAAATATATGATTAGTATGACCATAAAATGTATTGGGAAGGATAATCTAATGATTGAGGGTTTTAGATAATTCTCCATAGCACCCTAAATAAATAGGTAGGTGTAAAAATGTTACAAGTAGAATATTATAAATAAATTAATCCAAACTAACCATTAAATCTAGAATATACATATTAATATAATAAATGATGAAATGGTTTAAGAAAACATAAGAAATTAGTACGCAACTAATATATGAGGTATGAAGGCTATCTAAGTGTGTAGATATGAATAAAATTTGGAAGTGGTTAAGATATGATACTATAACCTGAAAATTCCTATGTATAGAACTATATGACTCTATTGGGGAAAAGAATGGTCTCATCCTACTTTGTATTGTTTGAAAACTAAGATTAATATAGTTTTTTAAATTTAAATGTTTCTCACTAGTATACAAATGAAAATTTTTATTTATCACTAGTGTTCACACAACTTGAATAATACATGTAACTAATTGCAACAAATAGATAACCTTAAATAGGTATAAAAACTTCATGTAATAATGAGATAGTACAAGAATAAACCATGTGTGGGTGAGGATGGAATAAAAGAGTAATTAATTCCTATCAAACCAATGTATGTTACACTATATTACCTTAAATGAAATCAGGCACATTGTAGTTCTCCTAGTTTAGGTGTGATATTTTATACAAATCTAATCCACCCCCTATCATGCCCTTATGTCTATTGACACAAAAATTACAGTATAAATATAGATATAATAGATATGAAACTTATGTGGTAGTGGTATAGTTTAATGTTATTCTAATGCTAATTTTTTTCCCTTTGTGCCTTAAGACCTTTGGAAATTCTTACGGTGACTTGATTTTCCTAAGAAATATCTCTATGAACTTTCAAGGCTTAGGAATAAAGGAATATATGCTCTTGAACCTAGTTTGATTACTTCATACATATTTGGTGGTTTTTTTAAGGGTTGTTAAAATACTATAGAATGAATTCTACATTATATCGGGGATCTTATATTTTTGCTATCCTTTTTCACCCCGGCCCTTTTCCTTTCAGAGTTCTTTTGTGGTTTTTTTGGGACTGGATTTTTCCTAAGTATGAAATTGAATGCGGAATGTATCCACGTGCCCCTGTGGCATATTTTGGAGGAGGAACAAAGATTTGGGAACCCTCAAACTACAATAATCGACAACTTTGGGCAAAGCATGACAAGGAAGCCTAAGTGAGATGAAAATTCAAAGATAAACAAGAAGAATGTGTATGCCTCCACGTGTTTCCCAGGCATAACTTCAAGAAGAGAGAGAATGTGAGAATACCAAAAGTAGTGCAAGGTATCCACGTGTCACACATGTATCTACCACCACCGAAAGGACCAATTAAAGAAGAAAAGGGATCGAGATTCAGTGGATTAAATGCAATCTCAATCCCCAAATCATACAATTGAGATTTTCTCCAAAGGTTGAGGATTCCATAGGTAAAAATTAAATGTGGATGGTGGAAACCTTAATAGAGGATCATTAAAGAAAGAGCCATAAAGATTTATAAGATAATTTTCTTTTTCCATGGAGATGGAGATACATACATAGATAGATTGAAAAAGGAACTTTCAGAAGGTCAGAATGATAATTTAGGTTCAGTCTATTATGTTCATTACCCTTAGCAAGTATCTATTATAAAGAAGTGTTGTAATTTGTGCCATCTCAGCCTTATGTACTATTTTCTATATAAATAAGAGTTCTTGTTTTGTACACAAAGAAATTTGAAATATTTTGTGTCCTTTGTTTCTTCCTATTATCTTTTATTTCAGTTCTTGGTGAATGTTTAAATATATATCATGTTGCATGCCCTTAGATATTTTATATGGATTTGTTTTTTGTGCACGTAGTTTCATCTTGCCTTTGATGATTTGAATTATCTTTAGAATAGTTGATCATTTTGGATGCTCTTCAACTAACCTAGTAGTTATTTTGATATCTATCTTTGTGCTTCTTAGTAAAGTTTGGCGCATTAGATAAGATTTACATACTTGTTTTTTTTCTCTCTAACCATTATCTAAACCAAAATCAGAGAAGAGACAACTTCTATAAAACCTAGAGGTTATCTTAGGGTCAAATCCCACATCTCTAATATTTCCCACAACTTTGGTAATTCATCTACAAAGATAATCATCAATAGTTTTCTGGCATGCCTGGTGGGACAAGTAGTGATAGATTAAACTTAAAATATTGCTAGGTTTGGTGTGTGACATAGAAATTTCTAGCCTTTGGAGGCTCTATAGCTACACATCTGGTGACTCCATTCCAAATATCTACTAGTTTCAGTAGTATTGGTGGTTTAATCCTCTCTAGTTCATGAGAAGGATTCAAACAAGGTTGAGAACAAGAGAAGAAGGCACATTTGAATACCTACAATTATCCCTAGGCAGAGGTAGAAGAGGTAGACTTAATCAAAGATCTTTGTCTCATCAAATCCAAACTCTTTCAACACCTCCACTTGGTAGGCCCTTCTTACAATCTACTAGAGTTCTCAGACCTATCATAATGTCTCATCAACCACCTCCTCCTTTGAGATAGTTCATCTCATGGAATCAAGGAAATCCACTCATCTTTTTAGTGCATCTGGAAACATGGAATCCCATCCTAGCAAATGCACTGAAGGCACTACAAAATTTTAGTGGTGAAGACTTTAAGACCTCATAGGAGCACCTTCAAGATGTTGTGGACATATGCACAATACATTACATCATAGAGAAAAATGTTTCCTTAAGGTTACCAGTTGCCTCATTTAAGGAAAATATTTTGATTGGTATAGATCCTTGACTCCTAACTCTATTGGTACTTGGGATCAATTAAGAAATGTATTTTTCACTAGATTTAGTGAAATGGGAGATAGATCATTACTACTAAAACAACTTATCAATATCAAGAAATCTCCAAAAGATCCCTTGACTGATTTCAATACCAGATTTCATAAGACATGGAAAAGGATTCCATCCCTAGCTAGGCCACTTGTAGGTATGGTTATTGTATTTTACCTAAATTCTATAAACTCATATATCCTTGTCATGATTCATTTGTTAGGAGGAATCTCTGCCAAAATCATATGATATTGTGGTCTAGGATGAGAATAATTTGATATATGTTGGGAAATTTCCCGTAAAGATCCCTTTGCAGTGTATCCCAAGATATCTCCTCTTCCTTAGGTGCATACCCAGTATCTTCCCAATATCTTGTGTCCATATATAGCTATTCATACTCTAAAGGAGTCACTTGCCCTAAAACAACATTATCCTCTTCTTTGGATATGGAATGAAGTAAAACATATCTATAGGAGTTTCTCTAATGAGATAGTTAATCTTAAGAGGAGCCAAAGTACATAAACAAGATAGAATTATCAAGGCTACCATATGGGTAGGCCCACTTATCCTCCACAATATCAAAATTCCCATAGACTTCCTTCGGAACAACCTGTCTAACCAAATTGTTCTAAACCGACATCACTCGGATGCACCCACCAAATAGTGGGGAGAGATGATTGTAGGAAAAAATAATTTGGTGGAAGATTCTAATGCTCGGTGTTTCCTTGAAATACCCCTCACAAAGCCAAGATATTTCCCCAATGAAATCTACAACAAATAATAAATTAAAAAATAGTTAGAGAAGGCCACGAGGTGATGCTTTAAGACCTTATCGCACTGCAGAATTCAAAACATGGCCTTAGTTGTGAAAATTCAAGGGATGTCCCTAGAACAAGAGGCGAGATTATTCCTAAACATGTGCTTTTCTCTTGGATCAAAGGAGAAGAATTCTTATTCATAAATGAAGTATCCACTTCTAAGAATTTGTTATAGTCATATTACAACACTCACTCCAAGAGGCGGATGATGGAATCCATGATCCCTTTTCCTACTAAAACAACTTATGAATATCAAGAAAGCTCCAAAACATCCGTTGACTTATTTCAATACCAAATTCCATAAGACATGGAAAAGGATTCCATCCTAGCTAGGCCACTTGTAGGTATGGCTATTGTATTTTACCTAAAGTATATAAACTCGATATACGTGAAATGGGAGATAGATCATCACTACTAAAACAAATTATCAATATCAAGAAATATCCAAAAGATCCCTTGACTGATTTCAATACCAGATTCCATAAGACATGGAAAAGGATTCCATCCCTAGCTAGGCCACTTGTAGGTATGGCTATTGTATTTTACCTAAAGTCTATAAACTCATATATCCTTGTCATGATTCAGTTCTTAGGAGGAGAATCTCTGCCAACAACATATATGATATTTTGGTCTAGGATGAGAATAATTTGATATATGTTGGGAAACTTCCCCAAAGATCCCTTTTCCAGTGTATCTCGAGATAGCTCCTCTTCCTCAAAAAGTGCGAGACCCCAAGATTTTCTCAAGATCTTGTGTCCATATATAACTATTCATACTCTAAAGGAGTCGTTTCCCTAAAACAACATCATCCTCTTCTTTGGATATGGATGAAGTAAAAATATTCATAGGAGTTTCTATAATGAGATAGTTAATCTTAAGAGGATTCAAAGTACATACACAAGATATAATTATGAAGGCTACCATATGGGTAGGCCCACATATCCTCCACAATATAAAAATTCCCATAGAATGCCTTGAACAAGCTGTTTAACCAAATTTTTCTAATCGGCACCACTCCGGATGCACCCACCCAATAGTGGGAGAGAGATGATTGTAGGAAAAAATAATTTGGTGGAAGATCCTAATGCTTGGTGTTTGCCTTGAAATACCCCTCACAGGCCAAGAGATTTCCCCAATGAAATCTAAAACAAATAATAACATAAAAAAGAGTTAGAGAAGGCCATGAGGTTGATGCTTTCAAACCTTACCAGTCCCAAGAATTCAAAACATGGCCTTAGTTGTGAAAATACAAGGGATATCCCTAGAACAAGAGGCAAATATTATTCTTGAACATGTGCTTTTCTCTTGGATCAAAGGAGAATAATTCTTATTCACAAATGAAGTATCCACTTCTAAGAATCTATTATAGTCAGATTACAACACTCACTCCAAGAGGTGGATGATGGAATCCATGATCCCTTTTCCTAGAGTAACAAATGAAGCAAGGAAAGGATATTTGACATTCACTTTCCCTCTACCCATAGCCAAACAAGAGACTCCAAAAGCCACTCAAAATCAAGGAACCTTCCACTCAACTACTGAGAGGGTGAAATACTAGTAAGCCTCTAAAGAAAAACCACTTGAGCCAATGAACGTAATCGAGAAACTTAAAGGGCACCAACCAATATATCCTTGTGGGATATCTTGGGAATTCTAGAGAAAAAGGAGTTACTTAAAGAAGCATTGTAATCTAATAGTGGCACTGAATGCGAGAAGGAAGGGTAAATAACAACTCAAAAAAACTCAAACTCAAATGGATTCATCATTGGAAAACATAAAATAAGTGTTTAATAGGTGAGACCCCAACCATTCTTCATGACTCTTATAATTGGTAAGAAATTATTACCTAACTCTATGATATACTCTAGTGTAAGAACTACAATGATTCCAAAAGAAATTACAAATGCCTTGGGAATTAACTATGAGCTATTAAAGAGAGGAGTCATGCATCTAGATGGGAAATTTGTTAAAATAATTGGTTTTATTAGAATTCTCCCATTATATTCTCCCATTATAACTCTATTCATGCACGAACATTAATGTTCCACATGATATAGTGGCTATTGATGTTCATCAGTCTTTGGATTATGTCTATCCCATGATTTCATGACTAAAATTGGGGTTATATGTCCCTTGATTCATCTCATCGATTACGTGGACTAAGTTTGTATCCAAAATGAAGGTGCTATCAGAACCCCTCATTGGGAAACATATAACAGATCAAGTAGCCTCAAGTTTTGAAGCCTCACATGTCATGATCACCTAAGAAGTAGAGTCATATATAGATGAAGGAAAGCATAAAAAAGGAAACTATTTGGTTGAAGCTGTCACCTAGAGACCATTTTGAAAATTTTGATTCCATTGGGTTAGTTACTAATGTGATCTTTGATGAGAATCCCAACATTCCAAATATTATGAGGAAATATTAAAAATGAAAAGAATCTCACAAAGGATTCCCAAATGTGGACTCTACATTTTGATGGAGCCAGAAGAAGGAATGGCTCGGGAGCTGAAATATGCCTATCTTCACTAATTAGAAGGAAGATACTCTAAGAGTTTTACTTCTACTTCACTTGCACCAACAATAAAGTAGAATATGAGGCTTTAGTCCATGGTTTGACATCGGCATACAAAGAGGGCATACAATAACTAAGAGTCTTTAAGGACTATAATTTAGTAGCGACAAGAGTTAGAAGCACTTACTGCAAGAAAAAATAAAAGGATTAGGTCATATCGTCATAGGCTATGGGATATTATCGAAGACTTTGAGGCCTTTAAAATTAAGGTTATCCCTCTGTACCAAAATATAAAAGTAGATAGAACAACCCAGATTGGTTCAAAATTTGACCCAACCGAGGATCTTCTAGAAAACAAGAACACTATGAAACTAACCATCCGCCCGTCCATTTCTAATAATGTGAATAATTTACAAGTCTTCGAAAGAAAACAATAGATATTACTCTTCTTACAGCAATCTAAATATTTTGTAAACCAACTCCAACAAAAAATTGAAGAAGAATACAGAGATAAAGTCATCCAGTTCAAAAGAAACAAGCTTCCAAAGGGACTAATAACATTGGGAAATGTATTTGACTCTAATGATGCTAATAATGATAGGAGTAATTTTGTGGTAATTAAGGAAGAATATGTTGAGATAGAAGTATCCCATGGGAAGAAGTTAAAGGTAGGGAAATTAGTCACTCAGAAAGAGAGAGAAAGACTTGTGGCTCTATGTCATAAGTATGATAAGGTAGTAGCTTGGACTTATGATGACCTACATGGTTATAATAAGGATATCATCCAACATACTATTGATTTAGAAGAAGGGACAAAACTTATGCATCAAAAGCAGAGACCTGTGAATCCAAAGATAGAATCTCTCATGGCCTAAGAGCTTAAGAATCTATTTGAGGATAAAATATTATTTCAATCAAGAATTCCACACGGGTGTGTAATTTGGTGTAGGTAAGGAAGAATAATGGTAAAATCTGAATCAACATGGATTTTAGAGATCTGAATAAAGTGTCCCTTAAGGACCAATACCTGTTACCTTTCGGGAATATATACAACAAAGAATAACGAGGTTCAAAAACATTCTCTCTACTTTATGGTTTTTTGGGTTACAATAAAATATGGATTGTGGAGGTAGACCAGCATAAAACCACCTTTACAAAAAGTGGGGAACCTTTGCATATACAAAGATGTCATTCGGGCTCACCAATCGTTGGGTCAAATTTTCAAACAGTCATGGATGCCACATTTGAAGATCGATTAACAAGGTAATCTTGATATACTTGGATGACCTCATGGTGTTTACCAAAATAGTAGAGGATCATTTCGATACCCTAGAAGCTGTATTTAAGAAGTGTCAGGAATTCAAAATCTCTATGAATTTGAAGAAGTGTGTTTTTGGAGTACTACAAGGAAAACTATTTGGGCACATTATCTCAGAAGACAAAATCTCAATCGATTGAGAAAGAGTCGGGGCCATTTTGGAATTGTCCCTACCTATTAACAAGAAGGTGATGCAATATTTATGAGGAAATATTGAATTTTTAGCACATTCATTTCAGATTTTACTTGAATGATCCCCACAATCACACTAATGCTAAAAAATAATTTAAACTTCAAATGGACCACCGAAGGTTGTCAAGCCTTCAAGGAAATCAAAAGAGCGATCGCATCTTCTATAGTGTTACACAACCCAGACTTCTCCAAATATTTCATCATGTATGTATATGGGAGTGAGCACAACGTAGCATCCATGCTGACATAGAAAGGAGAGTCATAAGGAGAGGAGCATCTAGTTACTTTCTTTTCAAAAACTCTCCATGATTATGAGACAAGGTATAACTTTGTGGAGAGATAGGCTTACGCCATTGTCAAAGGTCTGAAGAAATTTAGACACCTTGTTACCAATAGTAAGATCATGGTTATGGTCACACACTCTAGTGTCAAGGAATACATCACAGAAGGTGAGATAACTGATAAAAGGGATAACTAGATCACTAAGATATTAGAGTATGATATTGAAATAAATCCCATAAAGCTAGTATGAGGAAGAGGTATGTGCCAATATCTCACACAAGATCCAATGACCCCAACAAATGAATAATCTAAGATGGTGCTCCATATTCAAGAGAATGAATCCCAAGCTTCGGGTATTGGATTAGATCAATTTCATGCAGATATGTGAGTATCCAAGTCACCTTCCTCTTAAAAAGAGAAGATATTACCAATAACAGGGATCCAAATTTATCATAATTGATAATTTCCTTTTCAAAAGGAACCTTGATGGGATCCTTCTCAGATGCCTAGAAAATGAGAGAACTGAAAAGGTCTTACATGAGTTACATCATGGAATCTCAGAAGCTCACTTCTCGACCAAAACCACCACCATAAAGGTCCTACAATCAGGATAATATTGTTCCATCTTGTTTGTGGATTGTTATGCGATGGTGAACAGTGTAATAATTTTTAATTCTACATTGGCTTCCATAGGAATGCCGCATCACCTCTTAAACCTATTACAATTAAGGATCCATTCACATAATGGGGTCTATATTTCATCAAGATGGTTAATAGTTTCAAGCATGGGTCACAGGTGGATTCTCACAGCCAACAATTTTTTCACCTGATGGGCAAAGGCAATTCTGTTGAAGGAATCCACAAAGAATATAATCTTGTAACTTCTCCTCAACATCACTAGCCTCTTTGGACCTCCCCCCATGCACGATCATATTAGATAATGAAAAATCTTTTCTAGGCACCAAAGTATCTATTTCACAATGAGGCATAGAATCTATCTAAAAAAACATCTTCCAACTACTACCCATAGGGTAATGGTTTGGTAGAGTTTACCAACAAGAATCTGATCAGACTTATAAAAAGAATGGGGGATGAACATAAGAGGTCATGACATGAGCATGTCAAGACAACCTTATGGGCTGACTGGATCACACCCAAATAGATCCTAAAGGCCTCACCATATGAATTGGTCTATGGTAAAAGTGTAGTAATGCCTATCACTGTGGAACTCCCAACATTATAATTGTTAAAGAAAATTGAGATTGAGGAACATAGAGTGATGTAGGTAAGACTTTTGGAACTAAAATAACTTCAAGAAAAATGAGAGGAAACCCATGAATGCATTATCAGCCATCAGTAGGTTTTCAAGACTTAGTTTGACATGAAGACTTTAGAGCACGATTTCGATTCAGAAATCTAGTTTTGAAGTGGGACGCAAGAGTCACCAATCCTTGTAATCATGGAAAGTTTTATCCCCTCTAGAAAGGCTCATTCAAGATCATTTCATGCAAGTAACACAATGCCTTCAAGGTCGAGACTATGGAAGGTGATCCTTGGTGATTCTGGTGAATTTGATCCACCTTAAATCATTCCATTTAGTCTTTTATATTGTAATTTTGTATCATGTGTATAGTTCCCCTCCTTTTATCTTTTCTTAGTTTCATGGGGTCACCCCTTCGAAAAAAATTCTTTAACACGTGTCTCCTGTGGAGACCATCTTGCCCCTTATTGAAATTTTGAAAAGTGTACCTTCCTATGTTTCCCTGAAGTAAATGATCCAACGTCTTTTTGGAATACTTAATGAAAAGGACCAGAGAATTAATGAAAAATATCTTGGGAAATGAGAAATTTAATGCCAAGGTTCATACAACCAAAATTTCATTATTTGATGTAACACAATGTATGCGCATGCCTTTATTTCCCATGAGTCGAGAAGTCTATTTTAGGTAGTTTTTGAGTCACCTAAGCTCCATTCTAAGCACTAAGTTTTTCTTACCCCCGATATCCACGAGTCCATAGCTCAAAGAACTAGAGCTTTCCTCACTTTGAAAGATAACCATGGCAGCTTCTAGTTCCTTACCAAATCTAAAATCCTACGTAGGGAAACCTTTTCCGCATCACTCTCTTAACCGATGATGAGATTCCAAGATATGGGAACACAATTTAGTGACACTTCTATAGTTCTGATTTTGTAGATGGGGTCTTTGATCCCATCCTCGCCAGAAAACAAAGGATTTGAGGAGGAAACCCACACTAGATTACTAAATTTGGGGGATTATACTTCTTTTAGCTCAAAAATTTGGGACGACAACACTCGCCCATTACATGGTTCCTCTCGTGCACTGTGTCCAGAGCTCGTGCAAATGTGTGCACAATTTTTGACCCTATTTCTAACACCATGAATGGAAAAAAATTGAAGGTGGTGATTACACACCACTAGAAATGAGGAATATGATGGCCCTACCCTATGACCAATTGGTCAGCTTCTACGACATGGCCAAACTCCAGAGCATCTAGGCCCGATTCCAAAATACAACAAGATACAACAAAATCTGGAATACCAAGATTCCCAATCCAATTAAAAATGTTCTGAGAGATTCTCATGATGCTCTGCTCCATGTTAGCATTCATTTTCAGCCAAGACTTGGATAAAAATTTCCATGAATGATAATTCACGACCCTTTTCTAGATGAGATCCGTGAAGAAAAAATATGCGTATTGGTTTGACTTCGCAGAGGTTATTTCAGAAATTTTTTGAATTTATTGGCCATGTTCTTTGTTAGCTCCACCTTTAGATACTCCTCCTATTTGTTCCACCTCATTTTGTATCAGAATGCTCGGTTCCTTAGCTAGTATATTCCCCGACACTGGGACCCGGAGGTAGATGTGATAAAAGATCATACTTGTGTTCACATGAATTAATGTGTTTTTCCACTCCTCGAGATGCCTAAGAGTTCGCAAATTGTTTTTCACACCTCTTCTACCTGAATTTGACCAGAACAAATCAATAATAGAATGAATTATTCATTTCTAGCCATCCTTACTGAGACCCCCTCGCATCATTGTGAATTTTTCTTAGGGGTAGAACATTCAATGATCTAGTTACATGCATTCACGAGATGAGTCCTTCATGCTCCCAAGGATCCTCATGTCATAGGTGGTAGGTTTGGAGGTAACCAAATAGCTAGTGCTCCTCGACACAGAGTATGGATCTAGCCATAAAAAGAAGGCATTGTTTGACCTCCCCTTGAGAAAGGGAGGAATTACTATAATTAAATGCAAGGCGTGAGCATCTCCTCACATAGAAGTTGGATTCTTATGGCTTCATCTTCATCCAAGATACTTGGAGGTATGACCTAGATGGGTGGATGGCTATCACCTTGTCCCAAAATAGAGTCCTGGATTCCTTCTAGCACCGGGATAGGAGGTCTCCTTAGGAAGAGACTACTAACATTTATGTTGAGATGAATGACATCCTAATTCTAGTATAGGAGTCATTTCATCGAGTCATATATAAGTTTGACCCCTCTATAACTATGACCAAGGGCTTGAGGGAAGCCCTATGGAAAAAGGACTAAAACATGGAGAAAATTGAGGCCTATTGGAAATATAGGTAAGAAATTGGGAAAACAACCCTTAATTTTGAGGTTGTTCCCACTGATGAGTGGTGGGAATAATTTTTGGGATGCCGAGAACGAGTCTAACATGGATAACAAGGAGGTAGTCGATATCCCTAAGGAATATCTTACACAGACAGTTATGGTGGAGTCCTCGGCTGCTCTACACACCAAACACGCCACCACCCCCTCCCTTCATTCTGCAATAGGATCCTTTAGGTTAGACACCCACGATTCAAATAATGTCATGCCCTCGGGTTGAGGGTTCGAGTAGCACAAATGATGCTAGGATCGGTTCGGGGTATCACCTTGACTAAACCATCATTATCAACCTCCATGACCACTAGTGAGGTCACCAACCCACAGAGTCCTCCGAGGAAGAAGTTGAAATTAGTTCCTATCTCTTCTTCATCCACCCCTTCACCTCCTCCTTTTCATCCATCTCCTCCACCTTTCACTTCTCCAACTAAGGGTGCTCCCATTTGATCACTCTAACCGAGACTCTTCCTCCTCCTAGTTGTTCTCTTCTTCCTCCACTTCCCACTACCATTCCCACATTCTCTCCTCAATTTTTAATGGGCCCTTCTTCGACTCTCATAACTTCTCAGCCCCCGCAACTAGTCATAATCCCTAGTGGTCTATTGCGTGGTTCCCATTTATAGGTAGGATAGTCCTTTCCCCTTTGAGTTTTGAATCAAGAAGATATAACCATAGCGGACCGATATAAAAGGAAGAAGAATAAGAAGGAGAAATAAATGACAACGATAACTTAGAGGCAAATGCAATTATTATATGACCATCAAAAGAGTTCCCTGACCATCGCCTAGATGGTCCCTAATGTCTCTAAATCCATTGAGTAGATGTATCCCGATTATTATTCCATAAACATTGTTGTGGTGGACCTTACACAGTTCCAATCTCAAGATAAGGTTGAACTAATGAGAGAGAGATGTTGTAATCACCACCGACTACCTAAAAATAAAAAATAAGTTGAATAAAGCACAGGCCAGCCTCCTATAGATACAACGCATTGTAGCCCACCTCAATGCAAAAATCAAAGGTAGGGAAAATAAATAGAGTAACTCCATAAGGAGTTAAAAGAGGTAACTTCACAAGAAGTTCTTGCAGCTTCCCAAGCAGAGACGAATATATTAGAGGCCAAACCGACAACATCAAAGAATGCATCTAGTTCACTTGACTAAGAGAAAAATATCCTTCAGCAGGAGGATAATTCCAAGAAAGTGGAGGTTACTACACTCAATGAAAATTTGTGTGCCTCCGAGGTAGAGAAGGGAAGCTTGCAAACAAATTATAAGACATCATAAGATGCGGTCAATAATTTGACACGGAAAATTGATCAACATCCCTCAAGGGGGCATTGTCACATTGGTACATGGGTTATACACCTCCTACTGCAAGAGAATTTCCTCCAAGGAAACAGACCTAGGACCCACACTCAGATTCATATCTGATGCACAAATCTTGTGTGCCAACATGGAGTCCTCAACCTCAACCATCAGCAAGGCTATATCCACCAAGGTCCCTAAATCACGGTGTTGGTTCAAAAATTATACAACTCTTGAGACTTCACCATATTAAGGGCTGGTATTATAGACAAGTGGATGCTCATGATGAAAATCAATGAGATTATTATTTGCAACAAGGAACTATCAAGTTCCAGAATCTCTCGACCAGCTCCAATTAGGGATCAAAGAGTGGAACTAGCACATTGAAGGATGAGTTCAATTGCGATTCCCCTCTCTTTTCTTGATGACTCCATTGTCCTAGCAGAGAACTAGATTCAATAACTATTTACAACCAAGCAACAAGATAAGAATATCTTTCGGTCTTTAAAAGAGGATTATAGTGTAGCTAAGGTCAAATATATTCTAAACCCAATAGTAAAGCTGGAGTTCCATTTACATGCAATGGTGCAAGATATCCAAACATTCTCTCACAAGGAGATCATTTATTTGGATAGATCCTTATAGGATCTACAACAAAGGACTTACAGCGAGAGGCCAAATGGGTCACTTCTAGGATGCTTTGAAGTAGCTCACGAGAGGTGTCTTTTTAAGCAACATTTTACAATTTTACCAAAGGATTACTAGATTCTTCCATGACTAACATGGAGTCCCTAAGTTCATTCACCATAATTTTAGAATGAATTCTACATTGTCTCAAGGATCTTCTATTTTGTTATTGTTGTTGCAAATCAGCAAAGACGGCCCACGGATGTAAATCAGGTTTCTAAGTTGATGTTTTAAGCATCCAAAGTGTGATTGCACAACATTGAGACCTATCTCCAAGTGTGGGACTTGTAAAATGAGAGAGGAATCTCTAGGTTAGAGGCTGATTCCTCAAAATCCTCTAATCAGATCTGTTATTTCCACAATTGTACGAGGTTTGAATCCTAATCCTACTCTAGATTCCAAGGAGACGAGAGATAGAAAGTGCAAAAATTGAAACTAAACTAATAGGTGATACACCAAAGGAGTGGTGAACACTTCTTGTTCATGAAAATTGACACAATTTCATGAAATGCAACATGAAACATCATACACGAGTTGATAAGATGCAATTAGAGGTCGATTTGAAGCAAGACAATACAAACAAAGGACTGAAAATTGATCATAGAGTCTCTGACTTTGTCATTTTCCTGCCAAAATCCTTGCATTTGCAACATCAAAGAGGTAGAAACCTGTTACAATCATGAAGAAGGTCTCGATACTTGCAAAAATCACTTGTTGAAGGTGAAAGAAGAAGCTTGTTGTCAAAAAAATGTTCAACCCTCAAAAATGAGCCAAATCTGGCTTTTACAATGCATGGGTCAAGCCCAGGAGAGAGAAAACATGTAAAAACATGGGAGCCATTCCCATTGAATGAAGATGCATTAAAACAGCATGGGTGTCCTTACAAACCCATGCCCTGACATTTTTGGCCATGTTGAAGAAGAATGCGACCCATTTTGCATTAAAACTGGTTGTTGAAACGTCATTTCTGGCCATTACCACGTGCCAGAGATGTTTCTTTATTTTCTCTCTCCAAACTGAACCAAAATGCAAAATTTACCCCAGAATCATGTAGATAATTTCACCAGCTTTCCATTGATATAAAGAACGTGAAAATCCGAGCTTTGGATCGAAAGATATGGCAATTTGAAAATTTAGGGCAAAAACAGGCCAAAATCGGATCGGCGGGCAAAAAGTTTGAATTTTTACCCATTTGGTCTTTGGAAAAATTTTCAAATTTTCCCCGTGCTCCACCACTCCAGGTGCCACGTGGCACGTCCTGATTGGTTGTGGGCCTTCTAGGGGAAAATTTCCCACAAAAACTCCGCCGAGCCATAACTTGAAAAATACGTGGAGTTAGGAGGAAAACTTTACCTTCTCTGGAAAGCTGAGAAAGAGCTCTATCCAATGGTGCCATTTCTAGAAGATTTTGAGTGCCTAAAAATAAAAATTTTATGTCTGAGGCACAAGAGAAGGAAAGATGAAAGGAGTTAGCTAGAAAATGAGTAGGGGGCACATTTTGGGTATGATTATCTTTGTCGCCTCGAACCCTTTTCCTTTCGGATTTCTTTTGTGATTTTTTCGGGACTAAATTTTTCCTTGAAACTGAACATAGAAGGTATCCATGTTCCCCTATGGCACATTTTGAGGAGGCATAAAGTGTTGGGATCCCTCAAACAATAAGAATCAACCATGTGGACAAAGCACAACAAGGCAGCCCAAGTGGGATAAAAAGTCAAAGATAAAGGGGAAGAACGCGAAGGCCTCCACGTGTCACCCGGGAACAAATTTAAGAAGAGATTGAATGGGAGAAGACCCAAAGAAGTGCAAGGTCTCCACATGTCACAGATGTAGCTACCACCATAAAAAGGACCAATAAAAGAATTGAAGGGCTCAATATTTTATGGATTAAATGTAATCTTGGTCCCTAAAGCATGCAGTTGAGATTTTTCTCCAAAGATTGAGGATTCCATGGGTAAAAACTAAATGTGGATGGTGGAAACCTTAATGGAGGCATGTTGAAGCAAGAGCAATAAATATCTATAAGAGAATGTTCTTGTTACGGATAGAGTGAGATACATACATAGATAGAAAAAATAAGTTCTAGAAGGTCTAAAAGGAGGAATTTGGGTTCAGTCTATTATGTTCATTGGCCTTAGCAAGGCTCTATCATAAACAAGTGTTGTGATTTGTGCCATTTTGGCCTTGTTTAGTATTTTCTATATAAATAAGAGTTCTTTTTTTTGCAATTATAAGTTCACAATATTCTTTGAACTTTGTTTCTTCTTATTTTCTCTTATTTCAATTCTTGATGAATGTTTAAATATCTATCATGTTGCATGCCCTTAGATCTTTTACATGAATCTGTTTTATTATGCATGTAGTTTCATCTCACCTTTGATGATTTGAAATATCTTCAGAATAGTTGATCATGCTCAATGCTCTTCGACTAACCTAGTAGTTATTTTGATATCTATCTTTGTGCTTCTTAGTAAAGTTTTGGTGCATCACCTTAGATAAGATTTACATATTGTTTTGTTTTCTCTCTAACCCTTATCTCAACCTAAATCAGAGAAGATCCAGCTTCTATAAAACCTAGAGGTTATCTTAGGGGTCAAGTCCCACATCTCTAATATTTCTCATAACTTTGGAAATTCATTTGCAAAGATAACCGTCAAGAAATACTTTGAGAATATTTAGGAGAGACTTAAGTGTTTTTTCAAATTAATTTTTACTCTATTTTCTTGATAATTTCATGTGATTCCTTAAGTTTATTTAAAGTTTTTATATATGATTATATAGGTTAGGTATCACATTAATGATGAACTATGGTATATGAAATGATGCATATAAACTATTCAAATTAAGAAAAGATCCATTATAAGAGAGGGGATATGAATATATAGGTCATACCAAACTATGGTACACCATGGTCTTATATTGATGGTTCGAGTATAAGAATTTGGTAATAAGATGGGAAGATAAAAGGAAAGATACATGTGGTTAAAGTAGTACTTTAAATTATTAATATTACATTAATGAATGATAGAGTAGTGTGTAGGGTCTAGAATTTATTTGGAAGAGAGAAGGATATGATAATAAATATTAGAATTGGATCTTTAAACACCCAAAAATTACGTGGTGTTACATGGAAGAATGTGATAAGTATCCGATGATAAAGAATATATTATCCACATGTAAAATAGATCTAGATCCTTCCACTTCACCATCACATGACTTTTATGACCTGTTTGTCCATTTTTTCAAAGTTATAGAGTTTATTTCATGCTTTCAAGATATTTCTTTCTCCTTCCATGTTTTTTTCAGCATTGATTTTGCAACCACTTCGGAAGTTCTCTAACTACTACGGTTATTGTGTAACCTCCTATCTGTCTAGACTAGAAATTCTATCACCTTAATTTACGAGTTAAAAACATGTGTTTTCAATGTATTTTTATATTTTTTGAGAGATTTTATCACTCGTTTCTCACCCATTTTGCCTATTTTTGACTCAATGGATTCGTATTGGATTTCTCTTCCTAGTGTATTATGCTTAGAATGTTAACTACACTTTTTGTGTTGGTTTATCACTTCTTGTTGGAAACATGTGGGTAGACTCATTCTTCCCAAAAGTATTATAAAATATCATATTTTACGTGAATAATGGGTTGGATTTTTCATATTTTGGATGTAAAGTTATGGTGTTGAATTTTTAAGGGAATTATAAAAATAAATAGATTTTTACTTTGTTCCTTCTTGCTGCATTTTCTCAAATAATTTCTTGCAACCAACCATCCAAAAAAATTATTTTAATGTTCTTTCTACCATCCACCACTCTCCATACCTTTGGATCACGTGGAAATAATTTCAAGAGAAGGAAAGAAAGGTGAGGATACATTAAATGTAACACCATATTTAGAATTCTACCATAGCTCGATAGTAAAAATTAGGAGATGCATTTAAATTTATTCAAACTTTAATTAATTACATTTGTTAGAATAGAAGAAATACATTATTTTAAATTGGTAGAATTAAAAGATTTCTTCATTTCCTATACAAAAGTCTTGTATGTGCATTGTCTAAATTTTTTTCCATTGATATATTCTTTCTTGCTTATCCCTATGCATATACAAGGAAAACGGGTTGGACAAAGATTTTGTGCTTGTAATCCTATATTATTTCTTCATTATTATCATTCATATAATTTAATTCCACTTTGTTGGGGAAAGCTTCTAGGTAAAGAAGAAATTTCTTCCGAGAATATTTTCTTTCTTTTCCGAGAACTTGAGGTAGAATCTTAGTTAGAAGAAATCTCATTTTCTAGAATAATAACTTTTGAGTACACTTTCTATTTAGAATAGATCTTATCTTACAATCTTGCAACAAAGGAATAACCACATCTAGTTATTCCATGTTTTTAGTTTATTTTCATTAGAAGTAGTTTTTTTTATTTTAGATTAGTTTCCTTGTGTTTGTGTCTACAAGTAATTTATTTTATTTTATTCTTTTAAATCCAAAAAAACAATTTTTTTAGGAATTTAATTTTTTTATTATCTTATATTTAAAAGCTTTATCAAAAAAAAGAAATAGTTAGCTTGTTATTGTTTTACTTTATTTAAATATTGGAAAATGTAATTTAATTAGATTAAAAGGTGAATTAATCATATTTTATTTAATTTGGATTCACTTTCTTTGTTTATCTAAAGTTAGGAACTAAAAGTAGATTAGAAGTTAAAACAAACACAATTTCCCATTTCCTTGGTGGCCTAGGCTACCCGTACTTAGCTTTTAGCCCATTTGGTTACCGATTTCTTGATTATTTTCAACTTTATCACAAGATGGTTCCTGTATGAGCATCCCAAATCCACCTAAACCTCATAGAAGGATATTTGGAACCATCATCAACCCGTCCAATATTGATGGTACCCTAAGGAGACATAGACACGGGTCTATGGGCAATAGTCTTTAGATCATCCCCTTTACCTCTAGAGATCATCCACTAACTTAATGCTCTCAATGATCAAGTTGTGATAAAATAACAATATTGAGTTGATCTATCCAATAAGGTCACACCATGAAACCATCCATTTTCCCTTATTACATCCTATTTCACTCTTACATGACCCTCTTTGGAGAGGTACATTTAGAGGTAGAAGGTAAATGCCCTCCAATCCATCAACCGGGTCGATCCACACTCATTTTCATTGACATAGACCAATACCTATAGATAATAATAATTCTCAACTGTATTATCACTCCTATTTAAGTTAGGTGGGTATTCATTTCCCTTGATGATCAAATTCCTAATTTATAAGTCGAGAATTTGTATTTACCTTGATCATAGATCTTGGTATTTCTATTTTTCCCAATTATTTCATTTATATTATATTTATTCATCACATTCCCATCACATCTATATTACTTCATTATCTCAAGCATGACCTCAATAATTTGAGTACATATGAAATCATGTGTTTATTGTCGGTGTACAAATTCTAGTGAACTTGACATGAAGGACTAGTTTCTTCTTGTATCCATTTCCTTTTCCTTTGTTTCATTTGTTTTCTACCACTCCCATTATTTTGTGGGTTTTTATACACCCACAAAATATGTCATGATAGGAATTTGATAGTAATATTATAGACCTTGAGGCTTATTATAACTAGGTGAATAGTCAACACTCACCTTCATTGTCTGGGTGGGCTAATACATACTACCAAAACTTCTTATCACCACATAATCCTATTATCCAATGAATGAATGCTTCCTCTAGTGTAATGATCGATGAGATAGACCAACTAAATCATGGCCCATAGCCAGAGTTCTTAATTTATAACAATATGAAATTCATAGGAGAATAGAGTATATATCCATGGACTTTATCAAGATCCCAAATCAACATGTAATCTGATTCCTTCCCATCTTACATACAATCTAGTGATGATCATTTGGCACAATTTTCCCAAAATAATGACCAACTTAATTCCTTAGATGGATCCTTGGATTGGATGTACACATACACTTATGTCCTTAAACAAAACAATGTTTGCCAACCCCACCCAAAATAGAGAGCATGCCTCAAAAGGGGAAACTAATGATAAGTTCATAACATGGTATCATACACCCTCTCAACCTAATAATGTGCCACATATACCTAATCAGAGTCCACATGCTTCACCCAATGATGTTATTTTCACACTATTGGGAAGGATTTATAGACACAAAATCAAACACTTTGGGTAATTATCTAGTCTTGATTACATAATACTATTCATATGATTCCTAAGTAATAAAAGTACTAATTAACCCATGTACTTGGCCATATTTATTTTTCTTATGCTTCTCCTTTCAAGCTTGAAGATTTAATTTATTATTATTCCTTATTATAATGTGTCTTTTATCATCTTGGAAATTAGAACCCATCTAAGATGCCAACATCAGGTGCTCTTGTCCCCTATGGGTGCCCCTAACCTCTTTGTACTTTACTCACACTTTTTTGGTCCTATTGACAAATTTTGAATCCCTTGAAAAATTTGAGAAAATTTAACAAGTGTTATAATTTATAAATATTTAAACAAAAAATTGGAAGGTAACAGAGGTTTTGAGCGTGCCTCGAATAAAAGGAAAAGCCCGCAGTTATGGAGATTAAGCCACCAAAGTCAGGAAGTTCCACGTAATGAAGAAAAGGCTCCCTAGATGGATATTCAAATTTGCACTACTATAAATAGTGTCACAGGCTAAGACAATAGTGAAAGGTAGGCCCTCTGGTCATAATGAATCAAGTCATGTCATTGGGAAAATCCACGGAATGTGTTCAAAATCCCATAGAATGTGGGATGCCACGATACAAAGGAATGATTTGAGAAGCCACGTAATAAAGTAAAATGATGGTTCTTTGTGGAAATTAGAAATCAAAATGTCTTCAATTCAGTTATCAAATCCTTGCAAAATCAACAAGATTTTGATGTTCTTTATGCAATCAAATTTGATTTCATGAGTCAAATTGAGGAAAATGGTAAGAGTTACGGAAACTTCTCAAACACGAAAAATTACAATTCTAGGTGGAAAAACCACTAGTATTAAATGGAGTATGAGAGCTCAATTAAAGAAGGCCTGTAATAGTGGATAAAAAAATTGGTTCCCTATTCCATAAGAGAAATTAATGAATGTGGTTGGGTTTGGTTGAGAAATTGGAATTTCCCTAAATTTTTCTCCCTCTCTCTTCCACAATTTAATATGTATTTTAGAGCAATGCTCATTGTTATGGGTTGGTTACTCTTAGTATTTGGACATCTTGTAATATACGGTTTTTCTCATATGTTACATGTATGTCCTAAGGTTTGCATGCCTTGGAAATTAAATTAATGAATGATCCCATATTCCTCTCACGATTGTAATTGTCTTTTCACAATTTAAGGAAATAAAATGTAATCTTGTTGCTCATTCTTCCTTGTTATTAATTTATTTTACCCCTTGCATTTCTTTCATTTGTAGATGTGTTGTATGTTTCATTTTTGAATGTTTTATCATTGTGCATCATGAAAGTGGATTCAAGGAGTGATTTTCATCAATATCTCATTTCAAGTCCTCTTTATTATCATTTCCTTCCCTTTCCCCTTATCTAAATTTATTCATTCCCTTATGATGTTATCACCTTTGTAGATTAGGATTTCTTTTCATGCATCTCTTTCTCACCTTGTTATCTTGAAAAGCTAGAGTAAAGCTAGATAGTTGAATTTCGATTCATAGGAGTAGTTTAGCATTAGGATTAAGTAGAGGAAGTTGGCCTTCTCTCGGAGGTCTACCTCATTTCTATTCCCATAAATTCGAGATAGTCCGATGTTGTCTCAAATTTTATGTTACCTAAGATCTGAATGTGGGTGTAATTTTGAGCTCTAACAATTTTGGCACACCCAGTGGGACCAGAAGTCAAAATATTTCTAGATTTATCAATTTATGGTGTGTGTTTGATGAATTTATAGCCTTTCAAAGGTTTTTGATAACACATCTAATGACTCTAAACATTAAATATACTAGTTTGGGTAGTTCAATTGTCTTTAATTCATGATAAGGATACAAACGTGGTCTAGAACAAGACAAGAAGGTGTATTTGAGTACTTGCAACTATCTCTAGGTAGAGGATGAAGAGGCAGAAAGATTTAGAGATCTCCATCTCCACTAAATAGAAATATCTCAACACCTCCACTTGGTATAACTTTTTAAAGTCCACAAGAGTTCTCACACCCATCGAATGGATCATCAAAGCAATAACCACCACCTCAAAATCCATTTGTAAACTTTACGAGTTGCATCCCGCTTACCTTGAATGCCCATAATCCTATTCCAGTAGCTGCTTTGAAGAATATTCCATATTTTACTAAAGAAAATCACACTACTTTAGCTGACCACATTAGGGACATTACAAATGTCTTTATTATACATGAAATTTCTAAAATGGATGTGGTTGTAAAACTTTTGGCTTCATCTCTTAAAGGTAAGGCTCTGTAGTGGTTTAGAAGCTTAATCATGGGCTCAATCAGAATTGGAATGATTTGTGTAAAACCTTGTACAATAAATTTAGGGAAAGAGATGATAACCTATCTTGTTTGGATTAGTTAACCACGATCAAGAGAGCACCTAATGAAAAAATGGTAGATTTCAACTTCACATTCCATAGAACTTGAGATAGGATTCTAGCTCTCGTGAGACCCGTACATGAAGGTGCCTTTATTTACTTTATAAAATATCTTAACTCTAATATTGTTGTTATGATACAATAAAGGGGTGGGATAACCTTACATGTGGCTTATGCATTTTCCATTAGGGCTGAAAATTGTTTAATTCAAGTTGGAAAATCAGCTCTCAAGCCACTTATGTCTCTATTCCCCGAACCTCCACAAGTCACACAACCTTCTATTTCTAATATTCCCCAACCAAACCTATAACCCATTGCTTCCACATCACAAACCCCTACACAAGAAAAGGAAGATGAAAAAATAAAATCTTTGATTGGAAACTTAACAAACAAAGTTATATCCATAGAAGAATAACAACATAGTCATATAGAAATTATCAAAATCAATGACAATCTTTAAATTAGGGATATCAGCCATATAGAAACCAATATTCTAATTAGAGATACATTCATAACTAGTAGAATAATAGATGGAAAAGTAAAAAAATCTCCTCTTCCATCAAAAACAATTCCCCTCCATTGGCACTCCTTACCCCTAGTTCAAGTTGTGCATTAGTTACAACACAAAATAATATGGTGCAGGAGACAGAATGGTGTTTTCCATGTAATTTTCCACATAATCAACTTGGTTGTGAAAGGGAAATGCATCTTCAAGCATACATGATCCAAGGTTCTTCTAGTCAATAGGAACCACTTTTAGAAGTACCAAATATTGAGGATAAAGGTCAACAGACTTCCTCGAATGCCAACCTCATGTTTTGAGTTGAGAATTTTTTTACACTCATTCAAGTTCTAATAGACCTTAGATGAGTGTTTACGATAACACATGTAATAAGAAAATAATATTGGAAGCTTAGGTTGCTGACTCTCGTGGATCGAGCAATGCAATAGGAAAAGGAAAAGACAATGGAAGGATGAAGGAAAAAAACCACATCTTGACGAGAAACAAAATGGCATTAGAGACCGTGGAATGCGGTATAAAATGTGTCAAAGAAGCATGTGGTGCCTGATAAACTTGGCATGAAAAATATTTTTTTTTGTTTAAAAAATGTCATAACAAAAGAAAGAAAGTAGTATGCTACAAATGTAAAAATCCATGGGTCTCCCATTCAACATAGTTGAGAAAATGAAGAAGACTAATGTCAACGTCTCAATGTGGGATGCTCGTTCCATTCCATCTTAGTGGGATATTTTATGTGAAGCCCTCAAGGAACTTCATCTAGTGGATCGAATAGTGTAAAAGACCAATGTTGTCATTCATGTCTTCCAAGAAAAAGAGGATCAAGTAAGTAAAATTGTTAAGACCCAGCCCTTTTACATGTCATTAATTATGGGTAAACACTTGGTTTATAATTATATGGTGATTCAGTGGGCTAGTACTTCGTAATGCCAAAGAAAATTGCTGACATCTTAGGTCTCAAGTACATTCATGTGTATAGGGGAGTCTTGTAACTTGATGGATCAATGGTGGGTGTATTAGTATTGATTAAATATTTAGATTTAACCCTCCATGATTTCCCGAGTCTCATAATAACCCATGATATATCGTTATATACTTTACGCCCATGTTTGCAATTTTCTGTTTAGAGATTTTTTGCTAAGATAGGGGTTATCTATATTCATATTAGACGAAATACTTTTAAGGACCAGATATGGCACAAGATTCAAAATCCAAGTTGAACCTATATATTCCTATCACATAGAGTCATATGAAAGTTCCCCTATCTAATCAAATGGTTTACAATAAAAACAAGATCAAGTTTCTAGTCTAGAAGAACAACATGTTCCTCCTCTCATGCCTAATTTGTTGTTTGATGAATGGGATGAGAGAGACCACAAATGTTATCCATATTCTAAATAGATTAAATCTTATGAAACTATTCTTGCCACATATTATTTCTGGAAGAACAAGTTTTTATGCAATGGCGAGATGTATTTTTGCAGATGTATTTTGATGGTTCTAGAAGAAGAAATGGAGTTGGGGTGGGTGTCATGCTTATTTATCCTAATGAAGAAAATTTATTCTTCTCCCACAAATTGCAATTTTCCTATTACAATAATGTCGCAGAATATGAGGCATTAGTGCATGACTTGATGATTATGGATAAAAGAAAGATCAAGAAGTTGAAAATATTTGAAGATACTAAGCTATTAATCAACCAAGTCCATGGTAGATGTGCTACAAAGAAAAAGCTATTGAAGGCCTATAGACATAGAGTTTGGGAATTGTTAGAGAGTTTTGATGCTCTCAACCTATATGCTATATCATGAAAACTTAACAAGGAAGTAGATCAAATGGTGATCTTCGGATCTTAGTTTTCAATTCACGAGAGGACTTGGTTAAAGGCAAGATACAACATATCAAGATGATTATCGGAAATCCATACCACGATAATTCAACCCGATAGATAAGTATTTGATAGTGATGAATAGATTATCCATTCATACAAAATGAAGCTGAATTTTCTTCAAAAATGTAGTCTGATTTTCAAGATATCTATGGTGATCATATTATTCAACTAAAAACAAATAAATTTCAAAACGGATTGGTCACTATAGAACATATTTTTAGTCTAGATGATGAGTTCAAAGGTATGGAAAATATCATGGTGGAAAAATAAGAATATTGTTAACTATTCTGATACAATCGCCCTAAGAAAAGATTTTTTTGGAAAGTGTGTGATGAACATGAAAAGAAAAATTTTGTTGCCTTATGTCAAAAGTTCAGTGATGTGTTCTCATGGGGCTATGAATATTTAAAAGATTTCAATCTAATTATATCCCAACATTCTATCGATCTTGATCCGATATCAAACCAATTAGGAAAAAACAAAGGCCGGTAAACCCCAAAATAGAGCCCCTCATGAGAAAAGAATTATCTAAACTCATCAAGGATAAAATTATTTCTGTCATTAATTACTCCACTTGGGTGGTGAACTTGGTTCCAGTCAGAAAGAAGAATGGTGAAATCAAGATCTATGTATGCGTAGACTTGGGGGACCTAAACAAGGCGTCTCTTAAGAATCACTATCCTTTTCCTTTAATGGAGAAGATTCTATAAACAAAGTGACTAGATCTGAGATATTTTCAATGCTTGATGAATATTCAGGATTCAATCAAATAAAAGTGAAGGAGCATGATCAATACAAGACTACATTCACTACCAAATGGTAAACATATGCATATCAAAAAATACCTTTTAGTTTATCAAATGTAGGTCCCACCTTCCAAAGAGCAATGGATATTTCCTTTAAGGATATATAAATAAATTTATCCTTATGTATCTTGATGATATATTTGTTTTCTCAAAGCATAACAAAGATCATATTAGTCATCTTGAGAAGGTATTTGAAAGATGCAGGGAGTTTGGGGTATCTCTTAACCCCAAGAAATGTAATTTTTCTGTCCTTGGAGGTAAGATTTTGGGGTACGTTGTTTCTAAAGAATACATTTCCATTGATCTAGAAAGCAGTCTCTATAATCCTTTCTCTTTCCTTGCCAGCTCACAAGAAATCCTTGCAGTCTTTCCTTAGAAATGTTAACTTTATTAGGTGCTTTATACCCTACTTCATGTGGTTGGTAAAGACACTCACACTTATGCTCAAAAAATATTCATCTTTCATATGGACTAGGGAAGGGAAGGAAAAATTTGAAAATATCAAACAAGAAATAGTCAGGCCCCTACTTTGATCAATCCAGTTACTCTAAAATCTTTATCTTATATGCATATGGAGTTGATTCCTACATTTTCATAGTTTTAACCTAGCCAAATGATCAAGTACTTGGATCAACCAAGTATCCTTATTCATCCAAACATTGAAGGATTATGATATTAATTACAGCCATATTGAGAAGAAAGTGTTTGCCATCATGCACACCTTGAAGAAATTTAAAAACATGATTGTAGCTAGTTACATAAAGATTTTGGTATCACATACCAACATCAATGATTTCATCATGGGAATAGAGATCAGTGAGAAATGAGCTGGATGGGTAACTAAAATCATAGAGTATGATGTTACCATTAAGGCCAATAAATTGGTAAGAGGCTATGATCTTTGTAGAAATTTGGCTGAAGATGCGTGAAATGACCCAAAATCTACTTTATTCCTTGGAGAGGAGATCCATGTGGAACTTAAGAAGAATGAAGACATATCTGTGGATAGGTGGATGAAGACGATGATAACATTCCTTTCCTTTGGTATATATCCTTCTAGTTTTAGCAAAGCAAAGAGTTGACATTTGAGGTTACAGTCTTTTCCGTATGTGTTGGTTGATGTCATACTATTTAAAAGGAATATTGAAGGTGTACTACTGAGATGCATTGAAGGTGAGAAATGTGATAGGATACTTACCTTGAGTTTCATGATGGTTTCATAGGAAGAAATTTCTCTGCTAGGGCTACAACTATGATGATCATAAAATCAGGATATTTCTAGCCTACGTTATTTGCGGATGCTAACAAGTGGGTTAGGAAATGTAAGGAGTGTGCTCTCTTTATTGGGAAGAAAAGATTGATGGCATTACCTCTTCATCCAATCCGGGAAAATCAACCATTCACATAATGGGGTATTTAGTTCATTGGGAAGATAAATCCTCCATCTAGTATGGATCATAAATGGGTTCACACAGTAACATATTACTTCACCAGGTGGAATGAAGTCACGCCATTGAAGTAAGCTCTTGAATCAGCCATCTTGGAATTTCTTGAAGAAATTGTTACAAGGTTTGACATACCTCAAACCATTATTTATTATAATGTTAAATCCTTCTTAGGATAAAAATATCGTATTGGGCTCTTTAACTTGGGATTTATCTCAAAAGTTCCTCCAATTATTACCCCGGGAAAATGGATTGGTAGAATCTACTAACAAAATCTGATCAGAATTATGAAGAGAACCATGGACGTGAATCAAAGGAAGTGGCATACAAAAGTGAAAAATGATATTTGGGTGGATAGGATAACAATGAAGAAGGAAATTTTCACTTCTACCTACAAACTTGTATATGGAAAAGAATCTAGGCTTCCTTTTTCACTTGAGTTTCCTTCACTAGAATTAGCACACCAACTTGAATTTGAAGGTGCATATCAAAGAGAAATCAGAATGGAGGAATTGGTAGAACTAGAGGAAAACATGAATGCCACCATGGACAAGATGGAAAAACATCAGGCATCAATAAATTAATGGTTTGATAGAAGAGCTAGGCCTTAGACATTTAAGCTTGGACATCTGATCTTGAAATGGTACGTGGATAGAGTTAAACTAGGAAGACACTCCAAATTTTATGATATTTAAAGCGGACCATACATTATTACTACTTGTAAGGAGAATAATTCTTTTGATTTTTCTAATATTGATGGGAATGCATTTCAAATCCTAGTAAATGGGGTTTATCTCAAACCCTCTCATTACGAGTTTCTTACATATTGCGAGATAGAAGCTTAGGATTTTAATTCCTCCAAGTCCTTTTGGCTCATTATTTTGTTAGTAGTGTAGGTTTCTTTTCCCTAAGTTCTTTGCACATGTTTTATTGTTTGGGGATCTTGTTTCACAAATTCCATGTTTTCAGAGGATGTTGTTGTCAAATGAAGTCCAAAGTGTTAACGATCAGTTTTCATCAAATGAAGGATTTAAATGTAGAGAAAATCAATCAATCAGTTGAATCCATTCCTAATGGATGCCTCAAGCTACCGAGCATCCATCTAGTAGGTAGAAGACCCCACGATTCACAAAAATGTTGCCTAATTTTGTATCCCTTTCAAAATTCAAGCAAATTGCACAAGTGTTATACTTGGTGGATATTCAAAGGAAAATTTGGAATCTGTGAAGGTTTTAAGAATGCCTCAAATAAAAGATAAAGGCTGTGGTTAAGGAGTTTAAGCCATGAAATTCAATAAGTTACATAGAACAAAGAAAAGGCTCCACGGGTGGATATGTAAAGCCGTGCTACTATAAAAAAATTCCATGAGCTAAGACAACAAAGTGAAAGGTGGTCCATAGGTCACAAGGAAGAAAGTAATATCATTGGGGTAAGCTACGAAGGTTTTCAAAATCCATGTAGAACTTGGGATGTTGCAATACAAAGGAATGATCTGCAGATGTCAAAAGAGACATGTAAGATCGAGTGGAGGAATCAAATAATAAATTAAAATGATGATTATTTGTAGAAATTAGAAATCAACCTGTCTTTGATTAAGTTATCAAATCCTCGTAAAATCAATAAGATTTTTTTGTTCTCTATACAATCAAATATTATTTCATGTGTAGAATCGAGGCAACTAGAAAGAGACAAGGAAACTTCTCTAGCACGCAAAAGTGTAGTTACGGGTGGCACAACCACCACTTTGTTAAATGCAATATAGGCCCTCGGTTGATGAAGGCATGTAACTATGGATAAACAAAGTAGTGCCTGTTCCTAAGAGAAATTAATTAAGGTGGTTGGGTTTGGTTAAGGAATTCAAATTTCCCTTAATTTATTCTCTCACTCTCTTCTATGATTATATATATTATGACAATCTTCATTGTTACGGGTTGTATACTCTTAGAATTTGGACATCTTATAATATAAGGTTTTTCTCTTATGTTACGTGTATGTCCTAAGGGTCACATGCTTTAGATTTTGACTCAACAAATGCTCACATCTTCCACTCATGATTATAATAGTCGGGGAACAATTTCATATCTTGTGGCTCATTCTACCCTTGTTATTACTTTATAGCACCCCTTTCCTTTCTTTCATTCGCGAGATGTGTTATATGTTTCATTTTTGAATCTTTATCGATGTGTGTTGTGAAAGTGGATTCGGGAGTGATTTTGATTTGTTTCTCATTTCTATTCCTCTTCATTATCATTTTCTTCCCTTTCTCATTATCTAAATGTATTCATCCCCTTATTTTACGGTGATATTTCCTTTGTAGATTAGAATTTTTGCTCATGCATCTCTTTCTCACCTTGGTCTCTTAGAAAGCTAGAGTAGAGCTACATAGTTGTATTTCAATTCATAGTAGTTTAACATTAGGAGTAAGTAGAGGAAGTCGACCTTCTCCATCGTTATTCCTCGCTTTAGTCCCACAACTTGAAGACATTCCCATGTTGACTCAAATTTTAGTTTTTCTATGATCTAAATACGGGTGCAATTTTGAGCTCTAACAACTCCTTTCTAGTTATTTGAGTGTCTTATTTTTTTGTAGTTGGAATTTTAGGGGTTAGTTACCAAACTTAAACAATGTAATCATATAAATATAAAGTTATGTGATCATAATAGAGAACCAAGCACTAAGCATTAACTATCACCACGTAAGGTTACATCAACAAGCATTTAAGAGCTTCATTGCATCCACTAACAACATCACAAGGGACATAAGGGATAGTTTTTGTACATACACTTCATAGGAGGGAAGTTCATTTTATTTCATGTACACAGCTATTACATTTGTACACATCTAGCTTATTTTCTCACTATTAAGTGTGACTTGTACAAGATCTAGCTAGGGCATGATTCCACACACACGTATAAAACTACATTGTGTCTGAGATGTAGTGTAGTTGTCAGTCATAAGTTCACCATTGTGATAATTGAGAAGAGTCTGACCCCTCATTCTGCATCTTTATTTTTTAGGGTTTGATTTCTATTTGAGGGTTTTATAGGTTCATATTTCATTGTAGGTTTCTAGGAACCTCGAAAATCTTGGTTCGGCTAATAGAGAACATATTACAACCACTTAGGGGACATTCTATGATATTTTCTATAGACCCAGGCACCTAGAAACAAGCTCAAGGTGTTTCTAGGTTCCACTATCCCTTTCTAAGCCCTCCAGTCTAACATATCTCTATAGATCTACATTTTTCTAAGTCTCTATGCGACGCTCTTGCTACTCTGTTCACCTAGGAAGAAATTCAATACACACCATATTTTAATGTGAATCATCTAAGTATCTTCTCCTCCTCCTTACAACTAGGGTTTCATAATTATTTTCTTATTTTTCTTGAGTATTTATTATTATACTTAATTTTATAGTTATTTAATACTATAATATAATTATATTAGGCTCTTACTTCCACATTTATCTTAATCATTTTGGTTAACCCCAACTCGATCTTCACACTCTTAGTGCCCTTGTCTTCCTAGAGTATTCTAATCATGAACATCTCCATTAGTGGTTATCTCAAAATCATCCCGATTGTATTAATAAGATAAAAAAATTATCTACAACTATATTCCTCCTTACACCTCACCTGAATATGTATACCATAAGTTTATTTATGCCCTCTCTCTTAGTGAGGATAAAATAAATTTCTCGTCAGATGAGCTACCCTCTCAAGAAGTGTTAGAGCATGACTCCCCTTATATATTCAAGTTTGTATCAATAATATGGGGGTCAAAATAACCTTAGTAGAAAATGGGTCTGGCTTCAATATTTGTAATATAGCCTTTCTTCATCACTTAGGAATCTCTAAAAATTCTTTAGCTCCTTCATCAATTTCTATTTGTGGATTCAATAACATTCTCAAGAATTTCTTAGGTACCATTATTCTCCCTTTAACTATTGGTCCATGTACAATCACTATTCCATGTTATGTCATGCCTAATAACCTCAATCATAATATTCCTCTTGAGTGTCCTTCAATCCATGCCATGCATGAGGTCCTCTCTACTCTATATACATGGATAAAAAAACTTATCAAGGAGTTTTTTTATGATGTCCCAACTGATCCATACCCTTTTTCATATTTCCATTCTATTGAGAAATCCGGTGATACTCCTTTTTCCTCTACTACTATTGAAGACTTGTATAAATATGGACTAGAATATGAATATTTACACTTTGCTATGGATTCTTTGATATAAGCTTAGGTCAGCATGAATATAAATTCACAACACTTTTGGATCTTCCCATACAATCTCACAAATTTGGATTCGGATACCATCCCCATCTCCCCCTTTGAAAGAGTATACGTCCTTGCATACTTCATCATTTCCTCTTGTACATCCCAAAATCATTAGTGATGTTGTCTCCACTTCTTGGGATAATTTAGACACTTTCTCCGCTAATGATTCTCTTCTAGAACACATGCAAATTTATCATCTATTTACTTCATTTCACCACAAGAGTCGTTCTTCATCGTCCCTCGTGAGCTACTGCTTACTTTTGAGAGTTTGATACGCCTCCTGACAACACCAATCCCCTATATACTATTATTATTGAGCCATACATCGAGGATCGATATGATATTCTCAATGAATAGATAATTCAATCTAACCTTAGTACATCTAAAAATCCATGAATAATTTTACTAGTTTCCCCTCTCATCCCCGAGGAGTTAAAATATATTAAGAACATCCTTCATGAGTTGTATAAAACTTTTGCATGAGAATATAGTGATATGTCAGGCATTGATCCATCTATGGAAATGCATAAAATTGTGCTTAACGCTTGTGTAAAACCAATCCAACAAAAATTCACCCAAAAGTGGTACTTTTAGTCAAAGAAGAAATACAAAAATTACTCGACGTTGGTTTTATCCGTGTTGTTGATTATCCTGAATGGGTATCTAATATTGTATGAGTCCAAATGACCATATCCATTTTTCATAGAATTATGTGATTTAAGTAAAGCTTTTCCAAAGGATAGTTTCCCCTTGCCTCATCTTGATGCCATTGTTGATTCTACAACCAGATATGATATCCTATCTTTCATGGATGGATTTGTAGGTTACAATCAAATAAAAATAAACCCCACTGATCAAGATAAGACCTCTTTCACCACACCATGGGGAAAATTTTGTTACACTTTCATGCCCTTTGGTCTTTCATATGTCGGGACCACTTATCGAGAGTGATGACACACATTTTTAATGATAATATTAATAGGATTATCAAAGATTATTTTGATGACATCTTGGCTAAATCCACATGTCATTTTACCCATGATAAAGATATAAAAATTCTATTTGAATTCTTATGTCAAGTATCACGTATGCTTAAATCCTAAACAATGTGTCTTTAGGGTCATAAATGATAAACACCTTGGATATTTAAACTCGCAACGTGGCATTGAAATATATCCTAATAATATTAAATCCATTGTCAATGTGCCTTCATCTCGAAACTTTATATCAACTATGATCATTACAGGGAAAAATTCAAGCTATCTAGTGATTCATTACATAGCTTGCTGATATAACTCAACCATTTACATGGCACATGAAGAAGGACACTAAGTTTCTATGGGATGAGAAATGCCGACAAACATTTGATGACATAAAAGCATATTTTTTAAATCCACCTATCTTAGTCCCTTCGTTAGCTGACCGACCTTTCTTATTATATATTTCCACCATGTTTCATGCCTTAAGGGCCCTCCTGGCACAACATGATGATTCTCAATGTGAACCAGAAATCTATTACATAATTTAAACATAATCTCTTATGAATTCAACTATAGCTACATCAAAAAAAATTGTATCAGCCTTGTCTTTGTTGCAGAAAAATTACATCATTATTTTTTTAACAATGAGGTACATGTCATCACCAAGGTAGATCCATTATGATACCTCTTGTCCTATATGCATCTTTCAAAATGTCTAACACATTGGGTTATGCTTCTCACCAAATTCTATATTGATTTTATAACGTAGAAAGAAATTAAAGGCTAATTCATAATAGATCAATTAGCTACAACACCCCTTCTCGATGCATCTCCCATCTCTTATTCCTTCCGCGATGATTTCACTACCTATAATGTCAATCTTGATACATGGAAAATGTACTTTTATGGGTCTCATTTTCACTTTGGTGCTGGGGCTGGGATAGTTTTCATCACCCCATAGGGTGATCCACTCCCCTTTGCATATCGATTAGGGTTTTCCTATACAAATAACATCATTGAATATGAAGCCCTCATCCTCGGCTTCTCACCACTCAAAATCTCCTCATTCGTAACTTATGCATACATGGTGATTCTCATCTCATCATAAATCAAGTAAATGATACATATAACACAAAATAGGAGCACTTAATCCCATACAATACACTTGTAAAAGATCTCTTGGCTACATTTGAGTCTTACTCTATCACTACCATTCCTTGTAAAGATGATCATCATGAGGAAACCATGTATAGTGCAAAATAACTTATCCCACAAGATATTACCAATGAGAAAGACACATTCATCATTATGCACTTGTGACATCCTTCCATCTCCACTTTACCTCTTACAACTTGTGCCATCATGTGCAATCAAGATAATTCTGAATGGTTTACTCCCATTTATAACTTCTTATATAAACAGACCATTCCTCATAATATGCAACCTTGTGAAGCCCATTATTTGTGTCATGAGGCTACCCATTATGTTATCATTTGGAAATAATTATTTAAATGTGCTTAATGGTTCACTCTTACAATGCTTGAGGTATTTCCAATATTCCCACTCTTATTTCATAAATATATAACATAATTTGCGGAGGCCATTTATCCGGTAAAAATATGTCTCAAAATATTTTGTGTCAGGGATATTATTGGTCCACCATGGAACATGACTTTCTCTAGTACACTACTCGTTGTGAGAAGTGCCAAAATCATGACAACCTTCGTCACGCACCTATATATGATCTCCAACCGATCGCACCAACTTGGCCATTTTCTCTTTGGGGATTCAATCTTATTGGCATGATAAATCTAGAATCGGCTAATGGACATAAGTTTATCATTATTGCCACAAATTATTTCACCAAATGGGTTAAGGTAACACCACTAAGGCTATAACTTGTACCGACATTTATGGTTTCCTCACCACTTAGATCATTACTCATTTTGGCATTCCCTTTTCCATTATCACTAATAATGGATCCTCTTTAAAGAATAAGGAGGTTCAAAAAATTTCAGCAAAATTTAAAATCAGACAATATTTTTCTACTCCTTATTACCCACATGGAAATGGCCAAGCCAAAGCCACAAATAAAAATATTTTCAAAATCTTATGTAAGAATGATACTAGTAGTGGTGATGATTAGAATAATCATATTTTTAACACTCTTTTGGCTTATCGTACTACGTGCTTACACATAATAATGCTACTCCTTTTTCACTATTCTAGGGTATTAAGGCCATTATACCATTGGAACTTGACATACCCTCATTGCGTATTTCCCTCAAGGGAATAATGAAAGACAATGAATATCACAAAAATGATTACATGAGCTAGATATGTTAGAATCTCGTTGCATTCAAGCACTCAAACATATTTGTGCATATCAGTCTCATATCTCCCAAGCATAAAATCAAAAAAATTCCTTACGTGTTTAATGTGGGAGACTTGGTCTTAAAAGTAAATAAGCAACACATGAATTCCAAACCATCAATCAAAGGAAAATTAAATCCCAATTGGCTCAGTCCTTATATCATTACTGAGAAACTTGGTGGTGGGATTTATCACCTTGTAACTCTTTTGGGAAATCCACTTAATAACCCACTCAATTTTGTTTACCTTATAAAATACTACGCTTGAAACAATGCTCATTTCCTAATGTCATGATTTTGTGCTATGGTTCACACTTGACTACTGAGGGCATACTATACACATGAACCTCACACACTACACATTATACACACCACATATTCTCACACACTTGACCATACCACACATTTTACAATAGACACATTCACCACACATATCTATACCATTGCTTAGGCACACTACACATTACACATTGAGCATAAAGAACTTAGGACATCTTCTCTCATAACACCTACTATACACTTTACATCACATTCACTATGCACATTCATGCTAAATCTCTCCTACATCTACTTATACATGTTATAATCATTATTACCCTATGATGCATTGTAGTCTCATGGTCCATAGTTGACTGCTTATAGTATACACCTCAAATGGACCACATCATACTCGCACATTAAATCACACACTCACTCACACAATCTACCCTTTATGCTTTCATGATCACATATTTTTATTACATACAATTCAAACCATTTCTTGATGATACACTCTTGTTCATGGTTCATTCTTGACTACCAAGGGGGAATAAAAAAATGAACCTCATTGCATACATACAAATCCAATTGGGAATATGTTACTCATATCATTTACAATGCATTATATTCTTCCTCATCCACAACATACTACATATCTTGTTTGCATTTACTCTTTCTTACACGTTCACTTTATTACACATGCTAGATATATATCTTGTATTTCATTTTCTTTATCATACAGATGCATGTTCACTTATTTTTAGTTGTGATAGTAGATTATACAGATATATTACATGCAACATGGATGACTGGTGAAATACCTATTACTAGTTCCATAATGTCAACTAGGGGCATCCACTTTCATACACTATAGGTGCTATTGTTCAATGCCAAATTAGTTGCATGGATACCATTTTTTAGAAAGGGAAGCTATTTCTCCCTGCTAGTTGTAGGCTTTGTTTGAGCTCCCTTTGCTCTTGGTTAGAGTAGTGTAGGTAGGTTTGTTTTCAGCAGAAGAAGTGCTTTTGCACACTCTACATGTTCCATTTGGAGCATGTATGATTTTTAATTTGTACATAGTTTTTGGTGTTGTTGTATTACTCTTGCACAGTGCATTCAGTTGGCTTTTGGTGAAGTTCAACTTCAAGTTTCAGCGGGTTTCCAAGTGATTCAGATGTCATATTTTTAGATTTAGATCAGAGAATTGGTTATCAAGCTTGACTCCATGCCCAATGGATGTAAAAAGGCCACTGATCATTCATCTAGTAGGCAGATGACCCTTGTGAGTTGCCAAAGTTGTTAACCAAAATAAGCTCCCCTTATTTTTGGGTTAACTTACTACCTTTTGTGATTTAGTCCAGATTTTAAACATTTAAAACATTCAAAGGTTTCTAGAAAATGATCCATTAGATAGAGAATTTATTCCCCTTTCCAGAAAGGTAAATAACTCTTTCTAACTCCTTGTATTTTTTAAGTTATGGCTCGGAGTTAGAAGGGAAAATTTTCCCGAGGCAGAATTACGGAGCTTGGGAGAGGTTTTTGCCAAACGAGCTTGAACTGGCGGGGCATCGGAGGAAAAAGTGAAAATTTTCCTTTTCTTCCAAAAGGCATAAAATCAAAATGTGACCCGTGGCCCCATCAAAAAGCTAATGCGGGGATGTGGGACTTCGGAGGTAAATTGGATTTTTTGACTTTTTGTCAAAAAATGTAAAATGGAAAAAGGAAGCCCCTGCCTCTCGCTAACCCTAATGGATGCCACGTCATCAGTGGATTTACAGAAAAAGTTCAAAATTTTCCCAAAGCCAAATTTGTAGGAAACGTAAGGAAAAAACACAGAAGGCCATATCTTTTGATCCAGAGCTCCAGTTTTGACAATCTTGGTACCAATGGAAATATCGAGGATTCTCTTCATCATGGAATCTTAAATTTTTGATATTGGTAAATATTTGTGGGAGAAAATTACAAAATGTTATTTGGCATGGAAAAAATGTAGAACCAATTTTCAACCACCAAATTTAACGAAATATGGGTCTTTTCTCCCTCGAGTAGAAAAAATACATTTGGGAATGGAATTTGCAGATGGAGCCTTGAATTTTTAGGGATTTGGATTTATAAGAGAAGAGGGTAGAAAAGCTGAGATGGGAAGGAGACTAGGGAATGGAGGGATGGTTTTTAGAACTGGAGTAACATTGGCGGGGTTTATAACTTGACATTGTTGAAATGGTAAAGCCTGAGATGAAGAAGAAGATATACAAGGAACTACTAAATGACTTACCCATTGACAAGGTTGATTCAGAATCTGCTCATATGCTTCTATCTCCTCAATCCATTGTACAAGTTAGGGCAACATCTCAATTATTAAGTCTAGCTTCTCTTGAGGGCTGTAGTGTGTTGGAAAACAGCCTTCCCATGGACAAGGTGCCCTGCAACCAATTACAAATGCCTTCAGTTGAGTTGTAGCTCTTGACTACACCATGTCAATCTCCATTTTTGGATCTTCTCCAGTAGACCAACATTTTTCATTTGATTTTATTCATTGTTTGCATACCCCTACTCTTCAAAAGCTCCATAGCCAAACTAATTTTGCACCGCTGCTCATAGGGGTAACCATGTTGATTTTGAATTTACTCAAAATGATGATTTGAAGGATTTATAAATCTTATTGAAGTTGGAATGTGTTGTTGCTACTGTAGATGTGAATTCCATGGTGGAAATGAAGTCATGATTGCATAACTTCATGAAACAGAAATAATGAAATAATATGGAAAGAAAGATGAATGGAAGTGAATGAAAAATAGGTCTCAGTAACTTAGAGAATGAGTTGTTTACCAGATGGAGTCGCCAGATGTGCAAATTAAAGCTTCTAATAAGCTAGAAATTACAACAAGTGAACATAAATATTGTTGCAATGAAGTGGAGACCTCTAAGGTCTCACCGGGCATGCCAAAACTATTAGTGCAAAATCACAAGTACCCCTAAATGAGTTACGGATATACTTTTCTAAGGCATGGTCATTTGGTGTGATTTACATAACATTGGATCATTCCCAAGCCATGGGAATTGCAAATGGGAATGATCCTCTAGAGAAGGTTGGTTCCTCTTCCTAAACTACCTGCCACAAGCTATTCCAGTGTAGGCAAGCTAATCTAATCCTAATCTAACTTCCAAGGAGACAAGGAGAGAAAGAAAACTTGAAAAAATAGAGCCTACACTAAAACAGTGATACACCAGAGAAGGAAAATGTTGATCATCTATCAAAACTACCATGGAAATAAAGAGAGGTGAGCAATGGAGAGGATGGACAAGTGCATCACAGACCAGAGATGGACTTCACATAGAAAATGTTCCAAAATCCCTAAAAAGATAGCTCCAAAACCTACAAATGGCATTCAAACATGCACAGATGCCCTACAACAATGAGAGGCAAGAAGAAACAATATAAAATGAGAAAAGGATGGTCAAATGCATCACAAAAACATGTTTTTATTGCTCTAGATTTACACATTGCACCATTTCATGGGAAAGAGGCAAAAAATGCCATTATAGAGTAGGGGAGGAGGTTCCAACTCCATTTTTGACCCTGGGGAAGAAAAGAAGAGGGAGGCAGAGAAGAAGAGTGAACAACCACTAACTAACTTCTTGAAAATGTGCCTTTGTTACAATATATAGCAAAATGTAAAAAGAGAGGGAAAACATGAGAAAATCTGATTCTCTGCTCCAACCACCGACAACATTCATAAATTTGGTCGAAAAGTCAAGGCTCCATCTTTAAATTCCATTCCCAAATGCATTTTGTCTACTCGAGGGAGAAAAGACCCATATTTAATTAAATTTGTTGGTTGAAAATTGGTTCTACATTTTTTCCATGCCAAATCATGTTTTGTAATTTTCTCCCATAAATCTCTACCAAAATTAAAAATTGAAGACTCCATGATGAAGAGAATCTCTAGATTTTTTCATTGGTACCAAGATTGTAAAAATTATAGTTCAAAAGATATGGCCTTCTGTGTTTTTTCCTTATGTTTCCTTCAAATTTGGCTTCAGGAGAATTTTGAACTTTTTCCTCGCAAATCCACTAATGACGTGGTATCCATTGGGGTCGGCGGAGGAAGGGGCTTCCTTTTTTCCAATTTACATTTTTTGACAAGAAGTCAAAAAATCCAATTTACCTCCGACGTCCCGCATCCCAGCATTAGCTTTTTGATGGGGCCACGGGTCGCATTTAAATTTTATGCCTTTTGGAAGAAAAGACAATTTTTAACTTTTCCTCCGATGCCCCACCGGTCCAAGTTCCTTTGGTAAAAACCTCTCCCAAGCTCCGCAAGTCCACCTTGGGAAAATTTTCCCTTCTAACTCCGCTGAGCCATAACTCAAAAAATACAAGGAGTTAGAAAGAGTTATTTACCTTTCTGGAAAGGGGAAGAAATCATCTATCTGATGGAGCATTTTCTAGAAATAGTTGAATACTTTTAAATGTCTCAAATTTAGACTAAAGCATAAAGGTAGTAAGTTAACCCAAAAATAAGGGGAGCTTATTTTGGTTAACAACTTTGGCGACTCATACGGGTCATATGCCTGCTAGATGAATGATCGGTGAAATTTTTGCATCCATTTTGTAGTACCCACTCTCCTTTGACACTGTTGAGATACTGATCCTGACACTATTGATCATATTTTGGATATTATTATGTTTTGATGTAGTATGATGTATCAGGGATTATTATGGACACTATTATGTTTTGATTAGTATGATGGTTAGATGTTAGACTATGGATTAATATTGATCTGGATTCAGTTATTATGCTTGAGGATCATTGAGACATTATTATTATTATGTGGATGATGATATACTAGTTGACATGGATAGATTATTGATGTTGATTTTAGACATGTGACATTGATATTATGAATAGCTCTAGTATAGAAATCTATTGGATGATGATATAGTTACAAATTGAATTTAAATGATAAATGTTAAATTCTTGATAATGTTGTGATTTGGATTTAATAATTGTATGTTGCTTATATCATTTGGATGTTCTGATATGGCCACGAGGCCGAAGGAGGTATTTTGCATTTTGCAGGTTAAAATCACAACAATGTCGGGGACTGGAGACTAACCATATTGGAATTCAGTGTGAAATCAACAAGGGTCACCATGGCAACTGTGTTTGATCGGTGTGTTATGTTGTGTTAGGATTTCCATTAGTGTGACCTTGGGGCATATGTGTGTGTGGTTATTATGTGTTCCCTTTTTATTTATTGTTGTGTGTATTTTATTTTGTAATGTGCTTTTATTTTAATTATTTAAATATGATAGTATTATGTGGGAGACATATAGTTAAAATTTAATTAAATCAAATGGGATGTGGAATGTGAAATTAAATGTTTTTGCTTTGGTTGAAAATGAAATTTGATATATAGATATTTTTATAACCTTATGGTAATTAAATAAATCTTATGTCAAAAGGCTGTCATAAATAAATGTCATAGAAGTTAATGCATTTTAGAAGAGTGTGTAAGTTACCAAGTATGGGTTGTGTAAGAATTTGTAAGAGGTTGTAAGGCTGATTTTGGAAGGTCAAACACTCCTTCCACTTTGAAATTCGAATTTGGCCTTGAAGGACAAATTTGGAGGCTTGTGGGACAAGTTAAACTTGTCCCACACCTCTCAAAAACCTCCACCAACCATGATTATAATTTTAGAGTCAAAAGCAACTTATTTTATTATGTTTTGACATGATTTTATGAATGAAGTGATTGCACTTGTCTTACAAATTTTAAATGCATTTTCCTTTTGGGTATGGGTTGAGTTTGTGTATGTAAGTAATTTTTTCTTTCACATTTATTATGATGTATTTGCATTTGATGTGAGTTCTTTTTGGGATGAGGAAAAATGATGTGGCATCCCACTTGGAATCCACATCATCCTCCTCCATCCTCTCCTTTAAAATTTGAATTCCTCCTCATTTTGAGGTTGTTGAAGGTTGGAGATTTCACTCTTGGGTCAAATTTCTCTTGCATTTTGGAGCTTTCTTGGTGGAAGAAGTGGATTTTCTTGTGCATACATTTACCTTATTAATTTGGGACTGGTTTTTGGTGAAATAAAGACTACTGTTTTGGAAGCAAGTCTCCATTATGGAGAGGTAGGCTCTCACTTTTTTAAAATTGCTGTTTTTCCTCTTTTAGCATGAATTTTGAATGTGTTTGTGTTTGCAATTCTTAGAGGGATGGGTAGAATGCTTAGGGCATGGTGTGGAGAGAAGACTATGAGGTTTATCAGAGGAGGGATAAGAGATCTACCATTGTTATTTGTTCTTGGGAGGGAATGTTGGTTTGGGATCCACCTAGGAAAGGAAATTGCTTGCATTTCCTACTTTGGGGGAGGTATAAGGGATAAATTTGGAGGAGGGATAAGGTTTATGGGATTGCTATGATTTTTGTAGTTTGCTTTTGGTGGATGCCCAAAATTCAACTTGGGAGGCATAAGGAGACCTCCATAGTTCTTTCTCTTGCTTGGCTTGCTTGCTTGGAGAAGGAGCCTTTGTTTTGATTGAAATTGGTTGTTGTAGTTGAGAACTACATCTTTTTGTTTGTGCATTTCCTTGTGCATGTGAATGTATGTTATATGTGAAGAAGTTATGTTACCATGTTTTTTTTTCATGTTCCATTCCAATATGGTTGGGGCTCAAGGGCCAATGGGAAAACATGGATTCTCTTTTCCCATTGGATGTCTTGGCTAGGTTGAGAGCATTGTCTTTCCCCTTCCTTGTTGTGATCAAAAGATGAAAGAAGAAGAAAATAACATGCTACTATTTGGAGAAAGAAAAAAAAGTTTTGACAGTCCTCTTTTCTTGATAAAATTTAATGTAACTCTTCCCACTTAGAGTGGATGAATGTAATTGATGTTGAAATGTGAGATGTTACCTTGTAATTGGAAGTTGTAATTGAATTGAGAAATGTATTCTTTGTTTTACCTTGGGAAGATAATGTAATTGATATCCGTACTTGTAATTTTGAAATTTGAAATCAAATCAAATTGGAAAGGAATTTGGTTGTAAAGCTATTTGACCTTTTAATAAGGATGGTATTGATTCTTTTAATTCTATTGGAATGTGCATACTGGATTGTATTGAATGTTTTGAATTACATTTGCTGTTTGAAATGGTATCCCTATCGAAAAATAAAATGCGTGAAGAATAAACGACAAAGATTTTGTTTCCTTGTTTTATTGTCAAATTTAGATATAAAAATGGTTCCATGTACTTTGAGTAATAAATTAGAGCAATAGAATGTTACAGATCAGAATTGAAAATGCTTCCACTTTGGGAAATTGTAAATTGACCTTTAAATTGTTAGTAATTGAATTTTGTTTTCTTTGGAATTTGGCACCAGAATTAATTCATTAAATGCACAATTCAGATTCATAACTAAAATTAAGGAATGAGACAAGGAAATTTAGATGTATTAAGGTTTAGAAACCTTGTGGAAAAGCAACAATTAAAATGATCATCAAGAACTTCATCAAACTAGATTTTGAACTTGCATAATAGATTTCCTGTCAAAAGATGCAAAATATATCAATTGCAACCCAATACATAATTTGAACCTATAAAACACTCTTTAACACACCCATGATCATCCCTCCATGTTCAATTTACATGTTGAGGAGAAAAGGAATCAAAATTGAATGAAACTTGTAAGTTTGAAAAAACTGCCAGTTTTAAAATTATAAACCATGTAGATCGATTTCTTAAAATTGACCCTCTAAACTTTACCAAATTCTAAAATTGATGTTTTCTGTGCAAAGAGGACTCTGAGAGATTTCCAGAAAGTCCTCGTTTTCCTAAAATGGAGTTTCCTATCAAAAGTTATGGCCATTTGAAGTTTTACTTCAAAATGGCCATCCCAAACCAAAAATGAAATAATTCGACCTTAAAAAAATTTAAATTTTGAACTTTGGAAAAAATTTCTAAAAATTTCTATGGCCCCACCACCCTCTCATCCTATCAGAAGTTTCCACGTGGCACCTTGAAGGGGTGGGCCCTTAATAAAAACTTAAAATTTTGAAAAATTTGCCTTGGGAAAATTTTCCCAATTTTCCCGCAACCCCGCGGCCCCCAACCAATCACGTGCTGACACGTGGCAGGGGGTGTGCGGATCAAAACAGAAAACTTAATCTTTTTTGGCTTTGGAAAATTTTCACTTTTCTCCCCGCAACCGCGTGGCCCCACACCAATCATGTGCTGACACGTGGCAGGGAGGGCCCGAGGATTTAGAATTGAAAACTTAACATTTTACACTTTTGGAAAAAGTTCACTTTTTCATCCGCCGACCCACATCCCTACAGCCAATGGGGTGTTGACACATGTCCCCATGGGTGTGCAGGTCCATGCAATTCTTTTAACCTTTTTCCCCTTGGGTAAAAATCTAAATTTCCTCCGCCGGCCCGCGACCAATCACAAAGCGCCACGTGGCAATTTGGGCAAGCGCGGAGGCACGGAGGAAACTCTTCCTTCGAAAAATTGAAAACTTGGTTTTGGAAAAATTTCATGTTTTTCCCCCACAACCCGCCGGCCCGAACGAATCATGTGATGACACGTGGGATTTAGAATTTTTTCCTAATTTTCTTCCTAACCCGCGGACCTCCTAGGAGAATTTTCCCCTAAAACTCATGTTATCACCAAATCACAACACCCCTCTATTTATACAAGTGCATATACTTGAACTCACGGTGTGATTGGATAACATGGGTACTATCTCCAAGTTGTGGGACTTGCTACTTGAGATAGACCTCCAGAGAAAGCTAGTTCTTGCTCCTAAACTACCTGCCACAATCTACTCTAATGCAGGGGAAACTAACTATTATAACCTAAATTTCCAAGGGACCAGGGAGAGAGAATGCATAAGATGAAATCCTACACTACAACGGTGATACACCAGAAAAGGAGGGTGTGAGAGTAGTCTTCAAATGCGTGAGATACAGAAGCAAAGTGCACACTAGAAGGGGTGATGACAATTCTCCACAATCTAGCAAAATGCATTCACAAAAATATTTCAAACATACACAATGATAATGGATCCCTGCAATAGCATAATAATAGACACAATATTCTTGTAATCAAGGTTGAAGGGGCAAGAAGAATGCAAGAAAACATAGCAGGGGAAGATGCATCCACAAACTTATATTTTATTGCTTTCTGATATGCACAGTTCAATCGCTATTACAAGAAAAGGGCCTGGATCACCATGCAAGGAGTCCAAAACAAGGGCCTGCAACACATTATCTTCACAAAGCAATTTTGGCAGAGCTTTGCTACAAAACTACCCCCTCCTTTACAATGAGCCCAACACTCCAATTTATAGAAAAATGAGAAGGGAAAGAGAAGGGAAAATGGAAATCCTGAAATCTATCCTTCAACCACTTGTAAGAGACATTAAATGGAGTAAAATGATTATATATTACTTGTAAAAGGCTCCCCATACTGTCCCAGGAGCTACAACAGAGAAAGAATGATGACCATGCCTCTTAATTGCACTCCCAACCACCAAATAAAACATTGTTATGAACCCATCCACATTTTGTGAAAACTCCCCATTAATATCTCATTAAATATAGAATTTCTTGATTTTTGTGCATCGGGCTCAAAGCCACAATTCCAACGGTACCAATTTTGTGTGATTTCGTTGAGAAATGCAAAAGTTATGGCCTTCTGAGTGCGGGTAGTTATTTTGGGTTTAGCAAGCGTTTTCTGTCATTTGATGGGAATGAGCATTAATCGAATGTGCTCGTTCGAGAAAGTCTAATTTTGTGAAAATCAAAGCTCAGAGTCAAAATTTATGGTTGTTTGAAGTTTCATGGGTTAAACGTTGACTTTTCTCTTTGTTGCAGCTATTTCAGAAAATCGGCCGATTTGCGTCACACGTGTACCTTTGTCCCAATTGTCCTGCGGACTACCTGGGACACATTCTCCCGCATCGGCCGATTCGGGCTTCCTTGTCCCTGCTTTTTGCGGCTTCTTCACCTTTTCACATCCCACACATCCCTCACGTACTTTTGTCCTCGACTGCCCTGCATAAATATCTCTCGAATCGCCCGAAATGGGTGTCTTTTGGCAAATCGGCCGATTCGCGTCCCATGTGTACTTTTGTCCCAACTATCCCAAACCACGTGAAACAAAAGACTTAGACGATTTTTCTTGCTTTTGGCCATTTCGGATTTTCACGTCCCTCGCATCCCGACGTCCCAACTGTCCCGCAGACCGCCTGGGACAAAAATGTCCGACTTAGCTGATTTTCTTTGTATTTCGGCCCCAAGCTTGGTACGATGAACCTCGGTATGACCCGCACTGGTATGACCCGAACCCTTCAGACCCGAAATGCTTTAAAACAGTCCTATAACCTTATTTTTTACATTTTTTCCATTTTTTCTAACTCGTTGGGATTTCTTCTTGGATGGGAGAGTTAGAGAGAAGCCGAGGGGGCCCCAAAAACATGATTTTGGGCCTCGAATCAATCTACTTGCTCAGGACTGAATAATTTGATGCATGTTATCAAAATTACCTTGAGGGTGAATTTTGGATAACAACTCCATCTCGGCCATAACTTGAGTTCTACAAGGAGTTAGGAGGACTTCTTTATATGGTTGGAAAGGTGAGGAAATTTCCTATCCAATGAGTCTAGTTTAGGAAAGTTTTGATAACTCTAAGTGTGTTAAAAAACCAGTTGAAGTTTAGGGCTTGATAAAGAGTAGGCCTGGGGATAAATTTCTCCCTGAACCTTAGTAAAACTTGTAACCTCCAAATTGGAACCTTGTAAACTTTTTATAAGATAAAAATGGAAATATTGTGTTTGGTTAATCAGAATTTATTCTGGAACCTATTTAGTTTCAAACTAGTGTCTTGCTACTTGTTTGTAGACCCTTCTTACAAAAAAATATTCCATAATTTTCCTAGTTTGTTTCTTGGTCTCAAGTGGTAGTTGAAGCGGGCGTTACACTTGTGGTATTAGAGCAAGGTTCAAAAGCTTGGACCATTGGGCACACTAGAAAAATTGAGACTTGAAACCTAAAACCAGCAAATTGATAATCTAGAAAACAAAACCGTTTGAAAATTGAACATGTTAGTAAACTTAGAAAACTGAAGGAAACTCAAGGTAATGAACTAACTCCCACTCTGGTCTGTGCAGGGAGCTCAGACGGAGCAGGAGGAATGTTCACAGAGACTCAGAGTCACCACCACCACCACCTCCACCGCCACCACCACCACCACCAGATCAGGGTTTAGCAGCTATCCTACCACAGATTTTGCAGACTCTCTAGGATGTTAATGCTGCCCTACATGGAGGATCAGTAGGAGGGCACTCAGGCAGACATGACAGAGATATTTCCATAGAGGGACATGCACCCCCTCCACTCAGTGAGGAGGATGGAGGAGAGAATTTTCATGCAGAGTCAGTCAGAGCAGATTCACCACCTAGGAGGCAGGGTGACAGAGTTCTGGAGCATAGAGAGAGGTCTCAGAGCCCTAGGCTTAGGGATGAGCTTATAGAGAGGCCCAGAGGCCATCAGACCATGGCTGCAGATCACATCAGGGAAATCCTGAAGCTTAGGCCATCTCATTATTCAGGTGACATAGGGGATTCTAGGCAGAGGCCTGGCTGGTTAGCTTGAGCGGTTGCTTCAAGCTTTGTCCTTGTTCTAGCAACACGAAAGCTCGTGTTGTGATCCATCTACTAAAGGATGGAGCTAGAGTATGGTGGAGGACAGAGGAGTAGAAGCTCCATATAGACTCAGAGATAGTCACTTGGGAGCTGTTTGAGGAGAGATTCAGGAGCAGATACTTGCCACGGAGATTCATACAGCAGAGGATCGATGAGTTCCACGACCTTCGACAGGCTTCCCTTACAGTGGCCGAGTATGAGAGTAGGTTCCTAGACCTGCTTCAGTATGTTGATTACATGCAGGATGAGCAGGTGCGGATCCATAGGTTCATCTCGGGGCCTTAATTTGGACATTGGAGGTGTAGTATGGATCCACTGCCCACAGACATTAGCAGAGGCCATTGAGAAGGCCTACATTGTAGAGGAGACTCGGGGTAAAACCCAATAGGCTAGAGACCGGGTCAGGAGCCATATTCAGTAGTTACAAGATAGTAGAGTGAGGGGGTCATCTCCTCCTCCCCATGGTGGTTAGCATTCTTCACAGTCATCTTTCAGGCCACAACAGAGTAGCAGTCCCACCCACCTTTTAGGCCTCCTCAGAGAGTTGATGCACAGAGAGGTCGGAGCATGGGGCCTCCTAGGGGTCCCACTAGGACACAGGGTGGAGCTAGAGCTCAGTCAATAGGAGCTCAACCACAGAGGCCACAACAAACTATGGCTGGATCATCAGGGTCCACAACACCTACCTCTAGGGCACCTTCTGGTGGTGCTACAGTTTGGAGGACTTCAGGTGGTTGCTTCGGGTGTGGAGTAGTGGGACACTTTTGGAGAGATTGCCCCCAAAACCCTAATAAGGGTAAGGCACCCATCTCAGAGCCTATAGTCGGAGACATGGGATGGAGTCACAGGATCTATGCAGCAGTTGAGAACCGCCAGGCTAAGCACCAGAGCACGGTCATTGAGACTGCAGGTAGCATTGCAGGTGTTCCTACTTCTATATTGTTTGATTCCTGTTCTTGTTTTGTTTATGCACCATCCTTGGTAGAGGGATGTAGTCTAGTGGCTATTATTAGACAGGGTCATAGATGGAATGTCGAAACGGCTTCGGGAGCCAAGGTCTCTGTAGACTCCTTAGTAAAGGAGTGTGTTGTTAACTTGGGACCATTCACCACCACTTCAGATCTCCACATACTTCCTTTGGGCTTATATGGAGTCATTTTAGGCATGGATTGGTTGACTGCACACAGGGCTAGGATGGATTACTATCATAAGACTATATCTTGTGTAGACAATCTTGGAATTGAGTCGGTGATTTCTGGGGTCAGGAGACCTATTTCTATTCGCACTATCTCTACTATGCAGCTCAAGCGGTGTGTGCGATAGGGTTTTCAGATGTATGCAGTCATAGTCAGTGACTAGACAGAGGATGGGTCTTGTGGGCCATCGCTAGATGACCATCCCATTTTGAGAGAGTATGTAAATTTTTTTCCTAGGGAGGTATTGGGGATGCCACCCCCACATGAGATTGATTTCCATATTGATTTGGTTCCAGGAGCAGAGACTATCTCACGAGCTCCTTATCAGATGACCACCCCAGAGCTCTGTGAGCTCAAGTTGCAGCTGGAAGTCCTTCTAGAGAAAGGCCTTATCCATCCTAGTGTATCCCCTTGGGGTACACTCGGTTATATTTGTTAAGAAGAAAGATGGATCCTGCGGTTGTGCATAGACTATCGCCAATTGAATAAGGTAACGGCCAAGAATCGTTATCCCCTGCTTCGCATTGATGACTTTTTTGATCAAATGAAGGGTGCCACAGTGTTATCTAAGATTGATCTCAAGTTAGGGTACCATCGCTTGAGGATTACAGAGGCGAGACTTTCATAAGACTACTTTTTGTACGAGGTATGGGCACTATGAGTTCACAGTGGTGCCTTTTGGTTTGATGAATGCCCCCGCAGTGTTTATGAGTTTGATGAATGGGGTATTCAGGACCTTTTTAGATTTCTTCATGATCATCTTTCTTGATGACATTCTAATTTACTCACATACGCATGAAGAGCACGAGGGCACCTTTCACAGTTCTTTGGTGTCTTCATGAGTAGCAGCTTTACGGGAACTTGGAGAAGTGTGCTTTTTTTCAGTCGAGATTCAATACTTGGGTCATATCATCTCAGGTGAAGGTATCACAGTTGATCCTTCCAAGATTAGAGCCATTATGGATTGGCCAACACCCACTATAGTGATAGAGGTGCGCAGCTTCATGGGGTTAGCAGGGTTACTACAGGAGATTTGTGTAGGACTTCTCTTGGATAGCACACCCCATCACTTCCCTTCAGTGGAAAGGGAAGAAGTTTGTTTGGTCAGATAGGTGTGAGCAGCCCTTCAGGAAACTGAAGGAATATCTCACTATAGCACCCATTCTTGCAGTGCCGGATCCACAGGGTGAGTTCTTTGCTTGCATAGATGCTTCTTTAGTGGGGCTTGGAGGTGTGTTAATGCAGGATGGTAGGGTTGTAGCTTTTAAGTCTCGCAAACTCAAGGATCACGAGCTTAATTATCCTACCCATGATCTTGAGCTTGTGGTGGTTGTGCATGCTTTGGTTAGATAGAGACAATTTCTTCTTGGATGGAGATTCACACTCAGGACATATCATTTGAGTCTTCGCCACCTCTTCACGTAGCCCAATCTAAATGCTCATCAGAGGCGTTGGATGGAGTTTCTTTGTGAGTATGACATGGAGATAGAGCATGTGAAGGGGAAGGAGAATGTGGTTATAGATGCTCAGCAGACGGAGGCATTTGATCATGGCTAATTTAGTGAGCATAAATTTATGGAGTAGGATTCTTCAACAACTTCCTCTTGATAGTTTTTACATTGTAGCTTGAGAAGAGATTGAGTCCTAGAGACCCCTTGAGGGGAAATTTGATGGTTTCTCACTAGAGGCAGATGGTCTTCTTAGGAACAAAGGTTAGATTTATGTTCCTAGAGACAGAGGCTTGAGGCAGGACATCTTGATAGAGGCACATTGTGCACCCTATTCAGCCCATCCTAGGGTGAAGAAGATGCATGCCACCTTGAGATAGTTATATCACTGGAGAGGACTTTGTAGGGACGTGGCTCAATTTGTGTCACGTTGTTTAGAGTGCCAGAAAGTGAAGGTTGAGCATCAACATCCAGCTAGCCTTCTCTATCCTCATGCTATACCGGAGTGGAAATGGGACACCATTTCCATGGATTTCATTGTTGGATTACCGATGTTGAGATATCACCATGACGCCATCATGGTCACGGTTGATAAATTGACAAAAGTAGCTCACTTTTCACCGGTAAAGACCACATATACAGCTAGTGCAGTGGCACATGTCTACTTGGATGAGATCGTTAGGTTGCATGGAATCCCATGGAAGATCATTTGTGATCTGTGATCCCTCAGACACTTCGCATTTCTGGACTACCATGCAGTATGCCCTCGGGATGAAGATTAACTTCAGCATAGCTTATCACCCAGACAGATGGATAGATCGAGTGAGTGAATTAGATTTTGGAGGATATGCTCAGGATGTATGTGATGGATCAGCAGTCTAAGTGGGAGGAGTATCTGTATCTTGTGGATTTTTCCTACAATAATAGTTTCCAAAGTTCTATAGGCATGGCTCCTTTCCAAGCCTTGTATGGTAGGGAGTGCAGGACACCCCTTAGCTGGGATAGATTGGAGGATAGAGTATCTCTCGGACCAACTCTTTTATAGGACATGGAGCAATAGGTAGTGTTGATCAGGCAGAGATTACAGGAGGCACAGGATAGATAGAAGAAGTACGCTGATCAGTGTAGGACCGAGCATAATTTTGATGTGGGCATGAAGGTTTTCCTTCGTGTTAGGCCACATAAGAGCCCGATCCATTATGGAAAAGGTTCTAAGTTAGCTCCTCGGTTCGTTGGACCTTTTGAGATCTTGGAGCGTATCGGCCCGTTGGCCTACCGTCTAGCATTGCCACCCAGCTTGTCTCGCGTACATGATGTGTTTCATGTTTCTGTTCTTAGGAGATATATCACAGATCCTTCTCATGTGTTGGATTGGACATCATTGCAGGTGTAGGATTAGGGACAGTTGATGGTGGAGCCCGTCCATATCATAGATTGCAGGACCCTGGGCCTTCGAGGTAGAGAGATTGATCAGGTATGGGTGCAGTGGGACAGATATGACGAGACTATAGCCACTTGGGAGGATGCTACTATTTTATGAACAAAGTTTCCACATTTGTTCCAGTGACTTCCAGGAGGAAGTCAAGTCTAAGGGGAGGGGGATGTAGTGCCCACTCTCCTTTGACACTGTTGAGATACTGATCCTGACACTATTGATCATATTTTGGATATTATTGTGTTTTGATGTAGTATGATGTATCAGGGATTATTATGGACACTATTATGTTTTGATTAGTGTTGGTTGGATATTTTGTCAATCCAAAATATGAGGTTCAACCACAGTGTATGGGATTAAATCCTCCTCAAAGACAGTGAGGTGCACCGCTTATTACTAATCTAAAACATAGAAAAAACAATATATACAAGTATTCACACTAATCTAACCATTGGGGTTGGGATAGAATCCTAAAATCCACATCCACATGATTCAAAGGTATTGCTTTCATAAATGAACTAGGTTGGAAACTATTATAATGAAAGAAGAACAATGGAAAGGAAATGAGAGAAACGTATTTTCTTGAGTAAACACAGAGCACGAAATAATCATACGGGCTTTAGATCATAAATATAATGTCTGAAATGATTAGAAACACTAAGGTGCTAAACAAAGAATAGCTTAAGATTATGGACGTAAGAACAATGTCTTAAGAAAGATATATCCCACAACACAAAGTTTGCAAAATAATATCAACTCCTATTCTTCACAATGATTAAAAGAAAACACAAAGTTTTTCTTCTTTCCAATAGCTCCCAATATTTCAAAAATCTCGACCCTTTGGAATGCATAAGCATCCCTTATTTATAATAAAAGGAATCGAGAGAAAATAGGATAAATCCTAGAAAATAGTGTTCTTTAAAAAGAGTTCTATTTTGCTTGACTCTCACGCAGGAGACCAAGTCAAAATATGATTCAAAAATGTGACGAAACAGAAATGAAAAAGACATGTCAATTTCAAAATTGAAATGACATGAAACATCAAGACTTAATCTGAATCGTCATCTTTCACTCCTTCATCTTTCTCTTCCTCCAGCTGAGCCTGTTTGTTCTGAAATTCTTGGAACTTTCGAATTATGCCTTGCATTTCATTTTTGTCAGGCACAGTGGAATGATCATTCAAAACTTCACAGGTTTCATGGGTATCACTAGCACTGCCGGGAAGCTTTTTCAATATTTTGCTGAGCCTTCTCAAGGCCTCCAAAGAATGTTCAATTCTTACAAACCGGTCAATGATCTCAATACCAAATCCGTGCGTTGGTTCATGCTGAACAGACTCTTGGACTTGTTCGAAAAGATCATCAGCTGATAGGATGCCTGAGTTTCCAACTGACACCTTTGGACAAATCTTCAGCAACTCTTCTTCCAGATCACTTTTGCCATCAATCAATTTATCCCTTGATTCTCTCAACTTACCGCAGGCTTCGTTAAGAATCTTTAGCCTGAACCTGATGGCTTTGGTCAGCTGGAAATGCTTATCCGCATGTGGGATGATGCCTTCTTCTACCAAGAGTTGTGATGGTATTTGCTTTAATGCCTGGAGAGCTTCGAAAGTCAAATCAAGATGTCCAATTTCTTGAGAGAAATCATCATCCATCTTCTCTCCATCACTCTGAATGTCCCCCAAAGATTGATAGATTTTCACAACATCTTGAATCACTTCCTTCCCCTGTTGGAGCAGCCTTTGGGTCCATTCATCGACCACCCTTCCTTTTTTATTAATCCTCTCAATCGTAGGCACTGATGAGAAATTGAATCGACAGGGACAGAAGAAGATGGTATGGATTCAAGGGGTTTTGAGAGCTTAAGCAAAACCTCAGTCAACTACTTGACCTTTCCCTTAAGCTCATCTCTGCTGTCTTTTGTTTCTTTCAACTTCTAGCACAACACATTTATAGCATCCCATGCATCCTGTTGTGCCCCTTCTGCTGTCACTTTTCCTAGAGCTACCTTGGTTATCTGATAATCAGAGGCTGTTACGCCCTCTTTTATTTTTTCATCGCGGGAGTGGCGATCTCTATGAACTTATGCCCTGAAGCGTCCACCAAAAGCCTTGAAACTGTTTTGGGTTTCTTGGCTGATTTAGCAGTAGGAGCCTTGAGTGAGCTAAAATCAAAGGCCGGTATGGGTACAATCACCTTCCTCTTCCTCGGAGTTTGCTTGAGTAGCCATTGCGGCATATCAGAGGGAGTTGCCACTGTTGTAGAAGTTGGTATCATACTCTCAAGGGGAGAAGGTTCTACTAGCGGAGGGGGAATAGTTACCAATGTGGTAGCAGATTCAATAAAAAGAGGCACAGGAGGGGGCGTGTTGGTGATTACTTGGGTCTCAGCAGAGAGGGGTGAAAGTCCAGAGAAAATACTGGCCATGACTAAAGAAGTTAATGGAGAATGAGGAGGTAGGAGTGGTTGTGAGGGGAGAGGCGCAGATTCAGAATCCAAAGCTTGAGATGCAAGAGCTAAGGTCTCTTCAGTTGGGTAGTCAACAAATGATGAAACCAGAGGCTGGCTTCCTTCTCCTTCCAAAGAAATTGCTCCTATTTTTGGTGGTGTTGGTGATTCTGGCACATCCACAATTTTAACTGGAGAAATAATTGAAGAGATTTCTCTTTCTTTTCTCTTTTTGACAAACTTAACCTTTATAGGCACCTTGGAAGAATTTTTTTCCTTTCCCTTTTTGGAGGGCCTCGCCTTTGAAGCAGCCAACTTTGAAAACTTATCATCTTTAAAACTCATCCCCAAGAGGCGAGCCATGTTTTGGTGCGTGCAAGAATCAGAGCTGATCTATCTGTAATGGAGGATTTTTCACTGATTGACCAATCAATAAGTGGGAAGACATATTGATCTTCATTCAGTCCATCATAAGAGGGATCCAGAACACTTTCATTATCGCTAGTACCTTCTGGTAAGTTAGCGAGCTCAATTTTTTGAATCTCAACAAGTGTCAATCTGCTATGATCCTTTCTATGAATAGCAACCTCATCATGTAGATCAATCCAGATGTCCTCTATGCTTGGTCTGTGTAGGTGCAGAGCTCCATACGCCCGACAAACCCGTCTCGGGGCTTCATGTGCTTCTTCAACTTATCCTGAAGCTCATGGACAACATTCTTGGCTTTTACCACTGTCGAACAAGTATACCTTCCAATAGAAATTGGGAAGGATACAGCGGCTTTATGTTTACTTTGTTGGAACTTGTGAAAATCCAACAATTGCCTAACCAATTCCATCAAGATCAGTTTGTCCCCTAGATATTGGGGCAGACGGAAAGGATCCCCTGGGTACATGACTACCCGTAGATATGTGAACTTCTTAAATTGTAAGAAGACACAACCCCACTTTGAAACCTCAGCCCATGCTTCATCAGATACTCTTGTTTTCCTCAGTTCAGGATTTAACCTGCAGATGTTTTCGTAAAAGAAGGCGTCATTCACCCTTCTGAATTGATCTTCGGACCCTTTCTTGTCAGCTGAGGAAAATACTGATAAACATGGTCCACCGTCCTGTTTCCCTTGGTATCCAACCTAGGATAGTTCCTCATACCGGCCGCTGCATAGGTGACATATGAGGACATATAAAACTTTCCCGTAGACAAGACTGTTGTCATTTGGGAATCTATCTCATTACTAATGAGAGTGCCCCAATCAATTCCTTGTTGGTTCTTCTTAATGGTGATAATGAACTGATACATCCACCCTGGAAAACATTTGATTCTGTAAACCAAAACCCGACTCAATAGAGTGATGATGTCATTAATTTCCTGAATGAAATCACTTCTGGGGACAAGTCTTGGGAATCTGGAAATAGCCGGTTTGGCTTTGATCAGGAACTTCTTATTTACGTGCTTAATACAATCTTCCTGATCATTATCCCAAGCTTTTTGAGCTGATTTGATATCTAACTCTCCATATTCTTCAAAATTGGGTAGCTTGAGGAGGTCATCGAAGTAACCTCCATCCAACTTGATCACAACTTCTCCCGCCTGGTTTTTCACAGAACAAGAAGCAGAGTCATAACTCGAAGCGCAGGCTAAGATGAATTTAGGGCACTAAGCGGACATAGGGAAATCCACTGCAAGAGGTAAACCACTATCAACTATCGATTTCATCCATGGAGTTTGGGAAGAGCTCTTTACCCTACTCTAGAAATCCTCCATATCTATATTTCTGAGCTCTGTATCTCGAATGTCATAATTGCAATCGATATAGGATGGAGACTCCACCTTTCTGAATTTGTATTTCATCCTTCCTGACTTTTCAGCATTTTCTTGCGATGGACCAGGGTCCGACATGAGGGATTTTGAAGGAGGAAAGTTTTGGAGATCAAGAGATGTTGCACACTGTGAAAACCCCGACCTACTGGAGATGCCGGAAGGGTGGAAAAGCCCGATGCACTGAGGATGTCGGAGACTTGAGAAATCCTGGCACTTTCAAGATGTTGGAGATTTTAAAAAACTCGGCACTTTGAAGATGTCAGAGATTTTAGAAAACCCAAAGGCACTTTGAAGATTTCAGAGATTTTGGAAAGCCCGACATGTCAAATTTTTCGATATCTCATGAGTTTTTGATACCGCACAAAGACCCTACGAAACCCAAGAAGAGGGAATAGGGTTTTTGTTGATTTTAAAACATGCAAGTTCTTTCTTCATCATTTATATCCAAAACATATTTTAATTACAACAACATTCCAGAAATAACACAAAGTGATAATTCCAAAGAGATAAACCCTAAAACATAAACCTGGTTTTAGAAAACAACCCTTAAAATGGAAAAGAGAAAATCCCAAACCCAGATGAGAAACTTGGACAAATTCCTCACATAATTAATCCATAAAAACCACAAAGAAAGACTGAAGAAAAATACCTTCAACTGGGACAACGAATGATCAAAAATGAGCAATGCAATCGAGTACAGAGGTGAATTTTGGGTTTCGGGTCGAAGAAGCATGCGCGAAAATCCACAAGGTAAAAAGTACGTCTGGTAAAAATGACAGTGGAAATCCGCATATATATATATGAAAATTTACAATTAATACACTTCAGCTGGCACGTGCCAATCCACCCGACAACTCGGCATTAATGCCATGTCAAAGCATGCTTGGGAGATCCGGAAACCAACAAAGAGGTGTTTAGAGCAATTCAGGTTTAGGGTTCATGGGAAACGATCGACATAAAGCATGATGCTTAGACGAAGGCATGCTCTGATGCTCGGAAGGTCCGCAAACCCAACTCGCCTTACTCTGGGTTTGGGTTTCGGTTTCAGGAACACAAGACATGAAACATCTAAAACACATGTTGTCCTGTTTGTGAAACCCGAAAACCCGATTATCTCTCATAAAGGCAATTTTGCAAAACCAGCTTAAAAATTTCGTAGGGTTATCTGATAGTTTTGGCGTAAACTCAAAACTGAGATAACAACTGGCTCCAGTTGGGGACTTTCTTTGTGATATCAAAGGAAGAGAACTCAAAATCTCTAGTTTTATCCATTGGGCTACGGAGTCAGAAAAGAAGAAAACCGAAAAACAAAACAAACAAAGAAAGAAGACTAAAAGCAAACACACGACATAAAATAAAGTATATACAATGCAAGAGAGCGTCTTGCATTAATGATGGAACAACTTCAGATGTTGACCACTGAAAGGAAAAGGGAGTAATTCTCCATCAAGGTATGATAGATGGAAACTATTTTCACCACTCAGCTGATGAATCTTAAAAGGTCCTTTCCACAAGGAGTCAAACTTTCCGTGCATTCCTTTCTGCTCCCTTCTTTTATCCCAAAGCAACACCAGGTCTCCAATTTGGAAATGACGTTGCCTTGACTTCTTGTCAAAAAAATTCTTTACTTTGCTCTGATGGTCTGCAATGCGATCAACCACTTTGCTTCGTTCCTCTTCTAGCCTGGCTAGGTACATAACCCTCTTCTCAATAGAATTTTGAAAAGTCACATCTTCGACTGCTTTTGCCAACTGTAAGGCTGGAAATTCTACTGAGATAGGAATCTCAGCATCAATCCCATACAACACTTGGAAAGGAGACATTCCTATAGCTCGCTTTGGGGTAATCCAATCAGCCCACAACGCGTCATACAATGCTTTGTGCCATGTCCTCTGGTTTTCATCTACTAGCTTCCTAATTATAGTGACCAGGTTTTTGTTGCTGGACTCAGCCTGCCCATTGCCTTGGGGATAATAATCAGATGAGTGAGCCAAGGTGATGCCGAATCCATAGAAAAATTCTGTCATCTCATGCGACAAGAAATTAGAGGCATTATCAGCTACAATCTTGTGAGGCACACCGAATCTGACAATTATATTTTCTTTAAGGAATTTGCACATAGCTTCAGAGGTTGCTTGCTTGATTGGTGCGGCTTCCACCCACTTGGTAAAATAGTCTGTAGCAGTCAGCACGTAATTATGTCCGGCACTAGAGGCAGGATTCAATGTTCCAATGAAGTCAATTCCCCACTGGCAAAAAGGTTCTTCGATCACTACGGGCTTCAGGGGAAGAGCTGCTAACTTGGGACGACCAACAAAATGTTGACAAGCTTCACACTTGGACACCCACTCTGCTGAATCCCGAAAGAGAGTAGGCCAATAGTACCTAGCCCACAGGATCTTATAAGCTGTCACAGAGGATGAGAAATGTCCTCCGCATGCTAGGCTATGGAAAGATTCTAACAACTTTAACTGTTGTGACTTATCAACACAGCGCAAGAATACACCATCAATACCTTTCTTATATATCCCATTATCCCACAGGAGGTATCTCGCAGATCTTAACTTGACCATCCTCTTCTCTTTTTGGCTTAAATGCGGAGGGAATTCACCATAAGTTAGAAAGAAAGCAATATCCGTGTACCATTCATCAGTTGTACTCACGAAAAGCACCATGGGCAACTCTGAAGAAGTATCTTGAGTCTTTTCACATTCTACTTCAGCATGATTTTCTGCAATCAATTGGCACAGGCCCCTTCCTCATACTAATTTGGTAGGTCTGATGTCCAAGTCGTATTCCTAAACTTTAGCTATCCAGGTACCTCGTTGGCTCCCCAGCTCTTGTTGAGTCAAAATGGATTTAACGGCAGTGTCGGGAACGAGAACGAGGGTATGGGAATTCAGCACATAGTACCTGAAATGTTTCACCACTCGTACCACTGCATAAGCATGCTTTTCAATTTGTGACATCTTCAATTCATGTTCCTTCAATGGGCAGCTCATAAACGTGATGGGAGCTTCAATGCCTTCCCCGTTCTCCTGCATCAGGATGGCTGACACTGTGTGAGCAGAGGCATAGCTGTACATGATGAAATCTTTTTGAAATCTGGACATACTAGGATAGGAGCGCAAGCAATTGCCCTTTTGATTTCATCGAATGCAAGCTTCCCTTCGGTACTCCATCGAAATGGAATTTTACCTTTCATCATCCCGAGGATATCCTTGGTTTTATCAGCAAAATCAGGTACGAACCTTCTCAGGAAATTGACCTTTCCGAAGAATGAATGAACCCCAATTTTACTTGTGGGTAGGGAAAGGCTTTGAATGGCTTTTACTCTCTCTGGGTCAATTTTGGTTCCTTCTTTAGTCACGATATGACCCAGCAGCTTTCCTTCGATCACTCCAAACATGGACTTCTTGGGATTTAATGAAATCTTGTGACACCTGCATCTCAAAAGTACTTGCTCAAAATGATCATAATGATCACTCCATTTTTTAGAGAAATGGTCAAGTCATATAAATATACCACTATGACTTTACCCATCAGGTCTCTGAATGCCAAGTCCATAGCTCTCTGAAAGGTGGCTCCAGCATTGATCAAGCCGAAAGGCATCCTCCTGTAAGCAAAGGTACCCCATGGGGTTGTGAAGGCCATCTTGTGTTGATCCTCCGTAGTCACCTCAACTTGATTATATCCTGAAAATCCATCGAACATAGATAGCATTTCTGATCCAGTAACAGTTTGTAATACCTGATCCATGATAGGCAAGGGATAGTTGTCCTTCAACGACGAATGATTCAGGTTCCAGAAGTCAACATAGATTCGGATTTCGCCATTCTTCTTCCTGACAGGGATGATGTTAGCAATCCAAGTGGAGTGATGGATTGGAAAAATAATCCTGGCATCTAACATTTTCTGAATTTCCACAAGAATAGTACCTGAGATCTTGGGATTGTAATGTCTTTGCTTCTATCTGTATGGTTTCACATCAGGCTTCAAAGGGATACTGTGTTGTACGTCTTTGGGCTTGAAGAATTTTAAATCTACATAAGACCAGGCTAACACATCCATGTATCTCTTCAGAAGTGAAGTGAATCTTGCTTTCTCTTCAGGGGAACAACATTTCCCAATATTCACCATCTGAGGTTGATCAGATGAACCTAGATTGACTTGATCTACCTCCAAGGAAGAAGCTCCTTCAACTTGCCTTTTGTTTTGAATAAAACGATCATGCTTGTCAAACAAACCCTCCAGAGAAACCAAACCTTTTGGTATCTTGTTGCCTTTAAGCTGGATAAACTCACCATCAACCTCTTGATATGGATCTGAGATAGTTTCACGGAAAGCTAATTCTAAACCTTCAAAGTACAACTCACTGAAATTGTCAGCCTTTTCTAGAAAAGCCAACACCTGTTGATCATCATTGAACACTTGCAGTGAGTCACATTATCTGGGATACTGGGACAGTACACAATCTCAATAGTGTATGTATCTTGTTTGAACTGGGGATGAGGAAGAAGGAGGGATGCAGACACGGCCAAAGAATCGGCCTTGTCATGTTACAATCTCTCAAAACTGCCTTAATAGAGAATGCTTCAAAGCATTCTATACCATCCCAAACTTTGTTCTTGTAATGTCTCAAGTGATAATTTTTACCTGATAGATTCCCTTGACCTAGTTGACAATCAGCTCCGCATCCCCCTGGACCTTGAGATTTTGAATTCCCTTCTGTCTGGCCATTTCTAATCCTAATAACAGAGCTTCATACTCAGCCATGTTATTAGTATTATCAAATTGCAACTTGTAAGCTGATGGGAAAATCTCGGAATTAGGAGATATAAGAACTACACCAGTGCCTGATCCGGTGATTGAGCAACTACCATCGAATTTGAGGGTCCAAATAGCATTGGGATCTTCTTCCTTGACATCTACAGTGGGTATCTCTGAAGTCATGAAATAATTTCCGAAGCTAGCATCTTCGAAAAGAATTTGAGCTTTAGGATCATCTGATTTAGTTACCAAATACCTCACCTGAGGTTCGGGGTGAAGAACATGATGAACCCCATTGACTGGGATCTTGGCTTTGGTCCAATCCATATTAATCTCTCCTCCAACGTCTTTACAAAAACCTCTACCCAAGAGGATACCGTAAGCTGCAGGGATGTCAGCAACTAGAATGGTCATTTTCACTCTCTTTTCTGGGAAAGCAACGAATGCGAACTGTGCATCTTTGATTTGACCAATTAAAGGAAATTGTTTGGTTTCCATAGAGTAACACCATCCATATGACTTATTCAAAGTAAGCCCAAGGGCATGGGCTACTTTTGCAGGCATAACATTGTCGGAGGCCCCTGAGTCGATGATGCAATTGCTGAGTTTAAACCCATTTATAAGTAAAGACAAATAAAATGGTTCAATCTTTCCCAAAGAAGAAGTAGAGGTTAGATTGTTCTGAGGTGGGGATTGAGTAGGATTTGGAAGAATACCTTTTGAAGGTGGTGGAACAGCCACTTTACTTTTGATGAATTTGGCAAGTTTTTCGAACTGTTCAGGATTTGACTGAAGGTATTCTGCTTCTGACATTTGGATTTTGGTTCTTTTTGCATGATCAATAATGTCAAAAGCAGTATAAGAAGGGGTGATGGTAGGCTTAGTTCTAATCACATGAGCTTGAGCTGAGGCACTGATCTTAGGAGAAAGAGAATAAGGAGAAGTTGCCTTTTTGGTGACTTCTCTTTCAGTTTGTGCTGAAATAGGAGTACCTCTCTTAACTATGGCTATGGGAGGTTCCTTATTCTTCTCCTTAGTGTTTTCAAGAGGTTTTCTTTGATTCTGAGATTGGGATTGAGTGAAGACAGCAAATGACTGACCATCCGCACACATTCATCTTCATCGTATTCCAAATACCCAATGCTGGAGTCACCAGCCGAATCGTCATAAGACTCATCGGCATATCCTGAAGCTTCAAAAGCCTCGGGAGAATCTTGTTCTTCTGGTTCTTCCTCTTCTTCAACTATTTCTACTGCCACATTAACAGGAGGAGCTTCAATTGCTAGCCTCGGTTGAGCAGGAGTTAATCGCGGCCTATCCCTTGCAGGCGCGCCATTGTTGTTATTGAAATTCTATCTAGGGATATCCCGATACGGAACATTGCTCACCTACTGGGACATTTGCTTTTTTAAAGTGATCAAATCATTAGCCATTTTTTGAAACATAGGATCAGTATTACCTTGGGAAGAACCTTGATTTTTAGCCTTGGGTACATCTTTCCTGATCCTTCCGGCCAAAATGAGATCATCCTCTATTTCAATAGTTGTTAATCGAGTGGCCGCAAAATCGGGATAACCAACCTTCTTAATAAAAAGCTCACATCGAGGTGAGCATTAATGAAGAAGCATTTCTAATTTTCCGGAGTCGGTACAGCTATTTCTAGAATCTTTCGGATCAGCTTATTAAACTTTGCCACAAAGTCCCGCATGGGTTCATGCGATTCCTTCTTCATATGAGTAAGTTGAGCTAACAAGGCATGAGAATCTTTGGCTGGTTTGAAACGTGCTTCGAACTTGGTCTGCATGGTAGCCCAGTTTGTGATGCATGCATTCGGAAGGTGATAAAACCATTCAGCTGCTGCACCGTGCAACGTTTCAACGAAGAGTCGAACAGAGACATCTTCGTGAGCTACTCCAAGGACACCGCATGCTACAAAGAAAGATGCAACGTGTTCATCAGGATGCTACTTACAATCTCTCAAAACCGCCTTAATAGAGGATGCTACGTGTTCATTGAATTTTTTTACGTGATCCATGTGGTAACTCATGCAATGGTGGAGTTAAAGAAAGAGGACCAATAACTGCACCCCAAGGCACAGGTTGTACTACCATCCTTCTGAAAAGAGTGCGTATAGGGATCCGAGTATCAGACAAGAGTAGTGCATGACAAGTTGCAGATGCTTCCCGTTCCACGGGGATCCGGTTTCTCCGAATAAGTGAAGAACTTTTGGTTCGGTTAGAAATAATGTTGTTGGGGGACAGGCTGAAATTGTGCTGTTGTAGCAACTCAAAGAGTGGGTCAATTTCACCTTGGGCTCGGCGGGACCGAGTGAAGATCTTTCTAGCCAGCTTGAACTAGGAAAGAGACCTTGTTAAAAATAAGGCAAATACGGAGTCGCCAGACACCAAGAGGATAAGTTTTATACTATAAATCTATAATTATACTATAAATCCGTAATCCCCAAATGCGGATTCACCAAAAACTGTTGGTTGGATATTTTGTCAATCCAAAATATGAGGTTCAACCACAGTATATGGGATTAAATCCCTCCTCAAAGATAGGTGAGGCTGCCTACTTATTACTAATCTAAAACATAGCAAAAACAATATATACAGTATTCACACTAATCTAACCATTGGGGTTGGGATAGAATCCCAAAATCCACATCCACACGATTCAAAGGTATTGCTTTCGTAAATGAACTGGGTCGGAAACTATTACAATGAAAGAAGAACAATGGAAAGGAAATGAGAGAAACGTATTTTCTTTCGAGTAAACACAGAGCACGAAATAATCATACGGGCTTTAGATCATAAATATAATGTCTGAAATGATTAGAAACACTAAGGTGCTAAACAAAGAATAGCTTAAGATTATGGACGTAAGAACAATGTCTTAAGAAAGATATATCCCACAACACAAAGTTTGCAAAATAATATCAACTCCTATTCTTCACAATGATTAAAAGAAAACACAAAGTTTTTCTTCTTTCCAATAGCTCCCAATATTTCAAAAATCTTGACCCTTTGGAATGCATAAGCATCCCTTATTTATAATAAAAGGAATCGAGAGAAAATAGGATAAATCCTAGAAAATAGTGTTCTTCAAAAAGAGTTCTATTTTGCTTGACTCTCATGCAGGAGACCAAGTCAAAATATGAATCAAAAATGTGATGAAACAGAAATGAAAAAGACATGTCAATTTCAAAATTGAAATGACATGAAACATCAAGACTTAATCTGAGTCGTCATCTTTCGCTCCTTCATCTTTCTCTTCCTCCAGCTGAGCCTGTTTGTTCTGAAATTCTTGGAACTTTTGAATTATGCCTTGCATTTCGTTTTCGTCAGGCGCAGTGGAATGATCATTCAAAACTTCATAGGTTTCATGGGTATCACTAGCACTGCCGGGAAGCTTTTTCAATCTTTTGCTGAGCCCTCTCAAGGCCTCCAAAGAATGTTCAATTCTTACAAACCGGTCGATGATCTCAATACCAAATCATGCGTTGGTTCATGCTGAACAAACTCTTGGACTTGTTTAAAAAGATCATCAGCTGATAGGATGCCTGAGTTTCCAACTGACACCTTTGGACAAATCTTCAGCAACTCTTCTTCTAGATCACTTTCGCCATCAATCAATTTATCCCTTGATTCTCTCAACTTACCGCAGGCTTCGTTAAGAATCTTCAGCTTGAACCTGATGGCTTTGGTCAGCTGGAAATGCTTATCCGCATGTGGGATGATGCCTTCTTCTACCAAGAGTTGTGATGGTATTTGCTTTAATGCCTGGAGAGCTTCGAAAGTCAAATCAAGATGTCCAATTTCTTGAGAGAAATCATCGTCCATCTTCTCTCCATCACTCTGAATGTCCCCCAAAGATTGATTGATTTTCACAACGTCTTGAATCACTTCCTTCCCCTATTGGAGCAGCCTTTGGGTCCATTCATCGACCACCCTTCCTTTTTTATTAATCCTCTCAATCGTAGGCACTGATGAGAAATCAAATCCGACAGGGATAGAAGAAGATGGTATGGATTCAAGGGGTTTTGAGAGCTTAAGAAAAACCTCGGTCAACTACTCCACCTTTCCCTTAAGCTCATCTCTGCTATCTTTTGTTTCTTTCAACTTCTGGCATAGCACATTTATAGCATCTCGTGCATCCTGTTGTGCCCCTTCTACTGTCACTTTTCCTAGAGCCACCCTGGTTATCTGATAATCAGAGGTTGTTACGTCCTCTTTAGTTTTGTCAGTCGGAGTGGTGATCTCTGCGAACTTATGCCCTGAAGCGTCCACCAAAACCCTTGAAATTATTTTGGGTTTCTTGGCCGATTTAGCCAATAGGAGCCTTGAGTGAGCTAAAATCAAAGGCCGGTATGGGTACAATCACCTTCCTCTTCCTCAGAGTTTTCTCGAGTAGCCATTACGGCATATCAGAGGGAGTTGCCACTATTGTAGAAGCTGGTATCATACTCTCAAGGGGAGAAGGTTCTACTAGCGGAGGGGGAATAGTTACGAATGTGGTAGCAGATTCAATAAAAAGAGGCACAATAGGGGGCGTGTTGGTGATTACTTGGGTCCAAAGAGAGAGGGGTGAAAGTCCAGATAAAATACGCCATGATCGAAGAATTTGATGGAGAATGAGGACGTAGGAGTGGTTGTGAGGGAGAGGCGCAGATTCGGACTCCAAAGCCTCGTGATGCAAGAGCTAAGGTCTCTTCGGCTTGGGTAAGTCAACAAATGATGAAACGAGAGGCTGGCTTCCTTCTCCTTCCAAAGAAATTGCTCCTATTTCTGGTGGTGTTGGTGATTCTGGCACATCCACCATTTCAACTGGAGAAACAATTGAAGAGATTTCTCTTTCTTTTCTCTTTTTGACAAACTTGACCTTTATAGGCCCCTTAGAAAATTTTTGTCCTTTCCCTTTTTGGAGGGCCCCGCCTCTGAAGCAGCCAACTTTGAAAACTTATCATCTTTAAAACTCATCCCCCAAGAGGAGAGCCATGCTTTGGTGCATGCAAGAATCAGAGCTGATCTATCTGTAATGGAGGCTTTTTCACTGATTGACCAATCAATAGGTGGGAAGACATATTGATCTTCATTCAGTCCATCATAAGAGGGATCCAGAACACTTTCATTGTCGCTAGTACCTTCTGGTAAGTTAGTGAGCTCAAGTGTTTGAATCTCAGCAAGTGTCAATCTACTATGATCCTTTCTACGAATAGCAACCTCATCACGTAGATCAATCCAGATGTCCTCTATGCTTGGTCTGTGTAGGTGCAGAGTTCCATACGCCCTGAGGACTCCTCGAATATCAAACCCATCTCGGGGCTTCATGTGCTTCTTCAACTTATCCTAAAGCTCATGGACAACATTCTTGGCTTTTACCACTATCAAACAAATGTACCTTACAATAGAAATTGGGAAGGATACAGCGGCTTTATGTTTACTTTGTTGGAACTTGTGAAAATCCAACAATTGCCTAACCAATTCCATCAAGATCAGTTTTTCCCCTGGATATCGGGGTAGACGGAAAGGATCCCCTGGGTACATGACTACCCGTAGATATGTGAACTTCTTAAATTGCAAGAAGACACAACCCCACTTTGAAACCTTACCCCATGCTTCACAAGATACTCTTGTTTTCCTCAGTTCAAGATTTAACCTGTAGATGTTTTCATAAAAGAACACGTCATTCACCCTTCTGAATTGATCTTTGGACCCTTTCCTTGTCAGCTGAGGAAAATACTGATAAACATGGTCCACCGTCCTGTTTCCCTTGGTATCCAACCCGGGATAGTTCCTCATACCGGCCGCTGCATAGGTGACATATGAGGACATATAAAAATTTCCCGTAGACAAGACTGTTGTCATTTGGGAATCTATCTCATTACTAATGAGAGTGCCCCAATCAATTCCTTTTTGGTTCTTCTTAATGGTGATCATGAACTGATACATCCACCCTTGGAAAACATTTGATTCAGGTAAACCAAAAACCCGACTCAACAGAGTGATGATGTCATTGATTTCCTCAATGAAATCACTTCTGGGGACAAGTCTTGGGAATATGGAAACAACCAGTTTGGCTTTGATCAGGAACTTCTTATTTACGTGCTTGATACAATCTTCCTGATCATTATCCCAAGCTTTCTGAGCTGACTTGATATCTAACTCTCCATATTCTTCAAAATTGGGCAGCTTGAGGAGGTCATCGAAGTAACCTCCATCCAACTTGATCACAACTTCTCCCGCCTGGTTTTTCACAGAGCGAGAAGCAGAGTCATAACTCAAAGCGTAGGCTAAGATGAATTCAGGGCACTGAGCAGACATAGGGAAACTTGCTGCAAGAGGTAAACCACTATCGACTATTGATTTAATCCATGGAGTTTTGGAAGAGCTCTTTACCTTACTCTAGAAATCCTCCATATCTATATTTCTGAGCTCTGTATCTCGGATGTCATAATTGCAATCGATATAGGATGGAGACTCCACCTTTCTGAATTTGTATTTCATCCTTCCTGACTTTTCAGTCTTTTCTTGCGATGGACCAGGGTCCGACATGAGGGATTTCGAAGGAGGAGAGTTTCGAGAGATCAGGAGATGTTGCACACTGTGAAAACCCCGACCTACTGGAGATGTCGGAAGGGTGGAAAAGCCCGACACACTGAGGAGGATGTCGGGGAGTCCAGAAAACCCGACACACTGAGGATGTCAGAGACTTGAGAAAACCCGGCACTTTGAAGATGTCAGAGATTTTAGAAAACCCGACACTTTGAAGATGTCAGAGATTTTAAAAACCCAACACTTTGAAGATGTCAGAGATTTTAGAAAACCCGGCACTTTGAAGATGTCGGAGATTTTGGAAAGCCCGACACGTCAAATTTTCTGATATACTACGGGTTTTGATAATGCACAACACCCTGTGAAACCCGAGAAGAGGGAATAGGGTTTTTGTTGATTTTAAAACATGTAAGTTCTTTCTTCATCATTTATATCCAAAACATATTTTAATTACAACAACATTCCAGGAAATAACACAAAGTGATAATTCCAAAGAGATAAACCCTAAAACATAAACCTGGTTTTAGAAAACAACCCTTAAAATGGAAAAGAGAAAATCCCAAACCCAGATGAGAAACTTGGATGAATTCCTCACATAATTAATCCATAAAAACTACAAAGAAAGATTGAAGAAAAATACCTTCAACTGGGACAACGAATGATCAAAAATGAGCAATGCAATCGAGTACAGAGGTGAATTTTGGGTTTTAGGGTCAAAGAAGCATGCGCGAAAATCCACAAGGTAAAAAGTACGTCTGGTAAAAATGACGTGGAAATCCACATATATATATATGAAAATTTACAATTAATACACTTCACTGGTGGCGTGCCAATCCCGACAACTCGGCATTAATGCCATGTCAAGCATGCTCGGGAGATCCGAAAACTCGACACAAAGGTGTTTAGAGCAATCTGGGTTTAGGGTTGCGGGAAACGATCGACATAAAGCATGATGCTTAGACGAAGGAATGCTCCAATGCTCGGAAGGTCCGCAAACCTGACTCGCCTTACTCGATGTGGGTTTCAGGTTTCGGGGAACACAAGACATGAAACATCTAAAACACATGTTGTCTTGTTTGTGAAACTCGAAAACCCGATTATCTCTCATAAAGGCAATTTTGCAAAACCAGCTTAAAAATTTCATAGGGTTATCTGATAGTTTTGGCGTAAACTCAAAACTGAGATAACAATTAGTATGATGGTTATACGTTAGACTTTGGATTAATATTGATCTGGATTCAGTTATTATGCTTGAGGATCATTGAGACATTATTATTATTATGTGGATGATGATATACTAGTTGACATGGATAAATTATTGATGTTGATTTTAGACAAGTGACATTGATATTATGAATAGCTCTAGTATATAAATCTATTAGATGATGATATAGTTGTAAATGGAATTTAAATTATAAATGTTAAATTCTTGATAATTATGTGATTTGGATTTAATAATTGTATGTTGCTTATATCATTTGGATTTTCTAATATGGCCATGAGGCCAAAGGAGCTATTTTGCATTTTACAGGTTAAAATCACAACAATGTCGGGGGACTGGAGACTAACCATATTGGAATTCAGGCAGAAATCAACAAGGGTCACCATGGCAACTATGTTTGATCGGTGTGTTATGTTTTTTTAGGATTTCCATTAGTGTGACCTTGGGGCATATGTGTGTGTGGTTATTATGTGTTCCCTTTTTATTTATTGTTGTGTGTATTTTATTTTGTAATGTGCTTTTATTTTAATTATTTAAATATGATAGTATTATGTGGGAGACATATAGTTAAAATTTAATAAAATCAAATATGATGTGGAATGTGAAATTAAATGTTTTTGCTTTGGTTGAAAATGAAATTTGATATATAGATATTTTTATAACCTTATGGTAATTAAATAAATCTTATGTCAAAAGGCTATCATAAATAAATTTCATAGAAGTTAATGCATTTTAGAAGAGTGTGTAAGTTACCAAGTATGGGTTGTGTAAGAATTTGTAAGAGGTTGTAAGGCTGATTTTGGAAGGTCAAACACTCCTTCCACTTTGAAATTCGAATTTGGCCTTGAAGGACAAATTTGGAGGCTTGTGGGACAAGTTAAACTTGTCCCACACCTCTCAAAAACCTCCACCAACCATGATTATAATTTTAGAGTCAAAAGCAACTTATTTTATTATGTTTTGACATGATTTTATGAATGAAGTGATTGCACTTGTCTTACAAATTTTAAATGCATTTTCCTTTTGGGTATGGGTTGAGTTTGTGTATGTAAGTAATTTTGTCTTTCACATTTATTATGATGTATTTGCATTTGATGTGAGTTCTTTTTGGGATGAGGAAAAATGATGTTGAAGTTGAATTCCTCCTCATTTTGAGGTTGTTGAAGGTTGGAGATTTCACTCTTGGGTCAAATTTCTCTTGCATTTTGGAGCTTGCTTGGTGGAAGAAGTGGATTTGCTTGTGCATACATTTACCTTGCTGATTTGGGACTGGTTTTTGGTGAAATAAAGACTGTTGTTTTGGAAGCAAGTCTCCATTATGGAGAGGTAGGCTCTCACTTTTTTAAAATTGTTGTTTTTCCCTCTTTTAGCATGAATTTTGAATGTGTTTGTGTTTGCAATTCTTATAGGGATGGGTACAATGCTTAGGGCATGGTGTGGAGAGAAGACTATGAGGTTTATTAGAGGAGGGATAAGGGATCTACCATTGTTATTTGTTTTTGGGGGAATGTTGGTTTGGGATCCACTAGGAAAGGAAATTGCTTGCATTTCCTACTTTGGGGAAGGTATAAGGGATTAACTTGGAGGAGGGATAAGGAGGGGTTGTGGAGGGATAAGGTTTATGGGATTGCTATGATTTTGGTAGTTTACTTTTGGTGGATGCCCAAAATTTAACTTGGGAGGCATAAGGAGACCTCCATAGTTCTTTCTCTTGCTTGGCTTGCTTGCTTGGAGAAGGAGCCTTTATTTTGATTGAAATTGGTTGTTGTAGTTGAGAACTACATCTTTTTGTTTGTGCATTTCCTTGTGCATGTGAATGTATGTTATATGTGAAGAAGCTATGTTGCCATGTGTTGTTTTTCATGTTCCATTCCAATATGGTTGGGGCTCGGGGGCCAATGGGGAAAGATGGCTTCTTTTTCCCATTGGATGTCTTAACTGGGTGGAGAGCGTTGTCTTTCCCCCTTGTTGTGATCAAAAGATGAAAGAAGAAGAAAACAACATGTTGTTGTTTGGAGAAAGAAGAAAATAGTTTTGACAGTCCTCTTTTCTTGAGAAAATTGAATGTAACCCTTCCCACTTAGAGTGGATGAATGTAATTGATGTTGAAATGTGAGATGTTACCTTGTAATTGGAAGTTGTAATTGAATTGAGAAATGTATTCTCTGTTTTACCTTGGGAAGATAATGTAATTGATATCCATACTTGTAATTTTGAAATTTGAAATCAAATCAAATTGGAAAGGAATTTGGTTGTAAAGCTATTTGACCTCTCAATAAAGGATGGTATTGATTCTTTTAATTCTATTGGAATGTGCATACTGGATTGTATTGAATGTTTTGAATTACATTTGTTGTTTGAAATGGTATCCCTGTCGAAAAAGAAAATGCGTGAAGAATAAACGACAACATTCTGTTTCCTTGTTTTATTGTCAAATTTAGATATCAAAATGGTGCCATGTACTTTGAGTAATAAATTAGAGCAATAGAATGTTACAGATCAGAATTGAAAATGCTTCCACTTTGGGAAATTGTAAATTGACCTTTAAATTGTTAGTAATTGAATTCTATTTTCTTTGGAATTTGGCACTGGAATTAATTCATTAAATGCATAGTTTAGATTCATAACTAAAATTAAGGAACAAGACAAGGAAATTTATATGTATTAAGGTTTAGAAACCTTGTGGAAAAGCAACAATTAAAATGATCATCAAGAACTTCATCAAACTAGATTTTGAACTTGCATAATAGATTTCCAGTCAAAAGATGCAAAATATATCAATTACAACCCAATACATAATTTGAACCTATAAAACACTCTTTAACACACCCATCATCATCCCTCCATGTTCAATTTACATGTTGAGGAGAAAAGGAATCAAAATTGAGCGAAACTTGTAACTTTGGAAAAACTGCCAATTTTAAAATTATAAACCCTACAGATCTATTTCTTAAAATTGACCTTATAAAATTTACCAAATTCTAATATTTATGTTTTATTTACAAACAGGACTTTGAGAGCTTTCCGGAAAGTCCGCGTTTTCCTAAAATGTGTAACATCACCAATTTAGTACAATAGAACAAGTAATTTTTTATTTATTTTTATTAATGCTTCCTAGTTCTAAATACATAATTTAGAACTCACAAATCAAAACAACCATTCTTCTAACAGATAACCATATGTAGTTGTAATGACTCGGAGTACCTCCGATCTATTCATTCCATGACTGGTAATCTACCAATCTATTCATGAGTATCATAGAGTTGGCGTTTTTACTTTAACACATCACTCTTGCGGTTCTCTTCCCTAATATGGGATTCGAATGCTCTGTCTCAGAACCTATCTGAATAATTGTTACCATTATTCATCGGCATCTCATCCCTTAGACTAGGTGACATAGGACAACACAATCAGTAGCTTGCGATACTTTGGCCAAAGATTTGAAACATACTGCTTATGTCTCGTATTCCTTGATGGCATACGTCCTTCACCCCATTCCTATGTTATGTAGAATGTCTTACACTGACTTTTGTCAGCCTCCCCTACCCCAAGTTATTCACTTAGGAATAGATTAATAATATGACAATGATATAAGGATGCTCTCAAGAACTAGGGATACGCTGACATACTGAGTCAACCCTAGTTAACCCTGTGTGTCAAGGTACCCCGAGTCTCCAAGGCAGCCTCATATCATGACCACATTCCTAACCAGTCCTAGAGTAAAAATTGTTCGTGTTTAAGGTGTAAATCTTAACGATCAATGCAAAGGGTGTCACCATAAGTCGCCTACATTGTTGTATCTTCGAGAAGATCCTAATCTTCTCGAAGGTACAACCCTGCAGTTGACTTGTGCCATTAACCTTCCAAAACCGCCTCAAAAAGATCTACTTAACTTTAAGGTGTTACTTACATTGAGTTAAAGTTAAACTTTAAAATGCTCCTTTTAGGGTAGTATTTTCCCAACCCCTGGGTTCCTCGCCTCGAATTGCCTTTCTTATTAAGACCCATTTCACAAAGAGAAGTTAATAAGATTTGAGGTTTCATTAAGGAGTTCTTTGTTACACAATGATCTAAATCAATGAAATTGGGCAGTAGCCCTAAGTCTTCTCATAAGGTTGCTAACCATACCCTTATTAGGTTTATATCAGTTCTCAAAACTGAAATACATCTTACTTATTAGTATTAAGATATAGTGATTTAAAATCAAATTAAACGTTGTCTTGACTTAGATCAAGACTAGGAAGTAATAATTTATTCAGCCCGTTCAGCTTCCTGTTGAGGTTTATTTTAACCTTAGCTTCTCGAAAGACAGTGATCTAAATTCCAATTTAGCTTTAGACACGTAACATAATGTAACTACTAAACATTCACAAGTATTCAGTCACATAATCTTTGCAAAGCTTACATAGAGAATCCCAAATGTCTCCAAGGTATACAATAATAACAATGCTCTTAAAATCATTTGAACCGAAGAAGTTCAATCCATCAATATACGAATGCAAACACATAAGTAACGATTACCTCATTTCATTCATTTCTAAGCTAAACAAATACATTTTATGCAATCAGCATATTTGATACAATACTCAACAACAAAAGAACATCTTTCTTCAAGTAGTACATTTAGAGAATTAAATTGGAATTCATCATAAAATTAAATTAAAAATCTGAACATCATATCAGATCGTGTGCCTTTCCCACCGACGGCAACCATCTGCAAAAATTTTCAACACGGGTCAGTTCGGTGAACTGAGCATGATAAGCACTAATTCTTAAAACAATTGCAATCCACCAATTGTTCTCATTAAACAACCTGTTTATATGAAATCATTTCTTCAAATTCCAAACTTAAATCAGGCTATTCATCCTATATGTTAGAGACTAAGAACATATGAATACAACCTTTCTAAGACAACAATACTCCTACAAGAATGTTTCTAACAATTTCTCAAAGGCAGTTAAAACATTCAACAAGCTCACTGTCTTAATTCTTTTATCATCATAACACATTTCAATGGTATTGACAAGTATACCTATTTATACAGCAACACACATTTTATACCAGTCTCTCCATACAATACCACAGTTTATTCTTGTTATGCCCTTACCGTAGAGATCGCAAAAGGATGCAAGAAGAAAGCACACAAGGTTTCCTGACTAGGAGAGAGAGAATTTTCCTATTCAACTTATTATACATCAACATATAAATTACAGTCTAGAAGAAAGAAACAGAGTCAATTAGATTCCTAAATCAACATTGTTCTAGACTGTACCGACTCCTTTAGAATAATGCAAATACATTTACGCATGTGACTAAACAGTCAAGATTACAAGAAGAACTACAGTTCCATCTAAATATAATTATAAAAATCACCTGTAGCTATTAAGCAATACAAGAGCTCTCGCGACAAGCAATAGTAAGTAATCCAACCATAACAGACTCAACAATTCTTTTTCATATCATTCATCAACATGAATATACCCATCGCCATTGTTTAATAGAGCACAGCTAGGAGCTTTTTATCACAGTCAGCCATGAGACTTGATAACACTAAAATAAATGACGTTTCATATGCAAATACAGTGATATTCACACTAAGTCTAAACACAAACATGCACAGCTTCATTCAACTGAATCTAATCTCTATGAATGTACAACAAGGACTTTACAGAAGTCACCTCCATTACATAAGCTCATCCAAGTTTTAACCTAAGTAGAGCCATCCCGCAAACACATCAGGGCTTCAACAGGAGTCGAGTTCACATGGAAATACTGCAAGGGCTCCAACGGAGTCGTATCCAACAAGAACTCACAGCCCGGGTTAAGATTAAAGTTGAATTCATACGAAAACATTCAAGGACTCCAACTGAATCAATATCAACAGTCTTCACAACTAAACTTCTACAGAAGTCGATTACAAGATACATATTAAGGATTCCAACAGAATCAATATCAATAAGTATTCACAACTAAGCTTATACAGAAGTCGAAACACTAGTTACATTTCAAGGACTCCAACTGAGTCAATACCAACCGTATTCACAACTAAGCAACAGTATTCACAACTGAGCAACAGTATTCGCAACTAAGCAACAGTATTCACAACTAAGCTTAGACAGAAGTTGAAATACAAGATACATTTCAAAGACTCTCACTGAGTCGATACCATCAGTATTCTCAACTAAACAACAACATTCAAAACTAAGCTTAAGCAGAAGACGAAAACATACGAAACATTAAAAGGACTCTCACTGAGTCATTTTCGTATATAATCCCTGAAAAATTTCAACGGAAACTAACCCAAAATTGCTAACACAGTAAGGATTTCTACAATAGTCGCATTCAAGTAGTATAATCACAGCAAGCATTCCAACCAGAAGGAACTTAAAGTATTCTAGCAAGATTCAACAGGATTCAACAACAATAAAAGCACAGCCGGTCTCAAATGAAATGAAACCAAAAGGAAGAATAAATACAGTAAACATTCCAACAAAGTCTTCGAAAAATCTCGATTCCTAATTCCACAGGAAAAGAAGAACCAATACATTGCTTCAAACCAACTAAACTAAAATCACCTGAACAGAGTTGTTTTAATGAAAGCATTTGGAGTAAAGCAAGATTTTTAAAAGTCAGGGCCTATCATGCCTGGTAATGTCACTTTAAAAATCTGAAGAAGACCTTTGAATGAGCTCGATCCTTCTCCTCTTCTTCCACGATAGATTTAGCAACAATAATTTGTTACCCTCATGCCTTATAAACTTTCCCCTGACAGAGAAAAGAGCTAGTTATTCTCATAGTTGCCATGCAACACCAAGTAGACTGGTTCGAAGAACCAGTGATCAAACAGAGAGAAAAACGGAGCGTATGGAAAACCAAACAACCAAATAATTTTCCATTTGCATGCCTTCCCGAGCAATCCGTGCTCGGGAACCGAAGTTCATCAATGACATTAACTCCAAGATTCCCACCTAGTATCCATTGCCACCGACCTCCAAAGTTGGTGATTGACAAATGCAAACAAATGACCATTCCCAGATTTGGCGACTCTACCACGTCGGTCTCAATAGCCGTTTGTAATCTCCACCATATCCCTTGTCCTTCATGCTTATCCTCCTCATTTAATGCCATGGAAACCTCTACCCATGGCTCGCACCCCTTCATATGTCCCCCCACTATCATTAGTTAGGTTAGAAACATAGGTTAGATCATAAGGTAATACTTTAGTCTTACTTCCATAGTGCTAGGTCGCTAACCTTAGGAGCATTAAACCTATAGTTTAGGGCTAGGTTAGATTAGCACTAATTCAACCCATAGGTTATAGTTTAGGTTAAGGTTATTAACCTTAACGAATCCATTCTAGGTCTCACAAGTAGAATCGTTCAGTATAAGAACCAATAGAGTATAACATTCCCGAAATGGATTCTATCCAGCATTGATAATAAGCTTGCAGTATACACCAGAATTTATTACCTGGCTTAAGGTCTAGGCCTTCCTGATATTACGATATCGGGAACCAATTCATTTAACACGATCAGCCTAAGTTAGACTCGGAATTGCTTATTCGACACATTCAAACCTTGCAACTTTCGTAAGGTCTATATTTTTTTGTTCATCCAGAATAAACTTAAAACATCTCTTGGATCAATGCCACTGATCCAAGGCTGAGTCATAAAGATGGGTAAATCCACAATTCATCCCGAAATCAGATTGAACTCAAAGTGCTAAAAATGAAAGAAATAAAAGAGTCCAAGCATATCCTCGACTCAAAGATCTTCAAGAGAAAAGAAGATACAATCCATATCGGGCATGACTTCACAATCAAGGAACACATCCTTATACAGAAGAACTCATATATCAACACTTGAATGCTCAGGAGGAAGTAACAATAGTTCAAAGTGTTACATGCTTCCCTCCTAAAAGATTCATTGTCCCGATGATTACATATTTGATTTACCTTCAGGTCAACCAATTTATTAGTTCACAATACAATAAGACTATTTCCAACTTGAATAGTTCCAGAAATCAATGTCACGATACATTTTATTCAGATGAATAATGTTTGCCTCAATCTAGCTTTCATATAGACATGAAAAAGATAAGTTCATAAAAAAATGTTTTGTCAATAGATTTCATTCTGTTGAGAAAGAAAAGGAAAAGTAATTTTCATCTCTTCCAAATTTTCCCAAGTTGCACTTTTCTTTGTTAAATTGGTCCCCCTTTGGACCTTACATTGCTATATATCATGATTTCTCAAATGCAATTGGCAAGTTTCCAGCACTCGTGTGGGTTTAACCATGATTATTCTGGGTCTTGGACCTGCAAGGAATTCTAATTTAAGACATGTGACAAATCTGAAATGTATTTCTTAAGCAAAGAAATATGGAAAACATCATGCATGCGAGACAAAGCAGGTGGTAATGCTAATCGATAAGCTACAAGATTGATTATTTCGACAATTTTGAAAGGTCCCACGTAACGAGGTGACAACTTGGTAGCCTTGCCAAAAGTTATAGAACTCTTTCTGGGTTTAACACGAAGAAAAACCTTCTCACCAAGCTCAAACCTTCGATCAACCCACTTAAGATCAGCATAGCTCTTCTGCCTATCTGCTACTTCCTTTAATCGTTCATGAATCAACTTTACTTGCTGTTCCATTTTAGTGAGGATCTCTAGTCCAATTACCACTCTATCCTCAATACTATCCCAACTAACAGGGGTTCTGCAATTCCTTCCATAAAGTGCTTCAAAAGGTGCCACTTTAAGAGATGAGTGATAAGTGTTGTTGTATGCAAATTCAACTAGTGGAAGATACTCTTCTCATTTATACTGTTGATCCATGCAATACATTCGCAACATATCTTCCAACACTTGATTTACTCTCTCGGTTTGTCCATCTGTTTCTAGATGATATGCGTAACTAAAGTTTAGTTTCGTTCGAGAGTCAGTATTAAGCGTTTGCTAAAATCTTGACGTCATTCTAGGATTCTGTCGGATATAATCAATTCTAGTACACCATGTAACCTGAAAATTTCGTGCACAAATCTTTTGGCCAACACTGGTGAATCATCCTTTAGATTTCCAGCGATGAAATGAGCTACCTTAGTTTATCTACAACTACCAGGATAACATCATGTTTATTCTGGACATAGGTAACCCTTGTACAAAGTCCATGCTTATTACTTGCCATTTGTCTTTGCGGTATGCTATGGGGATATAATAGTCCAGCAAGGTGCATGTGTTCTTCCTTAACCCATTGACATTCCAGACAATGAGTCACAAAATCAATAACATCATTTTTCATAACTTTCCAAAAGTATTGCTGTTTTAGATAAGCAAGCATTTTTGTGATACCCGGGTGTCCAGAGAAGGGTGAATTATGAAATTCAACTAACAACTTCTTTCTCAAATCATTTAGCATAGGTACGTATACCCTATTTTCATAACGTAATATTCCTTCATTATCAAAATGAAAACCTTTATACCTTTCATCATTAGGTTCTGCAGCAAGTGCTACTTTTACTTGCTGAAAGTATACATCAGATTTTGAGGCACTTTTTACCTCATCTTTAAACTAAGTTCTTAATGTTATAAGAGCAGAAATGTGCTTCCTACGACTTAGAGCATCTGCTACCCTATTCTCTTTCCCTTTGATGTAGCTAATATCAAAATCATATTGAGATAAAAACTCTAACCACCTTCTCTGTCTAGCATTTAGATTAGGCTGAGTGAAAATATATTTCAGTCCTAAGTGATCAGTTTTCAACTCAAAAGGTTTCCCAAGTAAATAGTGTCTCCAGACTTGAAGCGCATGAACAATGAAAGAAGCTCCAAATCATGAGGAGCATAATTCAGCTCATGTAACTTAAGTTTTCTACTTTCATATGCTATGACTTGATCATTTTGTAACAAAACACCTCCAAGGCCTTCCCCAGAAGCATCTGTTACAACAATAAAGCTCCCATTAGGGTCTGGTACAGCTAAAATAGGTGCGGAAGTCAACTGACTTTTCAGACTTTTGAAAGCAGTTTCGCACTTATCATTCCAAATAAATTTCTTATCCTTCTTCTGCAATGAAGTTATCGGTGCAGCCACTTTAGAAAAATCCTTAACAAATTTTCTATAATAACCAGCAAGACCCATGAAGCTTCTTACTTTGTGCACATTCTTTGGTGCAGGCCACTCAGTTATTACCACTATTTTTGAAGGATCTACAGCAATTCCTTCTTTACTAATGACATGACCCAAATAGTGAACTTCTGTATCAAAGAAAGAACATTTGGATAACTTACCATACAACTTTATTTTTCTCAAAATTCCCAAAACTATCTTCAAATGCTCATTGTGCTCTTCAACACTTTTAGAATAAATGAGAATATCATCCAAGAATACAAGTACAAACTTGTCCAAATATTCTTGAAAGATATTATTCATTAAGTTCATAAAAGTTACGGGTGCATTAGTTAATCCAAAGGGTAGAACCGTGAATTCATAATGTCCGTACCTTGTTCGGAAAGCTGTTTTATGAATATCTTCTTCTCTAATCCTTAATTGATGATAACCAGATCGAAGATCTATCTTAGAATAAACCGCTGCCCCACGCATCTGATCAAATAGATCGTCGATCCTTAGAAGTGGGTATCTATTCTTAATTGTTGCTTTGTTCAACATCGATAATCAATACACAGCCTAAGTGTTCCATCCTTCTTTTTCATAAATATTATCTTGGTGCTCCCCAAGGTGAAACACTTGGTCTAATCAAACCTTTAGATAAAAGTTCTTGCAATTGTACCTTAAGCTCGACTAACTTTGTAGTAGTCATCCGATAAGGTGCTTTGGAAATAGGTTCCGTTCCTGGTTTGATTTCGATGGTGAAGTCAAATTCCCTCTTGGGTGGTAAACCTAGTAATTCCTCCGGAAAAACGTCTTTGAAACTTTGCAACAGTGGAAATCGTTTCATGGAATCACCATCTTCTTCTGAAAATTCAGATATCTTTACTACATAAAGGGTACATCCTTTGTTTTTAGCCTTTTTAAGTTGCATAGCTGACAGTTTTCTAACTAAAATTTCCCATTTCACACCTTGAATCTCTGCTACCTTTCAGCCGATCATCTAAACATTTTATATTCTTTTCATAGTAGTCTACTTTTGCTTTATGGTCAGCTAACCAATTGACACCGATGACAATGTCATACGATCCCAAAGGTGTAACATAGAGGTCAACTTCAGTGGAAAAGTTAGGTAAGTCAAGGACTACCCCAAAAAGACACATACTCACTGTATGAAAAGAATTATTACCATACTATACAGTCCAAGATTTATCCATTTTTCCAACTTTTCTCTTAAGTTTAGAAGCAAGTTTACTAGAAATGAAACATTCAGTAGCTCCTGTATCAAAAATAATAGTGACAGGTATGCCAAATAACTTACCCGGAACTTCTATAGGTGTCACTTGCTTTTTAGCTTGCTTGTCTGCTACTACAACATGTATCTTATGCTGCTGATTACGATCATCCTTCTTCAAAGGGCACTGATTTGTGTAGTGGTCTTTGCCACAATTGTAGCAGCCTCCTACAGGTCCCTTTTTAGGCTCAAAATTTCCTCCAGCCTTGTAATTATCACGTTGTCCTCCATAGGGCTTCTGCCCATTGTTATAATTTTTGGCAAAATTATCCCTTACATTTCCAGCAGGCTTATTTGCTACTGTTTTCTTACTATTATCCCCTAGAAACTTACTTCTGTTTCCAAACTTTTTCCATGGCCCCTTTTTGGGTGCAAGTGAAGTTGAAGAAGGGTTTGCAATCTTCTTCCACACTTCCTCTTTATGAGCAGAAATAACCTTTAATTTTTGTTCTTGTCTTATGTCCTTTTCAACAACTCCTTCCATAGTGGTTGGACTGTGAACATCGACCTCTCCCCCTATCACGGGATTCAGTCCCATGATGAATTTCCATATTCTAAACTTCTCGTCAGTTTGATACTGCAGTACATACTTGAGGAGTTTTGTAAACCGCTCCCAGTATTCAGTTACCATAAGCTTCCCTTGAGCTAAGTTCTGGAATTCTGTCATTTTCTAATCATAGAAAAGTTGTGGCAGCCAACGTTGCCTAAAATAGCCCTTAAATTGATCCCAAGTAATATTGGTCTCATCAATATTTAGCTCAGCTTTACGGCTATCCCACCATGAAGATGCTTCGTGGGAAAGCTGATAGGCTCCCCAAATAGCTTTGGTTTCCTCTGACAAGTTTCTTATTGCAAAGTACTTCTCTATTTTGCTGAACCCGCTTCTCAACTCCATCTCCTAATGTGGTGCCATCATATTTAGGTGGACTTATCCTTTTTATATCATTAGTGAGTTCCATTGCCAACCTTCGGCCTTTTTGTTTTCTCGGTTGGACAGTGCATTTCAGCATTATTATCAACACCCATATCGGGGTTGTCCTCAGGAGTTTGTTGATTGTTGTTACTAGCTTCATCTTCCTCCTCATTTCCCATTACTTGCTGTTCAAGTATAGCCAAACAATCTCTTGTGTCCAATAGGGCAGCAAGGATCTCATCAAGCTTTTGGGTTGTTGCCGCCCCTCCTTTAGGTGGAGCATTATTCACAACATTCCCCCTTGTTCTAACCATTTTCTGTTACAAGAAAATTCAGGTTTTTATCAGATTATGGACACAATAGGTCCAAGAGTTGCAACCTTCAGCTCTGATACCAAGATGTAAAATCCCCAATTTAGTACAATAGAACAAGTAATTTTTATTTTTATTTTATTAATGCTTCCTAGTTCTAAATACATAATTTAGAACTCACAAATCAAAACAACCATTCTTATAACAGATAACCATATGTAGCTATAATGACTCGGAGTACCTCCGATCTATTCATTCCATGACTCGGTAATCTACCGATCTATTCATGAGTATCATAGAGTTGGCATTTTTACTTTAACACATCACTCTTGCGGTTCTCTTCCCTAATCTGGGATTCAGAATGCTCTATCCAAGGAACCTATCTGAATAATTGTCACCATTATTCATCGGCATCTCGTCCCTTAGACTAAGTGACATAGAACAACGCAATCAACGACTTGCGATACTTTGGCCAAAGATTTGAAACATACCGCTTATGTCTCGTATTCCTTGACGACATACTCATCAATCTAGAATACGTCCTTCACCCCATTCCTATGTTATGTAGACTGTCTTACACTGACTTCTGTCAGCCTCCCCTGCCCCAAGTTATTCACTCAGGAACGGATTAATAATATGACAATGATATAAGGATGCTCTCAAGAACTAGGGATACACTGACATACTGAGTCAACCCTAGTTAACCCTGTGTGTCAAGGTACCCCGAGTCTCCAGGGCAGCCTCATATCATGACCACATTCCTAACCAGTCCCAGAGTAAAAACTTGTTCGAGTTTAAGGTGTAAATCTTAACGATCAATGCAAAGGGTGTCGCCATAAGTCACCTGCATTGTTGTATCTTCGAGAAGATCCTAATCTTCTCGAAGGTACAACCCTGCAGTTGACTTGTGCCATCAACCTTCCAAAACCACCTCGAAAAGATCTACTTAACTTTAAGGTGTTACTTACGTTGAGTTAAAGTTATACTTTAAGACGCTCCTTTTAGGGTAGTCTTTTCCCAACCCCTGGGTTCCTCGCCTTAGAATTGCCTTTCTTAAAAAGACCCATTTCACAAAGAGAAGTTAATAAGATTTGAGGTTTCATTAAGGATTTCTTTGCTACACAATGATCTAAATCAACGAAATTGGGCAGTAGCCCTAAGTCTTCTCATAAGGTTGCTAACCATACCCTTATTAGGTTTATATCAGTTCTCAAAACTGAAATACATCTTACTTATTAGTATTAAGATATAGTGATTTAAAATCAAATTAAACGTTGTCTTGACTTAGATCAAGACTAGGAAGTAATAATTTATTCAGCCCGTTCAGCTTCCTGTTGAGGTTTATTTTAACCTTAGCTCCTCGAAAGATAGTGTTCTAAATTTCAATTTACCTTTAGATAAAACATAGAACTACTAAACATTCACAAGTATTCAGTCATATAATCTTTGCAAAGCTTACATAGAGAATCCCAGATGTCTCCAAGGTATACAATAATAACAATTCTCTTAAAATCATTTGAACTAAATAAGTTCAATCCATCAATATACGAATGCAAACACATAAGTAACGATTACCTCATTTCATTCATTTCTAAGCTAAACAAATAAATTTTATGCATTCAGCATATTTGATACAATACTCAACAGCAAAAGAACATCTTTCTTCAAGCAGTACATTTAGAGAATCAAATTGGAATTCATCATAAAACCAAATTAAACAATCGAACGTCATATCGATCTGCGTGCCTTTACCACTTACCGCAACCATCTGCAAAAATTGTCAACACGGATCAGTTCGGTGAACTGAGCATGATAAGCACTAATTCTTAAAACAATTGCAATCCACCAATTGTTCTCATTAAACAACCTGTTTATATGAAATCATTTCTTCAAATTCCAAACTTAAATCAGGCTATTCATCCTATATGTTAGAGACTAAGAACATATGAATACAACCTTTCTAAGACAGCAATACTCCTACAAGAATGTTTCTAACAATTTCTCAAAGGCAGTTAAAACATTCAACAAGCTCACTGTCTTAATTCTTTTATCATCATAACACATTTCAATGGTATTGACAAGTATACCTATTTATACAGCAACACACATTTTATACCAGTCTCTCCATACAATACCACAGTTTATTCTTGTTATGCCCTTACCGTAGAGATTGCAAAAGGATGCAAGAAGAAAGCACACAAGGTTTCCTGACTAGGAGAGAGAGAATTTTCCTATTCAACTTATTATACATCAACATATAAATTACAGTCTAGAAGAAAGAAACAGAGTCAATTAGATTCCTAAATCAACAATGTTCTGGACTGTACCGACTCCTTTAGAATAATGCAAATACATTTACGCATGCGACTAAATAGTCGAGATTACAAGAAGAACTACAGTTCCATCTAAATCCAATTATAAAAATCACCTGTAGCTATTAAGCAATACAAGAGCTCTCGCGACAAGCAATAGTAAGTAATCCAACCATAACAAACTCAACAATTCTTTTTCATATCATTCATCAACATGAATATACCCATCGCCATTGTTTAACAGAGCACAACTAGGAGCTTTTTATCACAGTCAGCCACGAGACTAGATAACACTAAAACAAATGACGTTCCATATGCAAATATAGTGATATTCACACTAAGTCTAAACACAAACATGCACAGCTTCATTCAACTGAATCTAATCTCTATGAATGTACAAAGAAGGACTTTATAGAAGTCGCCTCCATTACATAAGCTCATCCAAGTTTTAACCTAAGTAGAGCCATCCCGCAAACACATCAGGGCTTCAACAGAGTCGAGTTCAAATGGAAATACTGCAAGGGCTCCAACGGAGTCGTATCCAACAAGAACTCACAACCCGGGTTAAGATTAAAGTTGAATTCATATGAAAACATTCAAGGACTCCAACTGAATCAATATCAACAGTCTTCACAACTAAACTTCTATAGAAGTCGATTACAAGATACATATTAAGTATTCACAACTAAGCTTATACAGAAGTTGAAACACTAGTTACATTTCAAGGACTCCAACTGAGTCAATACCAACCGTATTCACAACTAAGCAATAGTATTCACAACTGAGCAACAGTATTCGCAACTAAGCAACAGTATTCACAACTAAGCTTAGACAGAAGTTGAAATACAAGATACATTTCAAAGACTCTCACTGAGTCGATACCATCAGTATTCTCAACTAAACAACAAAGCATTCAAAACTAAGCTTAAGCAGAAGACGAAAACATACGAAACATTAAAAGGACTCCCACTGAGTCATTTTCATATATAATCCCTGAAAACTTTCAACGGAAACTAACCCAAAATTGCTAACACAGTAAGGATTTCTACAATAGTCGCATTCAAGTAGTATAATCACAGCAAGCATTCCAACCAGAAGGAACTTAAAGTATTCTAGCAAGATTCAACAGGATTCAACAACAATAAAAGCACAGCCGGTCTCAAACGAAATGAAACCAAAAGGAAGAATAAATACAGTAAACATTCCAACAAAGTCTTCGAAAAATCCGAGATTCCTAATTCCACAGGAAAAGAAGAACCAATACATTGCTTCAAACCAACTGAACTGAAATCACCTGAACAGAGTTGTTTTAATGAAAGCATTTGGAGTAAAGCAAGATTTTTAAAAGTCAGGGCCTATCATGCCCAGTAATGTCGCTTTAAAAATGAAGAAGACCTCTGAATGAGCTCGAGCCTTCTCCTCTTCTTCCACGATAGATTCAGCAACAATAATTTGTTACCCTCATGCCTTATAAACTTTCCCCGACAGAGAAAAGAGCTAGTTATTCTCATAGTTGCCATGCAACACCAAGTAGACTGATTCGAAGAACTAGTGCTCAAACAGAGAGAAAAATGGAGCGTATGGAAAACCAAACAACCAAATAATTTTCCATTTGCATGCCTTCCCGAGCAATCCATGCTCGGGAACCGAAGTTCATCAATGACATTAACTCCAAGATTCCTACCTAATCTCCATTGCCACCGACCGCCAAAGTTGGTGATTGACAAATGCAAACAAATGACCATTCCCAGATTTGGCGACTCTGCCATGTCGGTCTCAATAGCCATTTGAAATCTCTGCCATATCCCTTGTCCTTCATGCTTATCCTCCTCATTTAATGCCATGGAAACCTCCGCCCATGACTCGCACCCCTTCATAGGTCCCCCTTCATCCACTATCATTAGTTAGGTTAGAAACATAGGTTAGATCTTAAGGTAATACTTTAGTCTTACTTCCATAGTGCTAGGTCACTAACCTTAGGAGCATTAAACCTATAGTTTAGGGCTAGGTTAGATTAGCACTAATTCAACCCATAGGTTATAGTTTAGGTTAAGGTTATTAACCTTAACGAATCCATTCTAGGTCTCACAAGTAGAATCGTTCAGTATAAGAACCAACAGAGTATAACATTCCCGAAATGGATTCTATCCAACATTGATAATAAGCTTGCAGTATACACTAGAATTTATTACCTGGCTTAAGGTCTAGGCCTTCCTGATATTACGATATTAGGAACCAATTCATTTAACACGATCAGCCTGAGTTAGACTCCGGAATTGCTTATTTAACACATTCAGACCTTGTAACTTTCGTAAGGTCTATATTTTTTTGTTCATCCAGAATAAACTTAAAACATCTCTTGGATCAATGCCACTGATCCAAGGCTGAGTCATAAAGATGGGTAAATCCACAATTCATCCCGAAATCAGATTGAACTCAAGTGCTAAAAATGAAAGAAATAAAAGAGTCCAAGCATATCCTGACTCAGTCAAAGATCTTCAAGAGCAAAGAAGATACAATCCATATTAAGCATGACTTCACAATCAAGGAACACATCCTTATATAGAAGAAATCATATATCAACACTTGAATGCTCAGGAGGAAGTAATAATAGTTCAGAGTGTTACAAAATGGAGTTTCTTATCAAAAGTTATGGCCATATGAAGTTTTACTTCAAAATGGCCATCCCAAACCAAAAAAATGAAATAATTCAACCTTAGAAAAATTTAAATTTTGAACTTTGGAAAAATTTCCTAAAAATTTCTGTGGCCCCGCCACCCTCTCATCCTATTAGAAGTTGCCATGTGGCACCTTGAAGGGTGGGCCCTTAATAAAAACTTAAAATTTTGAAAATTTTGCCTTGGGAAAATTTTCCCAATTTTCCCGCAACCCCGTGGCCCCCAACCAATCACATGTTGACACGTGGCGGGGGGTGCGCAGATCGAATGAAAAACTTAACCTTTTTTTCCTTTGGAAAATTTTCACTTTTCTCCCCACAACCCCGTGTCCCCGCACCAATCATGTGTTGACACGTGGCAGGGAGTGCCCGAGGATTTAGAATTGAAAACTTAACATTTTGCACTTTTGGAAAAAGTTCACTTTTTTCATCTCGCCAACCCGCATCCCTACAGCCAATGGGGTGTTGACACATGTCACCATGGGTGTACAGGTCTACACAATTCTCTTAACCTTTTTTCCCCTTGGGCAAAAAATCCAAATTTCCTCCACCGGCCCGCAACCAATCACAAAGTGCCACATGGCAATTTGGGCAAGCGCAGACGCACGGAGGAAAATTTTCCTTCGGAAAATTGAAAACTTGGTTTTGGGAAAAAATTTATATTTTTCCCCACAACCCACCGGCCCGAATGAATCAGTTGATGACATGTGGGATTTGGAAATTTTTCCCAATTTTCTTCCTAACCCCGTGGACCTCCTAGGGAAAATTTTCCCCTAAAACTCCGTCCGGCCATAACTTGAGTTCTACAAGGAGTTAGGAGGAATTATTTATATGGTTGGAAAGGTGAGGAAATTTCCTATCCAATGAGTCTAGTTTAGGAAAGTTTTGATAACTCCAAGTTTGTTAAAAAACCAGTTGAAGTTTAGGGATTTATAAAAAGAGGCACTGGGATAAATTTCTCCCTAAACCTTAGTAAAACTTGTAACCTCCAAATTGGAACCTTGTAAACTTGTTATAAGATAAAAATGGAAATATTGTGTTTGGTTAATCAGAATTTGTTCGAAACCTATTTAGTTTCAAACTAGTGTCTTGCTACTTGTTTGTAGACCCTTCTTACAAAAAAATTATTCCATAATTTTCCTAGTTTGTTTCTTGGTCTCAAGTGGTAGTTGAAGTGGGCATTACACATTGGGCATGGAGTCAAGCCTGATAACTAATTATGTGATCTAACTGAAAATATTATCTCGAATCACATGGAAACCGCTGAAACTTAAAGTTGACATTCACCAAAAGCCAACTAAATGCACTTTGAAAGAGCTATACAACAACACCAAAAACTATATACAAACTAAAAATCATATATGCTCTAAATGGAACATGTAGAGTGTGTAAAATCACTTATTCTACTAAAAACAAACCTAGCTACACTACTCTAACTAAGAGCAAAGGGAGCTCAAACAAACCCTGTAACTATCAGGGAGAAATAGCTTCCCTTCCTAAAAAATGGAAGCTATGCTACTGATTTGACACTAAACATGGCTGGTTGGATGAGTGAAAAACTAACTACAAGCTGATCTTCCACCCAAATCACCAAAGTATCAACTCAAGAAAAAACAAATAACTCTTTTATTTGCTTTGCATTTGGATTAAAGAGGTATGATAGCTTATCCTTGGTGCTTTATAGCTCATCCTCATGCCCTGAAATGGGCATGACAAGATTTTGCTTCTCTTTTGGCACCAATGAAGCCAAAATACCTAATTGGGCAAGGTTTGATCTGTTTGATATTCCTATTGCTCGATTTTCCACTCCAAATATGGAGTCTTCTTGTAGAATTATTTGGTTGAATGACATGGAAGGAATGGTGGAACTCTTGATTGTTTCTCTTCTTCCTCCTATGAAGAGCATGAAAGGTTTGAGTCTCTCAAACTAGATTCCAAAATGCTGTTATAAAGTAAAAATGCTACAAATGAGTACTCTCCTTCATGACAACAGTTCACACATTTAATGGATGAATAAAGGAGAAAACAATAGAAACTCTCTGGTTCTTCTCCATCAAAAGCAGTCCTCCAAATCGACAAGTACTTTGCTACATTGTTGTCCCTGTTGTAAATGTTCAACCTCTTCCATGGTGTCTTTTGGTTTGTAACTTGTTTTCCATGGTTTATTTCATCCTCCAACATGAATTTTGAAATATCATACTCTTCTCCAACATTAGAGCTTGAGAAATATGAAGTGGAAAGAAGAAATTAAAGTTCATCCATAGCCCATTTTGTGTTCAAAGCCTTTGGATCTGCATTTTTCTCCTCCACAGCTGGAATGTACTCCTCTTCTTTTGGATTTGGAGCAGCTTCTCCTTCCTCTGTTGTTTGAAGACCATCTTTCTCTTAATTGAACTCTTCCTCTAGCATGAAGTTTGCCATATCAAACTCCTCAAACTGCTGCTCTATAGGACAAGTTAGGACTGCAAGATTTCACATGACTTTCCTCCCAAATGGATTCATCAACCAAAACAGACCCTTTGAATGAAAGCAAGAAAACACCAATAATGTCTTCTTCTTCTACTACTACAAACTCTGATTTGGTCTCATCCACTTGCTCCTTTCCAATGGTACTTTGAGCTGATTTGTTTTCTCCTTCCTTGGCTGATTGGACAGTTTGAATTGGATCAACATTTTCTTCACTTAAAGTGCCAACATGGACACTACATTCTAAGTAAACTGACTGCTGATTTTCTTCTTCCTTTTCTTGTTCTTTTGCTACTGCAAATTTAGTCTTAGCCACCACTGGCTCTTCAAATTTCTTCTCCTCTAAATGCTTGACCAGCAAAGGAATCTTTGTTATCCCAAACCTAAGAGCTAAGCTCACTAAGCTTTTAACCATTTCTTCTTCTTTCACTTCTTCTTCTTGCTGTCCTTCATGACTGATTTTTAAAATTTCTTCTTCTCCACATGGAATTGGGAAGGAAAGAGAAGGAGTGGGTTGGGATTCAACCATTTTTTCATTTGTTTTTGGTGGTGGAAGAGATGAAACTTCTTGTTTCCTTGGAGTGGAAGGTATTTCTTTTTTCTCTTGTGGAGGGGATTTGGATTTGGAAGAGAAGAGGGTAGAAAAGATGAGATGGGATGGGAGACTAGGGGATGGAGGGATGGTTTTCACAACTGGAGCAACATTGGTTGGGTTTACAACTTGACATTGTTGAAATGGTAAAGCTTGAGATGAAGAAGAAGAAATACAAGGAACTACTGAATGACTTACCCATTGACAAGGTTGATTCAAACTCTGCTCATATGCTTCTATCTCCTCATTCCATTGTGCAAGTTGGGGAAGCATCTCAATTATGAAGTCCAGCTTCTCTTGAGGGTTGTAGTGTCTTGGAAAAGGGCCTTCCCATGGACAAGGTGCCCTGCAACCAATTTTGAATGCCTTCATTTGAGTGTAGCTCTTGACTGCACCATGCCAATCTCCATTTTTTGGATCTTCTCCAGAATACCAGCATTTTGTATTTGATTTTCTTAATTGTTTGCATACCCCTTCTCTTGGAAAGCTCCATAGCCAAACTGATTTTGGCACTGCTGCTCATAGGGGTAGCCATGCTGATTTTTATTTGCTCAAAATGCTGATTTGAAGGATTTGTAAAGCTTATTGGAGTTGGAATGTGTTATTGCTGCTGTAGATGTGAATTCCATGGTGGAAATGAAATCATGATTGCACATTTTCATGGAATGGAAAGAATGAAAGAATATGGAAAGAAGGATGAATGGAAGTGAATGGAAAATAGGTCTGCAACTCAGAGAATGAGTTGTTTACAGATGGAGTCACCAGATGTGTAAATTGAAGCTTCTAATAAGCTAGAAATTGTAACAAGTGCACATCAATCTTATTGTAATGAAGTGGAGACCTCTAAGGTCCCACCGGGCATACCAAAACTATTAGTGTGAAATCAAAACACCCCCAAATGAGTTATGGATCTACTTTTCTAAGGCAGGGGTCATTTGGTGTGATTTGCATATCATTAGATAATTCTCTAAGCTATGGGACTTTCAAATGGGAATGATCCTCTAGAGAAGGTTGGTTCCTCTTCCTAAACTACCTGCCACAAGCTATTCTAGTGCAAGAAAGCTAATCTAATCCTAATCTAACTTCCAAGGAGACAAGGAGAGAAATAAAACTTTAAAAAATAGAGCCTACACTAAAACGGTGATACACCAGAGAAGGAAAATGTTGATCATCTATCAAAACTACCATGGAAACAAAGAGAGGTGAGAAATGGAGAGGATGGATAAGTGCATCATAGACCAGAGATGGAATTCATACAAAATATTCCAAAATCCCTAAAAAGATAGCTCCAAAACCTACAAATGGAATTCAAACATGCACAGATGCCCTAGAACAATGAGAGGAAAGAAGAAACATCCAAAAATGAGCAAAGGATTGACAAATGCATCACAAAAACATGTTTTTATTGCTCCAGATTTACATAGTGCACCATTTCATGGGAAAGAGGTGAAAAAAATGCCATTACAGAGTAGGTGAGGAGGTTTCAACTCCATTTTTGACCTTGGGGAAGAAAAGAAGAGGGAGGAAGAGAACAAGAGGGAACAACCACTAACTAACTACTTGAAAATGTTCCTCTCACATAATATATAGAAAAACGTGAAAAAAGAGGGAAAAACACGTGAAAATTTGATTCTCTGCTCCAACCATCGACAACATTCATAAATTTTATCGAAAAGTAAAGGCTCCATCTGTAAATTCCATTCCCAAATGCATTTTTTCTACTTGAGAGAGAAAAGACCAATAATTCATTAAATTTGGTGGTTGAAAATTGGTTCTACATTTTTTCCATGCCAAATCACGTTTTGCAATTTCTCCCACAAATATCTACCAAAATAAAAATTGAAGACTCCATGATGAAGAGAATCTCCATATCTTTCCATTGGTACCAAGATTGTCAAAAATGGAGCTCTGGATCAAAAGATATGGCCTTCTGTGTTTTTTCCTTACGTTTCTTGCAAATTTGGCTTCGGGTGAATTTTGAACTTTTACTCACAAATCCATTGATGAAGTGGCATCCATTGGGATAGGTGGAGGCAGGGGATTCCTTTTTTCCATTTTACATGTTTTGAAAAAAGTCAAAAAATCTAATTTACCTCTAAAGTCCCACATCCCCGCATTAGCTTTTTTATGGGGCTGTTGGTCGCATTTTGATTTTATGCCTTTTGGAAGAAAAGGAAAATTTTCACTTTTTCCTCCGATGCCCCACTAGTCCGAGTTCCTTTGGCAAAAACCTCTCCCAAGCTCTACAAGTCTACCTTGGGAAAATTTTCCCTTCTAACTCTATCGAGCCATAACTCAAAAAATACAAGGAGTTAGAAAGAGTTCTTTACCTTTCTGAAAAGGGGAAGAAATTCTCTATCTAATGGAACATTTTATAGAAACATTTGAATGATTTAAATGTATGAAATCTAGAATGAAGAAAAAAAGGTAGTGTTATCCAAAATTCACCCCTCAAGGTAATTTTGATAACATGCATCAAATTATTCAGTCCCAAGCAAGTAGATTGATTCAAATCCTGAAATCATGTTTTTGGTGCCCCCTCGGCTTCCCTCTAACTCTCCCATCGAAGAAGAAATCCCAACAAGTTGAGAAAATGGAAAAAAATGCAAAAAATAAGGTTGCAGGACTGTTTTCAAGCATTTCAGGTCTGAGGGGTTCGGGTCCTACTGAGGTTTGTCGTACCAAGCTTGGGGCCAAGAAAACAAAGAAAAATCACCTAAGTCTTTTGTTTCACATGGTTTGGGACAGCTAAGACAAAAGTACGTGGGGGACGCGAAAAGCCGAAATGGACGAAAATAAAGAAAAATCGCGTAAGTCTTTTGTTTCACACGGTTTGGGACAACCGGGAAAAAAGTACGCGCGGGACGCGAATCGGCCGATTTTCTGAGAGATAGTCCATTTCGGGCAGTTCAGAGATATTCTTCCAGGACAAAAAAAGTAAGTACGGGACGCGAATCGGCCTATTTGTTGGCTGCATACCCATTTCAGGTGGTTCGGAGATATTTGTCCCAGGCTGTTCGGGAAAGTTGGGACAAAAGTACGTGAGGGATGTGTGAGATGTGAAAAGGTGAAAAATCTACAAGCAGGGACAAGGAAGCCTGAATCGGCCGATGCGGGAGAATGTGTCCCAGGAAGTGGCGGGGAAAAGAGAAGGACTTAGAAAATTTTCCAAGTTTCGGTCAAAGTTTTCAAAGGTAAAAGTTTTGGCCACGCGCCCCGCCATGAATCAAATCCTGACACATCTCATCCAAGTGGCGGAGCACGGGGGAAATGGGAAATTTTCCCAAAGTGAAAAATGCCAAATTTTCGAAGGGCAAAGTGCGCCCCTCAGGCCCGAGCCAATAAAATAGTGCCATGTGTCCAAGTGGCAAAAAATTTTAAGGAAGGGCCCGAAAGAAATTTTCAAAGGATGAGCCCACGGATGAATCAAAGCCTGACACATGTCATCCAAGTGGTGGAGCGTGGGGAAAATTTGAAAAATTTTCCAAAGACCAAATGGGTAAAAAAATTCAAATTTTTTTGCTCGCCGATCCATTTTGGGCCTGTTTTTGCCCTAAATCTTCAAATGGCCATAACTTTCGATCCAGAGCTTGGATTTTCACGTTCTTTATATCAATGGAAAGCTGGTGAAATTCTCTACATGATTCTAGGGTCAATTTTGCATTTTGGTTCAGTTTGGAGAGATAAAATAAAGAAATGTCTCTGGCACGTGGTAATGGCCAGAAATGACATTTCAACAACAAGTTTTAATGCAAAATGGGTCACATTCTTCTTCAGCATGGCCAAAATTTCAAGGCATGGGTCTGTAAGGACACCCATGTTATTTTAATGCATCTTCATTCAATGAGGAATGGCTCCCATGTTTTTACACATTTTCTCTCTCCTGGGCTCGACCCATGCATTGTAAAAGCTAGATTTGGCTCATTTTTTTGGGGGGAACATTTCTTTGGATAGCAAGCTTCTTCTTTCACCTTCAACAAGTGATTTTTGCAAGTATCAAAACTCTTGATGGTGGTAACAGGTTTTCTACCTTTTGATGTTGTAATGCAAGGATTTTGACAGTGGAAATGACAATACAGGCTCTGTGATCAGTTTTCAGCCCTTTGGTTGTGTTGTTTGCTTCATTTCAGACTTTCAATTACATCTTATCAGTTTGTGCATGATGTTTATGTTGCATTCCATGATCTGTGTCTATCTGCAGAACTAGAAGTGTTCACCACTCCTTTTCTGGTGTATCACCGCTTTAGTGTAGGCTTTCATTTTATGCATTCTCTCTCCCTGGTCCCTTGGAAATTTAGATTAGAATAGTTAGTTTCCCCTGCATTAGAGTAGATTGTGGCAGGTAGTTTAGGAGCAAGAACCAGCTTTCTCTGGAGGTCTATCTCAAGTAGCAAGTCCCACAACTTGGAGATAGTACCCATGTTATCCAATCACACCGTGAGTTCAAGTATATGCACTTGTATAAACAGAGGGGTGTTGTGATTCGGTGATAACAATTTTGGCATGCCGGTGGGACCTTAGAGGTCTTTCACTTTATCTTTGACAGGTTGGTGTGTTCCTCGTTAAAGATTCACCTTTGAAGGAATATTCAAAAACACATCCGGTGACTCCATCGGTAAAAACTCATTCTCGAGTTGGAGACTTGTTTTCCATCCATTTCCATCCATCTTTCTTTCCATCTCTTTCATTATTTTCCATCCCATGAAGTTGTGTAATCATGACTTCATTTCCATTATGGAATTCACATTTTCAACAACAGCAGTATATCACACCTCCAACATGTTTTACAAATCCTCCAAATCAGCATTTTGATCAAATTCAAAATCAGCATGTCTACCCATATGAGTAGCAGTGCCAAATTCGGTTTGGTTGTGAAGCACATCAAGAGCAAGGGTATGCATGTAATGAAGACAATCAAATGGAAGATGCATATTTTGTGGAAAAAATCCAAAAGATGGAGGCAAAAATGGTGCAATCAAGAGCAACACTCAAATGAGGGCCTTCAGAATTGGTTGTAGGACTCCTTGTCCATGGGGAGGCCCTTTTCCAAGACACTTCAGCCCTCAGGAGAAGCTGGACTTCATGATGAAGATGCTGCCCCAACTTGCACAATGGACAACAGAGATAGAAGCCTATAAAATTGGTGTTGAACAACCTTGTCAATGGGTAAGTTCTACACCATCATCTGGTTTTTCTCTTCCCATTACTCAAGCAACATCATCTCATTTGGAATTTCAAATTCTAGATCCAGTCAATGCTGCCCCAAGAGTTAATTCCATTTCTCCATTCCCTAGTCTCCCACCACACCTCAATTCTTCTTTCCCCTTTCCTTCCAAACAGTCATCCCCTCCACAAGAGCTAACAGAAATACCCTCTCCTCCAAATAAACAAGAGTTTCTACCTCCTCCACCACCACGAAAAATTGCCAAGCCATTTGAGTTACAATCCACTTCTCCTCTTGCATTCCTAAATCCATGTTAGGAGGATAAAAATCAGAATTCTAGTCAAGGAAAACAACAACAAAAAGAAAATCCAAACAAGGATGAAGAAATTCAAAGTCTGAAGAGTTGGGCTCTTAAATTTGGGATGAAAAAGATCCCCTTGATGGTTAAGCCTTCAGAAGAGGTTGGAGTTGGAGAACAGGTGGTGGTTAAGACTGATTTTGTTGTAGAGGAGAAGAGAAAAAAGAAGAAGCGGATCAACAGTCAGTTTGCTCAGAAAGTAGTGTCCATGTTGGCACTCTATTTGAAGGGAATGTTGATTCAATTCAAGTTGCATAATCAGCCATAGAGGAAGAAAGCTCAGAATAAGATCTTGCAGTCCCAAATTGTCCTCTAGAGCAGCAGATTGAAGAGTTTGACTTGAAAAACTTCATGCTAGAAGAAGAGTTCTATCAAGAGCAAGATTGCCTTCAAGTAGTAGAGGAGGAAGAAGCTGCTCCAAATCCAAAAGAAGAGGAGCACATTCTAGTTGTGGAGGAGAAAATTGTAGATCCAAGGGCTTTGAGTGCAAAGCAAGCTACAAGAGAACCTTCAATTCTTCTTTCTACTTCATCTCTCTTGAGTTCTAGTGTTAAAGAAGAGTTTGATCTCTCAAACTCAATGTTGGAGGATGAAAGAAACCATGATGATCAAGTTACAGATCAAGAGGATACCATGGAGGAAGTTGAGCATTTGCAGCAGGACAACAATGAGGTAGTTTATCTATCAGATTTGGAGGACTGTTTTGATGAAGAAGAACCAGTTGAGTTTCCACCATTCTTTCTTTCATCTTCCACGTCCCAAATACTTGAGCCTGTTGTCATGAAGGAGAGCATTCATTTGCAGCAGCCTGCATCTTATAGCAGCTCTTTGGAACCAAGATTGGAAGATTTTAATCTTTCATGTCCTTCATTGGAGGAAGAGAAAGGGCAAAAAGGTTCTACCATCGCTTCCACATCATCCATTCAAGAGGGTCTACAAGAGAACTCCATTCTTGGAGTTGAAAATTAGGGCAATGGGTATACTCAAAGGACCATACCTTGCCCAATCAGGTATCTGGCTTCATTGGAACCAAAGGAGAAGTCACAATCAGTCATGCTTGCTCCTAAGCATGAGGATGAGCTACAAAGAACCAAGGATCAGCTGTCATACCTCTCCAATCCAAATGTAGAACAACTAAAAGAGGTATTGAATTTGCCTTCACCTGATACCTTGATGATTTGGGTGGAAGACTAGCTTCTTGTTGATTTTCCATTCATCCAATCAGCCATGTTCAATGCCAAATCAGTTGCATGGTTGCCAATTTTGAAGAAAGGAAGCTATTTTGCACAACCAGTTGCAGGGTTTGTTTAGCCCACTTTTGCTTCCAGTTAGAGTAGGATAGGTAGTTTTGCTTTCAGTAAAAGAAGTGCTTGTGCACACTCTGCATGTTCCATTTGGAGCATGTATGATTTTAAGTTTTGTACATAGTTTTTGTGGTGTTGGTTTTGCTCTTGTGCAGTCCATTTCGATGGAATTCAAGTGGCTCAGAGGGAGGTTTTCAAATTTTAGATCATTTTGTAGGCTTTCTTATGACTCCACGCCCAATGGATGCTTCAGCAATCGGTAAATTCATCCAATAGATAGATGATCCCTTACCTGAGTCGCCAAAATTGTTATCCAAAATTCACCCTCAAGGTAATTTTGATAACATGCATCAGATTATTCAGTCCCGAGCAAGTAGATTGATTCAAGACCCGAAATCATGTTTTTGGTGCCCCCTCGGCTTCTCTCTAACTCTCCCATCCAAGAAGAAATCCCAACAAGTTGAGAAAATGGAAAAAATGCAAAAAATAAGGTTGCAGGACTGTTTTAAAGCATTTCGGTCCGAGGGTTTGGGTCATACTGAGGTTCTTCGTACTCAAGCTTGGGGCGGAGAAAACAAAGAAAATCACCCAAGTCTTTTTTTCACGTGGTTTGGGATAGCAGCTTGGGACAAAAGTACGTAGGGGACGTGAAAAGCTAAAATGGCTAAAAACAAAGAAAAATCACACGAGTCTTTTGTTTCGCGGTTTGGGACAGCCGGGACAAAAGTATGCATGGGACGTGAATCAACCAATTTGCCGAAAGACAGTCCATTTTGAGTAGTTCGAGATATTAAATGCTGGGACAGCCGGGACAAAAGTACGCGTGGGACGCGAATCGGCCGATTTGCCAAAGACAGTCCATTTCGGGCGGTTCGGAGATATTTGTCCCAGGCAGTCCGGGACAGTTGGGACAAAAGTACGTGAGCGACACATGAGACGTGAAAAGGTGAAAAATCTGCAAGTAGGGACAAGGAATCTCAAATCGACCGATGCGGGAGAATGTGTCCCAGGAAGTGGCGGGGAAAAGTGGACTTAGAAAATTTTCCAAGTTTCACTCAAAGTTTTCAAAGGTAAAAGTTTTGGCCCGCTGCCCCCACCATTGAATTAAAGCCTGACACGTGTCATCCACGTGGTAGAGCATGGGGGAAATGTGAAATTTTCCCAAAGTGAAAAATGCCAAATTTTCGAAGGGCAAAGTGCTCCCCTCAGGCCCGAGCCAATAAAATAGTGCCACGTGTCCAAGTGGCAAAAATTTTAAGGAAGGGCCCGAAAGAAATTTTCAAAGGATGAGCCCATGGATGAATCAAAGCTTGACACGTGTCATCCAAGTGGTGGAGCGTGGGGAAAATTTGAAAATTTTTCCAAAGACCAAACGGGTAAAAAATTCAAACTTTTTGCCCGCCGATCCGTTTTGGGCCTGTTTTTGCCCTAAATCTTCAAATGGCCATAACTTGGGATCCAAATCTCAGATTTTCACGTTATTTATATCAATGGAAAGCTGGTGAAATTCTCTACATGATTCTAGAGTCAATTTTGCATTTTGTTTTAGTTTGGAGAGATAAAATCATTAAATGTCTTTGGCATGTGGTAATGGCCAGAAATGACGTTTCAACAACCAATTTTAATGCAAAATGGGTCGCATTCTTCTTCAAGCATGGCCAAAATGTCAGGGCATGGGTCTGTAAGGACACCCATGCTATTTTAATGCATCTTCATTCAATGAGGAATGGCTCCCATGTTTTTACATGTTTTCTCTCTCCTGGGCTCGACCCATGCATTGTAAAAACCAGATTTGGCTCATTTTTGGGGGAACATTTCTTTGGATAGCAAGCTTCTTCTTTCACCTTCAACAAGTGATTTTTTCAAGTATCAGACCTCTTGATGGTGGTAACAGGTTTTCTACCTTTTTGATGTTGTAATGCAAGGATTTTGACAGTGGAAATGACAATACAGGCTCTGTGATCAGTTTTCAGCCCTTTGGTTGTGTTGTTTGCTTCATTTCAGACTTTCAATTACATCTTATCAGTTTGTGCATGATGTTTATGTTGCATTCCATGATCTGTGTCTATCTGCAGAACTAGAAGTGTTCACCACTCCTTTTCTGGTGTATCACCACTTTAGTGTAGGCTTTCATTTTACGAATTCTCTCTCCCTGGTCCCTTGGAAATTTAGATTAGAATAGTTAGTTTCCTCTACATTAGAGTAGATTGTGGCAGGTAGTTTAGGAGCAAGAACCAGCTTTCTCTGGAGGTCTATCTCAAGTAGAAAGTCCCACAACTTGGAGATAGTACCCATGTTATCCAATCACACCGTGAGTTCAAGTATATGCACTTGTATAAACAGAGGGGTGCTTTGTGATTCGGTGATAACGGGTAGTAAGTTAACCCAAAAATAAGGGGAGCTTATTTTGGTTAAGAAATTTGGTGACTCACATGGGTCATCTTCTGCGAGATGAATTATCGGTGGCCTTTTTTTCATCCATTGGGCATGGAGTCAAGCCACGATAACCAATTATCTAATCTAACTCTAAAAATTTGACCTCTCGAATCACTTGGAAATATGCTAAAACTTGAAGTTCAACTTCACCAAAAGCCAATTGAATGCATTGTGCAAGAGTAATACAACAAACACCAAAACTCTGTACAAACCGAAAATCATACATGCTCCAAATTGAATATGTAGATTATGCAAAAGCACTTCTTCTATTGAAAAAAAACCTACCTACACTACTCTAACCAAGAGAAAAGGGAGCTCAAACAAAGCTTGCAACTGGTAGGGAGAAATAGCTTCCCTTCCTAAAAAATGGCAGCCATGCAACTAATTTGGCATTGAACATGGCTGGTTGGATGAGTGAAAAAATAACTACAAGCTAATATTCCACCTAAATCACCAAAGTATCAACTGAAGACAAAATCAATATGTGTTTTAGTTGCTCTACATTTGGATTGAAGAGGTATGACAGCTGATCCTTGGTGCTTTGTAGCTCATCCTCATGCCCTGAAATGGGCATGACCAGATTTGGCTTCTCCTTTGGCTCTAATGAAGCCAAATACCTAATTGGGAAAGGTCTAATCCATTTGATATGCCCATTTCTCTGATTTTCCACTCCAAAAATGGAGTCTTCTTGTAGACCTCTTTAGGTGAATGGCGTGGAAGGAATGGTGGAACTCTTCTACTATTTCTCTTCTTCCTCTTGTGAAGAGCATGGAAGGTTTGAGTCTCCCAAACTAGATTCCAAAAGGCTGCTATAAAGTATAGACTGCTACAAATGAGTGCTCTCCTTCATGACAGAAGGTTCACATATTTGAAGGGTGAATGAAGGAGAAAACAATAGAAACTCAATTGGTTCTTCTCCATCAAAACAGTCCTCCAAATCAGACAAGTACTCTACTTCATTGTTGTCCTGCTGCAAATGTTCAACCTCTTCCATGGTGTCTTTTTGGTTTGCAACTTGTTCACCATGGTTTCTTTCATCCTCCAACATGAAGTTTGAAAGATCAAACTCTTCTCCAATGTTAGAGCTCGAGAAAGATGAAGTGGAAGGAAGAACTGAAGGTTCTTCTATAGCCTATTTTGTGTTCAAAGCCTTTGGATCTGCATTTTTCTCCTCCACAGCTGGAATGTACTCCTCTTCTTTTGGATTTGGAGCAGCTTCTCCTTCCTCTATTTTTTAAATAACATATTTCTCTTGATTGAAATCTTCCTCTAGCATGAAGTTTGTGATATCAAAATCCTCAAACTACTGCTCTAGAGGACAAGTTGGGAATGCAAGACTTCTTTTAGAGCTTTCCTCCAGAATGGATTCATCAACCAAAATAGGACCTTCGAATGAAAGAAAGAAACACCACTAATGTCTTCTTCTTTTGCTGCTACAAACTTTGATTTGGTCTCACCCACTTGCTCCTTTCTAATGGGACTTTGAGCTGATTTGTTTTCTCCTTCCTCACCTGATTGGGCAGTTTAAATTGGATCAACATTCTATTCACTTAAAGTGCCAACATTGACATTACATTCTGAATAAACTGATTGCTGATTTTCTTCTTCCTTTTCTTGTTCTTTCTCTGCTACAAATTAAGTCTTAGCCACCACTAGCTCTTCAACTTTCTTCTCCTCTGAAGGCTTGACCAACAAAGGAATCTCTGTTATCCCAAACCTAAGAGCTAAGCTCACTAAGCTTTTAACCATTTCTTCTTCTTTCACTTCTTCTTCTTACTATCCTTCATGATTGATTTTTAAAATTTCTTCTTCTCCACATGGAATTGGGAAGGCAAGAGAAGGAGTGGGTTGGGATTCAACCATTTTTTCATTTGTTTGTGGTGGTGGAAGAGATGAAACTTCTTGTTTTGATTGAGTGGAGGGTATTTCTTTTTGCTCTCGTGGAGGGGATTTTGATTTAGAAGAGAAGAGGGTAGAAAAGATGAGATGAGATGGGAGACTACAAGATGGAGGGATGGTTTTCAGAACTGGAGCAACATTGGCTGGGTTTACAACTTGACATTTTTGAAATGGTAAAGCTTGAGATGAAGAAGAAGAAATACAAGGAACTGCTGAATGACTTACCCATTGACAAGGTTAATTCAAACTCTGCTCTTATGCTTCTATCTCCTCAGTCCATTGTGCAATTGGGGCAACATCTCAATTATGAAGTCCAACTTCTCTTGAGGGTTGTAGTTTCTTGGAAAAGGGTCTTCCCATGGATAGGGTGTCATGCAATAAATTCTGAACGGCTTCATTTGAGCTGTATCTCTTGACTGCACCATGCCAATCTCCATTTTTTGGATCTTCTCCAGCAAACCAGCATTTTATATTTGATTTTATTCATTATTTGCATACCCATGCTCTTGGAAAGCTCCATATCCAAACTGATTTTGGCACTGCTATTCATAGGGGTAACCATGCTAATTTTGGATTTGCTCAAAATGCTGATTTGAAGGATTTGTAAAGCTTATTAGAGTTGGAATGTGTTGTTGCTGCTGTAGATGTGAATTCCATGGTGGAAATGAAGTCATGATTGCACAACTTCATGGAATGAAAAGAATGAAATAATATGGAAAGAAGGATGAATGGAAATGAATGGAAAATAGGTTTGCAACTTAGAGAATGAGTTGTTTACCAGATGGAGTCACCAGATGTGCAAATTGAAGCTTCTAATAAGCTGGAAATTGCAACAAGTGCACATCAATCTTGTTGCAATGAAGTGGAGACCTCTAAGGTCCCACCGGCATGCCAAAACTATTAGTGCAAAATCACAACACCCCCAAATGAGTTATGGATCTACTTTTCTAAGGTAGGGTCATTTGGTGTGATTTGCATAACATTGAATCATTCCCCAAGCTATGGGACTTGAAAATGGGAATGATCCTTCAGAGAAGGTTGGTTACTCTTCCTAAACTACCTGCCATGAGCTATTCTAGTGTAGGAAAGCTAATCTAATCCTAATCTAACTTCCAAGGAGACAAGGAGAGAAAGAAAACTAGAAAAACAGAGCCTACACTAAAACGGTGATACACCAGAGAAGGAAAATGTTGATCATCTATCAAAACTACCATGGAAACAAAGAGAGATGAGCAATGGAGAGGATCGAAAAGTGCATCACAAACCAAAGATGGACTTCACACATAAAATGTTCCAAAATCCCTAAAAACACTTCAAAACTTGTAAATGACATTCAAACATGTACAGATGCCCTGTAACAATGAGAGGCAAGAAGAAACAATAAAAATGAGCAAAGGATGGATAAATGCATCACAAAAGCACATTTTTATTACTCTAAATTTATAGTGCACCATTTCAAGGGTAAGAGGAAAAATTGCCATTACAGAGCAAGGGAGGAGGTTCCAACTCCATTTTCAACCCTAGGGAAGAAAAGAAGAGGGAGGTAGAGAAGAAGAGTGAACAACCACTAACTAACTTCTTGAAAATGTGCCTCTGTTACAATATATAGCAAAATGCAAAAAGAGAGGGAAAAACATGAGAAAATCCAATTCTCTGCTTAGAACACCAACAACATTCATAAATTTGGTCAAAAATTCAAGGCTCCATCTGCAAATTCCATTCCCAAATGCATTTTGTCTACTCGAGGGAGAAAAGACCCATATTTCATTAAATTTGGTGGTTGAAAACTGGTTCTACATTTTTTCCATGCCAAATCACGTTTTGCAATTTTCTCCCACAAATCTCTACCAAAATAAAAAATTGAAGACTCCATGATGAAGAGAATCTCTAGATCTTTCCATTCATACCAATATTGTCAAAACTAGAACTCTAGATCAAAAGATATGGCCTTTTGCATTTTTTTCCTTACGTTTCCTACAAATTTGGCTTCGGGTGAATTTTGAAATTTTTCCCTGAAAATACACTTATGATGTGGCATCCATTGGGATTAGTGGAGGTAAGGGCTTCCTTTTTTCCAATTTACATTTTTTGGCAAGAAGTCAAAAAATCCAATTTACCTCCGAAGTCCCACATCCCAACATTAGCTTTTTGATGGGGCCGCAAATCGCATTTTGATTTTATGTCTTTTGGAAGAAAAGGAAATTTTTCACTTTTTCCTCCAATGCCCTACCGGTTCGAGTTCCTTTGGCAAAAACCTCTACCAAGCTCCATAAGTCTACCTTGGGAAAAATTTCCCTTCTAACTCCTCCGAGCCATAACTCAAAAAATACGAGTTAGAAAGAGTTCTTTACCTTTCTGGAAAGGGGAAGAAATTATCTATCTGATGGAGCATTTTATAGAAACCTTTGAATGCTTTAAATGTCTAAAATCTGGACTGAAGCAAAAAAGGTAGTAAGTTAACCCAAAAATAAGGGGAGCTTATTTTGGTTAACAACTTTGGTGACTCACAGGGTCAGCTGCCTACTAGATGAATGATCGGTGAAATTTTTACATCCATTGGGCATGGAGTCTATCCTAATAACCAATTCTCTGATCTAAGTCTAAAAATATGACCTCTGAATCACTTGGAAACCCGCTAAAACTTGAATTTGAACTTCACCAAAATCCAATTGAATGCACTATGTAAGAGCAATACAACATCACCAAAAACTATGTACAAACTAAAAATCATACATGCTCCAAATGGAACTTACAGAGTGTGAAAAATAACTTCTTATGATGAAAACAAACCTACCTATACTACTCTAACCAAGAGCAAAGGGAGCTCAAAAAAAGCCTACAACTAACAAGGAGAATTAACTTCCCTTCCTAAAAATGGTAGCCATGCAACTTATTTGGCAATTGATTTGGAACTCGAACATGGTTGGTTAGAACTCATTTGGGGGTGTTGTGATTTCACACTAACAGTTTTGGCACGCCCGGTGGGATAGGTCTGAAGCACCTTACCACTTCACTTCATTAGGTTTGATGTGCTCTTGGTGAAGATTTCAGCCTTTAGAGGCACTTTCAGGCACATCTGGTGACTCCATCTGGTCAAAACCCATTCTCTGAGTTGCAGACCTTTTCCATCCATTTCCACTCATTTCATCCATTTTCTTCTTCCATCTCTTTCATTTTCTCCCATTCCATGAAGTTGTGCAATCATGACTTCATTCCCTTCATAGAACTCACACTTACAGCAATGCAATCCACCTCCAATGCATTTCCAAACTCCTCCAAATCAGCATTATGATTAGATCCAGGACCATTATGCTTACCCATATAATCGAGTCAAATCCAGTTTGACTATGAATCTTATTAAGGATAAGGGGACGCATATGATGGTGATAGTTATGCAGAGGATGCTGGTCTACTGGAGAAGATTCAAAAATGGAGGCTGGCATGGTTCAGTCAAGGGGCATAACATGAATGAAGGAATTTGAGATTGGTTATAGGGAACCTTGTCCATGGGAAGGCCCTTTTCCAAGACATTACAGCCCTCAAGAGAAGCTTGACTTCATGGTTGAAGTGTTTCCTCAGCTTACACAGTGGATTGAGGACATTGGGGCTTATGAGAAAAGTGTGGGACAACCTTGTCAATGGGTAAGTCAATCACCAGCTCCCTGCCTTTCATTTTCTCTCCCTCAATATTTATCATTTCAACAGAGGCAAGAGTCAAGCCCCTCACTTGCTGCCCCAAGTGTTGATTTCATTTCTCCATCTCCTAGTCTTCCACCTCATCTCAGTTCTTCTATCCTTTTCCCTTCCAAACAGTCATCCCCTCCAAACAAACAAGAAGTTACACCTCCCTTCCCACCACAAACAATTGCAAAGATGGTTGAACCCCAACCTGCCACTCCTCTTGCTTTCCCAAGCCCATGTTGGGAAGAGACTCAAGAATCCAGTCAAGGAGAATAGCAAGAAGAGGATCCCAACAGAAAAGAAATGACAGATAATATGAAGAGTTGGGCTACCAAATTTGGGTTTACAAAGATCCCCTTGATGGTCAAGCCAATAGAGGAGGTCAAGATTAAAGAACCAATGGTGGCTGAGGCTGAGTTTACAGCAAAAGAAGAGTAAGAACAAGAGGAGGAACAATCAGTCCCAAGCCCCATTGAAGAGGAGTAGCTAGGAGAGATCAAATCAGTGTTGAGGCCACTCAATGAAGAAGGCATCATTGAAGATTTTTTGCTTTCATTTCAAGGGCCTGATTTGATTAATGAACCCATGATGGAAGAGGACCATACAGTTCCAGAGGCTTTAAGTGTGGAGCAGGCTACAGGGGAACCTTCAGTTCTTCCTCCCACTTCATCCCCTTCAAGCTCTGATGTTGAAGAAGATTTTGATCTCTCAAACTTCATGTTTGAGGAAGAGAGAAACCATGGTGAGAAAGTTGCAGATCAAGAGGACACCATGAAGGAGAATATTCAAGTGCAAAAACCTGCATCTCACAATGGCCCTCTGGAACCAAGGTTAGAAGATCTTGATCTTCCATGTTCTTCAAAGGAGGAGGAAGAGAAAATGAAGGAGGATGTCATCATCTCCCTCACACCATCCACTCAAGAAGGTCCACAAGAAGACTCCATTTTTGGAGTTGAATTTTAGAGAAATGGGCACATCCAAAGGATCAAACCATGCCCAATCAGGTATTTGGCTTCATTAGAGCCAAAGGAGAAACCAAAACCAGTCATGCCTACTTCAAGGCATGAGGATGAGCTACAAAGCACCAAGGATCAGCTGTCATACCTCTTCAATCTAAATGCAAAGCAACTAAAAGAGGTATTGGTTTTGTCTTCAGTTGATACTTTGGTGATTTGGGTGGAAGATCAACTTGTAGTTAGTTTTTCACTCATCCAACCAGCCATGTTTAGTGCCAAATCAGTTGCATGGCTGCCATTTTTGAGGAAGGGAAGCTATTTCTCCCTGCCAGTTGCAGGTTTTGTTTGAGTTCCCTTTTCTCTTGGTTAGAGTAGAGTAGGTAGGTTTGTTTTCAGCAAAAGAAGTGCTTTTGCACACTCTACATATCCCACTTGGGGTATGTATGATTTTCAGTTTGTACATAGTTTTTGGTGTTGTTGTTTTGCTCTTGCATAGTCCATTTCAGTTGGCTTTTGGTGAAGTTCAACTCCAAGTTCAGTGGGTTTCCAAGAGGCTCAGAGGTCATATCTTCAAAAGTTCAAATCAATTTTGTATTTATCAAGTAGACTCCATTCCCAATGGATGCTTTAAGGCCATTGGTTTCTTCATCTAGCAGGCAGATGTCCCCGTGAGTCACCAAATTATCATCCCAAATTTCCCCCAAAAAGTTTTGTCAGAACAAGCCTTACACATAAAGAAAACATGAAGGGAAACGATTCAGACCCACGAGCTCGAGTTCCAGAACCAGGCAAAGTGAAAACAGAGGCCCGAGAAAGTCAAATTCGACCCTGCACAAGAAGAAATAGAAGAAACAATTCTTGAGTCTTCCGGGTGTTTCCATGTCATAAATCTATTTAAAGGATCAAGGGGGGACTCAACAATGGAATTGCAGGGTCAGAGAAGAAGGGGCAGTACCGCAAGAGAGGCTAGGAGCAAGAAAGGAAAAACAATAACGATCCAAGGTCTTTAGGCTCAAAACTGTTCAAGAAAGAATCCAGAATTGACTAAGTATGGAAGATCCAGTAGAGGGAACCACATGTCCTAATGGCGCTCCTCCAAAGGTGAATCCAAAAAGAGAAGCTCAAACAAGCGCCACATCTCCAGTGTTTGTCAGGACAAAATGGAGGTAGGGGCAAATGGTCAAGTAGAGTCAAAAGGCGGAGCTTTGAGGCCGTGGGGGTTTTTTGAGTTTTACGTTTCATGAAAAGGGGAAAAGGTAAATTACGGACCTGCAAACCCAATTTTTCTCTAATCTGGTTGCCACATGTCCCATCTCAAAAGGGGGACCCATTTTCAAACTGTTTTCTTCATCCATTTTTATGGATCCAATACAAAATTTGAAGGGGTGTCCCTTTCGACTCGAGGCTCGAAATATTATAGATTTGACACCATTAGAAAGATCTCAGCCTCACCCATGCCATGGAGATATGAGACTTTATTTTTGAGGAGGTTAGGTGAAGGAAATGGAGGAAACATCTTCGGGCCTTTAATGTAAGATCCATCTGTCTCAACAACCAGATTGGATTCGATCTGTTTCTCGTCATTTCCTCTTCTTTCAAGGTGCTGAATCAAGGAATCATGCAGTAAAGATGGATTTGGGGCATATTTTATCAGAAGCATTAACAATAGTGGTTGAGTTTCAACCCACTTCTCCCGCTTCCCTCTCTCTTTCTTCTCTCTGATCAAATCTATAAATACAAGGGCAGGATTCATTATAAAGGGTTGTTCATTCTTCTTCCCTGGCCCCCTCTCTCTTTCTTCTCCAGGGTCAAATGAGGAGTTTAAGCCTCCTCCCTTAGCTTTGTAATGGAATTTTCTTTCCTCTTTCCCATTAATGGTGTATTGTGTGAACTCCTGGAGAAATAAAATCTATTTTGTGATGCATTTTGTCCATCCTTTGCTCATTTTGTTGTCTCTTCTTGCCTCTCACCATTGCAAGGTATATTGTGCATATCTCTGATGTCCATTGCAAGTTTTGGGAGATGTGTTTAAGGGGTTTGAAATGGTGTTCTATGTGAAATTTATCCTTAGTCTGTGATGCATCTGTCCATCCTCTCCATTTTAGGTAGTCGGGTTTTGATCGCAGTTCCTTCTCTCGTTGTTATCACCTCTATAGTGTAGGATTTCTTTATTTTCATGCTCTCTATCTCTCCTTGGTCCCTTGGAATTGTTAGATTAGGAGTAGATAGTCACATTTCCTTCCTTAGAAGTAGTTTAGTGCTAGGATTAGGAAGAGGAACCACCCTTCTCTGGAGAATCATTCCCATTTGCAAGCCCCACAGCTTGGGGAATGATGCAATGTTATGTAAATCAAACTAAATGACCCCGCTTAAAAAAGTAGATCCATAACTCGTTTGGGGGTGCTGTGATTTTTCACTAATGATTACTTTATTAGATTATACATGCTTTGACATAATTTTTTATTTTTCTAGCATGTTAATGTCTTCTTCATGTGTAATATTTGTTTTTAGGGATATTTGCTTCCTTGGTTGTCTATTACATTGTTTTTCATTAATTTCTCTTTGTATGCCATTATTTGTGGGATTTTACCTTTGTCTTGTGTGTAAACTTGTCTTCTTGTGGCCATTACAACTTTGATAATATTGCGACATCATGAGTGATATCCCATGTTTGTAACCAAATTTTTGTAGTCTATGTTGTTTTATTACGTGTTTACTTGTGTCTTAGCTCACACATTGTTTTCTTATCCTATATTTCATCTTGTGCATGCATGATTATATTTTATTGTACTAATAATTGTTTTCTAGCCACTTTATTTGTGTTTGCATTGGTTTCTACCAAGCACATTCCCTATCCCCTGCAGGCACCGTTTCAACACAATGGTCAGTCCTCTTTTGGCCCACATACTCCTTTAATAATATCACATGCACCCCAAATGAGGGGTCCATCATATGGGTGAATCAAACACCCCATACAAAATTTATACAAAACATGGTATCGTATAACACATTTTTCAGTTTTGGACAAGTTTGAGAATCAGACTTTGGTCCTTAACACAATGATGTCCTTCCGGATACTAGTAACCATGGGGCGGATCTTCAACATTTTTAGTTTAACACAATTTTTAGCATGTCACAAAAGATTTTGATAGGAAAATATCCCTTTAGTATGTTACATTTACATTGGGGGTAAGTATACACTAGTTTGTAGTGGTGTTTTCATTTCGGGGAGAAGTTAAAGGTTAGAGGATGACACTAGAATTTCCTCTCTACACTACTTCTTCCATGGTGTATGATCACCCAAAAAACCAACATTTCAGAGTGATTGACAACTTTTCAAAGTGGTTAAAGGTTACAGGATGACACTATACTTTCCTCCCTATACTTCTTCGGTCATGGCATGATATTACCCAAAACACTTTCCCTTCATCGACATCTTCAGGATCCTTTCCACACTCTTTTCTCATCATGGATCAGGTGCAAATGTTCCTTTTTCACATTTTCAACATTGTTACATCCTTATTTACATATTTTTTAAAGATATACATGCTCATTTTTTAGATACGATAAAAATGTTTTATTGTTAGGGGACCAAGAAAACACCAAATACAAATGGAGAAAATATAAAGCACTCAAGCACAAGAGAGAAGGCCTTTACCAAAGTGGCAAAACACCATAAAAATATAAACCTTAAGAAGCGTTCTTGGATTAGTTACGAGAGTGACTTTGTAAAGCATGATAAAATTTTACATTAAAACAACTTTTCGATGGACTTTAGTCCACCCTTCGCATCAACCTCATGTTCGATGGGGCATTCATAAATTTAGAGTTGGGTCCTCCCGCATCCACCTCAAGGAAAACTACAATGTTTCCATTTATCAAAGGATGTTTCATTATATCCACGCTCAAGTTACACACCGTGCGACCACCAACATCTTCCACAATGGAAAGATTTTTAGAGGAGGATAAATTGTTCCTAATAGCCATGTGAGGAGAAGATTTAAAATTTGAAAAAATCCCCAGTGGCCACCTCCAGTCCCCCAACCTATTCAACCAGTCACCCATTGACCATTTCCTAGAAACCTCCAATGCAACCATTCCCTGGAAACTCCTCCGGTTCGTAGGCTTCAAAGCATATTCTTTTTCCTTCTTAAACACCCGGAGAAGTACTAACCTTTATATCTACAATACAAATGCTTCCAATAATCCCACCCTCCTTCATAGGAACCTCCACCATACATTCAACTATCTCACCATCCTCATCAGCAAAATCTTCTTGTTTAGAGTCCTCTGAATTGTTATAATGAGGGACATGGATTAGATGTTTAGAGGCCTCATCCCTAGATTGATCTGTAAAGTGCCCAGTAACATTTACCTCTCTCATAACTCACTATTCTACATTTTTCATAGATTATGGTTGAAATTTCAATGGAAATCTCTTTCCACCATTTATAATAAGCTCAATCCCAAAAACATTTTTGGCATCTTTGAGACAACAGGAAATTAATACAAATATGAGAGTAATGTGTTTATAATAGGATTTTATAGCATGATCAATAGCTAACAACACTCTTATAGATCAATCTACTCCAGAGAAGACCTATGGTTCCCATAATTCTAAGGGGAGTGCAAGGAGGTGAATCTAAACCGGGAGCTACCGAAAAGTGAAGTCGGATGCTAACCTTGGTCTCCAATAGTAGAGGTTGAGAGAAACCCTCCCAAATAACCAAGGAGCCCCCTCAAATGCTCTTTTTAGATCTCTGTCTCATTTTTAAAGAAAAATAGGAAACTCTCACTTGGGAGAGCTCTCACTTCTGACTTGTAAGTCCATTTTCTCATGTACCGAGTCTCTCATGATATAAATATTTGGCCTTAATCCTATTAAACTCCCAACCACCATGAATTTAAATATTTCCTTGGCTCGATTAATGAAAATCTCTAGTATTTCAAGATGAGGGCCATAATGTTCCCAAGATGGAAAATTATTCAATGATGCTTGATGAGTGTCCCCAAAAAGTTTTCTTTCCCATGATTTCGTTAGAACCGAAGAAGTTACATTGCTCGCTGCATCACATGTGTATTTGGCTACTTGTTCAATATTTTTTTGTAGGTCTATTTGTATGGGAAGTAGTGGTCAACATCATCAAAATTATCACAAGTAAAAACAACAACATTAACAATAACAACAGGTACATAAATACATCTACACATGTGTTTCTACCCTAGTTTCATTTTCATCATTACATTTTTTTGCACTTTCTCCTCCTTACCATCCACGCATCACATTTTATCAATCCACACTTTTCTTAGCGCATAGGCATGCTTTCATCATCGATTTACATGGTTATCAAGTATACATCTCTATCTACTTTATGTTACCAAGATTTTTATCACCAACATAATGTGGGGAAATGTAGACACAAAATCACACACTTTGGGTAATTATCTAGTCATGATTACATACTACTATTCATATGATTACTAAGTAAGAAAAGTACTAATTAACCCATGTCTTTGGCCATCTTTCTTTTTCTTCTATTTCTCCTTTTAGTCTTACACCTTTACTTTCTCATTCTTCCTTATTATACTCTAAATTTTATCATCTTGGATACCAGCAAGCACAACAAGAATGCTAGCACTAGGTGTGATCATACCCTTTAGGCACCCCTAACCCCTTTGTACTTTACTCACACTTTTTGGGTCCTTTCTAGCCATTTGAGCATCTTATATTTTTGGTAGTCAGCCTTTTTGGGGTTAACTATGAAATTTAATCAAGGGAATCATATAAATAGGAATTTATGTGATCCCAATAAAGGACCAACCACTAAGAATTAGCTATGACCACATAAGGTTGCATCCATCAAGCATCTAAGAGATTTATTGCACCCATATATCACAATCAAAAAGGACAAAAGGGATGGTTATTCTAATTAAACTTCATAGGAGGGAATTTCATTCTATACGATGCACACATGTATGAAATTTCTTTAAATCTATCTTATTTTCTCACTATGAAGTGTGGCTTCGCACAAGAGCCACGTAGGGCATGATTCATCACACTCACGAATATAAATACATTGGCTTTGATATGTAGTGCAATGATTAGTCATAAGTTCTCCATTGTGATAGCTAAGGAATATTTGACCCCTCATTCTACATCTTTCTTCTTTAGAATTTAATGTCTATTTGAGGGTTTTCCAAATTCATATTTCATTACGGTGTATCTAAAGAACCTCGGTGATCTTGGTGCAACCTCGAGTGGCCAAAGGATAGTAATAACGAACATCTTATGACCACCTAGACAAGGTTTTTAGAGCTTTCCCACAAACCCAAGTACATAGAAATAGCCCCTGTGGTTTCGTGGTTGCCCTTGTCCCTCTCCAGAACACCGGTCTAGCGTATCTCTACATATCTAATTTTTTTTGGGTCTATGTGTGATGTTGTTGCCACTCTTTTCATCCGGTCAACACTTTGGTATACTCCATATTTTATTGTGAGCCAGCTAAGTATATTCTTCTCCTCCATGTAACTATTGTTTCATAATTTATTTCTTAGTTTTCTTGAGTATTCATTGTTATACTTAATTACATATTTATTTGCTACTACAATAACATCATATTAGGCTCTTATTTCAACATTTATCTTAATGAGGATTAAAGAGCTAGAGATATCTCAAGCTTTGCAACATGCGTGGATAATTAAGAAAATAAATACCCATGTTGCTAATGTTCATTGACTACAATAACCACTTTGCAGAAATTTTACTTGGGTGTTCCCGGTCTTTGTGATCTCATTACGGGATCAAGTACGCTAGGGATGAATCCTCATACTTCCTATTCATATCCCACACAAAGGCTAACTATTATTCTTTTCTCAAATCTGTTCTAACCAATAATGTGGCATTCCCTAGTTTTACACCCATTCATTCATACCATGGTGTTATCCCTCCATATTTCTACATGTACTCAACGTTTCCTCAACCTCGACATGTAAAATCTTCCAAATCAATTCACGCAATACCAATGGGCTCTATATTTCCTTATCAATACTTACACTACATCATTATAATATTTCCCTCCTCATCCCTTGCTTCATCAAGGAACCTCCATGGTTGAGTCCTACACAATGGGAACTTATGCCAAATATTTGAAGGAACCTCTCAATTTCATGATACGAGGTGTTATGCTTCCACGACCATTTTCAAACCTACCTAAATTTAAAGGAAAAGGAGACCTCAACACCCACATATAGGATTATGCTACTATAATTAGAGAATTACTTCTATGGGATGAAATAGTTGACATCATATTTCCCTTAACCCTCAAATTAATTAGCTTGGATTGGTATTACCGAATCTCGAAAGCATAAATACACTCCTTCAAACAACTTGTGTCTTGATGTAGGGGCATTAGTGTACACCTTGTTTCTTGTCTAATTTTACCATGAGCATGTATGGAGGGTCTAAAGTGGTTGGAAAGTGTAGTTTGAAGTAGTTATAAGTATTGGAAATTTGAAATTGAGCTATTAATATCTTTTCCCTCTAAAACTATTTCAAATTTCAAACTAAGGTATTTATCACCTTCTAGCCAATTTTGGGATTGTTAATGAGTTGATAGGTGTCTAGCAAGTTCTAGAGGTGTTTAAGTATGGGAATAAAATGTATTTATCCATCCTTGGAGTCATATACTCTTGTCTAAGTGTTGGGTTAGTGTTTAATCTTGTTATATTATTTTAACCAAGAGGGTTAGTAGTTTGCAAACCTAGTTAGGCTAGTAACTAGATAGAGTTAGTTATATTTAGAGAGCATTAGAATAAACGAGTTTTGCGAGTTACGTGAGGAGAAAGAGGAGGAGAGGGAAAATGCATTCTCCAGGAGAAGAGAAAGTTGTAGGAGTGTTTGTATAATCATGGAAGTTTTGTTGTATCTTCAAATTCATGAAGCTCATTTATAATAAAAAGGAGATGAATTGGAATGCAAAGTGTTTGGGAAACTAATTCCATGTATCCATGTCTCTTTCTATATGTGTAGTAAGATTCTATATTGTTTGTATGTTTTCTCTTGATATTACATTGATCCCTATGTATCAATGGTTTATGGCTGCATGAATTCATTTATAAGAGTCTAAGATCATGAGAATAAACACTCACATGAATCATTGTTGATGAAATGTATGATTAAGCACTTATATAACCAAGCACCCATGTTCTATGAAGAAGATCAGTCATAAATCTTACAGAGGGGTAAAATTTGTAAATTATCAAGTCATATTGTTTAAAGGAAAAACATTCTTCCCAAAAAAAACAAAAATTGGCACAGGAATGAGGAACTTATTAGTTGATTTTCTTAAGATATGGAATTTTATTATAATCAGCATGTTTTCGGTCTATGATATTTAATAATAAAAAAATAATAGATTTTATAAATGGAAACCTGATCTTAAGAAAATAATAAAATATTAAAGTTTATACATGTTAAAAAAAAGAGCTATTGAAGTTGGTTTTAGGTTAAAATGTTATCTTTGGTAAGTTATGATGTTTTGTAGCTTTCGGGTGCCTAAGCGTGTAAACTAAGAACCCAAAAAATTGAATAATAAAACAATTTTTGTAAGAGATTTTTAAAGTGTTAGGAATTGAAAGTTCATGGAGATGATTTGAGGCATAATACATACCTTCCAAAAAAATTCTATTCATAATATACAGAACTAGAAACGTTATAGCAATTTTATTTCTCATTGTCAAGATTATAGCATGAAATTCACCAAATTTCTAAAAATATGATAAATGGAGTTAGGTTCCAATTTAAAAATTGGATTAAAATATGGGAAGGGGGTAAGATGGTATATTTAAGAGGTTTTAGGTGTTTAATAGGATTGGAAGTATGAAAACCATGAAATGGCCATTGAAAGGGTTTAAGAAGGCCTAAGCGGAACAATAGTAAAAGGAGAATAAAAGAAAAGCGACTTGGAGTTGTGTTGGTGAGAAAATTTTTACGGATAAATTGATGGTTATCTTGCCAACACTCGAGATTCTAAGTCCCTCTACTTAACCGGTCCATCTTTCGTATGTTCATACATGAGTAAAAAGTGAGTTTTATCCTAGTAGCCATTTGGTCAAGAATCCAATAGGGGCACTCCACCGACCCCGTGGAAAAAGTGTGCATATATCTGCGAGAGAGGAATTTGCTAGGAAAACGGAAAAGGGAGTGAGAAAATTAAAAAGAGAAACTAATGCTGCAAGTAGAAAATCGAGACTTGCATATACCATCTAGAAGTTTCATTACATGCACTTGAATTTAGAAGAAAACAAATCTACATAACAACAACAAGACCAAATATCATTTAATGAGCACAAAGTACCACTAAACTCAATAAAAAAGGATAAAATTCCTTCTTCCTTTATTCAATCTCAAGAAAAAATTGTACATAACATAAAAATAGAAGACATTTTTGAGTAGGGGAGATGGAAGAAATTTGTTATCTCTTTTCTCTCTTCACAAGGATATCTCTCTCACGAATTCACAAAAAACAGCTCCAACAACTAAGAAGTCTAAGAATTTGTGTAAGAAGAAGCCCAAATGAGGAGCTTGTTACAGTTTATAGAAGAAGAGGCAACTCTTCATATTCCCAAAGTGACTTTTCAAATACTTTAATGTGACTTTATACTGTTCATATTCAAATTAAATATTTAAGTCCCTTTTATAAATTCAAGGTGACTTAAATTTTACATTATGTTTCTAAAGTCACTTAAAGTTATATTAAAAAGTGCAAACCACAACGGAAAAATATAAAATTGATGAGGGAAAGCATTTGGTGAGAATAGAAGAGGAAGAAGAAGAAGGAAGGAGAATTATCTTTGAAGGATGATCCATTGTAGTGGATTTGATCTCGCTCCCTAATCGGTTTCCACTTTGCGCTCCTGAGAAGGCCTCTGTTGCTCTAAGCTCTTTGCTGAAATGAGCAGCTACAACTTCCACCTTGTTATCATGAGGAATGCAAACACGACTCAAAGTATGTTTCTATCCATCGACCACACGTTGATGTCTTTGCACTTCCCTAACCATGATGAATGTTTCTCTACGATAAGTGCAATAGAGGCCCAAATCTCTAAGAGGAAGTCAAGGGTATCCTTAGTGAAGGATGATGGGTTTCCTACCTCTTTCTTAATGTATTCTTCAAATGGACTAACCAACTCATCAATAGTTGTATCCTCACCCATTGTAGGTACTCCAAGTTTCTAAATTTTCCAATTTACACTATCCTACAATTTGTATGCTTATTCCTCTTTTTCCTCTAGCATTGTGATGGCTCGATTAATTACCTAAAACCTGATTTCCAAGGCCCTCACCCACATATGTGAGAAGTCTTCTGAGGTATTTTCAAATATCTTCCTTTTGATCAACTCATGGCGATGAGTGTTTCTCATTTCATCTACTACTGGGCCCAAAGCTTCCCAATAGTCCATTTATTTCTCCAAGTCCTTCTTGAGTTGTTGTGTCATATTTTTTGTCATACACATGTAAGTAAAGATTTTGACTACTTCTTGGAGCACTGACCTCCATTTTTGAAAATTGAGTTCATCCATTCATTATTTTCGCCCCGTATTGTGAACTAGTGTGTCTTCCGATATATTCTAGATTGAATCTACTAATGGGCACAACTTCCTCAAAGTGGGGATTATCATGGCATTAGGATGAACTAGATGTTTCACATAGAATGAAAGAGTTCACACATGCTCTTTTAGTTCATCAATCTTCTTCTTATACTCTTTATTCCTCTCCACCATGTGAGCGAGAAGATTGATGATATGTGTACAAATCCCGTTCATGAGTTTTCAATCCCGGTTGGATCATGTTCATCTCATAATCAGATTGTTTCATTTCATCCAATAGCTTGAATACCTTGGGTTGACCTAATTTGATGTATTAACTACCCATTTCCCTGTTATAGAACCGTGAGGCTATATGTGTGAGTTTTCTTGATCTATTTTATTTAGCCAATGAGATGATTAATGATAGATCACGGGTGGCCACTTATTACATAGTATGGGTGTCATGGATGATTGTTTCCTACATCCAAGGAAACATCTCATCACACTCAAGCTCAATGATAGGTGCACCAATAGTTCTATGTTCTGAATGAGGAGGCAAATCCTGAATAAGAGAGGCATGGGTGTCAACAAGAGGTGAAACCTCTTTTTATGGCTTGAAGATTAGATCTTGAACCATTTATTCTTCATACACTTGTGTTTCTACCATTGTATTTTTTTCTTGCATTTCTGTGATCAAATATTCCTCCCATGATGCAAATGAGCCTTCTTCTATCGTGAGTTTCTTTGGAATCTTCTCATGAGGAGAAGCTTCCAATTATGTGGCCTTTCTTTTCAAACTTGCTCTAGAGTGTTTAGAAATGGAAGTCACCTCTACAAATTTTGAAGATGACTGATGGGAGACTTGCTTCTAACTTGGGGGAATTCCTTGTGACTAGATGATCATGGCTTGCTTCTTTTGAAACCAATTTCTTGTTCTCCTCACCACCTTCTCATTCCACTCTAATATATCCCTTGATTCACAAACATACCAGTTGATTGGAGGTACAATGGACATATTAACTTTTATGTACTCGGGATCATACATATTTGTCCCATCGTTGTGTAAAATATCTTTATACCGTAAGAACTTGAATTTCCTAATCTTACTAATTTTCATCCTCATATGGTCCTTTTCACACACTTCAAATTCATCAAATAGATTAGCCCAAAGTAGTCCTCTACTTACAACTCTGTTGATATTATAAGACATAGAAAGAGTCAAGATCTTCTCGGATGTCAAAATTAGGCCTAGAGATGTAGGAATACAAAGTCAAATGAGTGAAAGTAGCCTCCAGATGAGATGTGTCATTTGATCTCTTGCACATGAATACCCCGAGAGAGATAGGAAATGGAATCAACTTCTTCCTCCTTCTTCCGGGCTTGTTATTCACTTAAACAATATATCTACAAAGATCAAACAATACAATTTTTGTAACTAAGGTACTTAGAAAGCCTAAGTAGATCCCGGTCGAAGCCAACAACTTGTAGGTAGGAGAAGTTCAAGAATTATATGAAATAAGAACCATATTTTTTTATCAAGGATGTCACTTGTGACAACATGCTAGCTTCCAGATTCCCTTCTAAGCTTCAAACCACGTACATTATAAACGTGACATTCACACAATCGAAATGCCTATGGCTTTCCTCTATCACCACCTATGGAAGTTTCTCAAACACAAGCACCTTGGTGGAAATGTTTTGCGTGAGATCCAATCCCTTGAATGATCTTGAGATAGTGAACAGTGATTACACCCTAAAATCTACAAATAAAACTACATGACTAAAAAGGAAAGTTAACAAAATTTCCATCTAGCTAGCCAAGTTTCTAAGTCCAGGAATGTAACATTAAGATAGAAGCTTAAGAGAATGTTTATCTAGTATAAAAAATACAAAATCTAACTAAACATGCCTACTAATATGCTTGAATTACCTAACATGGGCCTAAATAGACCTAAGAGGGAAATCAAATGGTTATGGTTGCTACTCCAAATAAGGTGATATGGCCTCTCCCAATGACTACTTGGTCACTTTAGATATCCATCTACTAATCCCATTGAAGGCTTTAAGAAAGGATTAAACTTGTCTATATATCATATTTATCATATGAGATGAAAATCAAAGCATGGTGCAAAGTATAAAGGAATGACATGCACCCTTTTATAGTTTTCCTTTTGGGAGAAACTTCTATTTTGGTGCATGTGGGACTAAAATCCCCAAATTAGATTAGAATTTCTAATCATGATTAGGCCTTTCTAATCACAATTAGTGAATTACCAAGTGATTAAGAGATGTGGAGCCCTAATCAACCACTTAGGGTCAACTCGAGGCTAGGATAAGATTTTGAAACTTACTTGAGATGTTGTGGGGGAAGATAGGGTGATTTTGAGTTATTGGAAGAGGGTTTGAGTCAATACTAGGGTATATTCATCAAATAAAGGGAAAAATAGGCTTAGTTAGCTAATAAATGCTAATTGTCTATTTTGAAGATGATTTTGGCTTTCGATTCACTGTAAAGTGGCATCCCGAATGCGAAAGGGTTTCACGATCAATAAAGCATTTTTAATTGGCTAAAGTGGTAAGAAAAGTTAGTTAATTAGAAAATATCACTAATTATAATGGAATTGGCAAGAATGAGAGTGATTTGTGTGCATTTTGGCAATAAGATTGAAAAAGAAAAATTTAGTTGTATACATTTTCCCCTGTTTAAGGTGAAGTTAGTGAATTCACTTCAAACATAGTATACAAGAGTAAAACAGGTAAAGTTTTGAAGAAAAGTTAGCAGGATGAAGGATGCCCCTTGAGTGTAGAGTGGGTGATAGAAGAAGTCAATCGATGATCGAAATATGATTGAAATGGATAGAAGAAAATAGGTTAGAATGGATGTGAAACCTTTAGGTATTGAGAAGGAATAAGGATAGGGATAAACCTAGTTATTTATTACCGCGTGTGATTTGGAAGAAAATTTAATAGTGGATATAAATGATAGTGGAGAAGAAATGATTAATGGAGAAATATATGACAAGCCCAATATTTGCATCCAACCTTTCCATAAGAAACTAGTTTATATCATTTTGTCCCTAGGTCTACATCATCGACCTTCATTTAAAATAAACAAAAAAGTAAGATAATATGAAAATATAAATTAGTAACAATTGTTTATTGATAAAAATACATAACTCCATACAACATACATTATGCAATGTAATATAAGAAAGTAAAATTATATTTAGATCCATGCAACATAAATTTATGTAATGCAATACGAGAAAGTAAACCAACTAACCTAATAGAGAAACTAGTACAATCACATGTACTCAAACAAACAACATTTAAGACGATTGCACTAATGTTTTTTTATCAAGATGCAGTTCCCGCCATGTAATAATTACAAGCATTAAAAATGATGCCCCAAGAAATAACACATGTGAAGGAAAAATAGAGGACAAAAGTAGTCCCATGGAAAGCATTCATGCATTATGACACAATACCTAACTCACTGTTGCACGGGAGTACTGACATAATAAGCAAACCCAACTTTGTTAATGAAGGTAGATCATGATGATCTACATGTCATTTTAGACAAGAACAAGAAAGAACGTAAGAAATATGGTTTTGTATTACAAATTTCAATGTTCGATGATCCGTATATGTTGTTTACTAATGCTTTTTAAAAATATTTTTTTGCAAATATTTTGTTTTTGAATTCTTTTAAACAATTTTGACCATTTCAAAAATTAAAAAAATGATGGTAAAATTACTAAAAGTTCATTTTTAATTTAATTTAATTTAATTTTTTTTTGAAACATATTTTAATTTTTTATTTTCTAGAAGTTTTCTAAAGCTATGTATAGGAAACGAAGAAATGTGGATGCCCCATGTGACAGATGGGATGTACCAAAGTAGAATTTCATGCACATGCACAAGAAATTGAAGATATGAAAATGCCCTCAGCGTTAGCTAAGAATATACAAAGACAAAATTTTCATGCAAAAATATGGATCAAATCCAATATGGATATGTTCAATCTGATGATGAACGAAACCCAATGCCATGCTAGGAAGGAGCAAGGATTCCCCCAGTGTAAGCTAGCCAAGAAGCACATGATAGAAAGAAATGGAAGTTTTTTTTAGAAAGGGTACAAAGGTACCTACAAAATTGGAAAAATGCAATCTTATACACATGGATGTTCTAAATGAATTAAAAGAACAACATGAATGTTGTCAATATAGCTTAGAAGCCTTGTGATGATGAAGTGGTTAGCCAATGACACAAATCATGACATAAGATATAGACTAGAGTAAGAGTCTGAACAAGGTATAAAATAAAGACACTTGGTAACATACTAATCATGTTTTCTCATTAAGATCTAGTGTGTGCATGTGGAAATTTATTACCTCTTGGAGGAAATATTTGATAGACAACAAGTGAAGACACCCTATCTAATGTGTAGGAATGATTTATTTTTCAAAGTTATTTTTTCTAATGGATTGTGGAAGGTGAGCCATACATTGCTTTGCTACCATCCAAGTGTCCATAGACCTGATGGAGATGCATTTTATTCTAATCATAACATTGATCTATCATCTAGACATCCATAACCTGATAGAGATTATTGAAAATACCCCAAGAGAGAGTTATATATCAATTTTCTTTTGCTTTCAGCTTTGTGATTTTTGATTTGATTGATTCTTTTGCTTTCTAAAAACTTATTTCAGCTATCTTGTTTGACAAGGAGTTAAGAACTACTTCTATCTTGATAGAAGGATGTGGAAATGATTTTGATGATGACATTGGCTAGTGTCAACAAATATGTCCAAAATTTCTTCGCAACAATTTCTTTAGACGTTGATTGTGATATGATCTCTAAGAGGTCGGTTGTTATTTAATTTACCAAGGTGATAAAATACCAAGGTCATATGGATACCATAGAAATAAATGTCACAATATGTGTGTGAATTGGCTAACCTAAATATCAACGAAGGGATGAAAATGGTAGGAAAACTTGCAGAAGAATAACAAGGATGGGAAGAAAGAACATCCATATGTATGTAATACGTGATTGAAATGTGTGTTCATTTACCCGTGATTTTTGAAATATTTTCCCTTTTTTGTATTTTTGTAATTTTTGAAAGGTGGACTGACAAGGTCACTTGGCGTGTAAGATCCAATAAAAATTTAGTGATTTTCTTGATAGGAAAGATTAGGCGTGTTTTCTTATAAAGAGTCATATTATCCTCGATCTCAATGATCATGGTGAGATCATACTCAATAGATGACTACATTTTATCATGAAATGAGGAATTTGTATTCAGGATATTGAGGTCCCAATCTAGAGCTTTCCACACTTTACACCATACTTGATGGGTGCATTCATGTGCATTTTTAAAGGGTGTTTGATTATGAACTTTAAGATTGTTTAATTTTTTTAGCTTTAGAGATCTTGGAATTTTTTATCTGAGCCTAATGAAGGAACAATTTTGGTTTCCTATAAGCTATTACATGACTTATTTGATCTAGAGAGGTGGGAGAAGAAAGTGGACAAAAATAATTTATGTGATGAATTACAATGGGCTTGCCACAATCATTAATAGAAGGAAAATGTGATGGAAGTGAAGGGTATGGTATAAGAATTGAAGTATATGGGATATCAATAGGTGTCCCATAGAATGAAGATAAAGGAATACAAGGATGTTTCCATAAGATTGAAGATGATGGAATTCTTTTTGGCTTCCCATAGATAGAAGATGATGGGATACTAGGATATGGCCCAAGAATCGAAGATGAGGAACTTCTAAGACATACCCCGAGTATAGACGAAGATGGGTTACTAGAAGGTGAGACACATCTAGAGGATATGGGGCTACATGGAGGTGGCCCACCTATAGAAGAAGATGATTGGCTACCAGGTGGTGACCCAAGGTAAGATTACAATGGAGGAATCCTGATAGATAAAGAATGATGTGAAGAAAAGATAAGATCTTCCTCAATGGTCTTAGGATCTTCCTTAGTATTTTAACAAAAGGAATCAATTTCTTCTTCCCAATACACAAGCGTATTGAAGTCAAGATTAAATCCTTGATTATAATCCTCTAGGGGAATGCCATCATGTGACCCTAGGAATTTCATGATCATCTCCTCATCTTGAGATGAATCGATCAGTAGGGGTATTTTTTCTTTGACCATATGAGGTTGATTAGAAGAAATGGGTCCAACTGGTGTGGAATATTGAGAAGATGATGACTCAAGAGATGAATTTGGATTCACCCAGATCTTCAACAGAGGAAGAGTTTGTTGAGGTGGTGAATAAGGGAGGTCCTGCAAAGCAAGGAGGACTGCGGCTCAAGAACCAAATTAGAATTTTTAGAAGATCTAGGTGAATCTAAAGAATTAGAATAATAGTTTGGATCAGAGTTAGAAGAAGAGTGGGAGGAACCCAAATAATAATTTGGATCAGAAGTTTCCAAACCATACCACCGACTATGAGATGAAGGTGGGGAACATGGTACCCGAATGGGCTCTCTAGTGTGAAGAATCAAATGAGGTCTAGTTGTGATAGGAATCCTTTGATGGGAATGTAGAAACCTAGGTTCCTTATGATCATAATTATGCAAAATTATGTGATATTTAGTATTTTTGGTGCATGCCTAGACATAGATAGTTCAAGGGATACAACAAGGGTTATTGTGTTGACATGTTCAATAGATATATCTACACAACCAATGAGAGCATAAAAATGATTCTCATTATTAGAAAAATAATTATCATTCTTGTCCTAATCATGTTTAGGAAAATTATTCATATTGGGGGATTTGTTAGGAGTGGATGAATCCATCTCCACATCACCACTTTTGATTAAGTCCTAGATGTAGTGTTGTAACTTAAAACACTTATCTATTTTGTGACCTTTAACACGGTGGAATTGGAAATATTCATTATCTCTAAACCATGATGGCTTAGGCACGTCATCCTCATAAGGTATAGTTTTAGGATATCTAACCATATTAACTACCTCTATCTCTTTTAGTATTGATGACATTGAGTTTGAAAGAGGAGTGAAAGCACGACATTTATACTTTATAGGTGGAGCTCCCTTTGTGAGATTCAAAGGTGCGTAGTTTTGAATGGATTGTACTCTTTTATTGTCAACTATTCCATCATTAACAATGTTTTTGTTCTTATTAGGAAAAAACTTTGGCTTGTCGTTGGTCTTGGAATCATTATGATCTCTTGAAAAGGGCTTTAGGGTCCCTCTATTTAACAATGCCTTTTCAATTTGACTCCCTTTTTCTATTACCTCTTCAAATGTGTTACCATAATGCATTTGCAAGTGGAATGTAATGTATGGATGGAGGTTGGGAACAAATATTCCTATCACCTACGTTTCGAGTAGGGAGTAAGGAAAGAGACTAGCTAACCCTCTTCATCTTTGTAAAAATACAGTGAAGTTTTCATTGTTTCGTTGCTTGGCATTGCAGAGATCTAACATAGTAATGTCGTTTTATATATTGAAAGAAAACTTTCATACTAAACTTTATTCTATTTTTGGCCATGTTGATATGATCCTTTAGGGATATGCACAAACTATTCTAGTGTCATTGCTCCTAAACTTCATGGAAACAAGCGCATAAGATAATTTTCATGGAATGTCACCTCTTGGCATACCATATAAAATTCTTCTATATGATCACGAGGGTCACCTTTTCCTTTATATTTATCAAATTTTGGAAAATCAAAATGTTTTGGGAAAGGTACTGCAACATGGCTTTGTCAAATGCATGAGGAAATAACTCATCGAAATGATAATTCTTGTTATTACTACCAGTTTGGCCCTCTTGTAATGCTTAAAGGATGTTCTTCATTGTTGACCACTCTTGATTAAAAATTGGATCTTGCGTGGGTGGCGTCATATGTCGATACAAAGGGTTAATCCTAGGTATATGCCCACCCTAATTTGTTGTGATAATCTCTTCATAAGGATCTCTTTGTGCCTCCCATTGAAGAGTGTTTATTGGGAATTCATAAAATGAAGCTTTACGTTTTTCCTTTGGTATAGTTTGTTTCAAAAAAAAATTCTTCCTTTTGTTTATGCGAAGACAAACTTTGTAATTGATTGAATGAGGGTTTGGATTGTTCTAACATGACCTCTTCAATAGGTATTTCATGATGATCTTTGGTAGGAGGAGGTTGTACATGATGAACATGTTCTTCATGGTCTTTGTAACAAATTGTAATAGGAGGAAAATGATATTCTCCATCATTTTCAAACGGTATCTCCTCATTATTATGCCATGCAAAAGTAGAGGCATGACCTAGATTTAAAATTTTGTTAAGAGTACGATGAGGGAGGTATACTTCTTCTCCTCAAACTATATCGACAATAAGATAAGGGTCTATTGTGGAAGGTAATTTGGATCCTAGTTCCACGACCCGCATAATAACTTAATGTTTGTTAGGAAAAATGTAGTCATCAAAATGGGAAGAATGAAGCTCTGCATCCGCATGAGGAGACTCCTCCTCTCCACCACTATGGTTAACCATGATATTATCCTCCAAAAGAGGGTTGTCACCTCCAAATATATTGGCTTCTAAATTTCATGAGCCCATTCTCGTAGTAGGAATTAATTAGAATAGAAGGTACAACATGAAAGATTTCCACTAAGGTTTATTAACAAGGGACCCTAGTCAAATTTGTGCAGCATAATGACCCTGAGTTGTTAAAACAAGGTGACTATAGAATATCCACAAAAGTGATAGGTCAAAACGAACATATGAACTAAAGAATAATGAAAAAGCTACCTTAGCAAGGTAATACATGGAAAACAATTTCCTTAGAATAATACAATGACGTATAACACTCAAAATTTAGTTACAACAAATAGTTTATTCTCTAAGACTTCTTCTAGAAAGGTTTGAAACCAAATAGTGAAAACACAATGTTATCGATTAGGTAGAGTTTGCAAAAACAAGGCCTAAATGCTAAGAGAATGTTGACACGATCTTCTAACAAGATATACTAAAAACAAGTTTCTAAACACTAAAAATTCCAAGTCTCGTAAAATGGACGATAATAATGTGAGCAAACGTAATAACACTATTTGGACACATGAACCAAGATTTTGGGAAAGCATGATTTCTAGTGTTAAAATGATGTTATTGTGATGCTAATAATGTATCCTCAACATTGAAAAACTCAAGAAAAAGTTAGGATGTAAAAACTACGTCTAATTATAACAAGAAATTATTATGCGTGTGAACAACATAACTCTACAATATAGAGATTTAGGCCTAATTTCACAATCAAAACAAGACGTAAATATGCCAATTATATGGCTATAATTTGAGTAGTGTAACAAGTCAAAAGAAGAAAAGGATGAAATCACCTAAATACGATGATAATAAGTCTCAAACATGGGTTTTTAAGACAAGGGGGCCTACTAGATCATGAGTATGTACCATGCACACTTTCAACACTTGCTCTCTAGCATTGCAACCTAATCATACAAGTAGAATACAAAAGTGGTGGAAAAACAATATCTAATGGTATTCAGTATATGTTGTTTCCTTTTTTCCAAAAATGGGCAGCAAGAAAACAAGGGTGTAGACCAAGTGGTGTTGAAATAAATTTGGTGTTATTTTAGTAGAGTTTCACCTTATCTTAGGACAAGTGAAAAACTAGGACAAAAATGACATGAAGTAGATTTTGTGATGAAATGTCACGTGGTTTCAAATTTAAGAGATTATTTCCCTTGTTTGAAAAAAAAGAGTTTTAATATAACAAATTTGTCACTTTGTGATATCCCTCAAGTATACTTTCTAAGATAAAAACAATGGCTCCAAGTCAACAATCTTCCTAGGTGGTTCTTTCTCTAGGTGTCACAAGATATATAGAGCGAGATCAAAATTAATCTAGGAAACTTAAAACTAATCTATATACTTGAAATGAAAAAAATTGGAAACTAAATTAAAAGCTTTAAAAGTGAATGCAATGGGGTATGCTCCCACGGGTGTGCAAATGATAACACCCTAAACTTTACAAATAAAATTACATGACTAAACAAGGAAAGGTAATACCATTTCTATCCTTATATCCAAGGTTATAAGTCTAGGAATGTAACATTAAGATAGAATTTTAAAAGAATGCTTAACTAGTATGAAAACAATACAAAATCTAACTAAACATGCCTAATAATATGCTTAAATTACCTAACATTGGCCTAAATAGACCTAAGAGGGAAATCAAATGGTTATGGTTCCTACTCAAAATAAGGTGAAATGGCCTCTCCCAATGACTACTTGGTAATTTTGGATATCCATCTACTATCCCCATTGAAGGATTTAAGCAAGGATTGAACTTGGCTATATATCATATTTATTATATGGGATGCAAATCAAAGCATGGTATAAAGTATAAAAGAATGAGGTACACCCTTTTTATAGTTTTCATTTTGGGATAAAATTATATTTTGGTGCATGTGGGACTAAAATCCCCAAATTAGATTAGAATTTTTAATCATGATTAGGCCTTGTTAATCATAATTAGTAAATTACCAAGTGATTAAGAGGTGTGAAGCCCTAATCAACTACTTAGGGTAAACTAGGAGGCTAGGATAAGATTTTGAAACTTGTTGAGATGTTGTGGAGGTGAATGGGGTGATTTTGAGTGGTTGGAAGAGAGGTTTGAGTCAATACTAGGGTATATTGATCAAATCAAGGGAAAAACGGGCTTAATTAGCTAATAAACGCTAATTGTTTATTTTGACGAGGATTTTGACTTATGATTCATCCTAAAGTGGCATCTTGAATGTGAAAGGGGTTTTGTAATAAACAAAGAACTATTTATTGGCTAAAGTGGTGAGAAATGTTAGTTAATTATAAAAGATCACTAATTATAATGAAGTTGGCAAGAATGAGAGTGATTTATGTACATTTTGGCAATAATATTGCAAAAGCTGAATTTAGGTGTTTACAAGGAGGTAGAAAAAGTAATAAGTCATGTGGGATTTATTCATCATGGGTACTTGGAGCAGTTGTAGATGGAGATTATCGCTGATGATTTGTCCCGGTCAATTCTTTGTTTTCCTTCTCTCAACGTCAAGATGAAAAGGCCCATCCATTCTTGGAAGTCTCTTGTGTTTTATTAACCCATTACTCTACTGAGAAGAGTGATGAAATATGAATATCCTTCTCAGAACTCACACCTTAGAAGGTTCTTGGCCATCCTTGAGGGCTTTCTCCCTATTTTTAACCACAACCCAAATGCAACCCCTTACACATATGCATCCATCATTTCCCAATCATGTAAGGCCCTGTCTTTTGAGATGACGACCATGTTGGGTGATGTTAGTATCTGCAGAGAAAGTGAGATGGTTTTAGGGCTGATGACCACCATTATTGTACCATTTTCAACTCAGATGGTTCGTGTTTCAAGCTCATAGTGGTGAGATTAGGCTAGGACCAACTCGTGACTTTGGATAGACATTGGATGTCCTACAGAAGTGAACAAGCCATGGGTGTATTTATGATCTTCAATCTTCTTTCAGTCTCTAGCTTTCATGTGAGTTATTAGGTCATTCAGTTCCATGTACAAGAAATCATTTTCTTTTATCTCATACTTGTAGGTGAAGGGTTGAGCCAGCTTCTTTCCCATTCACTTCTGCTTCATGATTTCCCTAGAATAACAACTTACTATTTTTAGTAACTATGAAAAAATAACTCCCTCAAACCTCAACTGGGTGTTGAGACCCTGATTCCTCTTTCTCCCTGCGTTCCTCCCTCCTTCTAGATCAAATTTCTATGTTTAGTAGGTGCTTTTGGGACCACTTACTATTTTTAATAAGTGCTAAAAATGCCCTTTTTGATGAATTCTTAATTGTAGTTCATCTCCAATGTCTCGGTCTCCTTCACAAACTCTTTTGTTGATGAATTTCCAAAAATAGCAGTTCCTTATGCAAAAGACCTGTTATTTTTAGAAAGTGGTCTTCTAGAGATTGGATCAATGTCGAATTTTTTTTTGATATGGGTTTTTTCCCAAGATCTCCCTCTTAAATTTTATACATACCCGCTCGTAGTTTAGGAGATTTTAAACTTTCAAATTTTTGACCTTGTAGTGCTTACGGAAGGCAACCATTAATGGACCTCAAAAATTCTAGCTTTTGTTTTCTCCTCCATTTGTAAATTTTTATTTATTTATGATATGTATTTTTTTCTTTCTGGTGCTTCATGTGAAATTTTGCTTCAATTCGACAACCGGTTTGATGAGAAATTCACCTTTTTCTTCATTGATCCTAAAGGAGATTTCTTCACTCTGAATGATCTATTGCACTAGAGGAGAGTTTGAATTTATTTTTGTATGGTATTGGATAGATGAAAAAATATAAAAATGGTTTGTTCCTTTGTGCACTAGTTTGCAAGATTTCTACGAATATCTGTTTCACGGCTATGAAGATTTTAATTGTTTTCTTCTCTTTGTTCTTCGCTTCTTCTTCCTTGTTTACTCAAACTTCCTTCTGAGACCTGTATGTTTTCATGGAGTGGAGGAAAATATTTCTATGATATACTTATTTTGAGTTTCATAAATATTGGAGTGATGATGGGAAGTTACAGAGAAATTGAGATGGTTCTGCGCACAAGAGAGTTAGATATAAGAAGCGGGAAGAAAGTGACAGTTGAGGATTTAAAAATAATTCAAAAAAATATGCACTGAGAGAGTTCTAAGAACATTTTCTTGTCCCTAAAATCCCTCACCTATATGGGATGTGAGGGACATAAATTTCCATGGTGATCAAGGAGGTGACACGTGGGGGGATCCAACAAGAGGGAGTGAGAGCTAGAAAATTAGATTTAAAGCACTAAGGGGTAGGAAGCGGGTCATATGGGTGATCAGAAGTATCTCCTAGGGGGATGGGAAATTTTTTTGAGGTTTTATGTCCCTAAAATGTGAGGGACATGAGGGAGATAAATTCCATAGTGATCCTGGAGCTAACACATGGTAGAGATACAACAAAGAGGGAATTTGAGCTCCAAATTGCACGGGGGCTGAACCGACAATCTCGAAGGTCACATGGGGTTTTAGAGGTCACATGGGGGCTATACATATTTTTTTCAAAGTTTATTTCTCGACCTTGAGGGACTTCAAGAACATAAAATCTCGCTAGGTTCTTGAGCCGGCACATGTCCTCCCAAAATTTGGTTAACTCCTGAACTCGCTCCAAGAGGACAACTTGAGATGATGATAAATTGAGCTCCTGATGGACTTTATTGGTGAAATTTCATATGATCCTAACTAGAAATGGCCGTTTTCATCTAATGGATGTTATATCATGTATTTTTTATTCCATATGATCCTTGAAAAATCATATTTTTGATTTTGTACTCTATTTGTGCATGAGAAAAACTACTTGCAGACCTAATGCACCAAAGCATTTTGTGAAAACAATGATTTCATCATCTTGAAGGTCTTAGAATTATTTTTATGGAAATGTTTAATTTTTCTACTAACTCCATCCGAGCTCTCGAAATCACCTTCTAAGCTCGGCGATTGTTTTGGCATGTACACTAACTAGGCTGTGGACCCTAATTTTGGTGAAACTACCCTAACTTCTATGATCCCTTCCATAATCTTCCCGAATCATTTCCACGATGTCCCAAGACCTTTGAATCACCTCCACATCTGTTTTGGATTTTCTTCTCTACTCCATGAGGTTGCTCCCGCCTAGGAAAGCTAGTGATAGTCCTTCCCATAATCGTCAGTAGCTTCCAACTTTTAATGAAATCCTAAAATCTCCTAGGGGTATGGGATAATTTTAATGGGAGGTCACTTCGACTAGATGGAACGACCTAGGGTGGGGTGTCTTGGAATGATAGGACTTGAAAAATTTAACACAGGGGTATAGTTTTCATGCTTAAAAATTGTTAATTTCCTTGTTTCACATTTACGTGAAAACAATTTGATACTTGAAACTTTGTATAAAGAGAAAGGAGAAAAATAAGTTCTCATAAAGTCCTTAATTTTTGTAAAATAACTCTAATAATAAAATTTATGCTCGAAAACCTCAAAACTAGAGTTACGAGAACAAATGTTAATTCAAGAGAGATAGGTGATTGAAAGAGGACTTTCACTAAGAATTGGATCCTAGAATTTGGTAATAAGCATGGGGAGCATAATGAGTATCCAAAAGTGGTTTTGGCTAACGTTATTCCTCTTAAAAGGCCTACAAGGAAATTTTTGAAAAAGTGACTAAGTATAAGTTTTTTTATTGTTTATATCATATTGGTTGATGAAATTTCATAGTTTACATATTTAGAATAGGTACATTGACATTTGAAGCTTAAAATTCATTGTTTGAATGTTTCAATCCATTTTGGCTAGTGGTCAGGATCCTCTTATAGAGCTATAAGATAGTGTTAGGTGATTTTATCTACATTGAATCATTGAGTGATTTGATTTTGTATTTACTATAGATAATATATGAATTCATTAAAAACTTCAATGTAAAAAAAAATTGTGAATGGGAATCATAGAGTTCATTCATATTAATCAAGAACCAAATGATTATTTTTCCCACTTCATTCATAGGTGGCTCCAAGTCCTATACTCTTCCTCAAGTGCACAAAATATGGATCAAACAGAAATGTCGATCTATTACTCCACTCACTCAATCAAGAAACCAAAGAGGAAGTGTAGAAGTTTCCCTTCATAGTTACAAGGAATTTTTAGAGGGTGCACTCCACATTGACCAAAAACTATTTCAAGTTGACATAAGATGTATTGTCCTAATGGGAGGTTGGTAAGATCTAACCTCAACACTTAAAATTACCAACATAACTTAAGCAATAACTAAGGACCCCAGTTCCTAAATCAGAAGTGTGGTGCCACCACATAAGGTGTGAATGATCATCCAAAAATCCTAATGTTTAAAATTCTAATAATATGAACAATAACAATGGGAACATGAATAACTATAGAATTAAGAACCCACTCTTTATGTTAACACATTTGATTTCAATCATACCACTCCTCAATGGTTTTAATCCCAAGGAAAAAAATATCAAAACCTTGGCCAAGGGGCTGTAAATGAAAACTATAACAACCAATCTAAAAATAAAAATTGCATCTATTTCTAAAAACAAGGTCAAAATCAAAGGCCACAAGGTTATAACCACAATTTTTATATGGGTTTAAGAAAGTAATTCATCACGATGCTCGGTCATATAGGGGTTGCAATAAATTCATTCAATGACTCCTAGAATACTAACGATAACTTGTCATTGATATGTTTTTAGAGAATCTCGAGGAACCTCTAATCACACTCATACAAGACATGTTTCACCCCACAATGCACCTAAAAATGAGAAACCTAACCCTCAAAATGTTAAAAATGAGACTCCTCACGGAGAATCATCATCATTAGACATCTAGTTTAAATAACTCTTTAGTTTCTCCCAACCTTGAACAAAGAAATAAAATGAAATTTATAGGTTTTGTTGAATTGAAAATATATCTAGAGGTTAATACAACCACTTGTAATTGATAGAAAAATATCACCCACTTCCCATTTATCCTTTAGTGCGGGATAAATTTTTGATAGTTCCTAAACCCATAAAAGCATATGATCGAATCAAAAATCATAAGAAGCCCTTTTATCACATTTCCTTATTTTATCCTTTGTTGGAGAATTCTTAGGCTCATTGATTGATTATGTTAGAAGCATTGGGCCTTGGCCATCTAGTACATGTCATGCTTCCTCTAGAGGCTCAAATAAACCTTATAGGATTTTATATTTATCCTCAATAACAAAATGAAAGATACATGGGGTTCGTGTTTTACATAAGCAATATGCCTTCGATACCAAACCGACTTGAAGAGGTGATCCCACATTTTAACTATAAGTGAGTGTTTATAATAACTATGTTAAGAGATAAATGATCGAAAACGATGTCGTGGTGAATATTGTTCCTTTCTCCTTCCTACAAAAATTAGGGTATTGAGAAACAAATTTCTCCTCCACCACGAATATGATGAGAGGTTATGACATTTTTAAATCCACGTCAATTAGAACCATAGTTATATGGGTCACCCTTGGTCACAAAACTATCATAATCAAGTTTTATATTATAGATAGGTGATGCACCCAACCAAATAAATTAGTACATTTCACAAGCTTACTAGGACTATATTACACATTTCTCAATAACTCTGCATTTGTGGTTTCTAAGCGAGCTCATGAAGGCTAAAACATATGAAAAATGATAAATTATCCCACCTAAAGAGATATTATCTTCAAATCCTCCCGCTTAGCATTTTTCATCATTTCCCTTTAATTTCCGTTAGTTCACCTTCTGGTTAGTAGACTACTATGTACTCATTTTCCTATTTCTTGCCTTCTTTCTTGACTATTCCTCGATTTGCTCAAGGATGAAATTTTTTTCTTTGTTACCTTCTCTTATCATCTAAGTAGGTTTACCCTAATTAATAACCTTTAACACAACTACTTTACCCTAATTAATAACCTTTAACACAACTAATTGATTATCCAAAACCATGATTCAAAAACAAAAATAAATAATATTACTCTACTTAAACCAAAATGTCTTCTAGCTTCTCAAGATTAAAAACTAGTCTCAAGATGTAAAATCTTGTCTTGTAGGCTTCGCATACCTCTTCCAAATATTATGCCTTATCTCACATCCTCAATGAATCCATAGAATCATTAATAAACAAATGTATAACCTTAAGGAATCAATCCTCTCAAACTAGTCAAAAACTTTCATTATTGCTCTTGAGAACTTGTAGCTTGTTAATTCCTAGATTATACATTTCCATTGCTTCCTTTAGAGAAATATTACCTCTATTAGTTATATCTTCATGGTCCTAATATGCCCGTAAATTCTCATAGTATAATTCTTTTTATAACTTATTATAGGTCTCCTTTTGTAAATTTACTCTTAAATCCTCATTAGATCTCCCAAGGTACTATGTCATGTCTATACATGGTCTGTGGAGGTTTAAATATATATTTTTTATATTTTAAAGGTTATATTAATGAATTTGTGCCACCCTTAAAGTTTCAAAGACCATCTCTAAGGCTAGATGGTGTTTGTTTTCAAAAATGACCTTCAAGTTAACTCTCTAACTGTGTTTTCCCAGTTTTGAACTCACTTATATGAATATATTTTATTCCTGAGTTTGTTTCTACCCAAGAATTCCTCTAATGATTGAAAAAAATCATTTTTAGGATAATGAATCATAGCCTAAGTACTCAAGGAACATAAGGATAAGGCACATAGACATAGGACGTGTAGGTACCCGCAAAAAATGTTATGCAAAAGGGCACCCCATGAAAGTTAGAGTTCAAGTACTTAGCCTTTTTTCATGGACAGGCTAAAGATGGATTGAGTGTTGAGAAAAGAAAGGTATAAATACTTTGAAGACACACCAGGTGATTTTGGGATGAGTGGAATATCAAGCGACATGCAAAGTGTTTTGAAATAGTAATAGGAGTTGAACTAGATGTTAATTATATGAGATATATTATTAGATAATCTTTCATGATTTTGTATTTATCTTGTAGTGGAGCATGGTTATTATTAGCATACAACCTATTTTCAGGATTTTTAGGTGGTGAAGGGAAAGTCCTCATTCCATCTAAATATGTATTAATTTACACGGTTTAAGGGACCCTATCCATGAATGCTTGTAAGGTTATGGTGTGATTTTTATGGGCATGCATGACCTATGATGATACTTTTATATATGTATTCATCTTCTATGTTTTGCAATAATTCATATAATGGATCTATGTGGTTGGATAATGGTTATTGACATATTTGATTTTGGATCTTGTATGTTGGATCTGATCTTGATACTAGTTTAGTTAATTCTTGCATATGGTTGTGACCTAGATCTGGTTATCTTTAATTTTGAATGGATACTATGGATCTAGATTATATGAGTGTTTGTCATGCTAACTCCTTGAAAAAGATTCCATAAATGAGGGACATAGTAACCTTGCGTGCTTGGTGAGAACTCATATCTGTTTGAGTGATGTGTCAGTGCACCATGGGATTTTTAGTAAAATAAAAGACTACATTTTAGTTCCATTGTTGGGACCTCTTTTCAAGATATTTGCAAGGATGTTGCATGATGAAGACATATTGGTTGACTTTGGCTAGTATTGAGGATTGGGTAGAGAATTTAGAGGAAGATTTTTCTCATAGATTTAACACTGGACCTGAATTTGATGCACGTGTGTGGGTTGAATAGAATCTGTATCATGAGATCTATGAGACATTCTTTTCCTATTTCCCTATAATGTTTTACGAGTTGCTAGTAGCATACACATTAAAGAGAAATTGGAGGTATAGAGCACTTGTTTGGATGCATTAAGATTAATAGAATTTACATGATGTTAATTTGAATTGGACACACACTATAGATCATTGGTGGAGTGGTGTTTTACAGAGGTACACCTTGGATTATGTTGTTTCTTCTTATTCATGTCCATAGGTTGTTGATTTCTTGTTCTTACGTGAAGCCATGGGATCATATTTTTGTAATATCCATTTATCTATTAAGATCTTGATTGTAACTTTGGATTTAGGGGTGTAACCTATGATTAGCTAAACCCCACCAAGTATGGGGGTAGGAGAAGGAGTGGTGAAAGATGGTAGACTGGTGGCGAGAGAGATAGAGAGAATAAAGGAGGCTAAATTTTGATGAAGCTCATGCAAGATGGAATTGGTTAAGTAGCATGATGTTGAGGAACGAATGGTGTTGTAGAGAGATATGGTTCACAAAGGATTTGAAGCTCATGTAGAATATGTGGACCTAGAGCATCTGGTACTCCCCTATTTGGGTAAGCATGGAAAATAACCCTCTTTGGATTTAGGTAAGAGCACGTTGGCTAAAAATAAAAGTACCGTGGGCACACATCTTATCAATCCTGGAAACCTATCTCTTACACTTAGTTTTACAATTTCTGAAATAATCATTGATAAACAAACTAGTGTGGGTGTTAGAGTAGGAATAGGTAGATTTATTTCTCTATTAAATTCAGGATTTAATCAAATACCACATTCATCTATGGTGTTGCATACATCATCTTTGTTATTTAGGGACTGTTTGAAGTTATATTTTTGGCACATCATTGGCATAGAATGTGGGCACGTAGAAAGTTGGTAACATGTCCGGGAGTATAAAAATTTGTAGACTGTGGGAGTTCAAATTAGTAAAATTGTTGGAACAAAAGGAATCACATTCTCTTGTCTTCTTCCCACTATAGGAGGATCAATTGGTTCAAGATTTAGTGGATCTAGTGGTTCTAGAGATGGAGGGAATACAAGTGGTGATATAGGTTCTGGATCTGGTAGGCACGGTCCACACCAACCCTAAAAAGTTTATTATGAGATGTCTCTTCACCTACCAAAATATAAAGGAATTGCAGATGCAGTTGAGCATGTGCACATGTGTGAGATACTATGGCGTGCTAAGGGGATCACAACACCTAAATGTAACACAATTCAGTTTTCTACTACTTTTTAAGGGCACGCGCATATTTGTTACAGGAAGTATGATGTGAAACATACTTATGCATATTATACCACACTTTGTGTGATGCTTTCTTAGAAAATTTCCATATACGAGTTTGAACATAAGAGCATCACCATGCTGAAAGACATTAAGTAGGGCATGTATGAGAACATAAGGGAGTATGATGCTCATTTTACAACTTTGTTATCAAATTTTTCTTATGACATTCACCCGATCAACATGGTCAATGGTTTTTTGGAGGTTTGATCACACATTTTAGAAGAGTACTTTCTCATAATACATTTATAGATCCATGAGAGGCACTGGAGGTAGCTTTACGCACTAAGGTAGAAAGAAGCGTGGACACTGAAGTAAGCCCATTTTATCTTAGATTTCATCTATGGAAAATAGTTAAAAATTCTCGATTAATTCAGCCCATAAGACATGCAACGGTGGTATTTGGTTCATAGATTATGAAGTAGAAGGACATACAAAGGATGTTTTCCCTCATAAATCCATGTGCGCCATGTTGCTAGATTGTGAGATTTATCATTTGGATCATGATTCAAATAGGTTTCCCATGTTACAACGCGTGATAAAGAAGAATGAGTCTTGTTTGGTAAGTGCAACAAGTTGGGGGACAATTAAGTGGACATCAAATCCTGAATTTTACATCAAAAACATCAAAACATCAAATTTAGTCTTTAGCGAACTTGAACCATGCCGAAAAAGTCAAAAATATGTCATAAAAATGGTACCATCACGTAGGGGAGAGGCTGTTAGCTTTGTAGAAATATTGATTTTAAATTGAATAGAATACGATAAATATCATTCTATATTTTTTTAATAATAGTAGGTCTTTAAGACACTTTTTCCCGTGAATGTTTATGTCTATGTTTAAGACTACAAATTTTGTTTCACTTATCAGAATGTGATAAAACTTATATCATCCCAACTATGGTGAAATTATATACATGTTCAAAAATAAATTATTTGATTTCAATATTTTTTATGAAGTTATGGCGGGTAGATCGAAAGTGCTCTGTTTTCTTTATGTTTTCAGAGACCACTTTCATAGAAAAAATCATAAAAATAAAATATTTCTCAAAAAATACAAAATAAAATCTATCCCAAGATAGATAGCGGCATCTAATTTCTCACTAAAGGAGAAAAATATATATCAATTTTTGGTCATCCAAATCGTGGGCAAATGGACTACAATCTTATAGGTGTTAAAAAAAAACCAAATCATTGAATTTTAAGTGTTTAATATAGCTGAACTTGTCCATTTTTAAAAAACATTAATAGTTTAGAAACTAGATTATGGATGCTAAAATTCCTATTAATATAATTTTTTCTATTTTTTAGTGTATTCATTTCTAATAATCCCTACAAGTTGATAGTATGTTGTTATTTGTAATATGATGTCCACTTATGACCCCTTTTTGTCCCCTAACTTGTTGCACTTTCCTGTTATTGTAATATTTATAAGTCTACCACTCATGATAAAAATAATTATAGATTGATTGATCGATTCATGATGTCATAGAAATTGGTGTATACCGGATCGTTGTTACAAATAATTCCAAGGAATAAGGTGAACGTCATAATCATCATCAAAATGAAGGTCGCTCGGATGGAGGTGGTAAAGGTAGAGGTTACCATGGAGGATTCGAGAGGTTGAGGTTACGACAGGTGAAAGGAGGGATTCTCATGAGGAACATGTTATACATGTGGATCCCATCATCATTATAATCACAAATTCCCTCAGAACATTATTTTCTCCTCGTGTGGAAAGAATACAAATTATGAAGAATTCCCGATTTTTATAAACACATGAAAAATAAGCACAAAAAGGATAAGGGTGTAAGAATGGTAAGAGTACAACATAATGGGGAAGATCATTGGATGACTAAGTTAGTACGACCACGAGATAATCCCGCAAAGTGTTAGTTAGTTCTACATGTGTTGAGGCGGCGTGCGTGCATGAGACTCCGAAGAAGAAACTTGTTATTACAAAATAGGAAGTATTACATGTAAAGTATTTAGATCTTTCCCATCAGAAGGAATTCTATCAAGAGACTATGGAGTTTATTAGAAACTTGGGGGTGGGATACAATGTTTGAAGGAGTAGTTGTGGAAGATGGATCAAGAAAAATAAGTTGATCTTCCTTATAAAGATGTTGAAGAATTGAACGAGGTTTGCAATTTGTTACACCAAGAAAACACGATTAATTTATTAAGAGAATGGTTAAGGGGGATTCCACATGCTAGAGTTAAGTGCGAGAGATAGATATTACTATAAAATTACCTCCTCATAGTATTGATTATGACAAAGAGATCACTTTGAATGGAGTTGTTGATAGATGACTGTTGTGTAATATATTGATTGATACAGGTGCAAAAGTAAATGTACTCACCTTGGATGCATGGAATCAGATGGGGAGGCCACCATTATAGCCATCTTCAAATGTGTTTTATATTGCGAATAAAACTAAAACCATGCCCATTAGAGTATTAAAGGATGCGATTATTACTATACAAGGGGCCAATTTTCGAGGACTTTGAAGTCTTAGCGCTTGTAGAAGAAAATAGTTTCCCAAATTTACTTGGGTACCCTTGGTGTTACGCGAACAATGTTAATTTATGCTTCAATAAAGGATACATTAGTTTTGAGAAAAATAGGAGCGCATGATCATACCTTTGAAAAATAGAAAAGCTACACCTTATTTGGAGCCGTTAAGTGAGGAACATTTAAACAAAATTTATGTATGCACCATTAGAAATCCTTATGTGCTTGAGCCATCAAACGAAGGAGTTATTCAATGGGATGATGCATATTCTATGAGTGATACAACAAGTGTTTCTTATGAAAACTAGGTACATGGGACTTATGAAATGGTTAAGCATGATATGAAGAGTGGAGTTACTCATGCAATAAGGCCACATTATGTTAGGCACTTGGCGCAGTAACAGTACCAAGGTACATTGACAAAGAAAATCCTTAAAAAAAATTGTGTGCTATGGAAGCACGGTGGGAAGATCAAGTGGAAAGAAGGAATATGATGATATATACATTACGTGGGATGAAATCTTATTGGTGGATGGCACACAGAGATAGTATTTTAGAGTGGTGGGAGGTGAGAATCACCTTCTCTACTGGATTTCTTAGGAGAAATGCACCTACCAAGACATGTGAATTTCATGGGAAGGATTCTTCTTTGCACCACATTTAGATATGTGAGAGACTTTGGATAGAGGGGTAGGAGGCCTTACCACCTTCACTATGGGTGCACAAGTTCTACTTCACTTTTCATTTTTGTGTGTACACATGGTATGCCTATGCGGAGTTGAATAGAGAAACAAGAAATTGACACAAATTGATTGCATGTATGATTCTTACCTTTGACTATTTTTCTACTAAACCTCTTGTGAATGAGGCCTTACAGATTATGAAGCACTAGACTATGAGAGATAGTAAAAGTCTAAAGAGATTATTCAAGAATTACTATGTGAGTTAGATCTAGGAGTGCACTTTAAAGAAGAAGAGAAAGATGAAGAACAACTTGGGTGTACCTTCCTAGAAAAATGAAAAGGAAAGTTGGTTTATATAATTGATGATGAAGATGTGGAGAATCCACATTTTGATCATACTGTGGGTACACGCGAGGTTTTAGATAGTGCAAATGAGAATACATGCACATATCATGACCCTATGAAACAAATAAGGTCAACATTGGGACAAATTCGGAACCAAAGGATGCCATCATTAGTGATTATTGGTTTGACTCGGTGGTTACAAAAATAATTGATCTACTATGAGACTTTCAAGACTTATTTCCTAGAGGCTATCATGAGTTTAAAGGGTTACATCACTCTTTTAGTGACATGAGGATCAAGTTAAAGGAAGGTGCATGCCCGGTTAGAAAGAGGCCTTATAGGATGAATACTAATCTGCACACCAAGGAAAAGGAAGAGATTAATAAGATGTTGAGGTGCTGGGATCATTAAGCCCATTGAGGAGTCGAGTGGGTTAGCCCTATGGTGATAAGAATAAATAAATATGGAAGAATAAGGATATGTGTGGATTATAGGGATTTTAATGCTTCTTATGTAATAGATCACTTTCCTACACCATTTACGAGAAAATATTTTGGAAGGCATTGTAGGGTGTGAGATATACTCTTTCACCGATGAGTTTTCTAGATATCATTAGGTGTGGATTGCTAAAGCTTAGGAAAAGACAACTTTCACCACTAAGTGGGGCAATTTTGCATACATATTTATTTCTTTTGATTGAATAATACACCTATAATATTTTTGCACATTGTTGTGCAAGCATTTTAGGACTTCATTCATAAGTTTTTGTAGGTTCATTGTGATGATTTAACAGATTATGGGCTAGTAAAATATCATTGTGATAATTTAAGACTTATGAGAGCTGCCAATAGTTGAGCATCTCCCTAAACATTAAGAAGTGTATTTTTGCTACACCCTTTGGGACTCTGTTAGGACATATCATATGTAAAGAAGGCTTATTACTAGATCTTGCTAAGGTTGTTGTCATCTTGGGCTTAGAGGAACCTACCAATAAAAGTGAGGTGCCTGATTCTTGAGGCATATAGGTTATTATAGAAATTTTATCAAAGGTTAATGCTAGGATTTTTTCATCCTTAGAGGAATTTTATAAGAGTAAGGGAAAGTTCCATTGGGATGAGGCGCAAAAACTTGCATTTGAGACATTGGAGTAAAGGTTTACTTTTACACCTATTTTGCACTTTCCTTCATGGACCAAACCATTTCATGTAAATGTGGACACTTATGACATGACCATTAGAGCAGTATTATCCCAACATGGAGAAGGTATTGTTGATTATCCTATTTACTTTGTAAGTAGGAAATTGACCCGAGCTGAATAGAACTATAAAACTACATAGCACAAAGTGTTTTCCATTATTTTCGTGTTACATTAGTTCAGAAAATACTTAGTGGTAACTCCTTTTATTTTCAATATATATCACATGACACTATAGTAATTGGTGAACAAGCCCATCTTACAAGGAACATATTCTCGTTGGATTACTCGTTGTTCAAGGAATTTGACTTTGATTGTGGTGAAGCCAAAAAGAGTAACTCAGGACTAGATCATTTTTCAAGGATTTACTTGGTGAGGATGTGCAAAACATTGAGGACACAATGCATGATGCACAAATTTTTAGTTTGAATCAAACGCCCTCTAACTTAGAGCATATTGATGTATTATTATGTAAGGTTTGGCACTGAAGGAATGATATCTTTGGAAAAGAAACAAATTGATATATATGTCACACCCTACATGTTAATTAATGCAGATTTATATAATTTAGGATGGGATGAGGTTTTTCACCAATATGTATCGAGCATTAACTTACTACCATTATGGAGGAATCTTGTGTTGGGATTCCAGGTGGCCATTATGTAAGAAATACTACCATGTGCAACATTCTATTGGAAAGACTTTAGTGGGAAAGGATTTACAAGGATTGTATAAAATATTGTAAGGTTTGTGACCTTTTCAGTTCCTTGGGAAGCTTGTGCATAGAGATGAAATGCCTTTGATGCCTATTTCTAGTGCGGAACCTTTTGAAAAGTGGCTAATTGAATTTTTGGGTCCTATTTCCCCACTCACATGTAGGAATAGATTGCACTACATCATAACTCTTACACATTATCTTACAAGGTGGGAAGAATCAATGCCTACAAAGTATTGCATGGAAGCTACAACAACAAGGTTTTTTTGGGAGAACATAATAAACGGGTATAGATGTCCACTTTGAGTCTAAAAAGTGATAGGGTCACTCATTTTCTAAATGAGACCATCAAGATACTATTGGATGAATTTATGATGGCACACCATAAGGAAATGTCCTTTCACCCCCAACCCAATGAAACTATTGAGGATTTCAAAAGATATTGGTAAACACATTGACAAAAATTTGTGATGTTGGAAGGAAGGACTTGGATAATAAAGTCTTTGTTGTAATTTTGGCATATAGGTCAAATTACAAAAGATTGAACAAAGCCATACCTTTTCAGTTGGTATTTGGTGTGGAGGTTGTTTTACCAGTGGAATTCATGTTACCCTACCTACGTATTACACATGCGGGTGAACTATATGATGAACAAGAACTTGAAGAGTGCATAGACAAACTGATGTAGTTAGATGAGAGGTGCTCTAAATATTGTTGGAGCCAAAAGATAGAAAAGGCCAGGTAGAAGGCATGATATGATCAACACATTAAAAATTAGTAGCTTGAAGTTGGAAAGATGGTTCTTATTTATGATTTAATTTTTTTGTGCCATCCTGGAAAATTCCATGTGCATTGGTTGGGACCATATGTTATGACTTATATACTTGATTGTGTGCTTGATGGTTATGGGTGTTAGATGGGATATAGTTTCCTAGTTATTTTAATGGGAGTAGGCTAAATCCCTTAAATATATATTCCTTTTAGTGTTTCTAATAAGGAAGTATTTCCATTAGATTAGATTTCGATTCTTCGCATTTCCTTTATATGTGTTTCCTTTCGACATTACTATGTTTTGTCAATTTAGTTCATTGTTTTGTTGTAATAAGCACACTTACATGTAAGAAGTTAATTACTATATATTAAATTCATGCATAGAGGATTGTGCACACTTTTAGTGTGTGTTGGAGTATATATAGGATAAATGGGTCAAGTTTGAACATTCTCTAGAAGATGGGTTTACATAGATAAATATTGTACAGTGCTTAAAGTAAGGGTGTGGATAAAGACCACGTGTGGGTGAATGGACACACATTGTAATGTGAGCTAGGCTGCAACTATGGAAATTACTTGTTCTAAGGAAATTTGGATAGGCACTTTGGTACATGAATGTGTGCTTAAGGAAATCAGAGCCAAGAAGTAGTGGGTGCGCCAAAATGTTATGAATATGAAGTGGAAAAATAAGCATGGAAAAGGAAAGAAATGCCATTTAATGTTGAGTATAGTGGTAGGTGGAGAGTAATAAATGTGAAGGAATTTAAAAGGTGGGCTTGTGTTATCATTTTCACCTTGCATTATGAAACATTTGAGCGAGTTGAAGAATGAGCTAAGAGTGGGTTACATGAGAAAGTGCGAAGAGAGATGTGGTAGAGATTGAAAAAGATAAATGTGTGCATGGGATTGGTTTGTGCTCCATTATAGAGAGTATTTGAGAAAATCAAAGGCATGCGGAGAAGCAAATTGGAAATTTATGGTTCAAGTATGAAGCTAGGGAACACGAGTTTTAAGCTAGGGAAGGAGGGTTTAAAGTTGCATAGGTTGATTTTATTGCAAGAACACTCTTTTATAATCACTATGGAACCAAATAAAATACTTGGAGAGACTACAAGGGGAAGGAATAAAAAGGAAGTAGAAGTGGAGGTAGAAGATACCCCCAAAATTCAATTTTTAGAGATGCAATACCTAGAAGGGGTATTCATGGGCCGTGATTTGGAGTCACACATTCAATGATGCAAAGTAAGTGACTACAACCATTAGAAAAAGGATAATATGGATGAATTGGAGAAAAATTGGTGGTGAAAACAACTTTGTGAATAAAGAATGACATGGTCATTTATGATGACGTGGGAGAGAAATTTTTGTCGAATGTGGGAGTCTTACAACTCTATGAGCTTCCCTATTTTGGAAAATTAAAAACCTTTACTAGTGGTGACATTGAGCTGAGTACATGAGGACATCTTTTAATTTTTTATGTGGTGAATGAGATGTATTGCGCCCATAATTTGGAGAATGAAAGGGTTAAAAATCTTGAGAACAAAGATCATTAGTGATGTTATTGATAAGGATGACATATAAATAACTACAAAAGCATAGTATTTTGTGAAGGGATGGTATGGAATGGATATCTCGTAACTTACAAAAAAACCTGTTATTCAGGTGACAATGCACCTCCTCACCAAGTTGAACAATCAAGAGCACTGGTCACAAGTGAACAAAATGTGGTTGCATGTTGCCAAGAAGATGACAAAAGGAGTGATCTATAATTTTTCTAACTTCATTTTTGAGACTATCATTGTAGAGGCGCACCAAGGGGATAAGATAAGTTTTGGTGTGATCCTTTTGTCCATTGTGTTTGTAGAGATTGGAGTGCCCGATGGGCCAAAAGATAAAATTTGGCAATACCTTGAAGAAAAGAGATCCCTTACAGATATATTTACAAAGTATACATGTGATGGATCCATGAGTGGACCCTACAAGTAGAGAACAAAACTCTGGTATGAGAACCCACACACTGCATTTGAATATGAATGGATAATACCAAAGGATCTTCCTTTGGTATTGGAGAAACATGTACATTTTTCCATTTACCAACATTTTTGCATAGGGCATTTTGACATGAAGGATGGAAAGTGGAGCCCTTGGTGCAAGCTCCCATATTCCTTCACTGCACTATTTTCAGCCATCTGTGTACATATTTTCAAATGCACACATGTTGATCTTTAATGCAGAAAAAGTGGATTGTGACTATCATACACTTCAGAAGACATATGTCTACCCAGGTAAGTTTGTTTATATTGAGAATTTTATTTTAGATGATATTAATATCAATTCTATGAGCTTGGAAATTGAAAAGGATGGAGTGGTTAAGGTATACATCTACCTTAATCCTAATTTGGAGAATGGAAAATATGTTGAGAACGAATTCAAGCTCCCTGAATTTCCCAAGGGGAAACATATTATGGGCACATTGCAGGATGAGGAGTCTACTTTTCCCCTTGATGATGAAGGATAAGAGGAGGAGGAAGAACCGAGGGAAGATATTAGAGGCCTATAACATGGTAAAAGAAGGAATCCCACTATAGGAGAAAAGAGAATGTGTGAGCCAACTCCTCCGGGAAAAGAAGAAGGTGAGGAAGAAGAAGGGGTGGAAATAGGTGTTGTATACATAGGATCGATAGAGGGAACCAAGGACCAACAATATAGGAGAGTATTGAAGAGAACAATGACTCAAGGTGCTAGTGCGGGGCCATGAAAACCACCAAATAGGTCACCTAGAAACTCTCTTATGAAGGCTAGAACCGGTAAAGGAAAGGAGCAAGTACATCCCCACTAAGGATAGTGAGTGTGATAAATCAGAAGACAATGTGTAGAAGAATCCTATTGACACCTTTGAGGATTGAGAGGAAGCTCGAGATGCAATTGAAACATGATGCAAAATGGTTTGAAGAATGGGAAGTAGGTAGTGATGTTGTTGATGCAAAGAAGAGTGAAGATAAGGGCGAACCATCTGGTGCACTTACTAATACACAACCCTATGAAGGACCATTATTGCGGAAGTAAATATTCCAAAAGGTAAGTTCTCAGGGGGAGAAAAGAGTGAATAAATGTATGAAACTCCTATAACTATTTATATAAATGAATTTACCAAGATCATTTTCACTAGGTTCCAAAGTACCTTGGAACCCAAGGAGATTTATGGCTAGGAGTTGATGGATCCCGAGATGGAAACCACACGCACCCATAAGAAGTTATCATGGAGTATGTAGACTCACATGGATGAGCCTGATTTTTATGTGTGTGAAGTGTCATGTGTCTCTCGGAGGATGAATAAATCCTTATATTCCCACCATGTAATAGTCAAGCCAACTCAGATGTTAGATGAACAAGTAAGTAATACATTGAAAAAGGTATCTACGGAGGTTACATGCAAAAACATTGATAAGGAGGTAACTATTAGGGATTTGTTAGAAGATATAAATGATTAAAAAGTAGAGTTCAAGATCCTAACAGAGGAAAAGGATAAAGGTGAGGCAAAGGCACGAGCAAGATTACTTGACATGGCTAAGAAGATAGGTGATAAAATTTTGAAGGCAAGGCCACATTTTGAAGAGAAATTGGTTGAGATCTTCCCAACTTCTATGCATTATTTGTGTATACTAGTTCATATGGTGTTAGATGAAGGAAAAATGAGGATATCAAAACCAATGGATGTTGAATCATAGGTGTAAAGGAAAAAGGAAAAATAGCACACCAAATCACAAGGTATGAATCTTTTCTCTAGAACCTAAATGATTAGTTAAAAAAGTATATTTTTCATTGAGCATTTACATATATTTTGAGGTAGTAATCAAGACAAGGACTGGTGGAGGAGAATGTAATCCTTGAATCCAAGTAAGATGAGACTCTTGGGCATGAGGAGAGGCTCACATTAGTATTATAAAATATCGATGCACTTATAATAGCTCAAGACCCTCATAAGGAGAAAATCAAGGAAATAGGGAAGCTCATAGTGTGACATATGGATATGATGGAAGGGATAGTTTCAGGTCTAGAAAATGTTCTTAGAGTATTACAGAAAAAGGGAGAGAACATGACCCTAGATGAGATGGCGCATAAATCCTTCAAAAGACAAATAATTTTCTCAGTGATTGGAATGAGTTAGAGGAAGAAATCAAAAGTGAGTATCTTGAGTTGATTCTACCTTTAGAAGGATAGATCACCCATGCATTCTTTTATTCTTTGTGTATAATTATTCTTTTGTTCCTTATTCTTTATTCGTGGAGATATAAGGCATGCCTACCAATTAACGGGGAGGAAATGAAGCAAGTGTGGGGTAATATTGGGATGATGAATCAAAATATAAGTACTAAATGTGCATAAGGTTGGGGGCATGGACATAGAGCTCATAGGTACATGTAAAAATGTTACGTAAAAGGGTGTGACTGGGAAATAGAGATTTCAAGTACTTAGTATTTTTGCATGGATGAGCTAAATATGTATTGAGTTATTAGCACGCAAAGGTATGAAGACTTGGAAGACACGTAAGGCTATTTTGGGATGAATGGAAGATCAAGTGACATATCTTTGTGTTTTTAGCTAATAATAGGAGTTGAACTAGAGGTTAACTATAGGAGATCTATTATTAGAGAAATTTTCTTGATTTTGTATTTATCTAGTAGTGGTGCATAACTATTCTTAGCATGCAAAATATTTTGAGGATTCTTAGGTGAGAAGGGAAAGTTCCTGCCCTATAAATATGTATTGATTTACACAATTTAAGGGACCTTATCCATGAATGCTTGTAAGGTTATGTTTCTGGTTTATGAGCATACATGACCTATGATAATACTTTTATGTATGGATTCAAATTTTGTGTTATGTAGTAATTAATATAATGGGTCTATGTGGTTGGATAATGGTTATTGAAATATCTATTTCTAGATTTTGTATGTGAGATCTCGATCTTGATCTTGGTTTAGGTAATTATTTTATATGGTTATGACCTAGATTTTTTCATACTTTACTTTTGAATAGATGTTATAGATATAGATTATATGTTTGTTTATCATGCTAACTCCATGAAAAGATACCATTAAAGAGGGACCTTGTACTCTTGCACGCTTCAGGTGAGTGCTCAGATCGTATGAGTGATATTTCAGCACACCTTGGGTGGTTTGGTAAAATACAAGATTGAAATCCTCACAAAACTATCTTCCAAATTACAAATAGTTTCAAAGTGGCGCAGTTTATAAATTTTTAACTTTTTCCGTAATAACCCTATCTTTTGATTGCGTAATCCCGAGAGTGTAACATTTCTCACAAAATGCCACCAACTTGTTTTTAATCTTTAAAAACTGATATGTAGATACTTATTGAGTTTTCTCACGTGGTCAAAGTGACACTGGACTCTAAGATTCATCAAATAATAAGATTCAGCCATATCTCTTTAAGTCTCAAACTATGAAATCATGGTTTTGAACTCTTAAATCATGTGTGCTTAATGTAGTTTGGTTTCAACATTTAAATTTCTCCTCAGAGGTTTATATCATCATTCTAAACCTTATTCACCCCCTTTAATAATCCTTCCATGTATGTACTCCATGAAAAATAAAAAAGGATTTTACCCAACAATATCAGAGATTGAACAAACTACACAATCCCCGATTTGTTGCATATATTGATCATACTGAGATAAAGCACCTATTTTCCTCCTCAAGATGATTCCAAAACCACTATTACACTATAATATTTAAAAGAATAAGTTCCTAGCACAAATTTCTAAAGGTATCTACTCAAAGACCTACCCAAATTTGATCATACATACGCAGTTCAGTCATTCAAGAAAAGCAACAATAAATCAAAATTCAAATCCTTGAGATGATACCATAATGAACATCATAGAATAATATTTACTTAACTAAGCCAATCTCAAAGAGATTCACTCAAAACTTTGAAGGAGCCACTGATATACAATTTTACATAATTTATTATCTCAATCTTATGCTTAAAACAAGACTTCCAATAATAAACGTACATCTATCTCTGTGAGATATTTCCCTAACAACCACTTAAAAGCTTATAAAAGGATTTTTAATGGTTCTTATTACATACATAGCCATCTACATCTCAAAAATGAATAAAGAAAAAGTCAGTCTAGTGTAGAAATAAAGCATGTATCTTTTCTTTACCTGAATACACTTACAAAATAACATATTATTCTTTTACTACTTCCCTTCAACCTTTGCCTCCATGAGGAATATCTCCTCTCTCCCCCTTCCTCGAAATAATGGTGTAACTACCACCTTTTTTGAACCTTTATCTCATTTTAGGTACAACCTAACTAACTTGGATGACTCATGCATGACTCTTCAACTCATACAACATAATGAAGTATTTTTACATTACTCTTATTACTTCATTATCACACACACTTAAAGACTCACTCCTTAGGACTAAACACACCTTTTACCATATAAACTCTCTTTCCACCCTTGACTTCACCTTGCTAAGCCATATTACTCATTTACATGCTTATGAGATTTAAATTACATTTTGGAGGGAAAATAACAAAGGAAGATAATTCAAATTTTCAAACCTTCTTAATGACTTGAAATGGATCCATTGGACTATTAGGACCTCTAAAACTCTTCTAGAAATCCAAAACCAAGAAAGGAGGATGATTAGCAACTTGTTTCTCCTTAATCCCCAATGCTCCTACATCATACACCCAAGGTGGTGAAAATAAGCCTTCACAAACTTTGTTTGGATATTCTTATTTTTAGCTAAGTCTTTGCCTTGTTTTCTTTTTTATCTTTCCATCTTCATTGTTCTTATATGTTTCATAGCCTCCTGGGTCCCACAACTTGTTTTGTAGCCTTGCATTTTTTTACATTGCTCCTTGTCTTTTTGAATTTCATCTTTATCTCCATTTCCTTCATATTGCCATCTCTCATACCTATACATACAAACATATCAAATACAAATATAGATAGTTCTTCACCTTCTATCACTTCTTTCATCCATTTGTAGTACATTTCCTTCATGTAGTCATCTTGTTCTTTGCCAATTTCTATATTTCCTTTCCTTTTTCTTGTTCTCCATCATCTTTCATCTTCTCAAGACACTTGAAATTTGTATATTCTTCTTCTTTGTTCTTTTCTGAAGAAATTAGTTCTCCTTCAATTGTAACTTCCTTTTCTTCTTCATTTATAGACAAAATTGAAGTTATTTTTTCTATCTTGCTCATAAAAACTAACTATCATCTTTCTCAATCTCATCATTTCCATCCACTCCCTCATTCTTTCTTATATTATGCTCCTCAAATGCACTAGTAGAGTATCTTTGTACAATTTCTATAACAACCTAAAAATTTAGATGTAGTTTAGTACAATTTTTTTAATAATGATATATAGACATTCCTCTCGCATTACTAGATAATGTAGCAAGTCATATTATTTTAACAAAGAGTAGAAATTCCTCTACATTACTAGTTAATGCATAAAGTCTTAACAATTTGATCCATCCTATAACATAATGATAACCTTGTGCAGCTGTAAGAGTTATATATCCCTGATCTACACGATCACCCTTAACATTCTATTGAATGTTCATAATTAGCTTTGTTGGTTTTACCATGTTGCGGTATTGAGATCTTGTGATTTGCTCCTCGAGTGTCTTCCTAGAGTTCATGTAGTAGTAACTCCATCTGGTATCCTAAACTACGGGATTGAGGAATCATGGTGACTAGACAATGTACCCAACAAACACATTACTTTGGCCAAAGATTTCTAGCTGTATTATGTATTCTTAGAATAGAGGAGTGCACAACTCACCTAAACTTGTCTTCCCATCACCTCACTATCATCTCATCACAGTTATCTAAATCTTATTCATTCATGTTTAGTTCATGATTGATCAGATATTAGATTAGGCATTTAGATACCTTCTTTTGGAGAATTGGGGACACAAAGTCTTAATTTTACCTTGCTTCCCTAAATGTATTGTTAAACCTTAACTTAAATTATAATCCCAAATAAATTTGATGCTTAGGCATACTCTATTTCATTTTATTCCTTATTTATATTACTTTCAAATTTACCTCTCATAATAAAATTAAGGACTGACCCAACCATTTCTCACATTCCGGTTTCCATTTTATAGAGATACAACTATTATATTATAAGTTACCCCTTTTAATTTTGTTGTTAAATATAGTTTAGAACCGTTGTTTGCTCATATTCATTTGACAAGGATTTCGATTGATATCAAACATTTATTGTAATTTTGCAACTTAGCCCATTCCAGTTTCCTTTGCGATGAAGAACATTAAGAGGGACCTTAGATTTTATTAAGAAGGCATGACTAATATTTTAGGATCTTCCCTACAATTTTCCATTTCTTTGACCACTTAGCATTCTTCCATTTACTCATATAAAAATTTTACATTCATGGCAGCTTATTATGTAAGAGATGCATTATTGGTTTCATAACTTTAATTAATTGAAACACTAGGTAAATGAATGTGTGATTCCCTATCTTATCATTTAGTTGTTTGTTTTTCTACCTGCAACACAATCATTATTTTTGGATACATAAATCCATAAAACTATTTATACATAATCCAAATCGTATCTTCCATTATATATATATATATATATATATGATGATGATGATGATGAATAATGTCCACTAAGGACTAATACAAGGTACAAATTTCCCAAGGCAAGTATATTTAACCATAAGTACATAGACAACTGGATCCAAGATCCGAAATAAAATTTCATTCTACACCGATCTTTACCTACTAGAGTAAGAAGGTCAACTCGCTATTATTAAACCTGTGACATTGTTTTGTTTTGCGTGTCAGTTCAAAGAACTAGAACGAAGTCAAACTACATGCCCTACTAATTTTTTGATAAATAAGAATATTAATCTTCGTACTAACTCAATTAAATCATTACAAGGTGAGTATGCCCACTACAGTTAGGGACTTAAATCTACCATCCATCCCATCTATGGCTATGGTGAAGGCATGGGGAAAATATGTGAAGCGTTCCCAAAGGACCACTTCACATACATTCCTCCCACTTCCTCTTATAGAGCTAAGTCCAGACCATCATAGGAGGATATCAAAATAATCTAAAATATCAATATATTATTTGTCATAATATCTCATGCAATACATTAGGCTATTATATAGCCATCATAATAGAAAACCAATACCCTATAAAATAGGAACCCATACAAACAAATAACCCGTTAATAGTGATACGGGTATAACCACAGAATATATTGTTATTATAACAATATATTCTACTAAAAATAGTAAATACTAATTTACCAAATGGTAAATCACCCACTATATTCATGTGAACATTAATATTAATTTCCTAACATTCCCCCTTAATGTTTACATGGTAACAATAGAACTTTCACACTTCCTCTGTAGCTTTCCACCTCTGCGTGCTCATGATCTTAGAACACACCCGAACTGAAGGTAGAAGAAGGAACACATAAACTTCTTATCGACCAAGCAATTTTGGGAACACATCTGACCGACAAGGATGGGAACACACTCAGGAATCATCTTCTTATCAACTAGTCACTCTAGGGAACACATCTGACCTAGCAGTGTGGGAACTCAAGCAGGAACACATCTAAACAACCTTCAATGGTTTTTAGGAGGCTAACCACAAACCTAGGTATGAACAGGAACACATCTGACTGTTCTACCTCATCAAGCCTCATGATGTTGTGTTTCACTGTGTTATTTGTTCTGCACTATGTTTTTGCATTTGGGGAAATAGGAATAGCCACATACTCAACTGAAAAACTAAAAATGGAACATTGGATCATGTTGATCATGTTCCCCCCTCAATGTGAACATTTCACTTATTCAAACTAAAAAAAAACTCACACACGTGCCACCAAAGTAGTGAAGCGGATCCGTCGTTGGTGACTGACGAGAGGTCACTGAATGACCTCCAACCTTCGATGCCTCCATCCTCCAGTAACATGTTGCTAGCTCAGTTGAACTTGGATATGAAGCTCAATTGTTTCCACATTGTTTATTATATCTTCCCTCCCATAATGTGAAACACTCTTTTTTTTTCGGATGTCGGGTAACACTGAAAATGCGTTCGTAAGGAATTTTTTTAATTTTTCAGACTTTTTACAATTATACGAATTCTCTGCGACAATTTACAAATTTAAAAACAACACTTTTGACTTGGACAAGAAGACTCGACTCGACTAAAAAGTAATAAAATGGGATTAATTTTTAAATGAATTAATAACTAAAGACATACAAAATATAAAGAATTTGATGGATGACATATTACACATCACTAATATACAGACTTGACTACAAATAAACAAGATGATATAAAAGACAACTCAAATAACAATTTCTAATGTAACAAATGGATAATAATAAAATTTGACCTTATTACCACGACTCTTTTTATCATTTCCTTTGGATGAGACTTTAATGATACGCTTATGGATTGGACACCAAACCTAAAAATGAGACTAAATATTAAAAAAATGAGAGACATAAAAACTAAACAAATAAAATGAAATTATTATTCTAAATGACTCGACCCAAAATCTAATCAACTTATTAATGCATTGACTAAATTTAAACAACTATTAATAATATGACTAGTGGCACATGAACAATAACATACACTAATTTTGTAAATACCCTGTGCGGCTCATACCAAACCAGGTTGCTTTGTATAGTTTGCATCTTATTTCCTAGATCAGAACATGCGTAGCAGATCCAAATCTGGATACAGTCATCTCTATCAATGCTAGGTGTGTCAGGAGAAATTGGATCAGTCAACACTGCTAAATCACTGAAATTGATCTCTTGCACAATCACCGCCTAGGATCTTCCAAATGTAGACGGAAAAAATCGATGCATGAATATAAATCATTTCCATTCAAACTGAAATCACTCCTTGTTGGATCTGGCGATGGAAGGTTACATGACCATTAAAGATTGTTGAATGTGTTTTAAGCTCACAACAATAAAATTCCTTCAAAGAAATCGTGCCTCTATCTCGCTTATACTATGCAAAATTGGATTGATAATAACCAGTACAACTCAATCCAAAGATGAACACAATGCTAGATGTAGCTCTATAGGAAGTATTGAAATATTTTGAAATAGAACCGATAAAATCATTGTCAAATAGGAGCACTAATTTTCATATGAGTACAGACTGAGAAGATTCAGTTAAACAAACAAATATGCAAAATTCTTGACAATGATATAGCCTGAATAGTTGGATCATTATTTTAGATAATGCTGATCTTACACATATTTTTCAGGATGGGACACCAATCTTGATATGAGGTCAACCCACCTTTTTTGACAATCAATGTTAACCTGTCGTATCTTCCTCGTATATCATAAGATGAGTTGATACGGTTTGAATGAATAGAATACACCAATCACTCCGTTGTTCAATACAATATTTTCTAGATGCAGATCAGTAAAGTGCGAATCATTGAATAGAATTGCATGTACACAAAAATATCAATCTACAATTCTTAAAACCCAGAACTATCACGATGGAAGAGATCACAACAAAAAGAAATCAATAAACGATGTGGACTAAATGATTTTATCCACACAATCTCATAGAATTTTTTTCTCATCCTCAGAGGTGAAGCACAATGTTACAACCCCTATACCTACTCTCACAGAGCCATACCTACTCTGATACCAAATATAGAGCTAAGTCCAGACCGTCACAGGAGGATATCACAGTAATCTCAAATCTCAATATATTATTTGTCAGAATATCTCATGCAATACATTAGGCTATTATATAGCCATCATAATATAAAACCAATACCCTATAAAATAGGAACCCATACAAACAAATAACCCGTTAATAGTGATACGGGTATAACCACAGAATATATTGTTATTATAACAATATATTCTACTAACAAATATTTACTAACAAACTAGTAAATACTAATTTACCAAATGGTAAATCACCCACTATATTCATGTGAACATTAATATTAATTTCTTAACACCTCTATCACGAGTTATGCGAAGGACGGGAGCTTCGGGTTCCCAAATTGTGTTAGGCCCACTATCTTGCATGCACAACACCATCCAATAATGAATTAAACTAAAAAAATTCTAGGTAATATTACTATTTTGCATCCCTCATCTATACGCTTAAATTCTCATACCAAGAAAGTCAATCATTTATTTTAAGTCTAGAAAAAGGCTAAGTACAAATTTCTAGAAAAATTTCATCGATTTTCCCCTTGTATTTCTTACTTTTAAAATTTTCTAGAATCATTAAAATCTAAATAAAATCACATAACAAAATGAAAGCTACAAAATGAAAAGGTGTGGATCAAGTGATCCAGCCCTCTGAGTCATAGGATCTCAAGATTAAAAAAACAAAGGAACTACTAACATTAAAATAAAGCCTTACCCAGCTGAGTTTCAGCTTTGCATTTTATTTTAATATCATAATCCACAATGTTCCTGCATAAGGATTATTTGCATCTATAATATAAACAAAAGGCTGTAATTTCTGTTTCTTCCTTTTTCATGCACCAAGTTAGTACACAATCCTTTCATATTACAACCATTAGACAATAAATTCACCCAATTTCTTCTCTAAACAATAAGAACCAACAATTTAATATTCTTTGCTACATCAAATCAAAATAACCATACCATTATATTGGGAGAGAAAAACTCATAAATAGTCATGCATATCTAAACAGTCATGCATATCATAACTACAAGGTACTCACAAAATTCATGCAAACAAACATTTTAACAAGCAAATGAATATAAGTGAAACCAACACCATAGTTTAGCTTGAGTAACTTTCTACTTTTACACCTTAAGCAATAACATTTACTGAGTAATAAGGTATCAATTTTGTAGTAGAATATAGGAAAAAGAAAAGGGTCCATTCCAAAATTTTCTCTACGCTCTTATCCAGCCCAAACTACGATAGAAATATACATGGCAAGAACAAAAGCTAATAGACACAACTTTTCACAAAAATACACACAACCCATCAGCCATATGTCTTCCAAAAATCTATACAATCAAAGAAATTTGAGCTATATTCAAGGTAATAGAAAAATGAGTTCGGGTGAAGAAATAGAACCCATTCATTTAATCTAAAATGCAAGACAACAAAAGGAATACTTAAGATAAACCACAGCCAAACATTTTTTTAAGGAAGTTGAATTTATTAAGCTGGTTCATGACTATTTTCCTAATACCCATCACAATCAACAATTTTATACTGAAAATTTCAATTAAAAAACCAAAAAAGTGGATTTGCACATTCAATTTGAATAGCCCAAAAAAAAAAAAAAGTATACACAAAAAGATCAATTTGCACATTCAAGTTGAATAACCCATAATTGCAAAATGTTTTTTATATAGAGAAAAATAAATTTGGACATTTGACTAAATAACCCATAGTTTTAGAACATTATTACATAGAGAAAAATTTATTAGCACATTGAACTAAATAACCCATAGAAGAAAAAAAAAAATTATACGAGAGAAAAATTAATTTGCACATTCAATGAATAACTCATATTAGAAAATCATTTTAAAATAAAGATTTCAAGCATGGAGAATGATTTCAACGATTATTTTCCAAAAACTAGAGGAGTATAAAAAACCCACAAGGCATGTTCATTTTTTATAAAAGAAAAACCAAGAGAACATCATAATAACCCTTTCCTAGTGAAAACAATTCCCTATAGTTTAATTTTCCTTTAAGAAACAATTGAAACCCTAGTCGTTTGTTTTGGCGCTTAAGCTCTAGCTTCTCTAATAAAAACCAATACTTCCTCAATCCCCTCCACCCAAATATTTGAGGGTCATAAATACTAAATTGGTTCAATGACCATATGCAGTGAAAAATATGGTAAAATATCCCCATAACTGGATCTCTCTCTCCAAGTCGACTATATGCAAAACTCCCACTTTTCCCATTTTCTTCTCCCTTCCCAAGAAACCCTAAGTCACATATCTCAACGTGGGTAGGGATTTTGTTAATATGAATTTATTTTCATTTATTAAATTAAATCTCCCTCATCCATAGGAATGTCCACTAAAGTGGATAAATTTAATTTATTAACTTTAGACCACACCATGTTTTTCTTAATGTCACTACCAGCATGAGCTCTATAATAAGTTATATAAAAATTAAATACTCAACCTTCCACAATGTTAAATCACCATGTTCAATTTTAGCATCAAAACCATAGAATCAAACATTACCTATTGATTCCATGGGTGTGACAATTTTCCCCCAATGTTCCAAGGATGACAATAATAAAATAGGTCGTAATGAAACTTATGTGTTAAATAAATACCAATAGGCGGTATTTAGGTATCTGAGTACTTAATTTTTAAATTATGTACTTATATATAAGTATTGTATACCGTATTAATATTTAATTAATCAAATAAAATACCTTTTTCCATTTCTCATATTTATTGGATTAATTAAATTTCCATAAGGAAGAGTTTGAAAATAGCGAGATGTTACATTTTCAAGGAATTCACCCAAAAGTGAACATTATCATGCACCTTATCATCAAAAGCACCTACCTTGTTTTCACTTTTTTCTTGTAGACTCTTTGAAGAGTTTAAAATTTCATCAATCATACTCATTTGATCTCTCAACATGAGAACATTTTCTTCACTTATAGATTCATCAAACTTAGAATTGTCATATTAATCTTCTTTAGCACAATTTTCATCTTTCTTCCATGTTTGTTCTTCATTCTTGTAAGAGATTTATTCAACTTTCCATTGAACTTCCTTTCTCATCTCTTTGATGGCTATACATTATTCTTTATTTTCTACACCTAATGGATTCAAACCACCATAGTTATATTCTTCATCAAATATTTGATAAATCACTACTTTACCTTGGAATTTTCTTGGATTGTCTTGATGAATTTGTTCACATTCTTGCAAAATTTTTGGCTTCCATTCTTGAACTAATTTCTTCATCTCATCTAGTTCTCTTATATTAGTGTTCACTTCATCTTCCATGCATTTCTAAAGTATGTTCATCTCATTCTTGGTCTTAGCTATCCATCTTTTTCTTGTCATGTGCTTAGACTGGTTTCTTGTCCTCATTTCTTGTTCTTTCTTGCTCAAGTAACTTGATCTCTGTCCTAAATCAGCTTTTCTTTCTTCTTTAGCTTGTGAACTTGACTTAAAACCTTTGAAAATATATTCTTCACTTGCATTCCTTGTCTTTATATTATTCCTAAGCCATATAGGCTCAATGTAACCATGTTTTAAGACTTCATTTGAATGGTAAATTTAATTTTAGCTCTTAGTGCATTATTTCTTCCTCTTAATTTCATTATAAGTGTATTTTATACCTCTTAGATCTGTTTCCTTATCCTGCAAAATCTGATTCATTTCCCATATTCATTTGTTAGCATCTATTTCTTTCCTTTTTACATTTTCATCTTCCTTCATGTAGCTCTCCCATGCTTCATAAAATGACAATTGGTCTTCATGGTCTTCATGATTATGCTTATCACCTTTTATTTTGTCCTCTTTTTCTTGTACCATTTGTACTTGTATTACTTCAACCTCATCTTCTTCCACTTAGGCTTCTTTTGACATTATTCTCATCCATTTTGAAGTCTTCTTATTCATCTTCATCATACTAGTATTCATACCTGTAAATACCCATTTAAATATATAGTTAGATAATAAAAATAGATCCCATAAGGCCCACATGAATCTCTCCTTCATATTCATTCCTTTTCTTTCTCTTTTCTCATTCTTCTCTTCACATATTTTCACATCTTCCTCCACTATTTCTCTCTCTAGAGTCTTCATATTTTGTCTTTGAATCTTCTTCATGAGTAGCCTAATAGGCCACTTCACCTTATTCTTTATTCTCCACTCAAACCTCTGATCTTCCATTCCCATCATGACTTTTATCATTGCTTCAAGCCTCTCAAATATATCATTTGCCTCTTTTTTATCTTTTTCTAAGAACAAATTTTCCTCTTTTGTGCTTCTTTTCTCTTTTTCATAACTTATTCCTTCTTTCAACATCTTGGACTTGTTTCCCATATCTCTCTTCAATATCTCCATATGACCTTCTCTTTAATCTTGTTCACCTTGAACTATTAGTCTTCACCTAGGTCTCTTTCACCCTAGTCTTTTAGACAACTTACTCCTTTAGCTTCTTATCCTACCAATCATTCACCACTTCAACACTTATTAGATACAAAAATTCCTCATAATTCCATGAAAAGTGTCTAATCAACAATGTTCTAAAATATTCAATCATTAAAGCACTTAAAATATCAAGAAAGTTTAAATCTTCAAAGTCCAACCTTCTTAACATGTTCAATGCAAGTTCTAGAAAAATGATTACTCAAGTCTCAAAATAAGAAGAATTGTTCTTCAATAGTCAATTTTTGCAAATACACCCTCTCGAGACATTATGTCGTTGTCTAAAAGTATGAAAATCACCTTCACCAACTTCCTTTTTCACCATTTCTTCCAAAATTTGGTTCCTTAACTCCTGTAAATTTACCATCATAATCATTAGCACAAGATAGGAATTCATAAAAATCAAAGCCCACTCTAATACCAAAAATGATGCAACAAATCCACTAACTCAAAGTGCATTTCACAAGCTTAGTAGGATTCTAGTACAGACTTGTCAATAACTCTACATTTGGGGTATCTAAGTGAGCTTATGAAGGCTAAAACATATAAAAATGAAAAATTATCCCACCTAAAGAGATCTTATCTTCAAATCCTTATACTCATCATTTTTCATAATTTCCCCTTCAATTTCCATTATTTCACCTTTTGGTTAGTAGACTACTATGTACTCATTTTCTTATTTTTGCCTTCCTTCTTGAATATTCCTGGATTTCTAAAGGATACAATTTTTTCCTTCTTACCTTCTCTCAAGTATCTAAGTAGGTTTACCATGTTTAGGAACTTTTAACAGAGCTAATTAATGATCCAAAACCATGATTCAACAACCAAAATTAATATTCTTACTCTACTTAAATCAGGCTGTCTTCTAGCTTTTCAAGCTCAAAAACTAGTCTCAAACAAGGATAATTTTAGTGGCGAATATTCATAATATGGTGAATATTCAATTTTGAAAAATTTGAAAAGGTGAATTTTCTAGTGTGGGTCAGTGACCTATTTGCCTATAAAATTACAGGTTTAATTTTTTTAGGGGTCAACTTCACCTACCCTTGAAACAAAATGACTATATAATCCTATATTATTCGCCATGTAGAACACTACTAGCTTACTCATACCACCTGGGGGCATATGTATTATCAAGTACGGTAAACACGCGACATGAGAGGAGAGGCTGTAGATGCATGAAAAAGATTTTGTTGACTCGTGATAGGGAGAGTTTGTTGATGTTTGACAGGAAAGTTTGGTGACACGCGACATGAGTGTGGAGGAATTAGACATGCAAATGAGTTTTATGATGCATGACACGAGATTTTTTGTTCTGCGATCAAATGGCGAGAGGCTGTAGATGCGTGACAAATATTTGCTGATGTGTGTCAACAAGGTGGTTGACGCGCATCAACAAAATGTCAATGATGCGCATCAACAAGGTTGTTGACGTGCATCAGTGAGGTTCAATTGATGTGCGTCAACCACCTTGTTGACGTGCATCAGCAAATCTCTATCACACTTCGCAGCCTTCTATCCCACCACTTAAAAATTAGGTGAAAATTTTTCTGTCAGACCCCCAAAAAATTCACCTTCCTGTGAAACCGGTTTTGAGGATATTCGCAGGTATTTTCCACCTCCGATTTCTAAGAGGTCTCTTAAAATGAACCCTGGTCTCAAGATGTAAACTCTTGACTTTTAGGGTTCACATACCTCTTCTAGATATTTTTCCTTGTCTCACCTCCTCAATGAATCCCTATAATCTTTAATAAACAAATGTACAACCTCAAGGAATCAATCCTCTCTAACTAGTAAAAATTTCTAGTATTGCTCTTAAGAACTTGTAGCTTGCTAAGTCCTAGATTATAAACTTCAATGGATTCCTTTAGATCACTATTACCTCAATTAGTTATATCTTCATGGTCCCGACATGCCTATAAATTATCATAGTCCAATTATTTTTCTAACTTATTGTAGGCCTCCTTTTGTAAATTTACTCTCAAACCCTCATTAGATATCTCAAGGTAATATGTCATGTATATACATGGTATGTGAAGGTTTCAATATACAAATTTTATATTATTAAGGTTACATTATTGCAATTTTTCCATCTTTAAAGTTTCAAATACCATCTCTAAGTCTAGATGATGCTTGTTTTGAAAAATGATCTTCAAGTTAACTCTCTAACCGTGTTTTTCCCAATTTTGAGCTCACTATTATGAGTATATTTTTTTCATGGGTTCCTTTTTCCCAATAATTACTCTAATTCTTGAAAAACATCCTCGTAGATCTATTTTCCAAATTTAAAATTATTTCAGTGCTAGAGTTCATAGATTTTTTACTTTTTCTCTAGAAAGCGTAGCTTTTGAGTGTGTAATGTTGAGAGTGTAAAATTTCTCACCAAATGCAACCAACTCGTTTTTAATATTTAAAACCCTGGTGTAGATACTTATTAATTTTTCTCACATGTTCAAAGTGACAGTGGGCTCTAAGATTCATCAACTAATAATATTCAACCATATCTCTTTATGTCTCATAATCTGAAATTAGGGTTTTGAACTCTTAAACTCTCGTGTGCTTAATGTAGTATGGTTTCAAAATTTATATCTATCCTCAAATGTCTCTATAATCATTATAAACCTTATTCACCCCCTTTAACAAGACTTCCATGTATCTATTCCATGATAAATATAAATGGATTTTAACAAATAAAATCAGAGATTAAACAAATTGCATAGTCCTCGTTTTCTTGCATATACTAATGACACTGAGACAAAACACCTATTTTCCTCCTCAATATGATTCCAAAAACACTATTAGACTATAATATTAACAATAATAATTTTCTAGCCCAAATTTCTCAAGGTATGCACCCAAATACCTACCCAAAATTGATCATACAAACACATTTCATTCATGAAATGAAAGTAATAATAAATCAAAATTCAAATCCTTGAGATGATAGCATAATGAACATCATAGAATAATTTGTACTTAAATAATCCGATCTCAAATATAATCACTCATAACTTTGAAGGAGCCACTAATATACAATTATACATAGTTTATTATCTTAGTATTATGCTTAAAATAAGACTTCCACTAGCAAAGTTGCCTCAATCTACTAAGATATTCCCATAACAAACCCTTACAAACTTATAATAGGATTTTTAATGGATTTTATAAAAAAAGATAGCCATATACATTTCAGAAATGAATAAATAAAATTTAGTCTCTGTACAAACAAAACATGTATCTTTTTTTATCGAATTTACTTACAAAATGAGACATTATTCTTTTACTACTTCTCTTCAACCTCCTCCTCCACAAGTAATCTCTCGTCTCTCTCTCTCTCCATATTTCTCAAATTAATGATGTAACTACCATTTTTATTGAAACTTTATCTCATTTTAGGTATAGCCTAACTAACTTAGATGACTCATGCATGACTCTTCAACTCATACAACATAATGATGTATTTTTACATTAATCTTATTACTTTATAATCTCACACACACTTAAAGACTCACTCCTAGGGAATAAACACACCTTTTACCATATAAATTCTCTTTCCACCCTTGACTTCACCTTGCTAAGCCATATTACTCATTTACACACTTATGAGATTGAAAATACGGTTTGGAGAGAAAATAACAAAGGAAGACAATTCAATTTTCAAACCTTCTTAATGACTTGAAATGGATCCATTGGACTATTAGGGCCTCTGAAAATCTTCTAGGAATCCATAACCAAGAAAGGAGGATGACTATAAACTTATTGCTCCTTAATCCTTGATGCTCATGCATCAATAGGGAAACCAACTATAATTTGATTGTTGGTAGACTATGGATCCACATAATAAAGGCCATTCCATCCACATTATTTAAAGAGGTAAGGTTCATTAATTTAGGCACTGGAAAATATCAAAAATAAGTATAAAGCTCATTCTACATTTGAACTCCCAACAAAACAACTAAATAAACCACCTCCTTCCAAACATGAGAGGAAGAGGAAGGTTTAATGTAAGAGGAGGTAGATTTGCATATTTTAATTGACCCTAAGTGGTTGATTAAGGCTTCTTGCATCCTAATCACTTGTTAATTAACTAATTATAATTTGTGATTTTAGTCCCACATGCACAAAGATGTAAGTTTTCCACAAATAGAAAACTATAAATAGGACTAACCACATACCTTTAAACTTTACACCATGCTTTTAATTACATATCATATAATAAATATGATTATGAGCCTTACTTCCTTCTAGAATTAGCTTTCTCAATATTTTCCTCCTATATTCATATTGGTTAATAGAGGGGTATCCAATATCCAATATGGCCATTTATCCATTATAAACCCCTTATTTTATTTCCCTCATATCTATTTAGGTCTTGGTTAATTATAAATTGATACTAAGTAGGCATGTTTTAGCTAATATTGATTTATATATCATGTTAGTTCTTTCAATCATTCCATTAAGCTTTAATAATTGATGTTACTATAGTTAATTCACTAGCTTTATTAATAGACTATTTGGTTATAGTCTAGTTGTTTAGATTTTCTTTGTAGTTTTTAGTAGTTGTCGGTTAGCTTTTAATTCAAGTAAGGACATCAAATTTCATTTACAACAGAGCCCCACTTAGTGTTTCTTGATTCTTAATTACATATTTTCACATAGTGTGGATCCAGGAGGGTTTTAACATAGCTTTTGTTTCCTCTAGACCTTAGTGATTCAACTATAAAGTGTATAGTTAGTTTTTTTGTTTTCACATTCTTGTGTTTGTTCCTTTTTGTTGTTTTTTATAGGTGGTTTTATACACTCTTTCTTGGCTGTGCTAGACTTCATTGCCCAATGGAAAGGCATCTAGAATTATTCACCTAGAGTTTTTCTTGTGTTCTTTGAAATCCTACCAGGGAGTCCATACACGAGCTAGAAGCTGGTGTGTTGGTGCCCATTTTTTCATGCGCTATCTAGGCACCGTGTCACTAGATTTGTTCTTGTTTTCAAAATCGGTTTCGAACTTAATATTAGTGTTTCCAAATCTTTGTGCAAATTCTTCTAATTGTTTGGAAACCATGTGCCTATATGTTTGTATGATTTCTTGAATTATTAAAGTTTCCAGAAATTTGAAGCAAGTGGCCGAAGGTATCTTTACTTATTATTGGGACAATTGGTCAAATTTCTAGAATTTACATATTCTATGTAAAATGCATCTTTTTCCTAAGAAACGGAGGAAAGGGAATATTTGAGAGGTCATAAAAGAATCATAAGTATACACTTGGAATCCTTTCAGCCTTTTTATGAGATATGGGTTGAGTTCCTATCTCCGTGGTGTGAAATAAAATGTGAAGTAAACAACTAGGAGAAAGGAAGGTAATGTAAAAATGTTTCATGTGCTTGGAAATGTGCAAAATGCTAGTTTAAATCTGGTGCCTAGAGAAGTGTGTTTGACTAAACTAGCACGTGGTAGCTCCTAGGGGCCTAGTATTGAGTTTACATATTAATTTTCCATTTCTTCTTGAAGTGTTAATGGAAAATTTAATCATAGGATTGGTTGCTTGATTTTGTAGTTCGTTATTATTTGGTGTCATTTTAGGTTTCTCTCTGGTGCATGGTAAAATTGGAGGGAGGTGTTTAATATTCTAAGTCGTAAGGCTAGAGATTTTTTTAGATAAGATAAAAGTATTTAATTTGAAAGGGAAAAAAATCCCTTTACAAAAATAATCCAGGTAGAAGAAAACACACCAAAAAAAAAAGATGTCAGTCAAACATCCTTAACCTAATGGACACAACACAACAGGTATAATCATAACCATGTCTACATATTTATATACTTTTTTACATTAGAACCAAAATGAAATCCATGGCCATGAAAAATTAAAATTGAAACATATCCATGAAAAAGGAAGCCAAAGGGTTGTCATCATTTATTTTTCCATGAGGAAGCTCTACTTCTAGTTCTCGCACTTGGGCCTTTATCTAAAGTTCATACAATGTTATCCTTTCAAGAAATATTAATTTTTGGGGTATTCTCGGTGGGAGGTTTTCCATCAATTTCCATAGGTTATTTTTCATTCAATCTTCTCATCAAAAGATTCATTTTACCCTTATCCCCTCTACTTTATTCTTGGTAATCTAATCTTTAAGAGGGAAATTATTTGTTCTTGTATTACAATTTCCACTCAACAAGACAATCCTTTTATTTTGCACCTCAATTTTCCAGTGAACCTCATTTACCTCTTGAACAAAATTTTTATTGACCAAGAAGATGATATCAACAGAGATTCGCCCTCAATACCCCGGCCTCTCAGTCAATCCATTTTTTTCCCCTCTCCTTACTAATAGTTTTTCCTCAATATCTTTATCACCCTACTTTAGATTGAATAGGAAATTCACATCAATGTCATATCGATTATCCTGCAAATTCTCTTCTTTGAAAATCTTAATTCTCTTGGCCATGGTTTCATTGTTAGAGTTAATCTCCTTCTTAGATGGGGGATGGGAAGGGATCAAAAGTTTACCCTTCTAGAACATTAACATGATCAAATCCTGATGTAATGGAATGTCAACTTTCTCATTTTGAAAATCAATGAAAAAGGGGGTAAGGGAACTTTGGAGAAGTAGGTTAATCTCATGGCTTGATTCCTATGCAAATAATTAAGGATAGAGAGGTTATAAGAAAATATTTTCATAATTTTTCCTTCAAGCGTAAGGTACTTCATTACCACCATGAAAACATCTAACCATTCTTCATGGAGGTTAATTCTTAAAATACCATCATCATACATTAATATTATTTCATCCATGCTGAAAAAATATAAATTTTCTACCTGTGTCAGTTCTTATCCTTGAAAATTTTGAGACCTTCCATGCATAATCCCATGGCCTTGGAAATGGACTCCTCTGTGACTGTGATTTCCATACCCTTCAAATTAAGAAACCCAAAATCATTATTGAATTCAATAATAAGTTGAGGGTCATTAACTTAAAGGCATTTAACATAGTTTAAGAAACCCCCTCTTCGCAGAAGCCTCCAGAGAATAGTGTCCCTATTAACATGGAGATAGGTAGGTGGCTCTGTTCATACTCTATCTTCTCCCATTATTAACTATTCAATCTACAAAATATTGAGACATGTTAGATTATTCCTATATATCTAGAGTAAAAACTTGAGCACAAAATGGAATGATTTATTCCCTCCCGAGAGATAATGGAATTTCCAACGAGGCCGATCACGTGAATCCTGAAGGACCTTATATGAAAAACTACATTTTCTTTTCATCATTAACAACTTTTAATATATTAATCCACGGTATGAGATCACCTTGTCATGTCATCTTTTCCACCATATCATTCCCATGATTAGTAAGTCCATCCATAGGTTTATTACCATCCCTATGTTAATAGTGTGTTTTTCTTGTAGAATTACTCGAAGTTAAATTGTGTATGAAATAATAGGAATTGTTTGAAGAGATTGATTATGGAAGTTTTTTTATAGTGAAATGTACAAAAAAATCAATCTAATTTTTTCATCTTAGAATTTATGAAATTAAAATAAAATACACTTCAGATAATAGAAAAGAAAATAAACAAAATAAAACAATGTTTCATGAAAATAAAATGAGGTTCTATTACAGGGGCATGTACCCTTGATTCTATATATGTACAAGGAGTAAAGAAAAGATTACATATAAAAATAGGTTAATCTTCTATATCCACAAATTCTCTTGAGAATGTTGGCACATGTGTTAGAATTCACCCCTATGACATATGGAGTTCGCATGGGCTACACCACCGAAAAAGAATGAATTTCATTGGCCGTGCCCAACGACATGCATTTCTACATTAGTTATGGGATACCTACCCATAACCCATTGAGAGTCTAGGTAAGCTCCTCTTTTTTTCTAAGTGAGTTCACTAACTCATGGAGAACGAGTCTCCTTTTAAGTATACTTTTATGCCCCGTATTGTGGAATATCGAGTTATGGGGACTTTTACAACTCTGTTTGTTGAATCATCAAGGGCGACCTTTTGTCTCTTTGGGGGAGGAGACTTAGATATCAACACGGTATGAGTTTCAGCCATGATAGCTTCTAGTTTTAAAATATACTCTTCTGTTCCATCAACCTTTTGACCTAGGGGTGGCGTCTCTTTATTTGATATTAATGTTGGGACCAAGATGGGAAGTTATATATCTAATAGATAAGGGGCATAATAAGCCTTTTACATGTGTAAATGATTGTAATGGATTAGAGTTAAATGATGGGGCTAGTAGTTCTCTAGTCACTCTATATTGAGGTGGTATTCGGGGAAGGATGGGGTGAAAGTGTAGGGTATGGAAAACATGAAAACATTCACACAATTCCTCAAGTCAATTGAGAAAGGAAAGAACTACGGAATTTTGAGATGATCCATTCAAGATATTTTCTCAAAAATTGGGACATGAAGATATCCCTAATGAAGGATTAATTTTTACCTCCCAATTGGAATAATTCACATAGATGTTAATTTCTAATCTCGATGGGATTTCTCTTAAGACTAGTGAATCCATGGTGGATGGGTGATATGTATAAGTTACATATGGAGAGTTCTCAAAACTCAGGTGTTAACTTGGGACCCATTGGAAATAATATGTCATTCTTAAATAGAAATATTGATGCGGGTTGACATGTATAGACCATCTTGTTGCAATAAATTTTCATACCATGCCTAAATATATTAGAACAAATGGGATTAAATCAAATGAAATCATTCATGAAAAACATGTATTTGTAAGTTAATTAATTTCTCACATTTTTTCAAATAAATGTATTATCAATTTAGTTCCTTTATTTTCCTCATCACATTTAATCTCAAGTGGAAAATGAAATCAAAAATTAGTATGATGTAGAAAATATATCATTTGCTCACATTGGAATTATGGTGATAAAGAAGTGTTGAACAAAATTGAAGGCTATCATAAAGGAATATTCTTTGTTATTCCTTAAAAGTTCCAATGGATGGTCTAAGCATGAACCAGTTAGGATTTTAATGGAATATTCACTAAAAAAATTGGTGGATAAGGATATATATGAAGGTTTGAGTTTTAGATAAAGGGGGTTATTCTTTTCTTTAGAGGAGGGAGGACTCTTTGAAGGTTTCTCTGCAAGGTCTAGGTGTATGATTTGGATATGGGAATTCATACTTTATTTTTGTAAGCATTGTTAGGCTTTCCATTTGTTTGAAATTCATGCTAAGGTGATTGCATTTATACAATCATTAACAAGCTTTGAGAGCATGTTTATATGTTTCCCTTATTTTTTCTCGGTCAATGGATCCGCTAAAAATATTAGTATAATTATCTTGTCATGCTTTCTTTTGGAATAATATGAAAGCAAGGTAATGTGTGTTTTCCTTGAATAATCTCATGTGGGTTATAGATAAAAATTTATATGTTAATACTTTGTTGATGGTTAATTTGTTTGGGTGTTGAAATAGAATGTTCTCCTTCAGGGGTACTTTGGGGCACCATCCTTAAACCATGTAAAATTCCTTATTGATCAATAAAAATGGGTGAGATGTTTATATATCTTGGGGGTACCTTGTTTCTATAATATTTATCATAATTCAAATATGGTACTTCATTCATAGGCATCTTGAGTTGGATCACTTAGAATTTCAGTTATTTTTTTCTTGATTGTTCCTGTGACATATTTTCCCTAGAATAATTTTCTTTATCTTGTTATCATTTCACTAAATGATAGAGATTTAATGGTGCACTTGCTGACATAACTTTTGATCCTCCTTATATCCTTTGATATCAAATTTTTTCCTCCTTATAAATCCATCTCTAGCTCATAATTTCTCAACAATTATTTTTGTACCATATACATCCTGAAAATTTTACTTTCCTTATATATCTTATGTAAAATTTGATGGAGAAACACACACTTAATGTGCATACCTCAATTACATTTTCCTTTTCATTCATTTTAAAAGGATCCTAACATCAATACATGATGATACATGTAAAGTCTATAGACTTGATGTTTAGATCACATTAGCTCTATTTTTAACATCCTATTTTGGAAGCCTCCCATGTGTTTCATAGTACTTTTGTGACCACTCTTTCAAGTGATAATTACATTAAGTTGCTTCATTTGGCCTCTGATTGACCTACCCAATAATCTCTAAGGAATCAAAACTTTTCCTTGATTCCTCTCTCCACCCCCTCATGATGTACCTCAAGTCCTCTCACCGGCCTAGGTAAAGCCAAAACTAGCGGTGAAATAGCCACACCCTTAGTTAATATACCTTCCCCTCACTCCTAAGGATATAATGGCCGAGTGAGAAGAGGAAGACCTCTTCCCTAGATATTAAATTCCAACTCATGTGGGTATCTTTCTTTCCCTCACTCCCTTAGTCTACATCCATAACTCATCCCTTGCCTTCTCCTCCCCTCTCTACGTTGAGGGTGTTAGATCGAGAGCCAATAGATTCTATTCAAAAAGAGACAAATTGTGTATAATTAGTTATGCATCTCCAACAACTCCTCCAATAGATCAATATGGTATGAAGGCTAATGCAAAGGCTATAAATGTAATATTATGTGGTTTTTCTAAATCAAATTTTTTTAAAGTGATGCACTACATTTCAGCCAAGGAAAATTGGGATAAAATCAATAATATATATAAAGGATATGATAAAGTAAATAAATTAAATTTTAAAACACACAAAATTTAGTTGGAGGGTTTACTGAGATGAAGGATGATGATAACATTGCATCCTATCTTCTTTGTGTAGATGAATTTTTAACACTATTAGAGGGCTTACGAGAAGATAGGTTGCAATATGTTATAGTGTTAAAGATGAGGTTACTTTGTGAAAAAATTACTAATATATCTTCCTTTGAGGTTTCATACCAAGGTATATATAGTTGAATAAATGAAGAAGTTAAATACCCTAATACCACGTTTCAGCTAAGGAAATTTGGGATAAACTAAATAATATATATACAAGATATGACGAAGTAAATAAATTAAATTTTAAAACACAAAAAATTTAGTTTGAGGGTTTATAGATGAAGGATGATGAAAACATTGCAGCCTATCTTCTTTGCGTGGATGAAATTTTCAACACTATTAGAGGGCTTACGAAGAAGATAGGTTGTACTAGGTAATAGTGTTAAAGATGAGGTTATTGTGACAAAATTACTAATATATCTTCCTTTGAGGTTTCATACCAAGGTATCTCGTATTTTAAGAAATGAAGGATTTAAATACCCTAATAATGAATGAACTATATGGGATTCTCACTACATATGAGATGAGAACTGAAAAAAATAAATCATTTAAGTGAGATGCATCCTTGAAAGCATCAAACAAGATGAAGAACACAAATCCCGATCCACATGACTACACCAAGTAATGAATCGAATTAGGAATAATCTCATTTTTAGGAATCTAAATAAAGGGTCTGGAAAATAAAAAGGTATATTACCCTTCAAAAAAACTAATTGTGGTAAAATAGGACATTATGCTTCTATATGTCTACATGAAAAAATGATAATTGTGATAGTGAAGAGTATCACAACTTGAAGTACAAAAATATTATCAGTTTAAGAAGAAACATAAGAAAGAAAAGTCGAGCAAAGGAATAACTTGTATAAACACAAGAAAAATCTCTACACCAAGGAAGAGAGTATCATCTCATCTCGGGAAAGTGATGAAGGAAACTCTTCTAGTGGTCATAAGAACCACTATTCATGGAAATAGAAAGATAATTAGATATTTTTTAAAAATATAATAAAGATTTGAATTGTATCTTGATGAATAAATCATTAACTCCCTAGATGAGATCAAGATATTAAAGCGAGATAAACAAAAAAATAGTTTAAATTTTTGAAGAATATTATAGTTCCTCGAGACAAATTTGTCACAACACCTTGAAGAATCCCAAAAGATCATCAATGGTATAAAGATTCAAGGTGGAGAGATGAATAAGATGGATGAGGATGTGAGAAAGCTAAAATAATATGAAAATAAATATTGATAATATTTAATATAAAATTATTTCGTTAAGAAACAAACTTGAGAAGAAAAATAATATGTTGAACATATGCCTCAAGTTTGAGAAGAGTACATAAATTTTGGAAGATACACTCAACAATTAGATATCACCATTTATCAATACTTGTCTTTAGAGGACCACCAAAAATGAAAATGTAGACAATTCAAAGACAAAATTCTATGCTCTTAAAGGTTCTATCAAAAAATGAAAGTATCAGGAAGAATGAGACTCATGTTCCTCAAAGTACAAGTACTCCAAATGAAAGTAGAAAGAAGAAAGAGATTCATGTTCTTGACAATTAAATCATTCCTCACAGAGATAGCTTATACAAATGCTAAATATCCTTTACTCTAAGGCAATGTCATATAACCACGTTTTAAAATTATTTTTATGGTTTTTTTTTCATGCAATCAATTTGAGAATAGAGTAGTCTATTGTATATCTCATGCAAGAAGTTTTGTTAAGAACTTGAATGAAAATACAATTTCTTATGGGATTTTAAATAGAAACTAAAATTCATTTGATCCATTATTAGAATACAAAGAGAATGGCATTGTATGCTATAATTGTCACAACTATGGCCATATAGCACATTTTTTTAGAAGTGTGAAATCTCCCAGACTGAATAGGAATGAGTATGGCTGGAACAAAAAATAGATTTGTGCATGGTTTCAAATGTAGACACATTATAATTCATTTTATACTTTATCATATGGTATTATATAATACAATAACTATGCACATATATATCGTCACTTTAGAATCATTATGATAGATCAAAATTAAAGAGTGGATGCGTATTCCAAACATAAATGAGAATTCCCAAAAAAATAGAAAAAGAAGAACAAACAAGGAAGTTCTAATGAGGAAATCAAAGGTGAGGAGAGGATTGGACAAGGAATGGCAACAGGTGTTAATGATGTTAAGGTAAAAAATATTGAAATGTAACAAAAGGAGTGCTTGCATTCTAAATTATAGAATTTGAAAATGGAAGGTTCTCACAAGAATGATAAATAGTAAGTTGAGAAAGTTGATGGTAAATAAGATAAGGATTTCTATTATTTTGAATAGGATTCAATAAATAATGGTGATGAGAATCTAAAAAGTGACATGCTTTTCTAGAAAGAATAAACTATGCTTAAAAGGTGCATTATATATTTTCATGTACCGCCAAGGATGAAAATAAAAGGAATGAAAAATATTGAACTATTTAGTTGATGTTGTCCATGATGCATTTTTGAAGGAATTGAGATTAAAATAGAAACCTTAGTAGAAGAAGGAAATCAAAAAAATCAGTTGATGAAATCAAAATTGTAACTTGAATCTACAAGAGAATGTAGATTATGTAGTTACTTGAAAAATGTTTATAAGAGAAAGATATTGAATTCAAAGTAAGGAGTCATTGATCCAAATGAAGAAATTGGTTGTTAATGATGCTAGGAAGAAAGCATAGTAGGATGAGAATTTTTATGATAAGAAATAAAGTATAACATTTCCAGGAGAAACAAATTGTTGAAGTTTAGAAATAAGGAAAACTCAAGAATTTTTAGATTTGATCAAATAAAGTCAAGCTATAAGATTCAGGGTATTTGTATTGAAGTGTGATTGTGGATAGTTGTAGTAGTAACAATTTATCGTCAAGAGTAGTAAATAATAAATGATATTTTTGATATTATAAGATGTGAAAAGGAGGCACATGACAAACTACTTGAGATTTCTAAAATATGTTATTGAAATAAATCATGATATTAAAATGAAATTGTGTCAATTGAGTTTATGTATTGTTGAGTTGATGATGTTTATGATAAAAAAATGTACAAGAGCAGGATCGTTTTTATTTTGTAAAGGTTTTTTTATCTTTGATAACAAAATAGTAGGTTTTTTTCTCTTTATCTACAAAATAGGTAGAGTACATTACAAAAATATCATAGTACTATGAAAAAATCTACTCAGGAGGAGTTAACCATTTCATTTTTTGGGATCCATATTGAGGATAATTCAAAAATATTCAGCAAATGCATACTCAAAGGGGTAGAGTAAAACTAAGGGAGAGAAGTAAAACAAGACATTACAAAAGAGAGTTTTTACTCCTATTCCATTGGTATCAAAGGGGAGATTTGAAGAACAGGGGAGAAATACACATAATACATTATAGATAAGGAGATTTTTTTAGAAAGGGGAGAAAGCTACATTCACAAGTTATTCATACACAATGTGCTTGGTTGTGGTTGTTTTCCATAAATGAAAAAGGGGATATTGTTGTAATAATTTTCATTGATTTCAAAAGAAGTTAAAGGAGATAACAAAGAGCTAACATATTGTGCGAGTAATTGTTTGTAAAATAATGTTGGTGTTCACATTAATAATATTAGGTTAATTATTACATTTTCTATTATATATATGAAATTCTTAATAAACAACTCACGTATATAGGAAAATATGAGATATTTGTGGGATGAGTAGCTGAAGAAGTTTCATAACTTCTATGGATGTAAAATTCTACATCCAGGAGAGTTATATGCTTTGTAACTATATGAAATGAATTGAAAGTAACATCATCATCTCGTGACTTTTCTTGTGTAAATATAGTCTCAATTTTTCATTTGGTATCAAAGTTATGGTTTGTATAATGGATCAATGAATTTTTGCGGGGTGGTCATATCATTATTCATTGTCTCATTTGATGTGATGTTAAACCAATAGAGAGAGTTTCAAAACACTCATCATCTAAGGTGGATCGGGATTCTTCCACTCTCCCACTTCTATCTTGGATTTTAATGCATGTGGATTTAAATCTATTCTTATGTGTGCTAGAAATTTTTTCCATTGAAAGAAGCGATTAGATAAGATATATATGTTCAATAAATGATGAGCATTATGTAATGAATGTAATTGAATGTGGTAATTTGAATATTGATTTTCTATGCATTGGATCTGTTTTGGCCATATTTTCATCATCATATGCTTAAATAAGGACCAGAGCCACTTATTTCTCCTTAATATTACTTCATGTAAGATGGATGTCATCCTCTTGATTCTCAATTCTAAGGTTGAACATCATTTACTATTTTGAAATAATATCTTCTTGATCTCTGCTTGTGTTCCTGAAAATTTTCCAACCCTACGCATCGGTTTCACATAATTCTCTATAAATTATCCGACTTCTAACAAATCTCTTTGTGAAGTTATTCGATGATTCAAATGTGAAATATAAGATCAAATCTATCCTATGTAATAAATAATTTTTGATCATATGTAAGGCCTTCCTTCATCTATGGATCGAAGTCCTAAAGATATCTATTTCATTTGTATGGTATCTATATGTGGAGATTCATAAATATCTGAACATGCATGTGCCCAGAATAACATATTTCTAGATTTTATGCATAATTCAAATAAATTCCTTCATTTAATATCCACACAAAGTTGTTCAACTTTATATCCATATGAGTTACTCTTTATACTATTGATAGACATTCGTATCAATAGTTAGAAAGTCAAACGAGAAAATTGTAATTGTCAATAGTCTTAATGTTTGTATGTATTTCACTATTGTCAAAATTCATACTAGTTTTTATTTTAATTGTGTAGTCAATGTAAAATCGGTCACTAGTTTTGTATAATTAATAGTATTCACAAAGTCATAATTTGTCATTTTATTTTTTATATTTATCAATTTTTGTTGTGATAATAGAGTAAAATTATTCCATATTTTTGAAAGTGAGATATCATTTTAAAGTCAAGTGGCAAAGGGAAAAATTAAAATAGTTGGTTTATGACACTTTAAGGTGTTAGTTATAAACAAGTAAGTATTGTATATCAAGAGTCATTCTTTATGTCTAAATTACTTATCATAGTTGTTAGTGTGATAGTCATTTTTAAAAGTATCAAAATAATTGTGTCATTTTTGTCAAAAGATTCGGAGAGAATTAGTAAAGTTATTTTCGCATCGTCAATATGAAAAAAGTGTAATTGTATTGTCAAGTTAATCAAATAGGTGATTTTAGGATAAATAAAGATAGATTCAATTTGTCAAAAATGTAAAAATAAAAAAAAATCCTCACGGTTGCATTTTTGGTGGAATCTAACGTCCAAGTTGTAATTGTGCTCCTTGATCAAATCCAGCTAAATTAGAAGCTTCATACTAGAGGACGAAGGCACATGAGGATGGAGGTCAATCATAGTTCTCTCGTCGGTTGCCAATGATGAGGTTGCACAAATGGTTTGGTGGTATTTTTTTTAGCGTATGTTTGATTATAGTATTCCTAGTTTTCAGTGTTCCTATTGTGTTGTGTGCTAAATAAACCCCTTTCCAGAATTTTGAGGAAGATTCATGTTTTAATAAAACTCACATTTGGGGATTAGGATAATATTTTGAGGTATAATAAAGGGATGGTTTTCCAGATAGTTCAAATACTTTGGATCTTAGAGATTCAAAATTCAGGCACCCAAGGAGGAAGGGAAACTCCCACATGAATCTAAAGAGGTAGGGAGTATTCCTACATAATTCATCTCGACACTACTCCTTTACGAGGGTAAATAAATAATCTATGTAGTTTGTACCTAGTCTAAGAAGTGATTTTAGGAGGTAGTTCAAATTCTTCAAAATATGGATTTTCCTCATGTTCACATTAAGGGGGTGAATATTGGGAATTATTAATGTTTACACTAAGGGGGTGAATGTTAGGAAAATAATGTTAGTGTTCACATTATTAATATTAGGTTAATTGTTATATTTTTTATTGTATATGTGAATTTGTTAATAAACAACTCACGTATGTAGGAAAATATGACATATTTTGAAGAAGTTTACTAGATCCTAGGGATGTAAAATCCTAGATATATGGAGAGTTCTATGTTGTGTAAATATATAGAATGAATTGAAAGAAAAATCATTATTTAGTGAAACTTATTATGTAAATATGGTTTCAAGCTTTCAGTAATTGATGTTAAAGGATGATGAATGTGATAGCTGACAAAAAATAATATTGGAAAATTTAGATTGTTAGAGTATTTTTCATGATTGTTAAAAGAGTTTTTATTGATCAATTTAGCTTCATAGTCTCCTATTGTAACTTTGGATTCTCCTACTATATATTTGGAGTCTTAATTTTAGCTTGAGTCTCTAAATCTAACATCATAGTCTTTATCTCGTAGCTTTGAAGTCTCTTCTTGTAGCTTTGGAGTCTCCACAGTAGCTTAAGAGTCTCTTCCTCTAGCTTTAGAGTCTTAGTAGAATTATCTTTGTTTCAAAGGATCAAGGACTATGAAGTGTATTAGTCCAGATGTCATGATTTGTTTGATCTGGAGATAACAATATTGAGCCATCTATAGGAATACATTCCTGACATACTCTTATGAATGTTTTGAAGCATCCTTAATCAATATATATGGAGTAATAAGAATACATAACTATGTGAGTAGAAAGAAAATTATTTGTGAATAGATTGTTTTTTACAATCTTGTGACCACCAATTTCTATCCAAATAGTATCAGGTTTGAATCTCCATCTTTCAAGGAATATTGCATCATTCCATTATAGAAAATATTATTTTTATGATTGTGATTAATTGAACCTCAAAGGAATGAAAAACATTTATAATCTTAAAGGCAAACTGGATCACCTCATTTGTTTTGAAACTACAATGTTTAATGCATTTATATTCAATTGATAGGAGGAACTCTCTTATATTTTGTCATTGAATTTTTTTCTAACTATGGCTGACCTTCATCTTATCTTTATACAAATGTATAAGAGAATGCACAGGTATAAAAGGTGATGTACAATCATTATGTGAGTATGGGAGTAATGGAATATGAGTAGAGATAATATGTGAAGGGAGTATTCCTAGATGGATAAAATGAAAAGGTAGAGGAGTAATTGTGAAGTTCTATCATGAAGATAAAATTGTTAAATACCACTATTGTGTATAGACTATGGAGTAATGGAAACTTGATAAAGTGAATGTGAGAAAACTCAAGCATATTGAAATGGAGAATTGTTCAAGACGAAGGAAGAGTAAGTAGATCATTGATATTTGATAATGGAGTGAGCTATGAATATGATAAGAGGTGGAGTGGTATTTTGAGTAGAAGCATAGGTACAAGAAAAGTGAGTGGTTGAAAGTAAGAATGACATAAAAGAGAAAAATATAAAATGATCTAATCTCATTAATTGGACCAAATTTCATGTTGGAAGAATGATATGATATGTGTGTATAATGAGAATGGTTTAATTTCCATCATCAAATTGAAGAAGTAACTATAAAATTTAGAAGGATGTATTGTTGATGGAGGTTCCTCACAATATGAGGATTGGTGTATCCATAAATTTGTAATTACGAATTAGTTGAGTTGGTGGTCAACATTGGGGATTAGCGTCTCCAATGATTTGGTGCTTAGAAATTAGCTGATTTGGTACTCAGAAGTGGGGATTGGTATTTCCAATAGGTTGGTTCCTACAAAATTATATTGATATATTTTTGGTTGGATTTGGATAGTAGATCAAATTAGTCTTTTCTATTAGGTTTTCTCCTGAAAGGGTTTCCACATAAATCTTGTGTTGTGTAATTGTTATATTTTATGTGATAGTTGTTGTCATGGATGTTATTAATGTTTTAAATAAGTAACATTTTCATATAATAATGACTCACCCCCTCAGTATTACTGTGTACTCTTCACATTAAATCCAACATGCCTTATGTATTTTTGGTCTATATTTAGCACAATTCTACAAATCATTAGAGATGAAAAGTTTAAAGGATGTAGTGTCCCAAAGATTTCACTTAGAAATTTTGGGTTACCTCGTTAATAATTTTAATTACTCGGTCTTGTGAATACTTATGTTCTTGTTGCTTCTATCTCCTTGTGTAGTTCTTAGTGTGTTTATGTTGTTACCTTTGCTCATTTGGATTGCATAATTTCTCTAGAATTATCCAAATGGTTGTAAAAGGTTTCTTGGAAGTAGTTGATGAAATACCCATTTTCCCGAAATTCCCTAAATGTCCATTAAAATCTAAGTACTTGCTCTCTTAAGAAGTCGGGTTTCTCAAAGTACTCTACTTCTAAGTTGCAGTAAATCACCCTCCAAAACCCAATATACATCATTCATTATTTTCATTAAATACAAGTCACTTTACTTGTAAATACTTAACAAGCAAAGTAATGGTTAAACCCCACAAAGCTATCTATTTTTACTTCCTTATTTGTGTTGAAATGAAGTGCCTTTACTATAAGCTTTGTGTTAAAATGTTACCACTCTACTTGTAAAAGTTAACAACTAAAGTAGTGCTCAAAAACCGCATAACTAAGTTCTTTAGTTTATCAGGCTTTCGGGTCTACTTTACTTAGTTCATCGTTATCCACCAAATCAATTTCTAATTACTATGAAACGAGGCCATTTCTACTCCCTTATTTGAGAAGAATCGATGCACCATTACTTCCCTCTTTGTGCTAAACTGAAATCTCTTTACTTAGAAAAGTAAGCAAGTAATGTGAACATTGAACAACACATGCCTAAGGCCTCTAGCTCATCAACATTCTCTAAGTACTTTACTTTCTCGAACACAAAGCGGTCGAGTAAAGTAATGTTGAAAACCCACAAAATACTACCCCATGACGTGGTATACGTACTCAATTTTATTAATGGTGTGGAATATTTAAAAGGGTAATTTATTCCACATCATCTCCATGCATCATATTCACTCAGAGAGAAGTAATTTGACATGTGAACCTCAAAAAACCTTGTGACCACAAATTGAATATTTTTTTGAGCAATCCGACCTTGACCCATTAACGGAAAAGGTATATTTATTTTTTCTCATTTTTTCTAGTTTTTTTCCTTCTTCTTCACTATTATTTTACCTGGTTTTACTTTTCCTCCACTTGAACATTTGAACTATATTTTTTTGACTAGATTCTTTGTAATTGTCTAAATCGGGTAATTTCTATTAATGGGGAATCAGGTTTTTGTTCACTTAGTGAAATTCATTGTCATATTTTGAAAAATTATCATAATTTAACCATTTTTGGGAACCCTTTTTTTCCCTAGTGTGATCAAGAAATTAAACACTTATTACTTCCTTAATTGTGGTAAATCTAACCTACATTACTCTATGAAATTCCCTCCAGTGTTTTAGACTATTGTTACTTCCTCACTTCTTTATGTTAAATCAAACCACCACTAATTGCTCTTATGTTATGGGTTTCAAAGAATCTAAGAAGCTGTTAATTCCCATTCATTACGAGATTCTAAATTTCTTTAACATAAGACATGTTAGTTGTGGAATTTCAACCCTTCATTACAACTTATTGTGTTATAGGTTTTGGGTACCCATTATTTCAACTATCGTTTACACTAAATGAACCCATGTTACTAAAGTCCTCTTCTTTCGCAGGTTTCAAAAAGGCCATTACTTATAATGATTTTTGATTTTTCAAGGTGCTTCTATTGAATTATTTGCATGAAACCAAACCATTATTACTTGTTTATTTAAAGTCTTAGGCAATAACACCCTTAAAACCCATAATACATTATAAAACAAGTGTTTTACTATCTCACTTGTTATAATATAAAAACTTCATTTATGGAAGGATATTTATGTACTTTCATGACCAAAATAGATCTGGACATGCTCATGGAGATCTCTTAGTGTAACTTGGATTCTACATTTGAAGAAGGGATTGTTGCTAACATTACAGCAGTTGTTTAAGGAAAAGTAAGAAAAATATGAGGCAAGAAAAGGAAGAGTGAGACAAAGCAGAATTCATTCAAAGTAGAGGAATTTCTTGTCATTCAAGAAGACCCCAACCTTGTCATTAAAGAAACATCTAGGGCTAGGAAAGGAAAGGGAAAGTCTAGATCTAGGCCAACTAGTGAGACAAAAGGGGTAAGATGAAGTATGAGTATAAAGGTTATCCTATTGAGTCTTGTGTGGCATCTAAACTTGTTGAAATCAGTGACACAGACATGGGGCATGTGTCCACACATGAGCTTATAGAGAGATCAAAGTCCTTAAGGAAAACGCCTCTTATGCAAGCACAAAATGACAATGGATTGATTCAGGACGCTGCATTTCCTAGATCTACCCAGTTACCTAATTTTTTTTCTGGAATGTGCTAACTATTATGACCCCCTTATCAAGATCAAATAAGGATACATCAGTAATCTGGTAGTGAGACCTGTATACCCAATTTTTCAACTATAGCTTGAAGATACCCACAAATCCAAAGGTTCTTGGTGTGAAGATAGAGAAATCTAATGAGTTTTGGGTGAAGAACAAAGTTGATGCCATAAAGATCATAAATTTTAACTATTTTAAGAAACCTAAGAAAGCCTCCAGTTTCCTCAAACCATTGTGAGATCAGATTTCATCCTAAAATCAATTGTAACAACTTAGAAAAAAATTAAATTTTAAGATGACTTTTTATTTAATATACATTGCGTGATAAATGGAACTTTCTCTAAGTTGCATAGTAAAGGAATTTTGCCTTTAGAACCCTCTATTGTTATTATTATATTATTATTATAAGAAGTAAAGGACGGTGAATGATTTATTCTTCTATGATGTAATCTACAAGCTCAATACTAAAGTAACAACAAAAATGGTGTCCAATGTGGCCTAGGATATAGTTTCCCAATATGGGTATATTATATTTCAATTCTCTTCCTTCACTTATATCGAGTTTTCAGTTTCTAAATAAAATCATTGAAGCTCCCAAGATATCCCAATGATAAGTGGATATTATTAAAACTATGCAAACAACTAGTGGAGCTACATGACCTACAATCAACACTTCAGAGACTAGTAGTCAGCTTCCTAATTTTCATTGGTCATTATCATTGTGCTAACATCCACAAGGATAGAAATATTTTAGAAGATATGTTTTGTCGTTATCAAAAAGATGACTATGAATCCAGGGAAAACTTTGAATTTAGAAGAATTACACGAAAGAAAGTCACAATGGACTACATGGGTCTCCTAGATATTGAAGATATTTATATTGAATGCGGGGATGAATTCGAAGTTAGAAGAAGGGATTATAGTAGGCTGCCTTTTCAAAATATTATTAATTTTGGTTTATAAAATATTTCTAAGAATATTCATGATGATGGGAATGTGATTTTTGATTCCTACCACCTAATGGGAGGAGATAATGCTCCACTCCCATCCTTAATAAATAAAGCTAAAACAATTGAGTATAGGACATCAAGGGTCTGGTTTACACCTTGAATTAGATTCTTGAAAGAGGGTACTTCTGGAAGGATCAATAATGAAGCAAATTAGTGAAAAAACATTAAAAGTAAGGAACGATCTGGTGAAAGTAGTAAGGGAACTATGAACGCACCACTAATCAAGAAGCCGAGAACAAAACACCCATTTCTTAAATAGGTGATAACTTCAAAGGTCACCCCAAGTGATACTTTTCAAGTGATATCATCATCCATTGTTGCCTCTTCAACATAAATCCTCTCTTCACAAGTGTTAGTTATCTTTCCACCCTTCTTCCAATAAGGGCGAGATAATCCTTCTCCCTATCCACCACTTTCCCTCCACCAGACGTCCTCCTCCTCCATCATCATAATACCCATAATGATGAATAATACAATACTACTATGGAGGTTTCTACACTTTGTGAGGTGTCTCAATTTCAAAATAAAGATAAACCTACGGTAGATACTAGAGAGATGAAATAGGGAGAAATCGATAAATAGAGTGAAGTACACACTCATTTAGAGAGACGTGGAGGAGCCTTAAGAGCAAAAAGATGATTCGAAGGGAGGAGAAATGGAATTGGATTCTAGTCATAGGACTGCCAAGGAGAAGGAAATGGAAAACCAATTGGTTATTCAGAATATGATTGAATTGAAAAATATAATTTTACAAGGCATTGTGACTAAATTTCCTGAGACACAACAAGAAATATTTGTGCATCCTATCGCAGCTGCAACCAACCAAGATATGGTGTTCCATTCAGGCACTCCAGTCTCTTCAAGGAAATATTTCTCAACATGGCTAGCAACACAAACACTTCCAAGTTCCAAAGAAGTAATTAACTTGGAATAAAAGGATCTTTAGTTATTGAAAAACATTATTAAGAAGGGGAAGATATCTAAAGTAGAAAAAATAACTTTAAATCTTGTAATTGAGCCATCATGGTATAAATTTTATGAATTTTCCACTCAAACAATAAGAAAATAAAATATGAATTGACTTAAGAATACATGGTGGTGACTAGAGTACCTCTAGGGAAATTACTACTGAAGGGCTCAAGGAAGATACACAGACCATGATTAACATTCGTTTCCTCAATATTGATGAAGAAAGAACCGAAAAGTATAAATTGAAGGAAATTATGTCCAAGCTATGTGAAATCATTATGAAGATTGCTAGGACCTTTTCTAAACTTGTGTTATCGGGAAAACAATTCAATCACTATGTCATCACTATAATGGAAGAAATGGGTGACAAGGCCAAATCTCTAGATGAGTGGATAGAAAGGATCTCCAAAACGGCTAATGAAGAGTACACAAAGGTTCTAATCAAGATGAAAGAATGTCAAGATAAATGGGATAAACTGAAAAGTTTGAAAGCTATGGTGATAATGAATGCGGGATTCGAGCTCTAATTGGAAAGCCTCAAAGTAATAGGCTCACTTCTAGAAAATGTGTTAATTAAAGAAAAAATTGTTCCTAAAGGGTCCATAAAGAAGGGTAAATAAGAAGAGCTTACTCTCTCATTCTGAAATAAGATTCTTAATCAAATGATGGAAGAGATGAAGCTGTTGGAAGGAGAGGTAGAACAAGCTATGGATGAGCTTGATGATGGCATCTATGATGTTACAAATTATAACCTTACAAATCTCGTATAAGACATGGAATAATTCCTTCTACTCTTTCAACAAGAAAATAATTCTACTACTCCCTTTACATGTGAATCCATGGAGAAACTCTTAAAGCTTCAAGAGGATGTCAATTACCTTACATCTAGTATAGGGAAAGTAAGAGGTTGTTGCACCATCTTGGAAAGGGAGATACTCAAATTTGAAATAGAAATGCAAGCCATTACAAAGGTTGATGATAAAATAGTAAAATATATGTTGGATCTATATGCCAAATATTGAGAGAAGAACAAGGTTGAGACTGAAGAAGGAAAGATTGAAACTAAAACTTTATAGTTGGAATAACTCCTTATCTTCTTCTTCTTCTTGTACTTATTCTTCCTCTTCTTCTTTATTTTTTCTACTACTTCTCATGATTCAATAGTGTAATAAAATTATGAAACTTCATTATAAAATTGAATTAATTTTTAAAAAAATTGTTACTTTGAGTTGTTTGAAATAGTCAATTGCTTATGAGTACATTACATAACATGAGGATTAGTTGAGGATAGTTAGGACTTTGGAACATTCCAAAGGTGTGTGTGTCAAACATTGAGAGTTTTAAGGAGGAAAATGCTCACCTCTTGCAGATTTTGTAACTAGGCTTATAAAATAAATGTGATTAATGAATCCTATTTGTATTTTCTTCCGAATACTATAAATAGTGAGATAGGCCTATAGGCCAAGAGATCGAGAATTTTGGGAAAAGAGTTGTTATATTTTATGCATTGTTATTTCAAAATTTGTGTTGAAGTAATCATATGTTCATTTTGTAAACCAATTGTACTTGAATAAGAAGAAACCATATCTTGTGGATCTTTGTCTTATAAATTCTCATTGTGTACATTATGAGTGTTTTGGCAAAAAAATTATCTTGAATTTCCATTTGGATGCATTTCTTTTCATTTTCTAGAAATTGTTAAAATCATCGAGTAATTGTTTTTTCCATGTGGCTGTAACAAACTTTGTTATATACTTATCTTTGTAATGCCCCTACTTTGATTAATATCCTACTTTCTTATTTGGTGGAATTGGAAAACTTAGCATTATTTGAATTTTGAACTGATATGCTCTTTGGAATTTTCTAACCTTATTTGCTTGAATGATATCAATTGACTATTTAAAATATGGTTTTGATCATGAGTGTGCAAAGATGTACCTAAGTGGATTTATCTATTTATATTCACCTAACTAATTTTTTTAAGCTCTCTAATTGATGTCAATATATTGGGACATCGAGTAACTAGGTAAGCTGGGTAAATTATTATGTTACGTTATTATTCCTGTCCTAAGAATATATTGTGAAATATTCGATAAGAGATAATACCTTGGATAAATTTTAGTGATCTAAGGAATTCTCCTTGATCATTTTTATTATTCAATCATGATTTGATAATTCAGTATTAGGCTCTTGATGTTTTTTGAACCACTATATATTCGAACTGTCAATTGTAAATGTTGGCATAATTGTGTTTAATTGGATTATAGCCTTTATTATACTATTTCCCAATTCAATGATTGATTCAATTTTAGATAAAGGCTATAAACTAAGTTATCCTAATGTATTGAGGGCTGAAGCTAAACTAACCTAAGGTGAACCTATAAACTATGTTATCAAATATATCCTAAGGTATGATTATTATTCTAACCTAAGCTAAAGTTAAAATCTTACATTAAGGGGGTTTAAACCTAAATGGGAGCCTAGATCTAACTTAAGACTCAACAATGGTAACGATTACCTAAGGGTCTAAGCTTGGTCAATTGGGTGCCAACCCATGTTGTACCAAAAATTTAATGATGTTAAATGTGGCATTGCTGCCACCTTTGGAAAACCCAAGTTTAAACTTAGCATGCACATTAAGCAAGGTAACTAAGTGTTTGGTAATGGAATTTTAAGCGGTTAGAGTGCATGCTAAATATGGAAGTGGTTGGTGGATTAGGTGGGACTAATGGAAATCCGACTAAGGCATTAATGGCATTGAGTTTTGAGGAAAACCACCTTGAAGGAAACTTCATCGGTTTTAGGAAAGGAAATAAGCACAATGTTTCATTTTTCAAGTGGTTTATCGAGCACTTTGGCTCTGCATGTCGATGTTTTGATTTTTCATCTGGTTGTTTGATTATCCTTCATTTATGAACTCATTGTTTCTTGGAGTGAATAGTGGAGAAAATTTTGAAATTTCAGTTATAAAATTAAATGATAAAATGGAGATTCTTCCTATATGCATTTCATTCAAATATTTGGTGAAATCTTATGGGAGAAACTAGGAAGTAAAGTTGGGAAGCTTGGGAAGGGGTTTTGAGAGCACTACCGAGCATGATAGGCTCTAACTCATTATAATATTGTACTTTGTTTAACTATCTCATGAAAAGTAATTTGTTCTTCGTGTGGAATTATATTTCGAGTATTGGGTTGTGATTTTTGTGTTTCCTTGTGATTATTGTGTTGTTTTTTTATATAATATCTGAACTATTTTTACACTTTGACAAATCAATTATGGGTCAAGGAATAGGATTGTGAAATGGTGTTATTTGAGAAAGAGATTCTCTTGGATTTTGGTTTTGTATTTGGTTTGAATAAATTTTATTCTCCATTTTTGTTATGCTCATCAATGAATGATTTGGTCATAAGGTTATAATAATGCTTGAAAGTTTATTGTTTGTTATTTAGTTTTCAGTATTGGTTATAGGGTTGAGACCCATAAATAAATAATGATTTTTGGGTTTAAAAGGAACATTATTTTGTTATTTTGAATCCCCTTATTTTTGGGTAAATTATTTTGGAATATTATAGCATTAATCTAGTCAACTTTTGCATACAAAAACTAGGTGTGTTTGTTTTCATTGCATGATCATTTGATATTGTACAAGCATGTAGTTTTGGTCTCATTGTCATTCGTTGTGATTTTGGTGTTGATACTTTGAAAATACTTGAATCTGATTCAATACCTATTATGGGTCTTTTTGTTTTAAGTTATAAACTCCACTTCTTTTGAGAGATGTCGATTGGTTTCTCTATTTAATTTTAGACTGTTTTGGGAAAGCTATAAGTTGAGATTGGGTTGTTGGTATAAGACCCATTAAGGATCTCATGTGGGTGTATGCTCCTCTAGAAACTCATTTTCCTTATCTTACTCGTGACCAAAATTATTACTTGGTGTAACTTCCCAATGGGTCACTATCGTTCCTTAACTTGAATGTATCTCATTGAATTCATGGGTCTATGTTTTAAAAGAGAACAATTTATTCAAAACTCTATCCTTCTAATTTCATAAAATTTAGGATGGATGTCAAAAGGAGTCTTAGACTCAATATGTGATAATGATTTGACTTCATTTTTTTAGTACTCAAAACTCGGTCGAGACAAGATCTTGAATTGTTTTGAATATCTTATTGGGCATATTTTTTTATCAAGGAAGTTTGATTTCATATCGACTTATCACTATTATTTAATAAAATTTGTATTCATTCTCTTAGGAATTATGAGGTGTTATTAGTGTTTTAAGGATTTAATTATGTTTGATTGGAGATAGCACCACTATGATGTTGTTGAGATGTGTACTATCACAATGAATCTTAGATCGATCGATTGATTGACATGATGTTTGATCTTCTCTTTCTCTTCTAAGTTATATCTGTATAAAATTCTTACTTAACTAGTAAGTACCCTTGACATTTATTTTTAGGCCCATCTAAACATAGTGTCTTTGTTGCGAATATTGTTGACTATTATGATGTGGATTCCTCGACTGTGTTGATGAACTAGAATGGCTTGATGGTGTTGTTGATCAAATGACATTCTTTAGTTTTGACCAAGTTGTCTAAATTAGATTATGTTAGATAAGACCCAGTCATATAATTATGGGATTATATTACTATAACTCATAGAACCCAATCTCTTGTAATTGAATGAGAGGATTATTTTTATATTGTTGACTGTAAAATTTGGTAAAGTATGGAACTAAATTATTGCACAAGGTAAATATTTTAGGCATGCAAGTATGGGATTGCATGACTAAGATCATATTACCCTTGTACTTTCCTTGTATGATTAATTTATATTTTATGTACTCTCTTATGTGTCTAGTCATGGAAGTATTGATATTGAAATTTGTAACAAGTATATGACTTGATTGACTCGTTTAATGTTTCATTATTTTAAATATCCTCAACATGTTAGTAAAGAGTGGGATTACTTCCTTAGAACCTTAATATAATTTAATAAAAAACATGGTTCTTTGTTATGAAATTGTTAATTAGATCATGTTCTTATGAATATTTAGACTTATAATGCTTAGTTCATGTGAACAAATACATGCTAACAATCTTGCAGATGGATTTCATGAAAGATGAAAGAAAAAATACTTATAAGAAGTTGCATTTGTTTTTTTGATTAAAATTCAATTGATCTAGTTCAATGATTATTGTAAAGTGATTATGTTTTGAAAACATGGAAGTCTTAGAGAATTATTTTTGTAATCATTTGAAAACTTGTTTATTATAAAACTAAATTATGTTATGGCATTTCAGTTAGAATGGAATAAAGATGAAACCCAATTTTTAAATTATCTTTGTAGAAGTATAATTATTTGAATTCTAAGTTAATGATACTCATTTTGATGAATGATATAAATGAATAAATATTGTTCCTAAGTTATATAAAGATGATTTAATGAATTTTATATAGTCGATTTCTAATTAAGTAGGACTATACAAAAATATCCTTAGGATTAATGAGCTATGTATGAACTGTTATGATTTTAAGGTGATGATATAATAACCATAATTTGGAGTTTTGAAATGTGAAGTTATGTCTAATGGAAATAATATTATGAAAATTATAATGAGTAACCAAATAAGGAAAAATAAATTTACTTATCAAATTGGTCTAGTTTAATAAATGAATCTTAAACCTATGGTTTCTGTCCTAAAATTATAAGGTCGATAAGTAATGCAACATTATAACAGTAAGTTCTAATGAAGGTGCAATAGCATGTTGATGTGATAAATTGACATGTTAAGACTTAAATGTTTAGTAGGGAGCTACTTGTCTAAACACTTAAGTTAGGAAATCCTGAATTAATCCTAATGGCATTTATTAAACAATGATGTATAAATGTTGTCCTTAAAATGTTACAAATAGTCTGAATAGTGATACTTAATGGATTAATTAATAATGATAAATAACTCATTTAATCCAAACATAGATTTGTACTGCATACCTTCAAACCATAAGGAGTTATTGTTGTTGCAAATCAGCAACACCCCTTGGATGTTGATCAGATTTCTAGTTTGATCACCCTATGCATCCAGTGTGATTGCACAACATTGAATCCTCTTCCCAAGTGTGGGACTTGCAAAATGGAAGAGGAATCTCCATATTAGAGGCTGGTTCCTTAACTCCTCTGATCAGCTAATTCACTTGTATAATTGCAGAGGTTTAAACTCCTAAGTCTTCTCTAAATTCCAAGGAGACAGAGATAGAGAATGCAAAAAAGAAAGAACTAATGCTAATAGGTGATGCACCAAAGGAGTTGTAGACACCTGATGCTGCATGAAATACACAATCCACAAGGAAACACAACACAAAACATGCACAAATGCTCAAAATGTAATGACAGATCAAGAAAGCAATGATAGATATATGAAAGGATTGAAGGATTTTAATCACAGAACATATATCAACATCTCAGATCCAATACAGTACATTATAGTGATCCAAAGGGAAGAAAAGGTGCTGCATTACATGGAAAGGTAAAATTTCTTCACAAATTACGCAAGGAGGAAGAAAAAGGAAGTTGCAGAGCTGAAAAAGTGTCTCTCTTTTTGCCAAATGAACTCATTTTGGCTTTTACAGTGCAAACCACGACCCCAGGAGAGAGAAATGTGGGAAAACATGCAAGGGGTTCAACCATTAATGAAAATGCCATCAAAACAACATGGGCACCCTGACAAACCCATTCCTTGACATTTTTAACCCTGCTGGGAGAGAATGCGAGCCATTCTTCATTAAAAATGGTGGTTGAAACGTCATTTCTGTCCATGACCACGTGCTAGAGGTGTTTCTTGATTTTATCTCTCCAAAATCCACAAAAATGCAAAATTACCCCAGAATATTGTAGATAATTTTACCATCTTTCCATTGATAAAAATAACGTGAAAAATTGAGCTGGAGTGAAAGATATGGCGATTTGAAGTTCTAGGGCAAAACAGGGCCAAATCGGGTCGGTGGGAATTTTTTTGAATTTTTACCTTTTTGGTCATTTGGAAAATTTTCCAAAATTTCCCCATGCTCCACTAGTTCAGGTGCCATGTGGCATGTTTCTATTGGCCGCGGGGCCATCCTTCAAAAAAATTTCTTGCGCTAACACTTAGTCGATTTTTCCAACTTTCTCCCCTGGGCACATGGCAATAAATGATTGGTCGGCGGGCCTGCGGGGAAAAATTCTTCCTTTTGAAACCTTTTCCAAAACACTTGGTAAAAACCAAGTTCTCCTCTCACCCCCACCACTTATTTGGACACGTGGCACATCCTGATTGGCTGCGGGCCTTCTAGGGGAAAATTTCCCACAAAAACTCCGTCGAGCCATAACTTGAAAAATACATGGAGTTAGGAGTAAAACTTTACCTTCTCGGAAAGTGAGAAAGAACTCTATCCAACAAAGTGCCACTTCCAAAAGGTTTTGAGTGCCTAAAAAGAAAAATTTTGTGACTGAGGCACAATAGAAGGAAGAATGAGAGGAGTTAGCCACAAAATGAGTAGGGGGCACATTTTGGATAACAATTTTAGCGACTCAGAGGGGTCATCTGCCTGCTAGATGAATATCAGTGGCCTTTTAGCAATTCATTGGGCATGGAGTCATAAGAAATCCTGTAAACTGATTTAAACTTTGAAAACCTCCTCTCTGAGCTACTTGGAAACCCACTGAAATGGACTACGCAAGAGAAAAACCAGCACCACAAAAACTATGTACAAAACTAAAGGTCATACATGCTCCAAAATGGAACATGCAGAGTGTGCACAAGCACTTCTTTTACTGAAAAAAAAACTACCTATCCTACTCTAAGCTGGAAGAAAAAGTGGGCTAAACAAACCTTGTAGAATCGCTGGGAGAAATAGCTTCCCTTTCTCAAAAGTTGCAACCATGCAACTGATTTGGCACTATGGCTGATTGGATGAGTGGAAAATCAACAAGAAGTTGGTATTCTTTAAATCCTCGACACACAAGAACTCTACAAAGCCAAAGAAAAAAACTAATTACCAAATGCAAAAACCTAGAAAACCACGTCAATGGTTTTTTAGATTTTCTATCTCTTTGGAATGGATGTCTAAATGGATCTATAAATCTTCAAATCCTTGAAAAATAGGAACTCAACAAAGCCAAAGAAAAAAACCTATTACCGAATATGAAAATCCCAAAAAAACCAAAAAAATTCAAATTTTCGCCTCCCGCAAGTGAGATGTCTAAATGGATCTATAAATCTTCAAATATTCGACACACCTGGAACTCTCGAAAATCCAGAAGAAATAAACCCATTATCACACGTAAAAAACCCAAAAAACATAGAAATGGTTTCGTTTTCATATTTTCTGCTTCCCCGACATGGATGTCTAAATAGATTTATAAATCTTCAAATTCTCAACAAACAAGAACTATGAAAAGCCAAAGAAAAAAAACCCATTACCGAACGCAAAAAACTTAAAAAACCTAGAATTCTTCAAATCGTTGACACATAGGATCTCTGTAAAATAAAAATAAAAAACCAGTACCAAACACAAAAAATCTGGAAATACCTAGAAATGGTTTTTTTAGATTTTTTGCCTCCCCAACACAGATGTCTAAATGGATCTGTAAATCTTCAAATCCTCGACACACAAGAACTCTGCAAAGCCAAAACAAAAAACCCAAAAATGGTTTTTTTCATATTTTTTGCTTCCTCAACACGGATGTCTAAATGGATCTATAAATTTTCAAATCCTCGACACCTATTACTCGAACACAAAAAACCTAGAAAAGACCGAGAAATGGTTTTCAAATATTTTCTACCTACCCGGAATGGATGTCTTATTGGATCTATTAATGTTCAAATCCTCGATGCACATAAGAAATCCTCAAAGCCAAAGAAAAAAATCAATAACTGAAATTGAAAAACCCAGAAATGGTTTTTTTAGATTTTTGCCTCCCTAGCACGGATTTCTAAATGAATCTATAAATCCTAAAATCCTCGACACATAGAAGCTGTGCAAAGTTGAATAAGAAAACAAAAAAATGAACATATCAAACCGAGAAAAACCTAAATATTGTTTTTTTAGATTTTACGTCTCTCGGCACGGATGTTTAAATAGATCTATAAATCTTCAAATCCTCGACACACAAGAACTATGCAAAGACAAAAAAACCTATTACCAAATGCAAAAACTGGAAAAACCCATAAATAGTTTTTTTAATATTTTCTGTCTTCCGATACTGAGATGTCTAAATGGGTCTATAAATCTTCAAATCCTCGACACACGAGGATTTATACAAAGTTGAAGAAAAAAGTCATTATCAAATGAGAAAAACCCGAAAGGGTTTCTTTTAGAATTTATGCCTCCTTGGAACAGATGTATAAATGGATCTATAACTCTTCAAATCCTTGACACACTAGAACTTTGCAAAGCCAAAGAAAAAACCCTAAAAAAACCCAAAAATGATTTTTTCTCATATTTTTTGCCTCCCCGACACGGATGTCTAAATGGATCTATAAATCTTCAAATCCTCAACACACATGAACTCTATAAAGCCAAAGAAAAAAACCCATTACCAAACGCAAAAAAATGTGAAAAACAAATATATATATATATATATTTATATATATATATATATATTCATACTTTCTACCTCCCAAGCATGAATTTCTAAATACATCTATAAATCTTTAGATCCTCAACACACATAAATTATGTAAAGCCAAAGAAAAAAACCTATTATCGAACGTAAAAAACCTAGAAAAACAAAAAAATGAAATTTTTACAATTTTCTCGCCTCCATGGCATTGATGTTTAAAGGGATCTATAAATCTTCAAATCCTCAAGACACAAGAACTCTGCAAAGTTTGAATAAAAAAACTTATTACTGAATGCAAAAACTAAGAAAAACACAGAAACGATTTTTTTTTCAAATTTTTTTCCTCCATTGCATAGATATTTAAATATATCTATAAATTTTCAAATCCTCGACACACACAAACTCTACAAAGTGAACAAAAATCTATTACCGAACGTAAAAAATCTAGAAAAAATGAGAAAATAGTTTTTTTCCATATTTTCTACCTCCCAACACGAATTTATAAATGGATATATAAATTTCAAATCCTCGACACAAAAACCTATGTAAAGCCGAAGAATAAAACCCATTACCGAATGTAAAAACTTAGAAAAGCGAGAAATGTTTTTCTTAATTTTCTACCTCTCCCAACACTATTTTCTAAATGGATCTATAAATTTTGAAATCCTCTACTTGAAGGAACTATTTGAAGCTAAAGAAAAAAACCCATTACCGAATGTAAAAATCCAGAAATGGTTTTTTTGAAATTTTATTCCTCCCCAAGTAAGGATGTAAAAATGGATATATAAATCTTCAAATCCTTGACACACGGGAAATTTGTAAAGCCAATGAAAAGAATCCATTACCGAACACAAAAACCTAGAAACATTTTTTTTCATATTTTCTCCCTCCCAAAGATGGATTTCAAAATGGATCTATAACTCTTAAAATCCTCAAGACACAACAACTCATTAGAGTCGAAGAAGAAAACCCATTACCAAACGTAAAAACCTACAAAAACCAAGAAATGGTTTTTTTCAGCTTTTTTACCTCCCTGACACGGATGTCTAAATGGATTTATAAATCTTAAAATCCTCGACACACAGGAACTCTTCAAAGCCAAAGGAAAAAACCTATTACCGAATGTAAAAAACCCAAAAATGGTTTTTTTTTCATATTTTCTTTTTCCTGACACAAATTTCTAAATGGATCTATAAATCTTAAAATCCTCGACACATAGAAACTCTAAAAGCTAAAGGCAAAAACCCATTACCAAATGTAAAAAACCAAAAAAACCCGAAAATGTTTTTTTTCATATTTTCTACCTCCCGACAAAGATGTCTAAATGAACATATAAATCTTCAAATCCTTGACACACAGGAACTCTGCAAAGTTGAAGCAAAAAACCCATTACTGAATTCAAAAATCGTAGAAATGGGTTTTTTTTCCATATTTTTAGCCTACATGCCATGGATGTCTAAATTGATTTATAAATTTTTAAATCCTCGATACACAGAACTCTACAAAATCAAAAATAAACCGTTTACCAAACGTTAAAATCCCGAGAAAAACCCAAAAATGGTATTTTTAATATTTTTGCCTCCCCAACATGGATGTCTAAATGCATCTATATATCTACAAATCCTCGACAAATGGGAGTTCTCGCAAAGTCGAAGAAAAAAACCCAAAAAAACTCGAAATAGTTTTTAAGATGTTCTCGCCTTCCCGTTAAGGATGTATAAATGGATCTATAAAGATTCAACTCCTCAATATACAAGAACTCTATGAATCCAAATAAATAAACCCATTACCGAATGTAAAAAACCCAAAAATACATTGAAGTGATTTTTTTAGATTTTACGCTCCCATTACGAGATGTCAAAATGGATTTATAAATCTTGAAATCCTTGACACAAAGGAAATCTATAAAATCGAAGAAAAAATTCATTATCGAACGTAAAAACCCGTAAATGGTTTTTTTAAAAGATTTTTCTGCCTCCCGACATCGATGTCTAAGTGAATCTATAATTTTTAAATTCTCAACACGGGAACTCTACAAAGTCGAAAAAGAAAAAAATCATTACCCAATGAAAAAGCCTAGAAAAATCAAGAAATGGTTTTTTCCATATTTTATACCTCCCTAACATAGATGTCTAAATGGATTTATAAATCTTCCAATATTCGACACACATGTTCTCTAAAAATCTCAACCAAAACCCATTTCGAATGCAAAAACTAAGAAAAACCCATAAATAGTTGTTTTGGTAGATTTTCAACCTATCCGGCACGGATGTCTAAATGGATCTATAAATCTTTGAATCCTCGATACATAGGAACTCGCAAAGTTGAATAATAAAACCCATTATCGAACGTCAAAAACCTATAAATGGTTTTTTTCAAATTTTTCGCCTCCCAAGCACGGATCTTTAAATATATCTACAAATACTCAAATCTTTGCACACAAGAACTCTGTAAAAAAAAGCTGAATAAAGAAACCCATCACCGAACTTAAAAACCCATAAAAACATAGAAATGTTTTTTTCTTCAGATTTTCCACCTCCCCACTGAGATGTCTAAATGGATCTATAAATTTTAAAATCCTCAACACACTGGAACTTTGCAAAGTGGAATTAAAACACCATTTCGAATGCAAAAACCCGAGAAATGGATTTTTTCAGATTTTCTCGCCTCCTCAAAGCATGAATGTCTAAATGGATCTATAAATTTTCAAATCCTTAACACAAAGAAACTCTAGAAACTCCTGAAGAAAAAAACCCATTTTCGAACACAAAAATCCAAGAAAAACCCAAAAATGGTTTTATTTTAGATTCTTTCGCCTCTCCCGACGTGAACTTCTAAATGGATGTATAAATATTCAAATCCTCGACATACAAGAACTCTATAAAGCTGAAGAAAAACTCATTTCCGAATGTAAAACCAAGAAAAAACCACAAATGATTTTTTTTCTTCATATTTTTTGTCTCCTCGACACGAATCTCTAAATGGATCTATAAATCTTCAACTCCTCGATACATAGGAACTCAACAAAGTGAAGAAATAAACCTATTACCGAACACAAAACACCTAGAAAAACCCATAAATAGGTTTTCTTATATTTTCTGTCTCACCGCACATGATGTATAAGTAGATTTATAAATCTTCAAATATTCGACGACACAGAACTCTCTAAAGCTAAAGAAAAATATATTACCTAACGCAACTAACCCAAAAATAGTTTTTTTCATATTTTCGCCTCCCTAAAGCATGGATGTCTAAATGGATCTATAAATCTTCAAATCCTCAACACACAATGAGAAAATATGCAAAATTGAAGAAAATAATTCATTATCGAACATAAAAATTAATGAAAACTTAGGAATGATTCTTGTAAGATTTTCTACCACCCCGACATAGATTTCTAAATGGATTTATAAATCTTCAAATCCTCGACACACGGAATCTCAGTAAATCTTAAGATAAAAACCCATTATCAAATGCAAAAATCCAAGAAAAACCTAGAAATGGTTTTTTCATATTTTTTTTCTCCCCATTACAAATGTCTAAATGGATTTATAAATCTTTAAATCCTTGACACACATGAACTCTAAAAATCTGAATAATAGAACCAATTACCGAACGCAAAAAACCCATAAATGTTTTTTTTTTTTAATTTCTTCCTCCCAATACGTATGTCTAAATGGATCTATAAATAATCAAATAATTGACAGACATGAACTTTGCATAGCCAAGGACAAAAACCCATTACCGAACGTAAACAACCTAGAAAAACCCAAAAATAATTTTTTTCATATTTTCTACCTCCTCGACACGAATGTCTAAATGGATGTATAAATCTTCAAATCCTTGTTACACAGGAACTTTGTAAAGCCGAAGATAAAAAAATCATTATCGAATGTAAAACCCAGAAATGGTTTTTTTCATATTTTCTACCTCTTTGGCATGGATGTCTAAATGGATCTATAAATATTCAAATCCTCGACACATAGGAACTCTACAAAGCTGAAAAAAACCCATTACCAAACATAAAAACCCATAAATGGTATTTTTTTACATTTTTTACCTCCCTAGCACAGATGTCTAAATAGATCTATAAATCTTCAAATCCTCAACACACAAGAAATTTACAAAACGGAATAAAAAATACCTAGTTCCAAATGTAAAAAACCAAGAAAATCCCAAAAATGGATTTTTTAAAACTTTCTACCTCCTTGCATGATATCTAAATGGATATATACACCTTTAAGTCGTCGATGTTGGTCTTCAAACTTACAATCGTGTCTCAGATCTTGGAAGGGCCGAGATTTTTGAGACAACTATGGAACCGTCCCCAAGTTGTGGGACCTTGCGCACTCTAGATGGATCTCCAGAGAAGGTTGGTTCCTCTATCTATTTCTACCGATAATCGATACTCCTAGTACCAAAAAGGAAAAATAAGCTAATAATGCTAAGGGACCAAGGATAGAAGGATAACATGAAAGGAAACTACACTAAAAGGTGATAGCACAAGAAAAAGAGGGATGAACACTATCTATTCTGAAAGAATGAATGAAAAGGAAATGTGTTAAAGGAGGCTAAACACGAGTAGACAACCAAAAAATGTATTTACTCTTCGTTCTCATGGAACACAACTAATTAAGGAATTACAAGGGACATGAAATGACACAAATAGCACACAACACAAAAGGAAAGGCAAGGAGAATTAATGCAAAAACGTTAGGATAAAGAGTAGTCACAAACAATGCTTTTGTTACTTCTAGAAATTCACAAAGCCATTATAATGGCGAAGGAGTCTAATATCCACATGCGAGAGCAAAATTTAGAGGTTTGTAACTCAAAATACATAAAATATGAAGTCCTAAGAAAAATACGTAAGGATCTAGAGTGTCCAACATAACAAATGAGCCCAACTCTTGCATTTATAGATTAATCTGTGGAAGAAGAAGAGAAGAAATGAGGGAAAAGCTGAGGTTGAAATACAACCACCATAAAGAGGCATTCAATGCCCTGTAAATCCATTAGAAATATGTGAAATAAACTTCTTCGGGCCTGTCGGCATGTTGAAGTAGGAAGGAAGGCTAGTCAGATTAAATCAAGTGGTTGGATCAATCAGATATGCTCATTAATGCTCGAGAGAGACACTTTCCGTTTCTCACCTACCAAATCTGCCAAGAATTTGAATTTCAATATCCAACACTTTAGCTTATGTCACAAGAGTAGCTCGGAGCTCTTTATTAGAATATACGGCTATCGAAGTTACTAGAGTTGTTAGCTCACACAAGAAACGTTGCATGCAAAGATTGATCTGAAAGGGATGGCCAATTGTGCATATGCATATGTTTGTCATTTCGCCACGTGTCACTTACTAATTTGTGGCAATTATTCAAAGGCCCTATTCACACACTCTAATAGGTTACATGTGGAACACTCAAGTATGTCAAAGGGTGAAATAAAAAAGGTGCGCGTGACGTGCACGAGAAGGAGACATAACGAAGGTGTGCATGATGTGCACGGGGAAACAAGGCAAACTAGTGAGTAGAGAACACATGGTCAAGGCATAACTATTACAAGGTAACTTGGGCACGATGCATGAGAGGGCCTGGGACTTAGCTTATTAGATAAGTGTAAGGTGTGTGGGGGATGAATAGCTACTAGGAGGAAGACAGACGCACAAGAGATGTACGGAAGGGGAAGATGGGAACAATGAGGAGAAGGAAAAGGAAATAAGGGGGAGCATGTGAGGGAGCATGAGGAAAAAGAGGGTGCACATGGAAACTATGACTAAGGGAATGTGCCAAAGTTAACTAGAGCACATATAACCTTGTAATGAATAGCTTAGAGACATAATATAATATATATATATATATATATATATATATATATATATATATATATATATATATATATATATATATATAAGTTACCCAAATAACTAGGAGAGTTATTTGGATTACATTCAACACATAGAAATTCTACAAAGTGAAGATAAAAACCAAATACCAAATGTAAAAATGCATAAAAATCAAGAAATGATTTTTTTTTCAGATTTTCTACGTCAATGGGATGGATTTATAAAAGGATCTATAAATCTTCAAATCCTTGACACGCATTTAACTCTGTAAAGCCAAATAAAAAACCCATTACCAAACGTGAAAACCGAGAAAATAATTTTTTCAAATTTTTCGCCTCCCCAAAGAATGATGTCTCAATGGATCTATAAATCTTCAAATCCTCGATACATAGGAACTTTGCAAAGCTAAAGAAAAAAATCATTACCAAACGCAAAAAACCCCGAAAAACCTAGAAATGTATTTTTCATATTTTCTGCCTCACCAACATGGATGTCTAAATGGACTTATAAATCTTCAAATCGTCGACACACAGGAACTTTGCAAAGTTGAAAAAAAAAACCCATTACCGAACGTAAACGAATAAAGAAAAACCTGGAAATAGTTTTTTTAGATTTTCTTCCTCCTCGACACGTATGTCTACATGGATCTATAAATCTTTAAATCCTCAACACACAAGAACTCTGTAAAGCCGAAGAAAAAAACCCATTACTAAACGTAAAAAACCCAGAAAAAATTAAAAATGGTACTTTTAGAATTTCGGATTCCTTAGCATGGATGTTCAAATTGATCTATAAATCTTCAAATCCTCAACATACGAAACTCTTTAGAGTCGAAAAAAATTCCATTATCGAACGTAAAAAACCTAGAAAATCCCAGAAATGATTTTTTCCAAATATTCTGCCTCCCCGACATGAATGTTTTTATGGATTTATAAATCTTCAAATCCTCGACACATAGACACTCTACAAAGATGAACAAAAAAACCCATTCGAACGCTAAAAACCTAGAAAAACCTAGAAATGATTTTTTTCATATTTTTACATTATCGGCACAAATGTCTAAATGGATCTAGAAATCTTCAAATATTTGACACATGAGAACTCTATAAAGCCAAAGAAAAAAACTAATTAACGAAAGCAAAATCTCGACAAAAACCCATAAATAATTTTTTTCCAGATTTTCTTCCTCCCCGGTAAGGATGTCTAAATGAATCTATAAATCTTATAATCCTCAAAATATAGGACCTCGAAAAACCGAAGAAAAAAACCCATTACCGAACGAAAAAAACCTAGAATTTTTTTTTTTTTCATATTTTCTCTCTCCTTGGAATGAATGTATAAATGGACCTATGAATTTTCAAATCATTGACACAAATGAACTCTACAAAGCAAATAAAAACCCATTACCGAGCGAAAAAAAAACCCAAAAATAGTTTTTTTATCATATTTTTTACCTCCCCCGACATGGATGTCTAAATGGTTGTTTTCATATTTTTTGCATCCCTAACACAAATGTCTAAATGGATATATAAATATATATCTTCAAATCCTTGATAAACAGGAAGTCTGCAAATCCGAAGAAAAAAACCCATTACCGAACACAAAAACTCGAGAAAACCCAAAAATAGTTTTTTTGGTATTTTTGCCTCCTTGACATGGATGTCTATATGGATTTATAAATCATCAAATCCTCGACACACAGAAACTCTGCAAAGCCGAAGAAATAACACATTACCGAATGCAAAATACTAAGAAAAACCCGAGAAATGGTTTTTTTTTCAAATTTTCTGCCTCCCCAACACGGATGTCTAAATGGATGTATAAATCTTCAAATCCTCGACACACAGGAAATCTACAAATAAATAAAAAAGAACCCATTACCAAATAAAAAAACCCCGAAATGGTTTTTTTCTAATTTCTCGCCTCCCCGCATGGATGTCTAAATGGATATATAAATTTAAAAATCCTCAACACACGGGAACTCTACAAATCCGAATAAAAACCTTTTATCGAATGTGAAAAAACCCATAAATGGTTTATTTCAGATTTTCTGTCTCCTCGAAATGGATGTTTAAATGGATTTATAAATCTTCAAATTATCAACACACAGAACTCTTCAAAGCCAGAGAAAACAACCCATTACTGTAATGCAAAAATCTTATAAAAACCCAAAAATTGTTTGTTTTTTCAAATTTTCTACATCTCGACACAAATGTCAAAATAGGTCAATAAATCTTCAAATCCTTGACACACATGGGACTCTGCAAAGGTAAAGAAAAAAACCCAAACCGAACGGAAATAACCCACAAAAAACCATAAATTATTATTTTTCAATTATTTTGCTTCCTTGACATGGATGTCTAAATGGATCTATAAAATTTTCAAATCTTGAACACGTAAGAACTATGCAAAGTGAAGAAAAAAACCCATTACTAACAAAAAAACTAGAAAACCAGAAATGATTTTTTTACTGATTTTCGGCCTCCCGACATTAATATCTAAATGGATCTATAAATCTTCAAATCCTCGACACACTTGAACTCTATAATGTTGAATAAAAAAACCCATTATCGAACACAAAAACCGTAAAAATGAGAAAATGGGTTTTTTACTAGATTTTATATCTCCTAGTAAGGATGTTTAAATGGATCTATAAATCTTACAATCCTCAAGCACATGAACTTTGTAAAGTGAAGAAAAAAACCCATTATCGAACAGAAAACCCAAAAATCGAGAAATGTTTTTTTTTTGTTTTTTTTCAGATTTTCTTCTTCTGAGCATGAGATATCTAAATGGATATACAAAACCTTCAAATCCTTGACACACAAGAACTCTACAAATCCTCGAAAATAAAACTATAGTCGACGTAAAAAACCCAAAAAAACCCGAAATGATTTGTTTCAAAAGTTCGCCTCCTGTGTACAAATGTCTAAATAGATCTATAAATCTTAAAATCCTCAACACACAAGAATTCTACAAAGCCAAAGAAATTAACCATTACCGAACACAAAAACTAGAAAAACCAAGAAATTAATTTTTTTCATTTTTTCGCCTCCACGGAATGGATATCTAAATGGATCTATTAACTTTGAAATCCTTGACACATAGGAAATCTACAAAGCCGAAGAAAAAAACCAATTACTGAACGCAACAAATTTAGAAAAACCCGGATATGGTTTTTTCCCAATATTTTACCTCATCAAAGCACGGATGTCTAAATGGATCTATAAATCTTCAAATCCTTGACACACAGGAATTCTACAAAGCCAAAGAAAAAAACCCATTACTGAATGTAAAAATCGTAGAAAAACCTAAAAATAGTTTTTTTCATATTTTCTACCTCTCTCGGGATAGATGTCTAAATGGATCTATAAATATTCAAATCATCGACACATAGGAACTCCGCAAAGTGAAAAAAAAATGTATTACCGAATGCAATAAACCCAAAAATAGTTTTTTTTTTAGATTTTCTACTTCCCCAGCATGGGTGTCTAAATAGATCTATAAATCTTTAAATCCTCGACACACAACAACTCTACAAAGCCAAAGAAAAAAACCAATTACCAAATGCAAAAAACCTAGAAAACCACGTCAATGGTTTTTTAGATTTTCTATCTCTCCAAAGCATGGATTTCTAAATGGATCTATAAATCTTCAAATCGTTGAAAAATAGGAACTCAACAAAGCCAAAGAAAAAAACCTATTACCGAATATGAAAATCCCAAAAAAACTAAAAAAAAAATTCAAATTTTCTACCTCCCCAGCATAGATGTCTAAATGGATCTATAAATCTTCAAATATTCAACACACTGGAACTCTGTGAATCTGAAGAAACAAACCCATTACCACACGTAAAAAACCCAAAAAACATAGAAATGGTTTCGTTTTCATATTTTATGCTTCCTTGACATGGATGTCTAAATGGATTTATAAATCTTCAAATTCTCAAATACAAGAACTATGAAAATCCAAAGAAAAAAACCCATTACCGAATGCAAAAAACTTAAAAAACCCAGAATTCTTCAAATCTTTGACACACAGGATCTCGTAAAATAAAATAAAAAACCATTACCAAACACAAAAAACCTGGAAATACCCAGAAATGGTTTTTTTAGATTTTTTACCTCCCCAACACGGATGTCTAAATGGATCTGTAAATCTTCAAATCCTTGACACACAAGAACTCTGCAAAGCCAGAACAAAAAACCTAGAAATGGTTTTTTTCATATTTTCTGCCTCCTCAACACGGATGTCTAAATGGATCTATAAATTTTCAAATCCTCGACACCTATTACTCGAACACAAAAACCTAGAAATACTTTGAGAAATGGTTTTTAAATATTTTCTACCTATCCAGAATAGATGTCTAGTTGGATCTATTAATGGTCAAATCCTCAGTACATAAGAAGTCCTCAAAGCCAAAGAAAAAAATCAATAACAAAAATTAAAAAACCTAGAAATGGTTTTACCTCCCTAGCACGGATTTCTAAATGAATCTATAAATCCTCAAATCCTCGACACATAGAACTGTGAAAATTTGAATAAGAAGACACAAACCGAACATATCAAACCCGGAAAAACCTAAATATTGTTTTTTTAGATTTTCTGTCTCCCGGCACTGGATGTTTAAATTGATCTATAAATCTTCAAATCGTTGACACAAGTAATTGTGCAAAGACAAAAAAAACCTATTACCGAATTCAAAAAACTCAGAAAAACCCATAAATGGTTTTTTTCATATTTTCTATCTTCCGATACGTGAGATGTCTAAATAGGTCTATAAATCTTCAAATCCTCGACACACAGGAACTCTACAAAGCTGAAGAAAAAAACTCATTATCGAATGAGAAAAACCTAGAAAGGGTTTTTTTCGTAATTTATGCCTCCCCGAGACAGGATGTATAAATGGATCTATAAATCTTCAAATCCTCAACACACATGAACTCTATAAACCCAAAGAAAAAAATCCATTACCAAACGCAAAAAACATGAAAAATAAAATATATATATATATATATATATATATATATATATATATATATATTCATACTTTTTGCCTCCCCGGCATGAATTTCTAAATACATCTATAAATATTTAGATTCTCGACACACAAAATATATGTAAAGCCAAAGGAAAAAAACCTATTATTGAATGCAAAAACCTACAAAAAAAAAAAATGGAATTTTTACAATTTTTACGCCTCCCCAGCATTGATGTTTAAATGGATCTATAAATCTTCAAATCCTCAAGACATAGGAACTCTGCAAAGCCGAAGAAAAAAACTTATTACCGAACGCAAAAACTAAGAAAAACACAGAAATTGGTTGTTTTCAAATTTTTTTCCTCCCGCATAGATATCTAAATATATCTATAAATTTTCAAATCCTCGACACACACAAAATCTACAAAGTGAACAAAAAAACTATTACCGAACGCAAAAATCCTAGAAAAACTAAGAAAATGGTTTTTTTCCATATTTTCTACCTCCTCAACATGAATTTATAAATGGATATATAAATTTCAAATCCTCGACACACAAAACTAATGTAAAGTCAAAGAATAAAACCCATTACCGAATGTAAAAACCTAGAAAAATTGAGAAATGTTTTTCTTAATTTTCTACCTCTCCCAACACTATTTTCTAAATGGATCTCAGTAAATTTTCAAATCCTCTACTCAAAGGAACTATTGAAGCTAAAGAAAAAAAATCCATTACCGAATGTAAAAATCTAGAAATGGTTTTTTTCAAATTTTATTCCTCCCCAAAGTAAGGATGTCGAAATGGATATATAAATCTTCAAATCCTTAAGACACGGGAAATCTATAAAGCTGATGAAAAGAACCCATTACCGAAAACAAAAACCTAGAAACGTTTTTTTTCATATTTTCTCCCTCCCCAGCACAGATTTCAAAATGGATCTATAACTCTTAAAATCCTCGAGACACAGCAACTTTGTAGAGCTGAAGAAGAAAACGCATTACCAAACGTAAAAAACCCACAAAAACCAAGAAATGGTTTTTTTCAACTTTTCTGAGTCCTCGGCATGGATGTCTAAATGGATCTATAAATATTAAAATCCTCAACACACAAGAACTCTTCAAAGCCAAAGAAAAAAACCTATTACCGAACGTAAAAAACCCAAAAATGGTTTTTTTTTTCAGATTTTCTTTTCCCCGACACGAATGTCTAAATGGATCTATAAATCTTCAAATCCTCGACACACAGGAACTCTGCAAAGCTAAAGGAAAAAAATCATTACCGAATGCAAAAACCTAAAAAAATACGAAATTTTTTTTTCAAATTTTACCTCCCCGACACGGATGTCTAAATGGATATATAAATCTTCAAATCCTTGACACACAAGAACTCTGCAAAGCTGAAGCAAGAAACCCATTCTTGGATGCAAAAATCGTAGAAATGGGTTTTTTTCTAGATTTTCAGCCTCCCCCCAGGATGTCTAAATTGATTTATAAATTTTTAAATCCTCGATACACGGAACTCTATAAAATCGAAGAAATAAACACTTTACCAAACGTTAAAATCCCATAAAAACCCAAAAATGGCATTTTTAATATTTTTTGCCTCCCAACATGGATGTTTAAATGCATCTATATATCTATAAATCCTCAACAAATAGGATCTCTACAAAGCCGAAGAAAAAAACCTAAAAAGGCTCGAGAAATTGTTTTTAAGATGTTATTCCTTCCCGTCAAGGATGTATAAATGGATCTATAAAGATTCAACTCCTCAATATACAAGAACTCTATGAATCCAAATAAATAAACCCATTACCGAATGTAAAAACCCAAAAATACCTTGAAATGATTTTTTAAAGATTTTCGCCTCCCGGATATAGATGTCAAAATGGATCTATAAATCTTCAAATCCTTGACACACGAGAAATTTGTAAAGCGAAGAAAAATTCATTACCGAACGAAAAAACCGAGAATTGTTTTTTTAGATTTTATGCCTCCCGACATTGATGTCTATGTGGATCTATAAATTTTCAAATTCTCAACACACAGAACTCGCAAAGTCGAAAAAGAAAAAACTCATTACCCAATGAAAAATCCTAGAAAAACCAAGAAATGGTTTTTTCCATATTTTATACCTCCCTAACATAGATGTCTAAATAGATTTATAAATCTTCAAATATTGGACACACATGTTCACTAAAAATCTCAACCAAAAAACCCATTACTGAACGCAAACAACTAAGAAAAACCCATAAATAGTTTTTTTTTTTATATTTTCTTCGTATCCGAAAAAGATGTCTAAATGGATCTATAAATCTTTGAATCCTCGATACATAAGAACTCTGCAAAGTTGAAGAATAAAACCCATTACTCGAACTTCAAAAACCTAAAAATGGTTTTTTTCAAATTTTCTACCTTCCAAGCACGAGATCTTTAAATTTATCTACAAATACTCAAATCTTTGACACACAAAGAACTCTGCAAAGCCGAATAAAAAAACCCATTACTAAACTTAAAAAACCCATAAAAACCTAGAAATGTTTTTTTCTTCAGATTTTCTACCTCCCCAACATGGATGTCTAAATGGATCTATAAATTTTAAAATCCTCGACACACTGGAACTTTGCAAAGCGTAATTAAAACACCATTTTTGAATGTGAAAAACCAAAAATGGATTTTTCAGATTTTCTACCTCCTCAAAGCATGAATGTCTAAATGGATCTATAAATTTTCAAATCCTCATCACAAAGAAACTCTAGAAAGTGAAGAAAAAAACCCATTTCGAACACAAAAATCCAAGAAAAACCCAAAAATGGTTATTTTTTAGATTTTCTGCCTCCCTGACATAAACGTCTAAATGGATGTATAAATATTCAAATCCTCGACATACATGAACTTTATAAAGCCGAAGAAAAACCCATTTTGAATGCAAAAACCGGAAAAACCTACAAATGATTATTTTCTTCATATTTTCTGTCTCCTCGACATGAATCTCTAAATGGATCTATAAATCTTCAACTCCTCGATATATAGAAACTCAAGAAAGATGAAGAAATAAACCTATTATCGAACACAAAACACCGAGAAAAACCCATAAATAGGTTTTCTTAGATTTTCTACCTCACCAACACAGATGTATAAGTAGATTTATAAATCTTCAAATCTTCAACACATAGGAACTCTTCAAAGCCAAAGAAAAATATATATTACCTTACGCAACTAACCCAGAAATAGTTTTTTTCATATTTTCTACCTCCCTAGCGTGGATGTCTAAATGAATCTATAAATCTTCAAATCCTCGACACACAAAAATATGTAAAAGCAAAGAAAATAATTCAATCTTTGAACGTAAAAGTTTACGAAAACCTAGGAATGATTATTGTAAGATTTTCTACCTCCCCGACATAAATTTCTAAATGGATTTATATATCTTCAAATCCTCGACACACGTAATCTTTGCAGAAATCTTAAGATAAAAACCCATTATCAAACGCAAAAATCCAAGAAAAACATAGAAATGGTTTTTTCATATTTTTTTTCTTCCTAGTACAAATGTGTAAATGGATTTATAAATCTTTAAATCCTTGACACACATGAACTCGAAAATGAATAATAGAACCAATTACCAAACGAAAAACCCATAAATGTTTTTTTTTTTCTAATTTTCTTCCTCCCAGTACGTATGTCTAAATGGATCTATAAATAATCAAATAATTGATAGACATGAACTTTGCATAGCTAAGGAAAAAAACCCATTATCGAATGTAAACAACCTAGAAAAACCCAAAAATACATTTTTTCATATTTTCTACCTCCTCGACACGAATGTGTAAATGGATGTATAAATCTTCAAATCCTTGTTACACAGAACTCAGTAAAGCCAAAGATAAAAAAATCATTATCGAATGTAAAACCCATAAATAGTTTTTTTTCATATTTTCTACCTCTTTAGCATGGATTTCTAAATGGATCTATAAATATTCAAATCCTCGACACAGAGGAACTCTACAAAGTCGAAGAAAAAACACATTACCAAACGTAAAAAACCTAGAAATGGTTTTTTTTTTTCAGATTTTTTTCCTCCCTAACATGGATGTCTAAATAGATCTATAAATCTTCAAATCCTCAACACACAAAAAATTTGTAAAACAAAAGAAAAAATACCTAGTTCCAAACATAAAAAACCATGAAAATCCCAAACATGAATTTTTAAAAACTTTTTGCCTCCTTGGCACAAATATCTAAATGGATATATACACCTTCAAGTCATCAATGTCGGTCTTACAACTTGCACTCATGTCTCGGATCTTGGAAGGGTAGAGATTTTTAGACAACAATAGAACCGTCCCCAAGTTGTGGGACCTTGCGCGATCTAGATGGATCTCCAGAGAAGGCTAGTTCCTCAAAGCTATTTCTATCATTCATCGATACTCCTAGTACCAAAAAGGAAAAATAAGCTAATAATGCCAAGGACAAGGGATAGAAGGATGGAATGAAAGGAAACTACACTAAAAGGTGATAGCACCGAAAAAAGAGGGATGAACACTATCTATTCTAAGCGGGAATGAAAAGGAAATGTGTGAAAGGAGGCTAAACACAAGTAGCACAACCAAAAATGTATTTACTCTTCGTTCTCATAGAACACAACTAATTAAGGAATTACAAGGGACATGAAATGACACAAATAGCACACAACACAAAAGGAAAGGCAAGGAGAATTAATGCAAACATGTTAGGATAGAGAGTAGTCACACAAACGATGCTTCTATTACTTCCGAGAAATTTCAAAGCCGTTACAATGGCTAAGGAGTTTGATATCCACATGCGAGAGCAAAATTTAGAGGTTTCTAACTCAAAATATAAAAAATATGAAGTCCTTAGAAAAATACCTAAGGATCTAGAGTGTCTAACATAACAAATGAGCCCAACTCTTGCATTTATATATTAATTAATGGAAGAAGAAGAGAAGAAATGAGGGAAAAGCTGAGTTTGAAATATAACCACCATCAAGAGGCATTCAATGCCTACAAATCCATTAGAAATATGTGAAATACACTTCTTCGAGGCCTATCGGCATGTTGAAGGAGGAAGGAAGGCTAGTTAAATTAAATCAAGTGGTTGGATCAATCGGATCTGCTCATCAATGCTCAAAAAGAGACACTTTCCCATTTCTCACCTACCAAATATGCCAAGAATTTCAATTTGAATATCCAACACCGTAGCTTATGTCAACATCTCGGAGCTCTATAGTAGAATATACGACTGTCAGAAGTTACCAGAGTCGTCAGTGCATATAAGACACGTGGAGTGTATAGATTGATTGAAAGGATGGCCAATTGTGCATATGTTTGTCATTTCTGCCATGTGTCACTAAGTTGTTGTAATTATTAAGTGCCCTATTCACATGCTCGATAGGTTGCATGTGGAACACTCAAGTATGTCAAAGGGTGAAATAGAAAAAGGTGTGCATGAAATGCACAAGAAGGAGACAGAACGAAGGTGTGCATGATGTGCATGCGGGGAAACAAGGCAAATTGGTGAGCAGAGAACACATGATCAACGCGTAACTATTACAACGTAGTGGGCACGATGTACAAGACGGCCAGGGACTTAGCTGACTAGAGTAAGTGCAAGGCACGTGTGGGATGAATATTCACTAGGAGGAAGATAGACGCATAAGAGATGTGCGGAAGGGGAATATGGGAACAATGAGGAGAAGGAAAAGGAAATAAGGGGAATGTGTGAGGGCGCATGAGGAAAAAGAGGGTGCGCATGGAAACTATGACTAAGGGAATGTGCCAAGTTAACTTGAGCATATATAACCTTGTAATGAATAGCTTAGAGCCATAATATATATATATATATATATATAAAGTTACCCAAATAACTAGGAGAGTTATTTGGATAAAATTCAACACATAGAAATTCTACAAAGTGAAGATAAAAACCAATACCAAATGTAAAAATGCATAAAAACCAAGAAATGATTTTTTTCAGATTTTCTACGTCAATGGGATGGATTTATAAATGGATCTATAAATCTTCAAATCCTTGACACAGATGAACTGCAAAGTCGAAGAAAAAATCCATTACCAAATGCGAAAAACCTAGAAAAACCTAGAAAACAATTTTTTCAATTTTTTTGCCTCTCCCTGACCGATGTCTCAATGGATCTATAAATCTTGAAATCCTTGATACATATGAACTCGCAAAGTTGAAGAAAAAACCATTACCAAATGTAAAAAACCAAGAATAACCTAGAAATAGATTTTTTCATATTTACGCCTCCCAACACGGATGTCTAAATGGACTTATAAATCTTCAAATTGTCAACACACAAGAACTTTGTTAAGTTGAAAAAAAAACCATTACCAAACATAAATAACAAAGAAAAACCTAGAACTATTTTTTTTTAGATTTTCTTCCTCCTCAACATGTATGTCTACATGGATCTATAAATCTTTAAATCCTTAACACACAGGAACTCTGCAAAGCCGAAGAAAAAAACCCATTACCAAACGTAAAAAACCTAGAAAAAATTAAAAAATGGTAATTTTAGATTTTATGATTCCCTAGCACGGATGTTAAAATTTATCTATAACTCTTCAAATCCTCGACATATAGGAACTCTATCGAGTTGAAAAAAAAATCCATTATTGAACATAAAAACCCGTAGAAAATCCGTAAATCGCTTTTTTCCAGATATTCGCCTCCTCGACATGAATGTTTTTATGGATTTATAAATCTTCAAATCCTTGACACATAGACACTCTACAAAGTGAACAAAAAACCCATTACCGAACGCAAAAAACCTAGAAAAACCTAGAAACCATTTTTTTCATATTTTTACGTCATTGACACAAATGTCTAAATGGATCTATAAATCTTCAAATATTTGACACATGAGAACTCTACAAAGCTAAAGAAAAAAACTAATTAACAAAAGAAAATCTCGAGAAAAACCCATAAATAATTTTTTTCTAGATTTTCTTCCTCCCCGGTAAGGATGTCTAAATGGATCTATAAATCTTATAATCCTCAAAATATAGGACCTCACGAAAAACCGAAGAAAAAAACCCATTACCGAACAAAAAAAACCTAGATTTTTTTTTTTCATATTTTCTCTCTCCCGGTGACGAATGTATAAATGGACCTATAAATTTTCAAATTTCCATATTTTTGCCCTCCCAACACGGATGTCTAAATGGATCTATAAATCTTCAAATCCTCAACACATAGAAACTCTGCAAAGTTAAAGAAAAAACCTATTATTGAAAGTATAAAACCAAGCAAAACCTAGAAATAGTTTCTTAACTTACTACCTCCTCGACACGATGTCTAAATGAATTTATAAATCTTCAAATCCTCAACATACAAAAAACTGCAAAATCCAAAGAAAAAAACCCATTATCAAATGCAAAAAACCAAGAAAAAGCCATAAATCTTTTTTTTCTTTCATATTTTATGTCTCCCTAAAGCACTAATTTCTAAATGGATCTATAAATCTTCATATCCTCAACACACATAAAATCTATAAAGCCAAACAAAAAACCCATTATCAAATGAAAAAAACCTATAAAAACCCATAAATGGTTTTTTTTTAGTTTTTCTACCTCCATGACACAAATGTCTAAACAGATCTATAAATCTCTAAATCCTCGACACATAAGATCTCTGCAAAGCTGAAAAAAACCCATTCATTGAGCAAAAAACCTAGAAAAACCTAAAAATGGTTTTTTTCAAGTTTTATACCTCCCCGACATGGATGTTTAAATCGATCTATAAATCTTCAAATCATCGACACATAGTAAATCTACAAAGCCAAAGAAAAAAATCCATAACCAAACGTAAAAAACCCAAAAATATTTTTAAATTTTTTTTTCTAACTCCCAAACATGAGATGTCTAAATGGATCTATAAATCTTCAAATCCTCGACACACAAGAAATCAGAAAGTGAATTAAAAAATCCATTACCGAACACAAAATACATGAAAAACCCATAAATGGTTTTTTTATATTTTATGTGTCCTCGACACATATGTCTAAATAGATCTATAAATCTTTAAATCATCAACACATAAGAACTCTACAAAGTCAAGAAAAATTCCATTATCGAACGCAAAAAAATGAGAAAAACCTGAAATGGTTTTTATTATATTTTCTACCTCCCGTGAGACAGAGATGTCCGAATAGATCTATAAATTTTCAAATCCTTGACACACAGCTACTCTGTAAAGCCGAAGAAAAAAACTAATTAACGAACGTAAAATACCCAGAAATGGTTGTTTTCATATTTTTTGCATCCCCAACATGAATGTCCAAATGGATATATATATCTTCAAATCCTCGATAAACATGAACTCTGCGAATCCGAAGAAAAAACCCATTACCGAACACAAAAAACTGAGAAAACCCCAAAAATGGTTTTTTTTTATATTTTCTGCCTCCTCAACATGGATGTCTAAATGGATCTATAAATCTTCAAATCCTTGACGCATAGAAACTCTTCAAATCAAAATAAAAATCAATTAACAAACGTAAAATTTTTTTTGAAAAATGGAGAATTTTTTTTTTTTAAATTTATACCTCCCTAACACGGATGTCTAAATGGATCTATAAATCTTCAAATCCTCGACAAATAGGAACTCTCTAAAGTCGATGAAAAAAACCAATTACCGAATGTAAAAACCTAGAAATAGTTTTTTTTTCAGATTTTCTCTCCACAACATATATGTTTAAAAATATATATATATATATATCTTCGAATCCACAACACATAGGAAATATGCACAACCAAAGGAAAAAACACATTACCAAACACAAAAAACCAAAGGAATTTTTTTGAATTTTCTATCTCCTCAGCACATATTTCTTAATGGATTTATAAATCTTCAAATTCTCGACATGCAGCAACTCTACAAAGCTAAAGAAAAAAACACATAACCAAACGAAAAAACCAATAAATGTTTTTTTTTCAGATTTTCTACCTCCGACGTGAATTTCTAAATGAATCTATAAATATTAAAATCCTCATCACACAGAAGTTTTGAAAGATGAAGAAAACAATCCATTACCAAACACAAAAAAACATAGAAATAGTTTTTGCATATTTTGTACCTCCCTGACATGGATGTTTAAATGGATGTATAAATCTTCAAATCCTTGATACACAAGAACTCTACAAACTCGAAGAATAAAACCAATTACCGAATGCAAAAACCCAAATAAACCTAGAAATGGTTTTTTTCATATTTCGCCTCCCAACATGGATGTCTAATTGGATCTATAAATTTTCAAATCATCGACACGTAGGAACTCTACAAAGCGAAGAAAAAAATACAATACCAAATGTAAAAACCCATAAATGGATTTTTTCAGATTTTATGCCTCCTCGGCATGAATGTCTAAATGGATCTATAAATTTTCAAATCCTCGAGACATAGGTATTTTAAAAAGTGAAGAATAAAACTCATTACCGAATGCAAAATACTCGTAAATGTTTTTTTTTCATATTTTACGCTCTCCGAAATGGATGTCTAAATTGATCTATAAATCATCAAATCCTTGACACACAATAACTCTATATATTTGAAGAAAAAAAATCATTACCAAAAGCAAAAACCCAAGAAAACCCTAGAAATGGGTTTTTCATATTTTCTACCTTTCGACATGGATATCTAAATGGATCTATAAGTGTTCAAATTCTTGACACATGAACTCTGCAAAGCCGACAAAAACCCCATTATTGAATGTAAAAACCTAGAAATGGGTTTTTCAAATTTTATGCCTCCGCCACACCTTGATGTTTAAATGGATATATAAATCTTCAGCTCATCGACACATAAGAAATTTGCAAAGCCAAGAAAAACCCATTATTGAACGCAAAAAAACCCGAAATAGTTTTTATAAGATTTTATATTTTCCCGGCATGAATTTCTAAATGGATCTATACATCTTTAAATCCTCGACACACGGGAAATCTGCAAAGTCAAGAAAAAATCCACTACTCGAACAGAGAAAACCCATAAAAACTTAGAAATGGTTTTTTTATTTTATTTTTCACGCCAAACAGATGCCTAAATGGATCTATAAATCTTCAAATCTTCACACATAGGAACTTTGTGAATTCGAATAAAAAAATCATTACTAAACGTAAAAAACCAAAACACCCCAGAAAAGGTTTTTTAGATTTTTCGCCTCCTTGACATGGATGTCTAAATGGGTCTATAAATCCTCAACACACTAGAACTCTACAAATCCGAATAAAAACCCACTATCGAACGTAAAAAAACAGAAAAAACCTAGAAATGGTTATTTTATCAGATTTTTTACCTCCCTGACACAGTTGTCTAAATGGATTTATAAATCTTCAAATCCTTGACACACGAAACTATGTAATGACAAAAAAAAACCATTACCCAACACAAAAACACAGAAATGTTTTTATTTAGATTTTCTGTCTCCCGACACATGACTAAATGGATCTATAATCCACAAATCCTCGACACATAGAAACTTTGCAAAGCCAAATGAAAAAAACCCATTACTGAATGCAAAAAACTCAAAAATAGTTTTTTAAGATTATCTACCTCCCCAACATAGATGTCTAAGTGGATCTATAAATATTCAAATCCTCAAGACACAGGAACTCTGTAATGCCAAAGAAAAAAACCATTACCGAATGCCAAAAACTAGGAAAACCCATAAATGGTTTTTTTCATATTTTCTACCTCACATGCATGGATGTCTAAATGGATCTATAAATCTTCAAATCTTTAACATAAATGAACTCTACAAAGACAAAGTAAAACACCCATTACCGAACGTAAAAAACCTAAAAAAACCCAGAAATGGTTTTTTTTCTAGATTTTTTGCCTCCCTAGCACGGATGTCTAAATGGATCATAAATCTTCAAATACTTGACACACAAGAACTCAGTAAAGCTAAAGAAAAAACTCATTACCAAATTTAAAAACCTAGAAAAAGCCACAAATGCTTTTTTTATATTTTTACCTCCCTAGCATGGATGTCTAAATATATATATAAATATTCAACTCCTCTACACAAAAGAACTTTGCAGCGCTAAAGAAAAAACCCATTATCGAACGGAAAAAACACATAAATTTTAGGTTTTCTACCTCCCCCTGCAATGATGTCTAAATGTATCTACAAATATTCAAATCCTTGACACATAGGAAGTTTGCAAAATCAAAGAAAATAATCCTTTCGAGAATGCAAAAACCTAGAAAAACCTAGAAATGGTTTTTTTAGATTTTCTACCTCCCCGGAAAGGATGTCTAAATAGATCTATAAATCTTCAAATCCTCGACACACAGAACTCTACAAAGCGAAGAAAAAAATAAATTATCAAACACAATAACTGTAAAAAAACGAGATATTATTTTTTTCAAATTTTCTGCACCTCCCTAAACGGATGTATAAATGGATCTATAAATTTTCAAATCCTCGACACATAAAAAGTCTACAAATCTAAATAAAAACCCATTACCGAACGTAAAAAACCACGAAAAACCCATAAATATTTGTTTTCACGTTTTTTACCTCCTCGCACAAATGTACAAATGGATCTATAAATATTCAAATCTTTGACACACATGAAACTCTACAAAGCTGAAAAAACCATTACCAAATGTGAAAACCAAGAAAAACCAAGAATTTTTTTATTTTTGATTATCCGCCTCCACAACATGGATGTCTAAATCGAACTATAAATCTTGAAATCCTTGACACACACAAACTCACTAAAGCTGAAAAAAACTCATTACCAAACACAAAAACCTAGAAATGGTTTTTTTCAAATTTTCTACCTCACCAAAGCAAGGATATCTAAATGTATCTATAAATCTTCAAATCCTCAACACACATGAACTCTACAAATCGAAGGAAAAAACGCACATCGAACGTAAAAAACCTAGAAGTAGTTTTTTTCATTATTTTTGCCTCTCCTGGATGGATGTCTAAATGGATCTATAAATCTTCAAGTCCTCGACACATAGGAGCTTTGCAAAGCCGAAGAAAAAATCCCATTACCGAATGCAAAAGACCCAAAAAACACAGGAATTTATTTTACATATTTTCTTCCTCCTGGCATGGATGTTTAAATGGATGTATAAATCTTCAAATTATCGACACATACAAACTCGAAAAGTAGAAGAAACAAACTATTACTGAACGTAAAAAATCTAAAAAGCCAATAAATGATTTTTTTCATATTTTTTACCACACTGACATGCATGTCTAAATGGATCTATAAATCTTCAAATCCTCGACATACAGAACCCTACAAATATGAAGAAAAAAACCCATTATCGAATACAAAAAAACCTAGAAAAGCCCATAAATGATTTTTTTATCTTTCAATTTTTACCTCCCAAAGCACGGATGTCTAAATGGATCTATAAATCTTCAAATCCTCAACAAGGACCTCTGTAAATGTGAAGAAATAACCCATCACTAAATGGAAAAAACCCTGAAATGGTTTGTTTCATATTTTTGTGTCTCCAACACGATATCTAAATGGATCTATAAATCTTCAATTCCTGGACACATAAAAACTTTACAAATTTGAAGAAAAAAACCCATTACCGAATGTAAAATTAAAAGAAAAAATCATAAATGGTTTTTTTTTTCAAATTTTTTACCTCTCTCCGACACGAGATATCTAAATGGATCTATAAATATTCAAATCCTCAACACACAAGAAATCAGAAAGTAGAAGAAAAACTCATTCATCGAACGTGAAAACCCGAAATTGTTTATTCGATTTTTCGCCTCCTTGGCATGGATGTCTAAATGGATTTGTAAAGTTTCAAATCCCCGACACAAAAGAACTCGTAAAGGTGAAAAAAAACCCACTACTGAAAGTAAAAAAACTAGAAATGGTTTTTTTCATATTTTATTCCTCCCTGGCATAGATGTCAAAATGGATCTATAAATCTTCAAATCCTTGACACGAAGAAAATCTGTAAAGCCAAAGAAAAAAACCCATTACCAAACGCGAATAACCAAGAAATGGTTTTTTTTTAGATTTTTTGCCTCTCCGGTAGGATGTTTCAATTTATCTAAAAATATTTAAATATTCGACACAAATATACTTTATAAAGCCAAAGAAAAAAACACATTACCGAACATAAAAAATCCAGAAATAGTTTTTTTACAGATTTTCTACCTCCACGGCACTGACGTCTACATGGATCTATAAATTGTCAAATTCTCAACACATAGAAACTCTATAAAGCCAAAAAAACCCATTACCCAACGCAAAAACTCCAGATAAACCCATAAATGGTTTTTTTTTAATATTTTATGCCTCCCCAATAAGGATGTCTAAATGGATCTATAAATCTTCAAATCTGCAACAAACATGAACTATCAAAAGGTGAAGAAAAAAACTCAGAAAAACCCAAAAATTATTTTTAAATTTTTTTCTTGATTTTCTACCTCCCCAACATGAATGTCCAAATGGCACTATAAAACTTCAAATCCTTGACACAAAAAAACTATGCAAAGCGAGAAGAAAAAAACCCATTACCAAACATAAAAACCGGAAAAACTCATATATATATATATATATATATATAGATTTTCTACCTCCGCGGTATGAGATGTCTAAATGGATCTATAAATATTTCAATCCTTGACACACAAGAACTCTACAAAGCTAAAGAAAAAAACCCATTACCCCTACAAAAAAATTCAGAAATGATTTTTTCAGCTTTTTCTGCCTCCTAGGAACATGATGTCTAAATGGATCTATAAATATTTCAATCCTCGACACACAACTCTATAAAGTCAAAGATAAAAAAACATTAGCGAACGTTAAAACCTAGTAAAACCAAAAAGGTTTTTTTAGATTTCGCTTCCCGACATGGATGTCTAAATAGATCTATAAATCTTCAAATCCCGAAACACGTAAAATATGAAAAGCCAAAGAAAAAAACTCATTACCGAACGTAAAAGACCTAGAAAAACCCTTAGATTTTCATCATCCTTCGTACAAATGTCTAAATGGATCTATAATTCTTCAAATCCTCGACACATAGGAACTCTACAAATCGAAGAAAAAAACTCATAATCGAACGCAAAAAACCTAGAAAAAACATAGAAATGGTTTTTTGTCCTTCAAAATTTCTGCCTTCCCAATACGTATGTTTTCAAATCCTCGACACACGGGAACTCGCAAAGATGAAGTAAAAAACCCATTACCAAATGCAAAAACCCGTAAAATCCTAGAAAATTTTGGGTTTTTTACCTCCCAGAAAGAATTTCTAAATGGATATATAAATTTTCAAATCCTCGACACAAAGAAAATCTACAAAGCTAAAAAAACCCATTACTTAACGCATAAGACCCATAAATAGTTTTTTTCATATTTTTTTTTCTCCCTTGCTCAAATGTCTAAATGGATCTATAAATATACAAATCCTTGACACAAAATCTCTACAAATATGAAACAATTACCCATTACCGAAGGAGAAAAACTTAGTAATGGTTTGTTTTATATTTTGTGCCTCCCTAGCAAGGATGTCTAAATAGATATATAAATATCCCATTATTGAATGTAAAACACCTAGAAATGGTTTTTTTTTCATATTTTCTACCTCCCCAATATGGATGTCTAAATGGATCTATAAATCTTTAAATCCTTGACAAATAGGAACTCTCTAATGCCGAATAAAAATCTATTACCGAATGCAAAAATCCCATAAATTTTTTTCAGATTTTTCTATCTCTCTAACACAAATGTCTAAATGGATCTATAAATCTTCAAATCCTCAAAACATAGGACATCTCAAGCGTAAGAAAAAATCCCATTACCGAATGCACAAAATGCATAAAAACCTAGAAATATTTTTTTCATATTTTTCTCGCCTCATAGGACGAACGTCTAAATGGATCATTAAATATTAAAATCCTTGACACAAAGATTCTCTCGCCAAGCGAAAAACATATCCCATTACCGAACACAAAATATTTAGAAATGGTTTGTTTCACATTTTTATCTCCACGGCAAGGATGTCTAAATGGATCTATAAATATTCAAATCCTTGATACAGAGGAACTATGCAAAGCTGAAGAAAAAACCCATCACACAGGAACTCGCCTCCCTGAATGGATGTCTAAATGGATCTATAAATCTTCAAAACTTCGACACACAGACCTCTCGCAAAGCCAAGAAAAACACATTATCGAATGCAGAAAACTTAGAAATGTTTTTTTCCAGCATTTTCGCCTCCTCGACATGAATGTCTAAATAGATATATAAATCTTCAAATCCTCGACATACAGAACTCTCCAAAGCCGATGAAAAACTAATTAAAGAACATGAAAAACCCTAAAAACCCATAAATTATTTTTCTCAAATTTTATGCCTCCCAAAAACCAAAAATGGTTTTTTGAAAATTTTTCGCCTCCCCTACACAGATTTCTAAATGCATCTATAAAAAAATTCAAATCCTAGACACAAAGGAACTCTACAAAGCTAAACAAAAATTAATTCATGAACGCAAAAACGAGAAAACCCTTTTTTACATATTTTCTTCCTCTCTAAAGACGGATGTTTAAATGGATCTATAAATCCTCAAATCCTGACACATAGGAACTCTCTAAAGTTGAAGAAAAAAACTCATTACAAAAAGAAAAAAACCCTTAAAAGGTTTTTTAGATATTTTTGCCTCCTAGACGAATGTCTAAATGGATCTATAAAATTCTTGAAATCCTAGACATACAGAAGTCAGTAAAGGTAAACAAAAAAACCCATTACCGAACGCAAAAAATGCGAAAAACTTTTTTTACATATTTTCTTTCTCTCTAGCACGGATGTCTAAATGGATCTATAAATCTTGAATTCTCGACACACAGGGGAACTCTACAAAGCCGAAGGAAAAAGAACATTATCAAACGTGAAAGACCCGAAGAAAACCCTAGAAATGGTTTTTTTAGATTTCCCGCCTCCCTGTCATGGATGTTTAAATGGATCTATAAATCTTCAAATCCTCGACACATAGGATCTACGATGTAACATGACTACATATTTACACAGTACGAACCCAGAATATATTAATAATTCTCTATATCTTCAATCGAACTCCATTACACATATATAGGAGAGGATTCCCTATTATTATGGAACCACTCAATCCTATAATATCTCCTATTTAGTTGTGATTGTTACTCCCATAACAATACACAACTCAAATCATATGAGTTGTTAAAACAACTCCAACCAATATATTATTGTTAATATAACAATAATATAATTACTAACATTTGTATTTAACGAATATATAAATAATGTAAACATTAATATTAATTTCCTAACATTCCCCCTTAATGTTTACATGGTAACAAAAGAAATTTCACACTTCCTTTGCAGCTTGCCGCCTCTGCGCGCTCATGATCTTGGCACACACTCGAACTGAAGGTAGAAGAAGGAACACATCAACTTCTTATCAACCAAGCACTGTCGGGAACACATCTGACCGACGAGGATGGGAACACGCTCAGGAATCATCTGTTTATCAACCAGTCACTCTAGGGAACACATCTGACCTAGCAGTGTGGGAACTCAAGCAGGAACACATCTGAACAACCTTCAATGGTTTTCAAGAGGCTAACCATAAACCTAGGTACGAACAGGAACACATCTGACTATTCTACCTCATCAAGCCTCATGATGTTGCATTTCACTATGTTATTTGTTCTGTACTATGTTTTTTTCATTTGGGGAAATAGGAAAAGCCACATACTCAACTGAAAAACTGAAAATGGAACATTGGATCATGTTGATCATGTTCCCCCTCAATGTGAACATTTCACTTATTCAACACACAACAAACTGCAATTCTAAAATGAAAGAAAACTCACACTGCACACCTGTGCCACCAAATCATTCCCGTGCGCCCCGTCGTTGGATCGACGAGAGGTCGCATTTGTCTGACCTCCAGCCTCCGATGCCTCCATCCTCCATTCTCATGCTGCTAGTTCAGCCGGATGTGATCATGAAGCTCAGTTTCCACATTGAGAGTATTCTTTTCTTCCTTCCCGCAATGTGAAATACTTTATTTCCAGACGTCGGGTAACACCGAAAATGCGTCTGTGAGGCAATTTTTTTTTTTTTTTATTTTCCAATAATTTTGTCATTGACTCTTGACACCACCTAAAATCACCTATTTGACATGACTTTGACAAAACATCAAGGACTACATAACAAAAGATGACTTTACAATTTGACTAACCATATGACACAAAATAAAAATGAAACAATAGACTCAACTAAAGAATCGACTATGAGATAATAAAATACTCACGATGACTTATATAGCTTACAAGCAACAAAATGACAATGGCAACGGAAAATTTTTCTTTTCCTTGACTCTAATAAAACAATACTTGACTCTAACCTTTTAATGACCAATGGCAAACGAAATACTAATTGTTGTGGACCATCTTAATAGAATCAATATACGTATTAGGTTTTTCTCTTCCACTAATCGATCAGAACCATTGCAATCTACAACAGGTTCAGTGTCAGAATGATTGACCAGTCTCTAGACACCTCCACGCCTAATACTAACTTCTATTAACAAATCTGGCTTATTCAAAAATACCGTGGGTACCAATATAAAAGCAATACTGTGCATTCGGAACCGAGCTCATACTCGTCATTGCAACATGTAGGGACGAGTCACTATACAGTGGAAGGGATCAATGTGGAGATCTGTGGATGCTGAGATAGGGTTCGACCCAAACAATGCGGTTGAGTTAGGCCAAAATGAAATTCTTTGAAGAGATAATGCAATGTGTGGCCAAGATGCACAAAAACACAAATTTCTACGCTTATCTGTAAAATGATACCGCACAAACTGTCAAAGGTATACATGGGTATCTACCAATTGCGCAGAGAATCTCTCGACATGCACACAGGTGATGAATCAAGCCAAATGAAGCCGCATGCATAAAAATGTTGAATCCACATAATGCCAACTATAAGTTTCAAATATTAAAACTATACTTGCACAGGAGTCTATCTGCAGATATAGTCGATTGGTCTTTGATCTGCAATATTGAAATCCATAAGGATTATGCACCACCTGATAGGTCTGTAACTCCCCTATATTTATTTTTCATTCTTCCATTATAACCAAACCGCTCTGATGCCAAATAATGGAACAACTACATATTTGCACAGTACGAACCCAGAATATATTAATAATTCTCTATATCTTCAATCGAACTCCATTACACATATATAGGAGAGGATTCCCTATTATTATGGAACCACTCAATCCTATAATATCTCCTATTTAGTTGTGATTGTTACTCCCGTAACAATACACAACTCAAATCATATGAGTTGTTAAAACAACTCCAACCAATATATTATTGTTAATATAACAATAATATAATTACTAACATTTGTATTTAACGAATACATAAATAATGTAAACATTAATACTTAATTTCCTAACAATCTCTCCAAAGCTAAGGAAAAATTAATTAATGAACGCGAAAAACCTAGAAATAGTTTTTTTTTAGATTTTCTGCCTTCATGGTATGAGCGTCTAAATGGATCTATAAATCTTCAAATTTGCAACACACATGATCTCTAAAAGCCAAAAAAGTGCATTACCAAAAGAAAAAAACCATTTATGGGTTTTTTTTCAAATTTTCGGCCTCCCTAAGACACGGATGTCTTAATGTATTTATAAATATTTAAATCCTTGAGACACATGAACTCTATAAATCCAAAAAAAATCCCATTACCGAACGTGAAAAACCGAAATGGTTTCTTTTATAGATTTTATGCCTCCCAAAGATGGATGTTTAAACGGATCTATAATTCTTCAAATCCTTGACACACAGGAACTCTGCAAAGCCAAAAAAAACACCCATTACCGAATGCAAAAAATCCGAAGGGTTTTTTTTTTAGATTTTCTACCCCTCCACCACACATGTCTAAATGGATCTATCAATCTTTTAATCCTCGATACATAGGAACTCAACAAAGCTGAATAAAAAAACCTCTTACCTAATGCATAAACCCAAAAATAGTTTTTTTCTAATTTTCTTCCTCTCCGACATGAATGTCTAAGTGGATCTATAAATCTTCAAATCCTCGACACACAAGAACTTTACAAATATGAAGAAAAGGCCCATTAATGAACTCAAAAACATAGAAAAGGTTTTTTATCTTAGATTTTCTACCTCCCTGACATAGATGTCTAAATGGATCTATACATCTTCAAATCCTCAACACACAGGAACTTTGTAAAGCCAAAGAAAAAAGCCCATTACCAAACGCAAAAAACCTTGAAATGGTATTCTTTCATATTTTTTGTCTCCCGTCATGGATGTCTAAATGGATCTTAAATCTTCAAATCCTCGACACGTAGGAACTCCGTAAAGGTGAAAAATACTATTACCAAACGTAAAAAAACCTAGAAATGGTTTTCTTTAGATTTTATGCTTCCCGATACAAATGTTCAAAAGGATCTATAAATCTTCAAATCCTTGACACATAGGAACTCTCGCAAAGCCAAAGATAAAACCGATTACGAACGTAAAAGACCAAGAAAAACCAAGATATCACTTTTTTCCACATTTTAGACCTCCCTAACACGGATATCAATATGGATCTATAAATCTTCAAATCCTCAACACACACGGGAACTCGCAAAGTGAAGGAAAAAAACTCATTACCAAACGTAAAAAAACCTAAAAGACCTCATAAATAGTTTTTTTCAGATTTTCTACGCCCCCGACATAGATGTCTAAATGGATCTATAAAAATTGAAATCCTTGACATATAGGACATCTCGCAAAGCCAAGGAATAACTTTTGTCACATAAGATTTGTGCCTCCCGGCATGGATGTCTAAATGGATCTATAAATCTTCAAAACTTCTACACACAGGACCTCACGTAATGCGAAATAAAAACCCATTACTGAACACAGAAAACCTAGAAAATGTTTTTTTTTTCAAAAAACCTATAAATGTTCAAATCCTCAACATACATCAACTCTTTAAAGCCGAAGAAAAAAACTAATTATGAATACAAAAACCCCGAAAACCCAAAAATTATTTTTCTCATATTTTCTGCCTCCCAGCACAAATTTTTAAAAGGATCTATAAATCTATAAATCCTTGACAAACATGAAGTCTTCAAAGCCGAATTGAAAAACGCATTACCAAACGCGTACAAGACCCAAAACAATGAGAATTGTTTTTTTTTTTTTTTTTAGATTTTCGGTTTCTCTAGCACAGATGTCTAAATGGATCTAAAAATCTTCAAATCCTAGACACATAGTAACTCTCTAAAGCCGAAGAAAAACTCATTACAAAAGGTAAAAACCTAGAAAAGATTTTTTTTGGAAATTTTCTTCCTCCCTCGCATGGATGTCTAAATGGATCTATAAAACTTCAAATCCTAGACACAGAGGAGCTCTGCAAAGCTAAACAAAAAACCCATTGCAAATGTTAAAAATGAGAAAAATAGTTTTTACATATTTTCTTCCTCTCCAAAGCACTGAGATGTCCGAATGGATCTATAAATCTTCAAATTCCCGACACACATTACCAAACGCCGAAAACCCGAGAAATAGTTTTTTTTTCAGATTTTCTTCCTCTACGGCATGGGCATCTAAATGGATATATAAATCTTCAAATCTGGCGCACATGATCTCTAAAAGGTAAAAAGAAACTCACTATCGAAAGTAAAAACCCAGAAATGGTTTTTTTTTCAAATTTTCAGCCTCCCCTACATAGATGTCTTAATGTATTTATAAATCTTCAAATCCTCGAGACACATGAAATCTATAAAGACGAAGAAAAAAAACCATTACCGAACGTGAAAAACCCAGAAATGGTTTTTTTTCTTAGATTTTTTACCTCCTAAGCACGAATGTCTAAAAGGATCTATAAATCTATAAATCCTCGACACACATGAAATCTTAGAATCGACTTGAAAATACATTACCGAACATAAAAACCCAAAAAAATTGAGAATTGGGTTTTTTCAAGTTTTTCCGCCTCTCCAAAGACACGGATGTGTAAATGGATCTATAAATCTTCAAATTCTCAACACACATTACCGAACGCCAAAAACCCGAGAAAACCCCATAATTTATTTTTTTTTTTCAGATTTTCTCCCCACAAAGATGGGCGTCTAAATGGATCTATAAATCTTCAAATTTGTGACACACATGATCTCTACAAGCCAAAAATCCCATTACCAAAGCAAAAACCCAAAAATGGTGTTTTTTTCAAATTTTCAGCCTCCCCAGCACGGATGTCTTAATGTATTTATAAATCTTCAAATCCTTGAGACACATGAACTCAGTAAAGACGAAGAAAAAAACCCCATTACTGAATGTGAAAAAACCGAAATGATTTTTTTAATATTTTCATTCGAGCCCCCCAAAGAGATGTCTAAATGGATCTATAAATCTTCAAATCCTCGACACACAAGAAATCTACAAAGCCAAAGAAAGAAACCCATTACCGAATGCGAAAAACCTAGAAGTTGTCTTTTTTTATATTTTCTACCCCTTCAGAACACATGTCTAAATGGATCTATCAATCTTTTAATCCTTGATACATATGAATCATGTAAAGCCCAAGAAAAAAAAACCATTACCAAATGCAAAAACTTGAAAATAGTTTTTTTTCTCGATTTTCTACCTCCAGGGCACAAATTTCTAAAAGGATCTATAAATCTATAAATCCTCGATACACAGGAAGTCTTAGAAGTGAATTTAAAAACACATTCACGAACGTAAAAGACCTAGAAAAACTTACAATTGTTTTTTTCTCATATTTTTTTCCTCTCCAAAGCATGGATTTGTAAATGGATCTATAAATATTCAAATCCTCAACACATAGGAACTCCCTAAAGCCGATGAAAAAAACTCATTACAAAAGGCAAAAACCAAGAAAATGTTTTTGGAAATTTTATACCTCCCCTGCATGGATGTCTAAATGGATTTATAAAAATCTTCAAATCCTAGACATAGAGGAACTTTGTAAAGGTAAATAAAAACCTTTTACCGAATGCAAAAATGAGAATATTTTTTTAACATATTTTCTTTCTCTCTAGCGTGGATGTCTAAATGGATCTATAAATCTTTAAATTCTCAACACACAAGAACTCTTAAAAGTCGAAGAAAAAAAAACATTATCGAACGCAAAAGACCGAGAAAACCCTAGAAATGGTTTTTTTAGATTTCCTACCTCCCTCTCATGGATGTCTAAATGGATCTATAAATTTTCAAATCCTCAACACATAAGATCTCTCCAAAGGTGAAGAAAAAAATTAATTACCGAACGCCAAAACCAAAAAAACCCAGAAATAGTTTGTTTTCAAATTTTCTTCCTCTGCTGGTACAAGCATCTAAATGGATCTATAAATCTTTAAATATGCGACACACATGTTCTCTAAAAGCTGGAAAAAACCCATTATCGAAAGAAAAAAAAACCATAAAAGGTTTTTTTTTTTTTTTCATATTTTTGGCCTCCTTAGCATGGATGTCTTAATGTATTTATAAATATTCAAATCCTTGAGACACATGAACTGTGTGAATTTGAAGAAAAAACTCATTACTGAATGTGAAAAACCCAGAAATGATTTTTTTTACAAATTTTCTGCCTCCCCAACACTGATGTTTAAATGGATCTATAAATCTTCAAATCCTCAAGACACGGGGACTCTGCAAAAACGAAGAAAAACCTCATTACAGAATGCAAAAATCCGAAAGTGTTTTTTTTTGCATATTTTCTACCCCTCCGCCAAACATGTCTAAATGGGTCTATAAATATTTTAATCCTCGATACATAGGAACTCTGCTGAAAAGTGAATAAAAACTCATTACTTGAATGCATAAACCTAGAAATGGTTTTTGTTTTCATATTTTCTACCTACCCAACATGAATGTCTAAATGGATTTATAAATCTTCAAATCCTTGACACACAAGAAACTTACAAATCTGAAGAAAAAGCTCATTACTAAACTAAAAACCCAGAAAGGTTTTTTATCTTAGATTTTTTTGCCTCCCATTGTGAGATGCATAAATGGATCTATACATCTTCAAATCCTTGACACACCAAGTACTTTGTAAAGCCATAAAAAAAACCCATTACTAAATGCAAAAAATCTTGAAATGGTATTCTTTTGGATTTTTTGTCTCCCTGTCATGGATGTCTAAATGGATCTATAAATCTTCAAATCCTCGACATGCAGGAACTCTATAAAGGTGAAAAAATATAATTACCAAATGGAAAAAACCTAGAAATGGTTTTCTTCATATTTTATGCTTCCTTGATACAGATGTCTAAATGGATCTATAAATCTTCAAATCCTTGACACATAGGAACTCTACAAAGCCAAAGAAAAAAATGATTACCGAACGCAAAAAACCAAGAAAAACCCAAAATTATATTTTTCATATTTTCTACCTCCCCACAACAGATATCTATATGGATCTATAAATCTTCAAATCCTCAACACACAGAACTCTACAAATCAAGAAAAAATCATTACCAAATGTAAAAACCTAAAAACCTAGAAATAGTTTTTTTCCAAATTTTCTACGTCCTCAACACAAATGTCTAAATGGATGTATAAATATTTAAATCCTCGACACAAAAGAACTCTACAAAGATGAAGAAAAATCCATCACACAGAACTTTGCCTCCCGACATGGATGTCTAAATGGATCTAAAAATCTTCAAAACTTCGACACGCAAGAACTCTACAAAGCAAAAGAAAAACCCATTATCGAACACGAGAAAACCTAGAAAATGTTTTTTCGAAGAAAACCTATAAATATTCAAATCCTCAACATACATGAAGTCTTAAAAAGCCGAAGAAAAAAACTAATTGCGAACGTAAAAACCCCTGAAAAACTCAAAAATTATTTTTCTCATATTTTCTACCTCCCAAGCACGAATGTTTTAAAGGATCTATAAATCTATAAATCCTCGACACACATGAAGTCTTCAAAGCTTAATTGAAAACGCATTACCGGATGTAAAAACCCAAAAAAATTGAGAATTATCTTTTTTTTCAGATTTTTTGTCTCTCTAGCATGGATGTCTAAATAGATCTAAAAATCTTCAAATCCTTGACACATAGGAACTCTCTAAAGCCAAAGAAAAACTCATTACAAAAGGGAAAAAAACCCAAAACAGTTTTTTGGAAATTTTTCTGCCTCCCATGCATGGATGTGTAAATGGGTCTATAAATCTTCAAATCCTAGACACATAGGAACTCTCTAAAGCCAAAGAAAAACTCATTACAGGCAAAAAAACCCGGAAAAGGTTTTTCGAAAATTTTCTCGCCTCCCATCCATGGATGTGTAAATGGGTCTATAAATCTTCAAATCCTAGACAGAGAGGAACTCTACAAAGCTAAACAAAAAAACCCATTACCAAACACAAAAAAATAAGAAAATATTTTTACATATTTTCTTCCTCTCCAACCCAAATGTTTAAATGGATCTATAAATCTTCAAATTCTTGACACTCATTACCGAACGCCAAAACTCGAAAAACTTAGAAATAGTTTTTTTTTCAGATTTTTTACTCTATGGCACATGCATCTAAATGGATATATAAATATTCGAATCTATGACACACATGATCTCTAAAACCTAAAACAAACCCATTACGAAAGTGAAAAACCAATAAATGGTTTTTTTTTCTTTCAAATTTTAAGCCTCTCCGGCATGGATGTCTTAATGTATTTATAAATATTTAAATCCTTGAGACACATGAACTCGTAAAGCCAAATAAAAACCCATTACTAAATGTGAAAACCCAGAAATGATTTTTTTCATATTTTTTGCCTCCCGAAGCACGGATGTCTAAATGGATCTATAAATCTTCAAATCCTCGACACATAGGAACTCTACAAAGTCGAAGAAAAAAACTCATTACTTGAATGCGAAAAACCTAGAAGTGGTTTTTTTTTCAGATTTTCTTCCCCTCTAGCATGCATGTCTAAATGGATCTATCAATATTTTAATACTCGATACATAGGAACTCTGCAAAGCCCAAGGAAAAACCATTATCGAATGTAAAACCCATTACCAAATGCAAAAACACGGAAATGGTTTTTTTCTCATATTTTCGCCTTCCGTGCACGGATGTCTAAAAGGATTTATAAATCTATAAATTCTCGACACACAAAAAGTCTTAGAAGTCAAATTTAAAAACGCATTACGAACATAAAAACCTAGAAAAATTGAGAATTAGTTTTTTTTTCGGTTTTTCTCGCCTCTCCAAAGCCTGAGATGTGTAAATGGATCTATAAATCTTCAAATCCTCAACACATAGGAACTCTCTAAAGCCGATGAAAAAAATTCATTACAAAAGGTAAAAACCTAGAAAATGTTTCGTGGAAATTTTTGCCTCTCTTGCATGGATGTCTAAATGGATCTATAAATCTTCAAATCCTAGACACAGAGGAACTCTGCAAAGCTAAACAAAAACACTCATTAACGAACGAAAAAAATGAGATTTTTTAAAACATATTTTCTTCCTCTCTAGCATATATGTCTAAATAGATCTATAAATTTTTAAATTCTCGACACACGGGGAAATTTGCAAAGCCGAAGAAAAAAACACATTATCAAATGTAAAAGACCCCGAAATACCTAGAAATGGTTTTTAAAAATTTTCGCCTCCTATCATAGATGTGTAAATGGATCAATAAATCTTCAAATCCACAAAAATAAGATCTCTCCAAATCCGAAGAAAAAAATTAATTCTCGAATGCCAAAAACCTATAAATAGTTATTTTTCAAATTTTCTACCTCCATGGCACATGGCATCTAAATGCATCTATAAATATTCAAATCATGGACACACAGGATCTCTAAAACACGAAATGAAACCCATTACTAAAAGTGAAACACCCATAAATATTTTTTAATGTTTAGTCTCTCGGGCACGAATGTCTTAATACATTTATAAATCTTCAAATACTCAAGACACACAAACTCGTAAAGTGAAGAAAAAAACCCATTACCGAATGTTAAAAACTTATAAATGTTTTATTTTTCAGATTTTCTACCTCCCTAGTATAGATGTCTAAATGGATCTATAAATCTTCAAATCCTCGAAACACGGGGAACTCTACAAAGTGAAGAAAAACACATTACCGAATGCAAAAACCCAAAAGTAGTTTTTTTCAAGATTTTCCGCCCCCGGCATGCATGTCTAAACGGATCTATCAATCTTTTAATCCGATACATAGGAACTCTGTAAAACTCATTACCGAATGTAAAAACCCGGAAATGATTTTTTTTTCATATTTTCTACCTCCCTAACATGAATGTCTACATGAATATATAAATCATCAAATCCTCCACACACGGGAACTTTACAAATCAAGAAAAAACTCATTTATCGAAATCAAAAAATCGAAAAGGTTTTTTTAGATTTTCTCGCCTCCCCAAGACGGATGTCTAAATGGATCTATACATCTTCAAATCCTCGACACACAGGAACTTTGTAAAGCCGAAGAAAAAAACCCATTACCGAATGTAAAAACCTTAAAATGTTTTTCTTTCTAATTTTCTATCTCCTCATCATAGATGTCTAAATGGATCTATAAATCTTCAAATCCTCTACACGCAGGAACTTTGTAAAGGTGAAAAAAACATTACCAAACGCAAAAAACCTAGAAATGGTTTTTTTTCAAATTTTATGCTTTCCCAAAAAAATGTCTAAATGGATCTATAAATCTTCAAATCCTTGACACATAGGAACTCTGAAAAGCTAAAGAAAAAAACTCATTAGCAAACGCAAAAAAACCAAGAAAAACCCGAAATCATTTTTTCTTCTTAATTTTCTACCTACCCAACATGGATATCAATATGGATCTATAGATCTTCAAATCCTCAACACACACGGGAACTATGCAAAGCTGAAGAAAAAGCCATTACCAAATGTTAAAATAACGTGAAAAAAACCTAAGAATAGTTTTTTTCAAATTTTTTGCCTCCTTGACACGGATGTCTAAATGGATCTATAAATTTTCAAATTCTCAATGCAACATGAACTATGCAAATCGAAGGAAAAACCCATTACCAAATGTAAAAAACATAGAAATGCTTTTTTCATATTTTTGCATCCCGAAAAGATGTTTGAATGGATCTATAAATATTCTAATCCTCAACACACGGGATCTCTACAAATCCAAACAAAAGAACCCGTTATCGAACACAAAAACACTAAAATATTTTTTTATAATTTTTGTCTCCCAAGACCGATGTCTAAATAGATCTATAAATCATCAAATCCTTAACACAAAGAAACTCGCAAAGCCAAAGAAAAAAACCCATTACGAACGCAGAGAAAACCCATGAAAACCATGAAATGTTTTTTTAATTTTCTATCTCCTCGAGAAGTATGCCTACATGGATCTATAATTTTCAAATTCTCAACACATAGGAACTATGTAAAGCCAAAAATAAACCCTTTACCAAACGCTAAAAACCAAGACAAACCCATAAAATATTTTATTTTCTTATTTTCTACCTCCCAAGTATGAATTTTTAAATGAATCTATAAATCTTCAAATCCTCGAGACACAGAACTCTTTAAATTCGAAGAAAAAAAACCATTACCGAATGTAAAAAATCCATAAAAACTAAGAAATGTTTTTTTTCAAATTTTATTCATCCCCTACAGAGATGTTTTTATGGATATCTAAATCTTCAAAATCCTTGACACACATGAATTTGGCAAACCTGAAGAAAAAAACCCATTACCAAATGCATAAAATCCTGGGAAACCCAATTTTTTTTTTATGAATTCTCTTCCTCCACGACATGGATTTCTAAATCGATCTCTATATCTTCAAATCCTTGATACATAGGAAATCTATTGAACTGGAGAAAAAACCCAATACCGAACTCAAAAAACCCTGAAAAACCTAGAAAATATTTTTTCGGATATTCTACCTCCCGGCATGGATGTCTAAATAGATCTATAAAAATCTTCAAATCCTCAACACATAGGAACTCTCTAAAGATGAAGAAGAAAAATCCCTTTACCAAACATTAAAAAACCAAGATAAACCCAAAAATGATTTTTTTTTTCAGATTTTTTGCCTCCCCAGCATGGATGTCTAAATGGATCTAGAAATCTTCCAATCCTTGATACGCAAGAACTCTCAGTAAAGACAAAGGAAAAACACATTACCTAACACAAAAACCCCAAAATGGTTTATTACAGAATTTCCTCCTCGGTGACATGGATTTCTAAATTGATCTATAAATCTTCAAATCCTTGACATATAGAAACTCTGCAAAGTGAAGAATAAAACCTATTACCAAAAAAAGAAAAACTAAAAATCACTTTTTTTCAGTTTTCTACCTCCCCAATACAAATGTCTACATGGATCTATAAATCTTCAATTCCTTGACATACGGGAACTACGAAAAGTGAAGAAAAACCCATTACCGAACACAAAAACTAAGATAAATACACAAATAGTTTTTTTTTCTAGATTTTCCACCTCCCTATCACAAATGTCTAAATGGATGTATAAATATTCAAATCCTCAATATACAGGAACTCTTCAAAGCTGAAATTTTTTTTATTACCAAATGCTAAAAAGCCGGAAATCAAGAAATGATTTAAAAAAAAAAATTGCCTCCAGCATGGATGTATAAATGGATATCTAAATCTAAAAGTCCTCGACACACGGGAACTCAACAAAGCTGAAGAAAAAAACCATTACCGAATGCTAAAAACATAGAAAACCAAGAAATATTTTTAAAAAATTTCTTCCTCCCATTACTGAGATGTGTAAAAGGATATCTAAATCTAAAAATTTGACACACAGAACTCTACAAAGCCAAGTAAAATCCCATTACCGAACATAAAAAAATAGTAAAACCTAGAAATGGTTATTTATAGATTTTATGCCTCTCTAAACACATATGTATAAATGGATATCTAAATCTTCAAGTATTTGAAACATAGGAACTTTATAAATCCGAAGAAAAAAACCCATTACCGAATGTAAAAAACCCAAAAAACACAGAAATGGTTTTTTTGATTTTGCCTCATCGACATGGATTTCTAAATGGATCTATAAATCTTAAAATCTTCGACACACAAAAATTCTACAAAGCTGAAAAAATGCATTACCAAACACAAATAAACCCAAAAAAAACTGAAATGGTTTTTTTTCCCACATTTTCTACCTCCCCAACATGGATATCTAAATGGATCTATAAATCTTCAAATTCTCAACACATAAGAACTCTCTAAAGCCGAATGAAAAAACCCATTACCGAGCGAAAAAAAAACCTATAAAATTATTTTTTTCAAATTTTCTCGCCTCCCTAGAACGGATGTCTAAATGGATTAATAAATCTTCAAATCCTCGACATACAAGAACTTTGCAAATTTGAAGGATAAAACCCATTAATGAGAACAAAAAACATAGAAAAACAAACGAATAGTTTTTTTCATATTTTCTAAGTCTTTGGAATGGATGTCTAAATGGATCGATAAATAATCAAATCCTCGACACACAGAAATCTATAAAGTTGAAGAAAAAACCCATTATCAAATGCAAATGACAAAAAAATAAGAAATGACTTTTTTCATATTTTATGCCTTCTTGACACGAATGTCTAAATGGATCTATAAATCTTCAAATCCTCTACACACAAGAACTCTACAAAGATGAAGAAAAAAACCCATTATCGAACACCAAAAATCCATAAAAACCCAAAAATAGTTTTTAAAGATTGTTTACCTCTCGACACGAATGTCTTAATGGATTTATAAGTCTTCAAATCCTCAACACACAATAACTCTGCAAAGTCGAAGAAAAAAACCATTACCGAATGTAAAAAATCCAGAAAATATTTTTTTCATATTTTTGCCATTCACGCATGGATGTCTAAATGGATCCATAAATCTTCAAATCCTTGACACAAAGGAACTCTGCAAAGCCAAAGAAAAAAACCCATTATCGAGAGTAAAAAACCCATAAATGGTTTTTTGTTCATATTTTTTACCTCCCGGCATAGATGTCTAAATGAATATATAAATCTTCAAATCCTTGACACACGGGAACTTTGTAAAGCCAACAACAAAAACACATTATCGAACACAAAAACCTAGAATTTTTTTTTCAGATATTCTTCCTCCACAAACACGAGATGTCTAAATGGATATATAAATATTCAAATCCTTGACACACGGGGAACTCTGTAAAGCTAAATAAAAAAACCCATTACCGAACATAAAAAACCCAAAAAAAAACCCATAAATGTTTTCTTTCTCATATTTTTACCTACCTACGACATGATTTCTAAATGGATATATAAATCTTCCAATCCTTAACACACACGAACTCTGTAAAGGTAAAAAAACTATTACCAAATGTAAAATATGTTTAAAATGTTTGTTTTAAGATTATCTACCTCCTTGGCACAAATGTCTAAATGGATCTATAAATATTTAAATCCTCGACACACATGAACTCTACAAACTCGAAGAAAAAAATCCATTACCGAAAACTAAAAACCTAAAAAACCCTAGAAATAGTTTTTTTTTCATATTTTCTACCTCCCTTACTCGGATGTCTAAATGGATATATAAATATACAAATCCTCGACACAGGATCTCTTCAAATCTAAAAACAATCACCCATTACCGAAGGATAAAAACTCGTAATGGTTTGTTTTATATTTTGTGTTCTTAAAGTAGGTATTTACCTTGGCTTTCCTTGGATCGTGACACTCTGGAGTTTATGTCCTTGCCTTGTTGCTTTGGTTATTGTTCTTGGATCGTGGCACACCTATTTGTAGAACTTTATTGAATTATGTTTGTTATTTTTTTACACTTTCAACATCACTCTGTTGAAAGTCTCCTTGTATGGAGCTATTCTAGTGGAGCCCAGTGTTAGTTGTTTTTTAATTTTATGATCCAGCAGTGGATTCAGACTACAGTGCAAACAAAACTTCTTTAACATTGTACGATTTTTTGAGCCGAGCTTCTTGGGATGCCTTGGAGCGGGTTTTTACTCTCTTTACTTTGTTGTTATTGGTTTTGGGTACCTTGTGGTGTCCCTTTTTCCCAGTTATTGTACATGAGTACCTCATCAGGCCTAGTTGCCGGGACTCATACTGTGGACATACCACGTCTATTTTGGCCCCTAACTTCACTTGAGGGGGGGTGTTAGACTAGTTATTTACCTTAGCTCATGTTCATCTAGGTAATTTATTTACCTTTATTGTATTCATTCTCACCCACTTATGTTGTGGATATTTCTTTTATCTTATTTAGATATTAGGAGATATTATCTAGTTGTTAGGTATAGTTATTTCTTTGATCTATGATATTGACTTGATCCTTGATGTCTAGTTGTCTCCTAAATCTATGGTCTTGACTAGTTCTTTGATGACTAGTTATTTCCTTAATTTATGGCTTGATCTACGACATTATTTGGTTCTTAAATTGTTATTCCTTACCTATTTAAGCAAGGCCCCTTCTTAATGTATTGCATTGAGTTCCATAATAATGTATGATATTGCTTTGCTCATTTGTTTGCAAAGGTTTTATGTAAAGCTATTCGGTGAATTACTTTCATTTTATTGATCATGGTGTTTGATTAGCATCGTGTTCTTGGCTTGGTACGATTTGGTTATCATTCCTTTCATGGTATTAGAGCTAGAGATTGCTATTGACATCCATCTGTAAGTTTTATTTTACAAATAAATTCATTGTATATTCATATATTTGGGATTTGGTCATATTTTATTGCTATGTGCATTTCTTTGCAAAACGGAGGCTTCCATTAGATCCGGAAGGCGGGAAAATCCTTAGCCCTTGGTCATATGGTATGGTCATATGAGGGCTTAAAGCTTGTGATTCCTACTAGTAGGTGCTTAACTTCAGCCCCCTTTAGTTTTATTTGTGTGGTGAAGGCATCAACAATTTATTTTGTTTGATTGAAACTAAAATAAGTAATGAGATAAAAATATTTAAAAACTTCTATCTTTTGATTGGTAACTCAGTTTTGAGTGTCATTTTTTTTTTCCAAAGTGCTTGTTTTTTCATGCTCTTTCCATTAGAGTTATTTATTTTGATACTTGCACTATAATTATAAAGTGCCAAATATGGAGGAGTGTTGTAATCAATTGTGGATGCAATTTCAGCTAAGCCCAACGTCCTAAATTTTGGGAAGTTGCGGTTTGTACCTATCATGGATTACGAGAATGGAATGATATGATTTTCTCGAAGTACGTGGACTTCAAGAGGTTATTGTAAAATTTGTAGAAAAAATAGATCGCTCAAGAAGTGAAATTCTCTTCTACAATCACTCATTCACGATAAGGATACAATAATACACTTCTGCAAAACAAACTTGCTAGCCTACAACATCACCATCATATTGTGGATAACCATATCCATGCTCCTAGTCCACTTGTAGCTATTTCTCCTGAACCCACTAACATTGATCTGTCAATCTTTGAGTCTGTTCCTGCTCTTGATGCTCATACACCTATGAAGCTTGTTACTGCATGCTCTTCCACATCTGTGCCTATTATAGTACCACATGTTGTGTATCCTATACCTTTCAGCTGCATGGCCTTTTTGAGAAGCATACCACCGCATTCGGATATCACGTGCTTCATTCTATGGTTCTCACTATCGATTCATTAGTAGACATTCACACAGTATTGTTTCCTCTATTCCACATGTTAAGTGGAATTCTCATCATGACATTCGTTTTGAGAGCAGATACTTTATTGGGATCACACATTGTGAGCTATTTTTTTGTTCGGTCGACTCTTTCCGAGGATCATGAGTAACACATAAGTTATACACCTTTACTCAAGCTTGAGAAACCTGAGATTTAAGTTGTTAGACATGATCAACCTGACACACATTTTGATGTTCTTTTGTATGCACCCATTGTGCATTTTACACCAAGTCATATGCAGGAATCTTCTTCATCCCTCCATGTTAATTTGAGGTGGATATTTGATCACTCATGGCGGCGACATAGGCATTCATTGAGAGGACTCTACAAGCGTGGCTCCTCCACCATTCGGCCTCTTGCTCCACTTTATGCATTGTGATGTTTCTTGTTTTGAGCATTTTTCTTTAGCAGGTGTAGTGTATCTCTCTTGTTTGTTGAGAGATTTTGTATCCGTATTTTTGACACTTTTGGTATGTTGATAGTATCTCTTATGGGGGATCTATTATGGTGCATTCCAGTGTTATTTTTTCAGTGTTTGAGTAGTTTTTTTGACAACTTGAATATAGATTTGTAGTGTCACTCCACCCATTCAACAGTATGGGAGGGTGTGGTGTTGATCCTGCTTCTTCGGGTTTCATGTCCTTGCCTTGTTACCTTGGCTTTTCTTGGATTGTGACACTCTAGAGTTTGTGTCCTTACCTTGTTACTTTGGTTATTGTTCTTGGATCATGGCACACCTATTTGCAGTAGTTGATCAGATTATGTTTGGTATTTTTGTACTTTCAACATCACTCCGTTGACAGTCTCCTTATATGGAGCTATTCTGGTGAAACCCAGTGTCAATTGTTTTTGAGTTTTGTGATCGAGCAGTGGATTCAGACCACAGTGCACACCAAACTTCTTCAGCATTGTACGAGTTTTTGAGTCAAGCTTCTTGTGTTGCCTTGGAGCGGGTCTTTACTCTCTTTACTTTGTTATTATTGGTTTTGGGTACTTTGCGGTGTCCCTTTTTTTTCCATATATTGTACATGAGTACCTCATCAGGCCTAGTTTCTGGGACTCATACTGTGGACATGCCACTTCTATTTTGGCCCTAGCTTCAGTTGGGGGTGTTAGAGTAGGTATTTACCTTAGCTCATGTTCACCTAGGTACTTTATTTACCTTTATTGTATTTATCCCCACCCACTTATGTGTGTGGATATTTCTTTTATCTTATTTAGATATTAGGAGATACTATCTAGTTGTTAGGTATAGTTCTTTCCTTGATCTATGGTATTTACTAGTTCTTTCCTTGATCTATGGTATTGACTAGATCCTTGATGTCTAGTTCTCTCCTAAATCTATGGTCTTGACTAGTTCTTTGATGACTAGTTATTTCCTTGATTTATGGCTTGATCTACAACCTTGATTGGTTCTTAGATTGTTATTCCTTACCTATTTAAGCAAGTCCCATTCTCAATGTATTGCATTGAGTTCCATAATAATATATGATATTGTTGCTCATTTGTTTGCAAATGTTTTATGTAAAGCTATTCTGGTGAATTGCTGTCATCTTATTGATTGTGGTGTTTGATTAGCATATGTGTTCTTGGCTTGGTACAATCTGGTTATCATTCCTTTCATGTGCCTCCCTAGCAAGGATGTCTAAATAGATCTATAAATCTTTAAATCTTCGACACATAGGAACTCTGCAAAGCCGAAGAAAAAAACCCATTATCAAATTTAAAACACCCGAAATGTTTTTTTTCATATATTTCTACCTCCATAGTATGGATGTCTAAATGGGTTTAAAAATATTCAAATCCTCAACAAACAAAAACTCTCTAGTGACGAAGAAAAAATCCATTACTCGAAAGCAAAAATCCCAAAAACTTTTTTTTTTATTTCAAATTTTCTATCTCTCGACATAGATGTCTAAATGGATCTATAAATCTTCAAATCCTCGAAACACAAGAACTCGCAAAATAGAAGAAAAATCCCCATTACCGAATGCACAAACATAAAAATTCCCGAAATAGTTTTTTTCATATTTTTACGCCTCCGACCTGAGACGTCTAAATGGATCTTTAAATATTAAAATCCTCAACACACACGGAGTTCTCTCAAAGTGAAAAACATATCCCATTACTAAACACAAAAATTTTAGAAATGGTTTATTTCACATTTTTAACTTCACCGACAAGGATGTCTAAATGGATCAATAAATATTAAAATCCTCGACAAAGAGGAACTCTGCAAAGCCGAAGAAAAACCCATCACAAAGGAACTTTTCCTCCCTAGAATGGATGTCTAAATGGATCTATAAATATTCAAAACTTTGATACACAAGACGTCTACAAAGTCGAAGAAAAACCCATTACCAAACAAATAAAACCTAGAAAGGTTTTTCTAAAAAGATTTTTGCCTCCCGGCACAAATGTCTAAATAGATATATAAATCTTCAAATCCTCGACATACAAGAACTCTACAAAGTCGAAGAAAAAATGGATTACTAAATGCAAAAACCTTGAACAACCCATAAATTATTTTTCTCGATTTTATGCGATCGGGAACAAATGTCTAAAAGGATCTATAAATCTAGAAATCCTTGACACACATGAAGTCTTCAAAGCCTAATTGAAAAATGCATTACTGAATGCAAAAACCCATAAAATTGAGAATTGTTTTTTTTTCATATTTTCTACCTCTGCAACATGGATGTCTAAATGGATTTATAAAAATCTTCAAATCCTAGACACAAAGGAACTCTGTAAAGCCAAACAAAAACTCATTACCAAATGCGAAAAAATGAGAAATTTTTCTACAAATTTTCTTCCTCTCTAGCATGGATGCCTAAATGGATCTATAAATATTCAAATCCTCGACACATCGAAACCCTTTAAAGCCGAAGAAAAAAATCATTACAAAAGGAAAAAAACCCTGAAAAGGTTTTTAGAAATTTTTGCCTCCCCTACATGGATGTCTAAATAGATCTATAAAAATCTTCAAATCCTAGACACAAAGGAACTCTGTAAAGGTAAACAAAAAACCCATTACCAAACACAAAAAAATGAGAAAAACCTTTTTAACATATTTTCTTTCTTTTCAAAGCCACGAATTTCTAAATGGATCTATAAATCTTCAAATTCTCAACACACAGGGAACTCTACAACGCTGAAGAAAAAACACATTATCGAATGTCAAAGACCCAGAAAACCCTAGAAATAGTTTTTCAGATTTCCTATCTCCCTATCATATATGTCTAAATGGATCTATAAATCTTCAAATCCTCAACACTTAGGATCTCTCCAAATTTGAAGAAACAAAATTAATTACCGAATGCAAAAACCTAGAAAAACCTAGAAATAGTTTTTTTATATTTTCTACCTTTGGTATATGGGTGTCTAATTGGATCTATAAATCTTCAAATATCGACACACATGATCTCTACAATCTGAAAAAAAAACCCATTACCAAAAGCAAAAAACCCATAAATAGTTTTTTTTTTTTTGATTTTTGGCCTCCGTAGCATGGATATCTTAATGTATTTATAAATATTCAAATCCTTGAGACACATGAACTCAGTAAATCTGAAGAAAAATTATTGACACATAGGAACTCAACAAAGCTGAAGAAAAATTCCATTACGAACGCAAAAAAAAAAGAAAAACCTAGAAACAGTTATTTACATATTTTCTGCCTGTCTAAAGCACAAATGTATAAAAGGATATCTAAATCTTCAAATCTTTAAAACACGGGAACTCTATAAAGCCGAAGAATAAAATCCATTACCGAATGTAAAAAAACCTAGAAAAACACAAAAATGGTTTTTTTCAAATTTTTGCCTCCCGGCATGGATGTCTAAATGGATCTATAAATCTTAAAATACTCAACACACAAGAAATCTACAAAGATGAAAAAATTCATTACCAAACGCAAATAAACCCAAAAACCGAGAAATAGTTTTTTTTCTTCAGATTTTCTGCCTCCCCAACACGGATCTCTAAATGTATCTATAAATCTTCAAATCCTTGACACAAGAACTCTCTAAAGCCAAATAAAAAAACCCAATACCGATCGAAAAAAAACCTAAAAAATTATTTTTTCATTTTTTTGACTCCCTAGAATGGATGTTTAAATGGATCAATAAATCTTCAAATCCCGACACACAAGAACTCTACAAAAGCTGAAGGAAAAAATCCATTAACGAACACAAAAACATAGAAAAACAAACAAATAGTTTTTTCATATTTTATAGTTCTAGAACGGATGTGTAAATGGATTGATAAATATTCAAATCCTCGACACACAAAACTCTATAAAGTTGAAGAAAAACCCATTATTGAATACAAATGACCGAGAAAAACAAGAAATGAATTTTTTCAGTTTTTGCCTTCCTAATACGAATCTCTAAATGGATCTATAAATCTTTAAATCCTCAACACATGAAGTCTACTATGATGAAGAAAAAAGCCCATTATCAAACACAAAAATCCATAAAAACCCGAAATGTCTTTTTAAGATTTTTGCCTCCCTGACGAATGTCTTAATGAATATATAAGTATTCAAATACTCGATACACAATAACTTTGCAAAGTCGAAGAAAAAACTATTATTGAATGTAAAAAATCCAGAAATTTTTTTTTCATATTTTCTACCATTCTGGCACGAAGGTCTAAATGGATCCATAAATCTTCAAATCCTTAACACAGAGGAACTCTGCAAATCCAAAAAGAAAAAAACCCATTACTAAGAAAAAACCCATAAATGATTTTGTTCCAGATTTTTTTGCCTCCCGACATAGATGTCTAAATGAATATATAAATCTTCAAATCCTCGACACACAGGAACTTTGTAAAGCCGATGACAAAAACACATTATCGAACACAAAAAACCCAGAAATTAGTTTTTTTAGATAATCTACCTCCACAGCACAGATGTCTAAATGGATATATAAATCTTCAAATCTGGACACACATGAACTCCGTAAAGATGAAGAACAAAACCCATTACCGAACATAAAAAAACCTAGAAAAACCCATAAATTTTTTCTTTTTCATAGTTTCTACCTACCCAAAGACGAATTTTTAAATGATATATAAATCTTCCAATCTTGACACACACGAACTCTGCAAAGCCGAAAGAAAAAACCCATTACCGAATGCAAAAAAGGCTTAAAATGTTTGTTTTAATATTTTCTACCTCCTTGGCACAAATGTATAAATGGATCTATAACTCTTTAAATCATTAAAAACACAAGAACTCTACAAACCCAAAGAAAAAAATCTATTACCGAAAATAAAAACCTAGAAAAACCCATAAATCATTTTTATAAATTTTCCTCCTCCCTAACACGGATGTCTAAATGGATCCATAAATCTTTAAATCCTCAACACACATGAACTCTAAAAAGTAAAAAACCCTTACCGATCGTAAAAAACCCGAAATGGTTTTTTTATTTACTTCATCGTGACACGAGATGCATAAATATATCTATAAATCTTAAAATCCTTGACATATACGAACTTTGCAAAGCGAGAAAAAAAACCCTTAAATAATTTTTTTCAGATTTTTTGCCTCCCCAACACAGATATCTAAATGGATATATATTTTTTCCAATTCTCAACACACAAGAACAATACAAAGCCGAATAAAAAAACCCATTAACGAACACAAAAATATAAGAATGGTTTTTTAAAGATTTTTGCCTCCCCAAAGCACAAATGTCTAAATGGATTTATATATATTCAAATCTTTGACACACAGGAACTCTGTAAAGCCGAAGAAAAAAAACCAATTACTGAATGCAAAAAATCCAAAAATAGTTTTTAATTTTTTTAACTCTCTTGCACGAATGTCAAAATCAATCTATAAATCTTTAAATCCTTAACACACAACTCTGCAAATCGAAGAATAAAACCCAATCTTTGAACGTAAAAAATTTAAAAAAAAATCACAAAAATAGTTTTTGTTTTTCATATTTTTTGCCTCCTTGCGACATATGTCTAAATGGATTTATAAATCTTCAAATCCTTGACACACTAGAACTCTTTAAAGAAGAAAAAAAACCCATTACCAAATGCAAAAAACCTAGAAATGGTTTTTTTCGGGTTGTTTACCTCCCAAACATAGATGTCTAAAATAATATACAAAGTTTTAAATCCTCGACACACAAAAGAACATTTCAAAACCGAAGGAAAAAATCTATAATCGAATGCAAACAATCCAGAAAAACAAAGAAATAGTTTTATCTTTATTTTTGCCTCCCTTGCATGGATGTCTAAATTTTCAAATCTTGGAAACACAGAAGTCTACAAATCCAAATTAAAGAACCCATTATCAAACGTAAAAAATCTACAAAAACTCACAAATGGTTTTATTGGATTTTCTGCCTCCCCAACATGGATGTCTAAATTGATCTATAAATCTTCAAATCCGCAACACACGGGAACTCTGTAAAGCCACACAAAAAAACCTAGGAAAACCCAATAATTGTTTCTTTTCATATTTTCTACCTCCCCAACAAAGATGTCTAAATTGATCTATAAAACTTAAAATCCTTGACACGAAACTCTACAAAGCCAAAGAAATAAAAACCCATTACCGAACGTAAAAAAACCAGAAAAAATCATAATTTTTTTTTCGTATAATTTTTTTTTTCATATTTTCTGCCTCCTCAGCACAGATGTCTAAATGGATCTATAAATCTTCAATCCTCGACACACAACAACTCTAAAAATCTAAAGATAAAAACCCATTACATAACATTAAAACCTAGAAAAACCCAAAAATGGATTTTTACAGATATTTTGCCTCCCTGGAATGAATGTCTAAATAAATCTTAAAATCTTAAAATCTTCAACACACAGGAACTTTACAAAGCTGAAGAAAAAAACTCATTACCAAATGCCAAAAAATCATAAAAACCTAGAAATATTTTTTTTTAGATTTTCTGCCTCCACGAAACGGATGTCTAAATGGATCTATAAATCTTCAAATCCTCGAAACACAAAAACTCTAAAAAGCTGAAGAAAAAAACACATTACCGAACGCAAAATACCCGAGAAAAACTAAGAAATAGTTTTATTTTTAATTTTTCACCCTCTTCGACACAGATGTCTAAATAGATCTATAATTCTTCAAATCCTCAACACACAAGAACTCTACAAATCCAAAGAAAAAAATCATAATTGAACGCAAAAAACTTAGAAAAAACCGAGAAATGGTTTTTTTTTTTTTCAAATTTTCTACCGCCTCGACAGAGATGTTTAGATGGATATAAATCTTTAAATGCTCGACACATAGGAAATCTATAAAGATGAAAAAAAAACCCATTAAGGAACGTAAAAACGCAGAAAACCCAATTTTTAAAAAAATTTCTACCTCCAAGGCACAAATTTTTAAATGGATCTATAAATTTTCAAAACCTCAACACAAAGGAAATCTACAAAGCAAAAGAAAAAAAAACCCATTACTTGAACGTAAAAAACATAGAAAAAACTAAAAATAGTTATTTTTTCAAATTTTCTACATTCCGACATAGACGTCTAAATAGATCTATAAATATTTAAATCCTCAACAAAAAGGATCTCTACAAATCTAAAAAAATAACCCATTACCAAAAGAGAAAAAGTGAGTAATGGTTTGTTTTATATTTTGTGCCTCCCCAGCAAGGATGTCTAAATAGATCTATAAATATTCAAATCCTCAGGACATGGGAACTCTGCAAAGACAGAAAAAAAACCCATTACCGAATGTAAAACACTTAGAAATGGTTCTTTTTTATATTTTCTGCCTCCCTGACATGGATGTCTAAATGGATCTATAAATATTTAAATCCTTGACAAACAAGAACTCTCTAATGCCAAAGAAAAAATCCATTACCAAATGTAAAAAAACCGAGAAATTGTTTTTTTTTCAAATTTTTGTCTCTTCAAAGCAGATGTCTAAAAGGATTTATAAATCTTCAAATCCTCGAAACACAAAAACTCTGCAAAAAGTAGAAGAAAAATCCCATTATCGAATGCACAAAATGCAGAAATGGTTTTTTTAAGATTTTCTCCCCGCATGGATGTCTAAATGGATCTATAAATCTTCAAAACTTTGACATACATGAACTCTACAAAGATGAAGAAAAATCCATTACTGAACACGAAAACGTAGAAAATAATTTTTTTCCAGATTTTCTAACACTTGGGAAAGAATGTCTAAATAGATATATAAATCTTCAAATCCTCAACATATAGGAACTTTGTAAATCGGATGAAAAAACTAATTCTTGAACACAAAAACCCCGAAAAACCTCAAAATTATTTTTCTCAGATTTTACGCCTCTCAGAACGAATGTCTAAAAGGATTCATAAATCTATAAATCCTTGACACACATGAAGTCATCAAATCTGAATTGAAAAGTGCATTACCGAACACAAAAAAATCTAGAAAAACTAATAATTGGTTTTTTTTTCATATTTTTTTGCCTCTCCAAAGCACGTATGTCTAAATGGATCTATAAATCTTCAAATCCTCGACATATAGGAACTCTCTAAAACCGAAGAAAAAAAATCATTACAAAGGAAAAAAAACCAAAAAGGTTTTTGGAAATTTTCTACCTCCCGCACGGATGTATAAATGGATCTATAAAAATCTTCAAATCCTAGACACGAGGAACTATGCAAAGCTAAAAAAACCCATTATCGAACACAAAAATGAGAAAAACCTTTTTACAATTTTTTTCCTTTCTAACACGGATGTTTAAATGGATTTATAAATCTTGAATCCTCGACACATAATAACACTCTAAAGTGAAGAAAAAAACTCATTACAAAAGGCTAAAAACCTAAAAAAACCTAGAAATTGTCTTTTTTTTTTCCACATTTTACGCCTTCCCGTCACGGATGTCTAAATGGATCTATAAATATTCAAATCCTCAACACATAGGATCTATCCAAGGCTAAATAAAAAAATTAATTACTAAATGTAAAAACCAGAATTATCTTTTTCCAATTTTTTACCTCCCCAGAACAGGCGTCTAAATGGATTATAAATCTTCAAATCTGGAACACACAAGATCCGTAAAAGCTGATAAAAACCCATTCACGAACGTGAAAATCCCGAAATAGTTTTTTCTTTAAGATTTTATGCCTCCTTGGCATAGTTGTCTTAATGTATTTATAAATATTCAAATCCTTAACACACATGCACTCTGTAAAGCCGAAGAAAAAAACCCATTAATGAATGTAAAAAATTCATAAATGATTTTTTTCTCGGATTTTTGCCTCCCACAGGGATGTCTAAATGGATCTATAAATCTTCAAATCCTCGACACAGAAGTCCGTAAAGTGAAGAAAATAACCCATTACTAAATACGAATAACTCGAAGTGTTTTTTTCGATTTTCAGCCCCTCTAGAACACATGTCTAAATGGATCTATCAATATTTTAATCCTCAATACATAGGAACTACGAAAAGCTAAATAAAAAAACCCATTACAAGCGGGAATGTATAAATGGATCTATAAATCTTAAAATTCTTGATAAGCGGGACATCTATAAAGGTGAAGAAAAAACCCATTACCAAATGCAAAAAACCCAAAAATGGTTTTTTTTCTAGATTTTACCTCCCCCGACATGGATATCTAAATGGATTATAAATATTCAAATCATGGACACACATGAACTTTGAAAAGATGAAGAAAAAACCCATTACCGAATGCAAAATTCAAAGAAAAAATCATAAATGGTTTTTTTTTTTTTTTTTCCAGATTTTCTATTTCTCCGACATGGATATCTAAATGGATCTAAAAACTCCAAATCCTCAACACGCAGGAACTTCGTAAAGTCAAAGAAAAAAATCATTACTTGAATGTAAAAAACCTAGAAATGGTTTTATTCAAATTTTCTACCTCCCCTGGCATGAATGTCTAAATGGATCTATAAAGTTTCAAATCCTCGACACAAACAAACTCGAAAAGGTGAAAAAAATAATCCATTACCGAAAGTAAAAACATAGAAATGGTTTTTTTTTCATATTTTATGCCTCCCGACAAAGATGTCAAAACATATCTATAAATCTTCAAATCCTTGATATGAAGGAACTCTGTAAAAGTCAAGAAAAAACCCATTACCGAACACGAATAACCCAGAAATGGTTTTTTAGATAATCTCTCTCCTCGGTAGGATGTTTCAATTTATCTAAAAATCTTTAAATCTTCAAAACAAATATACTCTATAAAGCCAAAGAAAAAAGCACATTACTAAACATAGAAAACCCAGAAATAGTTTTTTTACAGATTTTCTACCTCCCCGACACGGATGTCTACACGGATCTATAAATTGTAAAATTCTCCACACACAAAACTTTGTAAAGCCAAAGAAAAAACCCATTACCCAATGCAAAAATCCATACAAACCCATAAATGGTTTTTCTTCATATTTTCCACCACCCCATGACATGGATGTCTAAATGGATCTATAAATCCTCAAATCCATAACACACAAGAACTCTACAAAGCCGAAGAAAAAAACCTAGAAAACCTAATTTTTTTATTGTTTTCCAGATTTTCTACCTCTCTAACATAGATATCTAAATAGATCTATAAAAATTTAAATCCTTGACACACGTAAATTATAGAAAAGTGAAGAAAAACCCATTCTCGAACACAAAAACCCAAAAATCTCATAAATATTTTTTTCAAATTTTATGCCTCCCGACACGGATGTCTAAATGGATCTATAAATCTTCCAATCCTCGACACATAGGAACTCTACTAAGCCGAAGAAAAAAACCCATTACCAAATGCAAACAATCTAGAAATGGTTTTTTTCATTTTTTTTGCCTCTCGGAACATGATGTCTAAATGGATCTATAAATCTTCCAATCCTCAACACACAACTCAGTAAAGATGAAGATAAAAACACATTACCAAACGTTAAAACTTGAAAAAACCCAAAATGGAATTTTTCATAATTTTTGCTTCCCGGAATGGATATCTAAATAGATCTATAAATCTTTAAATCCTCAACACATAGAAACTCTGCAAATCCAAAGAAAAAAACCCATTACATAACGCAAAAAAACTTAGAAAAACCCATAAATATATTTTTCTCCTACCTCACTGGAATGGATTTCTTAATAGATCTATAAATATTCAAATCCTCAAAACACAAAAACTATGAAAAGCAGAAGAAAAAAACACATTATCGAATGCAAAATACCTAGAAAAACCTAGAAATGTTTTTTTATATTTTCATCCTCCTCGGAATGTATGTCTAAATGGATCTATAATTCTTCAAATCCTCGACACACAGAAACTCTACAAATCCAAAGAAAAAAACTCATAATCGAACGCAAAAAAACTTAGAAAAACCACGAAAATGGAACTTCCCGGCCACATATGATTAGATGGATATAAACTGGAAATCCTTAACAACTATTACGAATATATTGTTTGTAACATTATTAATAGTGTGTGTGAGTTACTATTTGTAAAATGTAATATTTAGATATTACATTATGTGAGTGAATGATGAGTTGTAATAGACAACTCGTCATGAGGGAATAAAGGGATAGTTGAGATAGAGGTGGAGAGAATCATGTTGGAGAGATAAGTGGGATGCTGAGTGATCATGAGAGAGATATGAGGGATAGAAGTTGACTCCTTACTTTAAGGATGTCATTTACCTATATATGTATGTAATCCCTTCAGTGTAATCTATCCCGGAAGTTTTCAATATCAAAACTCCATTATTCTATTTCCGGTGTATTTTTTCTTATTAAATCTGGTTCAAGCTCCATATTTGGTATCAGAGCAGCGATGTTCCTCAGCATAATGGTTGATTAATGGTTTACGTCTTGGATCAACACGGTTCTGGTGAGACGGCATGGATGCATATTTTTGTCAAGAGATGAATTTATGAGGTGGTTGAAATTGATGGGTTCTATGTGTTAACCTGGCGAGCTCTTCCAACATTAGGGATCTGCGACCCTGCCCAGTTCGTATTCTGCATGCTCTTCTAGATTGGTCTTATTGTGTTGATTGGCAAAGGCACCACAAGCTGTGACTCAATTCTTACCATTTCTAATTGCATTCTATTGGTGATCATACCCAGGCGCAGCTCAGACTCCTACCGGAACCATTATCAATTCCATCGACAATTGCAGTCTTCCACGCATTCATTCCATCTCCACTCATAGTCATTTGTGCTTTCTGTAGTCGTGGATCTGTCAAAGTTCCTACATCATTGCAATCTACGTGGCACATATCACGAGCTTTTCACATGCAAGGATTCGAGACGCCATTGCAAAAGCTGAAGGAGACGTTTTGATGAGAAGAAATTCAATCTCTTCTTCTCCCAGCGCAGTCACTTGGCAACTCGAACCTCTGTCAGCAGCACGCAATGCATTGTGATTTGTATTGCTCTGTAGAAACTTATTTGCACTGGAGTAACCACCGAGTCGACCTGGTATTATGTTGAATATACAGTACAGCTGTATTTGAAAATCTGTGCACTCACTGCCAAAACGCGACAGCTGTATTATGCAAAGAATCGTCCTCCTGTGATCAAACCTGGAACGACACCAAAGCAACGTGAAGACTTGGTCAAGACCCTATCTCGTGCCAAGAATTTATATTTGAAAGGCAATGTTTGATAGTCAATAATTTTAATGTTTGATAGTCTATAATATAGTTTGATCATTGTCCATTGTCGGTCTTTAGTTCCATTAACATGTTTTGGGTAATGTTAATAGTTAGTGCATAGAGTTGTGGGTAATCAAATTCCTTTTGTCTATGTAAATGTCAATAAGTAAATTAGTATTATAATTGTATTCAAGATTGAGTCTGTAGTCTTTAGAAGGTCGATGCGAGTTTTAACTTATTTAGTCGATATACAATAGGTTTGATATTTTTGAAGTCTTGAGTTATTTTTAGTGTCTTTGAGAGTCATTAAAAATGTCAAAATAGGTGTTTTTAGGGTATCTGTTTGTTGTCATTCTATTGTCATCAAAATTGAGTCGAAAAGTTGTTAAAAAAAAAAAAAAAAAAAAGGACAAATGAGTGCATTTTCGGTGTAATCCGACACTCTATTTTTAAGGAAAAATACAAATGCTTGTTCTTGGCGCCGGGGCTCCGCCTCGACCCTTCCTCAGTATCGCGGACGGGGAACGCATATCGTCCTCAACTATAATTTTTTTGCTGAGTTAGCAGGGACATTAATGGAGGTTGGAGGCAACGGAGGAAGGAGGTTGATCAGCGACCTCTCGTCAGGCACCATCGACGAGGCCGCGGTATTGATTTGGTGGCCAAGTATTTCAGTTGTGTGTTTCATTGTTTGTAATAAGAACAGATGTCACATTCCTGTTCAGAATTGTATTTCCTTTTATAACCTCCTGATGTAAATATGTTATAGTAGAAAGAAGAAAACACAAGTACAAAGTCGGCATTATGATACTTGAAGAGGATGAACAGAGGTTCATGAGCAGGGGCTCGTACCTAGGACAGAGGTCCGTTATTGTCGAACAGGGGTTCGTATTTGGTGAACAGAGGTTCAATGTACCAAGATCATAAGCATGCAGAGGCAGGCAAGCTGTAGAAGACGTGTGAATATTTTTCTCTACCTTGTTCACATTAGGGGAGTGTTTAATAGGGATTAATAATGTAAACAATAGGGGAGTGAATGTTACGAATATATTGTTTGTAACATTATTAATAGTGTGTGTGAGTTACTATTTGTAAAATGTAATATTTAGATATTACATTATGTGAGTGAATGATGAGTTGTAATAGACAACTCGTCATGAGGGAATAAAGGGATAGTTGACATAGAGGTGGAGAGAATCATGTTGGAGAGATAAGTGGGATGCTGAGTGATCATGAGAGAGATATGAGGGATAGAAGTTGACTCCTTACTTTAAGGATGTCATTTACCTATATATGTATGTAATCCCTTGGTGTAAATTATCCCAGGAAGTTTTCAATATCAAAACTCCATTATTCTATTTCCGGTGTATTTTTTCTTATTAAATCTGGTTCAAGCTCCATAAACACACAAAGTAACTCTATAAAGCCGAAGTAAAAATAATTACCGAATGCAAAAATTAGAAAAACCAGGATATTTTTAGGTTTTTGCCTCCCGAGAAAGAATGCCTAAATGGATCTATTAATTTTCAAATCCTCGACACAAACAAAATCTTCAAAGCCAAAGAAAAGACCCATTACTGAGAACACACAAAACACGAAATAATTTTTAAAAAAATTTATGTCTCCCTTGTACGGACATCTAAATGGACCTATAAATATTCAAATCCTCGACACATAGGATCTCTACAAATCTGAAAAAATAACCCAATACCAAAGGAGAAAAACTTAGTAATGGTTTGTTTTAGATTTTGTGCCTCCCTAAAGCATGGATGTCTAAATAGATTTATAAATCTTTAAATCGTCGACACATAGGAACTCTACAAAGACGAAGAAAAAAACACATTACCGAATGTAAAACACCCAATAATTGTTTTTTTCTTAAATATTTTTGTCTCCCTAGCACGAGATGTGTAAATGGATCTATAAATCTTTAAATCCTTGACAAACAAGAACTCTCTAATGTGGAAGAAAAAATCCATTACCGAATACCAAAAACCGAAATTATTTTTTCATATTTTCTATCTCTCGAACACAGATGTCTAAATGGATCTATAAATATTAAAATCCGTGAAACACGGGAACTCTGCAAATAGAAGAAAAAATCCCATTACCGAATGCACAAAATGCGAGAAAAACCCGAAATATTTTTTTATATTTTTCATCCTCCAAGACTGACGTCTAAATGGATATTTAAATATTCAAATCCTCAACACATAGGTTCTCTCCAAAGTGAAAAAAATATCTCATTACCGAACAAAAAATTTAGAAATGGTTTGTTTCACATTTTCTGCCTCCCCAACAAGGATGTCTAAATGGATCTATAAATATTCAAATCCTTAACACAGAGGAACTTTGCAAATTTGCAAAAAAACCATAGCACAAGAACTCTACCTCCCGGCATGCATGTCTAAATGGATCTATAAATCTTAAAAACTTTGACACACAGAACCTCTATAAATCTGAAGAAAAACCCATTACTGAATATAGAAAACCTAGAAAAGTTTTTTTTCATATTTTTTGCATCCCCGGCACGAATGTCTAAATAGATATATAAAACTTCAAATCCTTGACATACAGGAACTCTACAAAGCTAAAGAAAAAACTAATTCTTGAATGCCAAAGCCCGAAAACCCACAAATTATATTTCTCGATTTTATGCCTCCTAGGAATGAATGTCTAAAAGGATCTATAAATCTATAAATCCTTGACACAAAGGAAGTCTTCAAAGTCGAATTAGAAAATGCATTACGAACTTAAAAACCCGAGAAAAACTAAGAATTGGTTATTTTCAGATTTTCCGCCTCTCAAGCACGGATGTCTAAATGGATCTATAAATCTTCAAATCCTCGACACATAGGAACTCTCTAAAGCTCAAGAAAAACTCATTACAAATGAAAAAAACCCGAGAAAAAGTTTTTGGAAATTTTATGCCTCCTAGACACATAGGAACTCTGCAAAGCTAAAAAAAAAAACTTATTATTGAATGCAAAAATGAGAAAAACCCTTTTACATATTTTCTCCATCTCCAACATGAATGTCTAAATAGATCTATAAATCTTCAAATTGTTGACACACAAGAACTCTACAAAGTCGAAGAAAATAAAAGGAATGATAACCAGATCATACCAAGCCAAGAACACAGATGTTAATCAAACACCACAATCAATAAGATGAAAGTAATTCACTAGAATAACTTTACATAAACCTTTACAAACAAATGAGGAGCAATATCATATATTATTATGGAACTCAATGCAATATAATGAGAATAGGCCTTGCTTAAATAGGCAAGGAATAACAATCTAAGAACCAGTCAAGGTTATAGATCAAGCCATAAATCAAGGAAATAACTAGTCATCAAAGAACTAGTCAAGACCATAGATTTAGGAGAGAACTAGACATCAAGGATCTAGTCAAAACCATAGATCAAGGAAAAAACTAGTCAATACCATAGATCAAGGAAAGAACTATACCTAACAACTAGATAATATCTCCTAATATCTAAATAAGATAAAAGAAATATCCGCACACATAAGTGGGTGAGGATAAATACAATAAAGGTAAATAAAGTACCTAGGTGAACATGAGCTAAGGTAAATACCTACTCTAATAGAAAAAAATATATTATCAAATGCAAAAGACCCGAGAAAAACCTAGAAATGGTTTTTTTAGATTTCTCGCCTCCTGTCACAAATGTCTAAATGGATCTATAAATATTCAAATCCTTGACACATAAGATATCTCCAAAGCCGAAGAAAAGATTAATTACAAAACGCAAAAACCCAAAATAGGTTTTTTTCATATTTTCTTCCTCCGCGGCACAAGCATCTAAATGGATCTATAAATCTTCAAATCTGCAACACATAGGATCTCTAGAAGCCGAAAAAAACCAATTACGAAAATGAAAAACCCAAAAATGGTTATTTTTTCAAATTTTTGGCCTCCTCAAGTATGGATGTCTTAATGTATTTATAAATGCTCAAATCCTCGAGAAACATGAACTTTGTAAAGCCTAACAAAAAAAAACCATTATTGAACATAAAAAAACTCAAAAAGGTTTTATTTTTCATATTTTATGCCTTCCAAAGCATGGATGTCTAAATGGATCTATAAATATTCAAAGCCTTGACACATAGAAACTCTGCAAAGTTGAAGAAAAAAACCCATTACTGAATATGAAAAACCCAAAAGTACTTTTTTTTTGATTTTCTCGCTCTTTTGGCACACATGTTTAAATGGATCTATCAACGTAAACAACCTTGAAATGGTTTTTTCGATTTTCTGTCTCCCTGTCATGGATTTCTAAATGGATATGTAAATCTTCAAATTCTTGACACGCAGGAACTCAGTAAAGGTGACAAAAAACCATTACCAAATGCAAAAAACCTAGAAATGGTTTTTTTTCATATTTTATTCTTCCTCGACACAGATGTGTAAATGGATCTATAAATATTCAAATTCTTGACACACAGGAACTATGCAAATTCAAAGAAAAAAACCCAATAGTGAACGTAAAAACCAATAAAACCCAAAAATCATTTCTTTTCCTAATTTTACGCCTCCCGATACAAATATCTATATGGATCTATAAATTTTCAAATCCTCAACACACAGGAACTCTACAAAGCTGAAGAAAAAAACTCATTACCAAACACAAAAACCTAAAAACCTAGAAATAGTTTTTTTTCAAATTTTCTACCTCCCGACACGGATTTCTAAATGGATCTATAAATTTTTAAATTCTGGAAGCACACGAACTCTACAAATCCGAAGAAAAAATCCCATTATAGAACGTAAAAAATCCAAAAATAGTTTTTTCATATTTTACGCATCGCCAACAAAGATGTTTGAATGGATCTATAAATATTCTAATCCTCGACACGCATGAACTTTGCAAAGCTAAATAAAAAAACTATCATCGAACACAAAAAACACTTAAATAGTTTTTCTTAGATTGAATGCCTCATCGAAATGGATGTCTAAATGGATCTATAAATCTTCAAATCCTCGACACATAGAAACTCTGCAAAGCCAGAGAAAAAAACCCTAGCCGAACACAAAAACCTAGGAAATCGATGAATTTTTTTCTTATTTTCTATTTCCTCGACAAATATGTCTACATGGATCTATAATTGTCAAATTCTCAACACACAGGAACTTTGTAAAACTGAAAAATAAACCCTTTACCAAATGCTAAGAACCAAGACAAACCCATAAATAGTTATTTTTTTCTTATTTTTTGCCTCCCCGACATGGATGTTTAAATGAATCTCTAAATATTCAAATCCTTGAGACATAGGAACTCTTTGAATCCAAAGAAAATAAACCATTACCAAAAGCAAAAAAAAACCATAAAAAACAAGAATTTTTTTTTAATAAATTTAATGCCTCCCCGACATAGATGTGTTAATGGATATCTAAATCTTCAAATCCTCAACACACATGAACTTGACAAAGTCAAGAAGAAAAACCCATTATTGATCAACGTAAAAAATCCCGAAAAATCTAGAATTTTTTTTACGGATTCTCTTACTACATGGAATGGATGTATGAATCAATTTTTAAATATTCAAATTCTCAACACATAGGAACTCTAAAAAACTGAAGAAAAAATGTAATACCAAACATAAAAAACCCTGAAAAACCTAGAAAAGGTTTTTTCAGATTTTCTTCCTCCCCGACATGGACGTCTAAATGGATCTCGTAAAAATCTTCAAATCCTCAACACACATGAACTCTCTAAAGTGAAAGAAAAAAATCCCTTTACTCGAACATAAAAACCTAGAAAATATTTTTTTCATATTTTTGCCTCCTAAGACACGGATGTCTAAATGGATCTAGAAATCTTCAAATTCTTGATATGTAAGAACTCTGGAAAGCCAAAGAAAAAACCCATTACCTAATGCAAAAACCCCAAAAATTGTTTATTACAAAATTTCTACCTCCCGACATGTATTATAAAATTGATCTATAAATCTTTAAGTCCTCAACACATAAAAACTCTACAAATCAAGAATAAAACCTATTCCTGAACAAAAAAAACATTTTTTTTTTCACGTTTTCTACCTCCCAAAGCCACGAGATATACATGGATCTATAAATCTTCAAATCCTTGACAAATAGGAACTCTGAAAATCAAAAGAAAAAACCCATTACCGAACACAAAAAACCAAGATAAATACGAGAAATGGTTTTTTCATATTTTCTACCTCCTGGCATGGATGTATAAATATTCAAATCCTTGACATACAGAACTCTTCAAAGATGAAGAAAAAAATCTATTACCGAATGCTAAAAACACAGATGTGTAAAAGGATATCTAAATCTAAAAATTATCGACACACAAGAACTCTACAAAGATGAAGAAAAAACACATTCTCGAATGCAATAAAACCGAGAAAAACCTAGGAATGGTTATTTACGAAGTTTTTCCTTTCTAGCACATATGTATAAATGGATATATAAATCTTTAAATCCTCGAAACACAAGAACTCTATAAATCTGAAGAAAAAATCCATTACTCAATGTAAAAACTCGAAAAACACATAAATGGTTTTTTTCAGATATTTTACCTCCCGACATGAATTTCTAAATGGATCTATGAATCTTTAAATCCTCGCCAAACAAGATCGCTTCAAAGCTGAAAAAATTTATTACCAAACGCAAATAAACCCAAAACAACCCATAAATATTTTTTTGTTCAAATTTTCTTTCTCCTCAGCACAGATGTCTAAATGGATCTATAAATCTTCAAATCCTCGACACACAAGAACTCTCTAAAACTAAAGAAAATAACCCATTACCGAATGAAAAAAAACCTTGAAATTTTTTTTTTTTCAGATTTTATGCCTCCCTAGAATGGATGTCTAAATGGATCAATAAATCTTCAAATCCTTGACACACAGGAACTCTACAAAGCCGAAGGAAAAAACCCATTATCGAACACAAAAAGCATAGAAAAAAAAATAGTTTTTTTAATATTTTCTAAGTCTCTCGGAATGGATGTCTAAATGGATCAGTAAATATTTAAATCCTTGACACACAAAACTCTATAAAGCCGAAGAAAAAACCCATTATTGAACGCAAATGACCCGAAAAACCAGAAATGACTTTTTTCGGTTTTTTGCCTTCCCGCATGGATGTCTAAATGGATCTACAAATCTTCAAATCCTCAACATATAGAAATTTAAAAAGTTGAAGAAAAAAACTCATTATTGAACACAAAAATCCATAAAAACCAAGAAATGTTTTTTTAAGATTTTTTTCCTCCCCTAAAGACGGATGTCTTAATGGATCTATAAATCTTCAAATCCTTGACACATAATAACTCGCAAAGTGAATAATAAAACCATTACCAAATGTAAAAATCCTCGAAAAGGTTTTATTTCATATTTTCTACCATTACGCATCGACGTCTAAATGGATCTATAAATGTTCAAATCCTTGACACGGAGGAACTCTGCAAAGCCAAAGAAAAAAACCATTACCGAAAGCCAAAAACTCATAAATGGTTTTTTTCCATATTTTTTACCTTCCCGACACAGATGTCTAAATGAATATATAAATCTTGAAATCCTCGACACACAAGAACTTTGTAAAGTCGAAGAAAAAACTATTATCCAACGAAAAAACCCAGAAATTATTTTTTTCGGACATTCGCCTCCAAAGCACGAATGTCTAAATGGATCTATAAATATTCAAATCCTCGACACACAGGAACTGCATAAAGTCAAAGAAAACAACCCATTACCGAACGTAAAAACCCGAGAAAAACCCATAAGTGTTTCCTTTTTCATATTTTCTTCCTCCCGACACGGATTTCTAAATGGATATATAAATCTTCCAATCCTTAACATAAAGGAACTTTGTAAAGCAAAAAAAAACCCATTACCGAATGCAAAAAAATTTAAAATGATTGTTTTAAAATTTTCTTCCTCCTTAGCACAAATGTCTAAATAGATCTATAAATCTTTAAATGCTTGACACACAAGAACTCTACAAATCCCAAGAAAAATACATTATTGAACACAAAAACCTAGAAAAACCCAAAAATCATTTCTTTGATTTTCTTCCACCCCGACACGGATGTCTAAATGGATCCATAAATCTTCAAATCCTCAACAAACATCAACTCTACAAAGCCAAAAAAAAAAACCCTTACTAAACATGAGAAAACCAATAAATGGTTTTGTTTTATTTACTTCTTCCCTACACATATGTGTAAATGGATCTATAAATCTTAAAATCCTTGACACATACAAACTGTAAATCTGAATAAAAATCCATTACCAAACACAAAAAACCCTTAAATGATCTTTTTCTGATTTTCTACCTCCCCGACACAAATATCTAAATAGATCTATAATTTTTCAAATCCTCAACACACTGGAACTATACAAAGCCAAAGAGAAAACCCATTAACGAATGCAAAACACCCGAAATGTTTTTTTAAAAGTTTTTTTCCTCCCCAACACGAGATGTCTAAATAGACTTCTATACATTTGAATCCTTGACACACGGGAACTCGCAAAGCCAAAGAAAAACCAATTACCGAATGCAAAAAATCTAGAAATGGTTTTTTAATTTTTTTAACTCTACGCACGAATGTCAAAATCAATCTATAAATATTAAAATCCTTGACACACATGAACTCTGCAAAGGTGAAGAAAAAAACCCATTACTTAACCCCAAAAATTCAAAAATCCTAAAAATAGTTTTTTTAGATTTTTGCTGCCTAACAAAAATGTCTAAATGGATCTATAAATCTTCAAATCCTCGACACACTGGAAGTCTTTAAAGATGAAGAAAAAAACCCATTACCGAATGTAAAAACCTAGGAATGGTTTTTTTGAGATTGTCTACCTCCCTAGCAAGATGGATGTCTAAAAGAATCTATAAATTTTAAAATCCTCAACACACATCAACTCTTCAAAACTGAAGGAAAAAAATCCATTACCAAATGGAAACAACCCAAAAAAACAAAGAAATAGTTTTATCTAGATTTTCTGTCTCCACAGCATGGATGTCTAAATAGATTTATAAATATTCAAATCCTTGACACACAACAACTCTGAAAATTCAAAGAAAAAACTCATTACCGAACACAAAAAAATCAGAAAAACCAAGAAACGGTTTTTTTTACAGATTTTATGCCTCCTCCACATGATTTCTAAATGGATTTATATATATTCAAATCCTTGAGACACAGGGAACTCTATAAATCGAAGAAAAAATTAATTACCAAACGTAAAAATCTAGAAATAGTTTTTAAAAAATTAACTCTCTGCACAGATGTCAAAATCAATATATAAATCTTTAAATATTAGACACACATGAACTCTATAAAGCCGAAGAAAAAACCCATTACTGAACGCAAAAAACCTAAAAATGGTTTTTTTCATATTTTTCGCCTCCCGACATAGATGTCTAAATGGATCTATAAATCTTCAAATCCTCGACACACAGGAACTCTTTAAAGATGAAGAAAAAAACCCATTACCGAACGTAAAAAAACCTAGAAATAGTTTTTTTCAGATTGTTTACCTCCCCAACACGAATGTCTAAAATAATCTATAAATTTTCAAATCCTCGACACATAGCATGAACTCTTCAAAACCGAAGGAAAAAAATCCATTACCAAATGGAAACAACCCGAGAAAAACAAAGAAAAAGTTTTTTTCTAGATTTTCTGCTTCCATGACATGGATGTCTAAATTAATTTCTAAATTTTCAAATATTTGACACACAACAAGTCCGAAAAGCCAAAGAAAAAACTCATTCTTGAATGCAAGAAAACCGAGAAAAAAACCAAGAAATGGTTTTTACAAATTTTTACCTCCCGACACGGATGTCTAAATGGATCTCTAAATTTTCAAATCCTCGAAAACATAGGAAGTCTACAAATCTAAATTAAAAAACCCATTATCAAACGTAAAAAAACCAACAAATACCTAGAAATGGTTTTTTTGAATTTTCTTCCTCCCCAACACAGATGTCTAAATGGATCTATAAATATTCAAATCCGTAACACACAAGAACTCAGTAAAGCCAAACAAAAATACTATAAAAACCCAACAATTATTATTTTTCAAGTTTTCTACCTCTCCAACAAAGATGTCTAAATGGATCTATAAAATTTCAAATCCTTGACACACGTAAACTCTACAAAGCTGAAGGAAAAACTCATTACCGAACACCAAAACCCTTAAATGATTTTTTTCAAATTTTCTACCTCACTTGAGATAGATATCTAAATGGATCTATAATTTTTCAAATCCTCAACAAACAGGTACTCTACAAAGTCAAAGAAAAAAACCCATTAATGAACGTAAACAATCAAAAAATCCCGAGAAATAGTTTTTTTTTCCAGCATTTTCGACTTCCCGACACAACGTCTAAATGGATCTATAAATCTTTAAATCCTAGACACACTGGAACCCTTTAAAGACAAAGAAAACAACCATTACCGAACGTAAAAAACCTAGAAATGGTTTTTTCAGATTTTCTTCTTCCCAAAGACGGATGTCTACAAGAATCTAAAAAATTTCAAATCCTCAACACACAACAACTCTTTAAAACCGAAGGAAAAAAATCCATTACCGAACGTAAACAACCTAGAAAAACAAAGAAATAGTTTTTACTAGATTTTCTACCTCCCCGACATGTATGTATAAATGGATTTATAAATCTTCAAATCCTCGACACATAGCAACTTTGAAAATCTAAAGCAAAAAAATTAATACCGAATGCAAAAAAACCATAAAAACTAAGAAATGGTGTTTCTGATTTTCTACCTCCCCAACATGGATGTCTAAATGGATCTCAAAATTTTCAAATCCTCAAAACACAGGAAGTCTACAAATCTAAATTAAAAAACCCATTATTGAACATAAAAACCCACAAAAACCTAGAAATGGTTTTTTTGGATTTTTCGCCTCCCGACACGGATGTCTAAATGGATCTATAAATCTTCAAATCCACAACACATAGGAACTTTGTGAAGCTGAACAAAAAACCTAGAACAACCCAACTTTTTTTTTTCAGATTTTCTACCTCCCAAAAATATTTCTAAATGGATCTATAAAACTTCAAGTCCTCGACACATAAAAAGTCTTCAAATCCAAAGAAAAATACCCCATTACCGAATGCAAAAACTCAAAAAAACTCATAAATATTTTTTTAAGATTTGGTGCCTCCTCGACATAGATGTCTAAATGGATCTATAAATCTTTCAATCATCGACACAAAAAAATTGCAAAGTCAAAGATAAAAACCCATTACATAATGCTAAAACCTAGAAAAACCTAAAAACTGGAATTTTGTAGATATTCGCCTCCACATCATGTATGTCTAAATAGATATATAAATCTTGAAATCCTTGACACGTATGAACTCTGCAAAGCCGAAGAAAAAAACCTATTACCAAACGTAAAAACTCGAGAAAAACCCAACAAAAAAATTTCAAATGTTTTACCGCACGACACGGATGTGTAAATGGATCTATAAATATTCAAATCCTCAAAACACAAAAACTCGAAAATTTGAAGAAAAAAACCCATTATGGAATGTAAAAGACCCAGAAAAATCCATAAATAGTTTTTTTAGACCTTGCACGGATGTCTAAATGGATCTATAATTTTTCAAATATTTGACATACATGAACTCTAAAAATTTGAAGAAAAACTCATAATTGAACGCAAAAACATAGAAAAACCCAAGAAATGTTTTTTTCATATTTCTACCTCCCCAACATGGATGTTTACATGGATATAAATCTTCAAATCCTCGACACATAAGAACTTTGCAAAGTTGAAGAAAAAAACCCATTAAGGAATGTAAAAACCGAGAAAAACCTAGAAATTTCTCGAATTTTATACCTTCGAGGCACGAATGTTTAAATGGATCTATAAATTTTCAAATCCTCGACAAAAAGGAAATCTACGAAGCCAAAGGAAAAACCCTTTACCGAATGCAAAAAACCTAGAAAAATCAAGAAATAGTTTTTTTTTTTTTCAAATTTTTCGCCTTCCTAAAGATGGACGTCTAAATGGATCTATAAATATTCAATCCTCGACACACAAGATTTCTACAAATCTAAAAAAATAACACATTACTAAAGGAGAAAACCTCAATAATGGTTTGTTTTAGATTTTTACTTCCCAAAGAAGGATGTCTAAATAGATCTATAAATATTCAAATCTTCAAACACATAGGACCTCTACAAATCCAAAGAAAAAAATGATTACCGAATGTAAAACACCCAGAAATGGTTTTTTTTTATATTTTCTACCTCCTGACATAGATGTATAAATGGGTTTATAAATCTTTAAATCTTTGAAAAAAAGAACTCTCTAATGCCGAAGAAAAAATCCATTACCGAATGCAAAAACCCAAAAATTATTTTTCTTCTGATTTTTATCTCTCCGAGACATATGTCTAAATGGATCTATAAATCTTCAAATCCTCAAAACACAAAAACACTACAAAGCGAAGAAAGGATCCTATTACCAATGCCCAAAATGTAGAAATGTTTTTTTTTTTTTTTTCAGATTTTCTCGCCTCCCGACATGGATGTCTAAATGGATCTATAAACCTTCCAAACTTCGACATATAGGAACTCTGTAAAGCTGCATAAAAACTCATTACCGAACGTAGAAAAGCATAGAAAATGTTTTTTTTCAGATTTTTTGCCTCTCGTGCATGAATGTTTAAATAGATATATAAATCTTCAAATCATCAACATTCAAGAACTCTACAAAGCTGATGAAAAAAATAATTATTGAATGCAAAAAACCCTAAAAAAACCCAGAAATTATTTTTCTCATATTTTCTTCAAATCATCGACACACAGGAAATATTCAAAGCTTAATTAAAAAACACATTACTGAATGCAAAAATTTAGAAAACCGACAATTAGTTTTTTTAAGATTTCCTACCTATTCAACACAGATGTCTAAATGGATCTATAAATCTTCAAATCCTCCACACATAAGAACTATCTAAAGCAGAAAAAAAACTCATTACCAAAGTCAAGAAACCTAGAAAATGGTTTTTGGAAATTTTTTTTGCCTCCTCAATACGGATGTCTAAATGGATCTATAAATCTTCAAATCCTAGACATGGAGGAACTCGCAAAGCTAAACAAAAACCCATTATCGAACTTTAAAAAATTAGGAAAACCTTTTTACATATTTTCTTCTTCTCTATCATGGATGTCTAAATGGATCTATAAATATTTAAATTCTCGACACGTAGGAACTTTCCAAAGATGAAGAGAAAAACACATTATCAAACACAAAAGACCTAGAAACACCAAGAAATAGTTTTTGTTTTTTTTTTTTTTTCAAATTTTCTACCTCCTTGTCATGATTTCTAAATGGATCTATCCAAATCCGATGAAAACAATTAATTACCAAATGCCAAAAACCCAGAAAAACCCAAAAATAGTTTTTTTCTCCATATTTTCTACCTCCTGGAAAAGGCATCTAAATGGATCTATAAATTTTCAAACTGGAACACACATAATCTCTAAAAGCTGAAAAAACCCATTATTGAATGCGAAAATCCTAGAAATAGTTTTTCTTTAGGATTTTATGCCCCGACACGGATGTTTTAATGTATTATAAATTTTCAAATCCTTGACACACATGAACTCGTAAAGTCGAAGAAAAAACCCATTACCAAGCATAAAAACTCGAAATATTTTTTTTTCTTCATATTTTTACTCTCCCAAAGACTCGATGTCTAAATGGATCTATAAATCTTCAAATCCTTGACACAGAAGTCTACAAAGCCGAAAAAAACCCATTACCGAATGCAAAACCCCAAAAAAAAAAATAGATTTTACGCTTCCTTCTGAACACATGTCTAAATGGATCTATAAATCATTTAATCCTTGATACATAGGAACTCTGCAAAGCCGAATAAAAAAACCCATTACCGAATGTAAAAACTCAAAAATGATTTTTTTCTAAATTGTATGCCTCCCTAGCATGAATGTCTAAATGGATCTATAAATCTTCAAATCTTCGACACACAAGAACTTTACAAATCTTAAGAGAAAACCCATTACCGAACTTAAAAAACCTAGAAAAGTTTTTTTAATATTTCTCGCCTCCCTCGCATGGATGTCTAAATGGATATATACATCTTCAAATCCTTGACACACAGGAACTTTGCAAATCCAAAGAAAAAAACCCGTTATCGAAGGCAAAAAACCTTGAAATGGTTTTCTTTCGATTTTCTCTCTCCCCATCATGGATGTCTAAATGGATCTGTAAATCTTCAAATCCTCGACATGTAGGAACTCTTTAAAGGTGAAAAAAAACCATTACCAAAAGCAAAAAAGCTAGAAATAGTTTTTTTTTCATATTTTATGTTTCCCCGACAAAGATGTCTAAATGGATCTATAAATCTTCAAATCCTTGACACACAAGAACTCTGCAAAACCAAAGAAAAAAATCATTACCAAATGCAAAAAACCAAGAAAAACCCAGAAATCATTTTTCTCTCCATATTTTCTACCTTCTCGACATGGATATCTATATGGATCTATAAATATTCAAATCCTCAACACATGAACTCTAAAGCCAAGAAAACAAAATCATTACCAAATGTTAAAAACCTATAAAACCTAGAAATCATTTTTTTAGATTTTTGCCTCCCGGTATGGATGTCTAAATGAATCTCTAAAATTTCAAATCCTCGATGCACAGGAACTTTGTAAATTAGAAGAAAAAAACCCAATACCGAACGTAAAAAACCCCGAAATAGTTGTTTTCATATTTTTTACCTCCTTGACATAGATGTTTGAATGGTTCTATAAATCTTATAATCCTCGACACGCAACAACACTAAAAATCTAAATAAAAAAACCCATTATAGAACGTAAAAAACACTGAAATGATTTTTTAAAGATTTTCTGCCTCCCCAACATGGATGTCTAAATGGATCTATAAATCTTCAAATATAAATTCTGCAAAGACGAAGAAAAAGAAACTTTTACCGAATGCAGAAAACCCAGGAAAACTATGAAATGCTTTTTTTCCCTAATTTTCTACCTCCCCGACAAGTATGTCTACATGGATCTATAAATCGTCAAATTCTTAACACACAGGAAATCAGTAAAGCTGAAAAATAAACCCTTTACTAAACGCAAAAAGGTAAGACAAAGCCATTAATGGTTCTTGTTTTCTTATTTTCGCCTCCCGGTATGGATGTTTAAATGAATCTATAAATATTCAAATCCTCAAGACATAGGAACTCTTCAAATTCGAAGAAAAAAACCCATTATCGAATGCAAAAATCCGAAAAAAACAAAGAAATATTTTTTTCAAACTTGTTGCCTCCCGACACAAATATTTTAATGGATATCTAAATCTTCAAATCTTTGACACACATGAACTCGACAAAGCCGAAGAAAAAAACCCATTACCAAATGCAAAAAATTCTAAAAAACCTGAATTATTTTTACGGATTCTCTTCCTCCACGACATGGATTTCTAAATCGATCTCTAAATCTTCAAATCCTCAACACAGGAACTCTACAAAACTCGAATTAAAAACTCATTATCGAACAAAAAAAACCTAGAAATGGTTTTTTGGGATTTTCTACCTCCCAAACACGAGATGTCGAAATAAATCTATAAAAATATTCAAATCCTCAACACACGGGAACTCTCCAAAGCCAAAGAAAAAACCCATTATCGAACGCCAAAAACTAGAAAAAACCCAGAAATGGTTATTTTCTGATTTTACTGTCTCTCTAGCACAAATGTCTAAATGGATCTCTAAATCTTCAAATCCTCGAAACATAGGAACTCTATAAGACCAAAATAAAAAAACCCTTTACCGAACGTAAAAACATAGAAAAACACAGAAATGGTTTTTTCATATTTTTTACCTCCCCGTCATGGATGTCTAAATGGATCTATAAATCTTCAAATGATCGACACACTGGAACTTTGCAAATCGAAGAAAAAAACTCACTATCGAACTTTAAAAAACCCAGAATTTTTTTAATTCAGATTTTCTACCTCCTTGACATGGATGTCTAAATAGATCTATAAATATTCAAATCTTTGACACACAGGAACTCTACAAAGTTGAAAAAATGTGTTTCCAAACACAAAAATCAAAAAAAAAACATAGAAATGGTTTTTTAAAACTTTCTGTCTCCCAAAGACGGATGTCTAAATGGATCTATAAATCTTCAAATCCTCGATACACAGAAACTCTACAAAGCTGAAATAAAAACCCATTAAGGAAAAAAAAACCTATAAAAACCCACAAATAGTTTTTTTCATATTTTATAAGCCTTTGACATGGATGTCTAAATGGATCAATAAATATTCAAATCCTCGATACAGAACTCTATAAAGCTGAAGAAAAAAACCCATTACCAAACACAAAAGACCCGAAATGACTTTTTCAAATTTTCTTCCTTCCCAACATGGATGTCTATATGAATTTATAAATCTTCAAATCCTCAACAAATAGAAGTCTACAAAGCCAAACAAAAACACATTATCAAACACAAAAAATCCATAAAAATCTAGAAATGTTTTTTTAAAGATTTTCTACATCCTCGGCATGGATGTCTTAATGGATCTAAATATCTTCAAATCCTCAACACATAATAACTCTACAAACTCGAAGAAAAAAACCATTACCGAATGTAAAAAACCTTAGAAAAGATTTTTTTAGATTTTTACGCCATTCTAACACGGATGTCTAAATGGATCTATAAATCTTCAAATCCTTGACATAGAGGAACTTTGTAAAGCCAAAGGAGAAAAAAACCCATTACCGAACGAAAACTCGAAAAAAAAACCCGAGAAATGGTTTTTTTCCATAATTTTTACCCTCCCCGGCACACGGATGTCTAAATAGATATATAAATATTCAAATCCTCGACACAATAACTTTGTAATGTCGATGAAAAAAACCCATTATTGAACCAAAAACCCCATAAATTGTTTTTTTTTCAGATATTCTGCCTCCATAGCACAGATGTCTAAATGGATCTATAAATTTTCAAATCCTCAAAACACAAGAACTCCACAAAGTAAAAAAACCCATTAACAAACGTAAAAAACCTAGAAAACCCCATTAATGTTTTTTTTTAAGATTTTCTACCTCTTTGACATGGATTTCGAATGGTCCTATAAATCTTCCAATCCTTGACACACAGGAACTTTGCAAACTACCGAAAAAAAACCCATTATTGAACGTAAAAAACCCGAAAAGGTTTGTTTTAAGATTTTATGCTCGCTTGACACAAATGTCTAAATGTATTTATAAATATTTAAATCCTCGACACATAGGAACTCTACAAACCCGAACAAAAAAATTTTATTACCGAACAAAAAAACCTAGAAAAACTCGAAATCATTTTTTCATATTTTCTTCCTCCCTCACATGGATTTCTAAATGGATCCATAAATCTTCAAATCCTCGACACACATGAACTCTGCAAAGCCAAAGTAAAAACCTCTTACCGAACATAAAAAACCTAGAAATGTTTTTTTTAATGTACTTCTCCCCCAACACGGATGTGTAAATGGATCTATAAATCTTAAAATCCTTGACACATAGGAACTCTACAAAGCTGAAGAAAAAAACACAAAATGGTTTTCTTTTAGATTTTTGCCTCCCAACACATATCTAAATGGATCTATAATTTTTCAAATCCTCGACACACAGGAACTCTACAAAGCGGAAGAAAAAAACTTATTATGAACCTAAAAAATCCATAAAAACCCAGAAATGGTTTTTTTCAAATTTTTTACCTCCCCGACATAGATGTCTAAATGGATCTATAAATCTAAAAATCCTCGACACACACACGAACTCTACAAAGATGAAGAAAAAAGCCCATTACCAAACAGAAAAAAAACCCAAAGAAAATTAGATATGGTTTTTTTCAAATTTTCTGCCTCCTCGACACGGATGTCTAAATGGATCTATAAATCTTCAAATCCTTGACACAAAATTTTTCAAAGCTGAAAAAAACACATTACCGAACGCAAAAGTCCGAGAAAAACCCGAAATGGCTTTTTTCATATTTTCGCCTCTTTCATATGGATGTCTAAATGGATTTATAAATCTTTAAAACCTCGACACGCAAGAACTCGCAAAGCCGAATAAAAAACCCATTACCGAATGTAAAAAACCCCAAAAATAGTTTTTTTTCATATTTTCTACCTCCCCAGCACTAATGTCTAAAAGGATCTATAAATCTTCAAATCCTTGACACACAGGAAATTTACAAAGTTGAAGCAAAAAACTCATTACCGAACGTAAAAAACCCATAAATGGTTTTTTTCATATTTTCTGCCTCCTTGACACAAATTTATAAATGGATTTATAAATCTTAAAATCTTCGAAATACAGAACTCGCAAAGCCAAGTAACAAACCCATTACCGTGCGCAAAAACTGAAAAAATATTTTTTTTCCAGATTTTCTACTTCCCTAACATATATGTCCAAATGGATCTATAAATCTTCAAATCCTTGATACATAGGAACTCAGCAAAGCCAAAGAAAAAACCCATTACCGATTGCAAAAAACCCGAAAAAAACTGAAATATTTTTTATCGTATTTTCAGCCTCCACGACACAAATTTCTAAATGGATCTATAAATCTTCAAATCCTCGACACAAAGGAACTATGCAAATCCGAAAAAAAAACCCATTACCGAATGCTAAAAACCTAAAAAAATATAAAAAATGATTTGTTTAAAGATTTTTTGCCTTTCCAGAATGGATGTCTAAATGGATTTAAAAATCTTCAAATCTTTAACACACAGAAACTCTACAAAGACGAAGACAAAAAACCATTTAAAAACGCAAAAAACAAAGATTTTTTTTTTTTGAGATTTTTGGCCTCCCTCGCACGGATGTCTAAATGTATTTATAAATTTTTAAATCCTCAACACATAGGAACTCTACAAAAACGAAGGAAAAAAACCATTACCAAAAGAAAAAAACTTAGAAATGGTTTTTTAGAATGTTATGCCTCCTTAGCACAAATATCTAATTGGATTTATAAATTTAAAAACCCTCAACACATAGGAACTTTAGAAAGCCGAAGAAAAAAACCTCTTCTCAATGCAAAAACCTATAAATTTTTTTCGATATTTTACCTCCCCAAAGCACAGATGTCTAAATAGATCTATAAATCTTCAAATCCTCAATACACACAAAATCTACAAAGCCGAAGAAAAATCCCATTACAAGCGAAAAAAACCAGAAATGATTTTTTCGGATATTCTTCTTATCCTTTGCATGGATGTCTAAATTGATCTATAAATCTTCAAATCCTCGATACATAGGAACTCTGCAAAGCCAAAGAAAAAAACCCATTACCGAATGTAAAAACCTAAGAAAACCTAGAAATATTTTTTTATTCAGATTGCTTATCTCCTCGGCACGAGATGTATAAATAGATCTATTAATCCTCAAATCCTAGACACAAGAATTCTATAAAGTGAAGAAAATAACCCATTACCAAACGTAAAATACTTAAAAAACCCAGAAATGGTTTTTTTCAGATTTTTTCCTCCTCGACATAGATGTATAAATGGATCTATAAATCATAAAATCTTTGAGAGACGGAAACTCTTTAAAGAGAAATAGACAACCCATTATTGAATGCAAAAAAACCCAAAAAAACTCAAAAATGATTTTTATCGATTTTTCGCCTCCCTGACATGAATGTCTAAATGGATCTATAAATCTTCAAATCCTTGAAAAATAGAATTTCTGCAAGGTTGAAGAAAAAAACCCATTACTAAATGCAAAAACCCTTAAATATAAATGGATAAATGGATCTATTAAACAACCCATTACCAATTACCAAACGCGAAAAACCCGAGAAATGGTTTTTTTATGATTTTTGCCTCCCCAATATGGATTTTTAAATGGACCTATAAATCTTCAAATCCTTGACACACAAGAACTCGTAAAGCGTAAGAAAAATCCCATTGTTAAACGTAAAAATAGAAAAATCTAGAAATGATTTTTTTAGAATTTTCTCACGACACGGATGTCTAAATGAATCTATAAATATTCAAATACTTGACACACATGAAATTTGCAAAGGCGAAGAAAAAAAAATAGATTTATGAATGTAAAAACTCAAAACTTGTTTCTTTGATTTTTGCCACCCCGACACGAGATGTCTAAATGGATCTATAAATCTTTAAATCCATGACACATACGAAATTTGCAAATCTAAAGAAAGAAACCCATTACCGAATGCAAAAACCTTGAAAAACCCATAAATGGTTTTTTTAAGATTTTCTCCTCCCTGGAACATATGTCTAAGTGGATCTATAAATATTCAAATCCTCAACACACAAGAACTCTGCAAAGACAAAGAAAAAAATCCATTACCGAAAGCAAAAAAAATAGAAATATCCAAAAATAGTTTTTTTCAAATTTTTTTCCTCTCGGAAACGGATGTCTAAACGGATCTATAAATCTTCAAATCCTCGAAACATAGGAACTCTATAAAACCGAAGAAAAAAAATCATTACCGAATGCAAAAAACCCAAAAATAGTTTTTGATTTCATATTTTCCGCCTCCTTAGCACAAATTTCTAAATACATCTATAAATCTTCAAATCCTCGAAACATGAGAACTGTGCAAAGATGAAGAAAAAAACCCATTACCAAATGAAAAGAAACCCAAAAATTTTTTACGATTTTTACCTCCCCAACAGAAATGCCTAAATGGATTTATAAATCTTCATATCCTTGACACATAGGAACTCGCAAAGTGAATAAAAAAACCTATTACTAAATGCAAAAACCCATAGCAATGTAGAAATGGTTTTTTTCATATTTTCTTCCTCTGGTATGGATTTCTAATGGATCTATAAAAATTCAAATCCGACACACACGTAAACTCTACAAAGCTTTAAAAAACCATTACTAAATGTGAAAAATGTAAAAATTATTTTCTTACGATTTGTTTCCTCCCGGCATGGATGTCTAAATTGATCTCTAAATCTTAAAATACTTGGCACACAAGAACTCGCAATGATGAAGAAAAAAACCTATTACCGAACAAAAAAACTAGAAAAACCCATTACTAAATGCAAAAACCCGGAAAAACCAAAAATAGTTTTCTTTAGATATTTTACCTCCCGACACGGATGTCTAAATGGGTCATTAAATATTCAAATCTTTGACATACAGAACTCTTCAAAGTTGAAGAAAAAAACCCATAATTGAATGTAAAAAAACCTAAAAAAAAATTTAAATTTTTTGCCTCCCCGACATAGATATCTAAATGTATATATAAATCTTTGAATCCTCGACACACATAAAATCTACAAAGCCGAAGAAGAAAACACTTTACCGAGTGAAAAAAACCAAGAAATGGTTTCTTTTTTAGATATTCTGCCACACCGACACGAATGTCTAAATGGATCTATAAATCTTCAAATCCTTGACACACAGGAACTTTGCAAAGCTGAAGAAAAAAACCCATTACCGAACGCAAAAAACCCTCGACACATAAGAACTCTGCAAAGTCAAAGAAAAAAACACATTTCTGAATGTAAATCACTTAAGTAAAACCCAGAAATGGTTTTTTTTCATATTTTATGTCTCCCCGACATAGATGTCTAAATGGATATATAAATCTTCAAATTTTCGACACATAGGAACTTTGCAAAGCTGAAGAAAAAAACCCATTATCTAACGTAAAAAAATTAGAAATATTTTTTTTAAATATTTTCTTCCTCCCCAACACGTATGTCTAAATGTACCTATAAATATTCAAATCCTCGACACATATGAACTCTTTAAAGCCAAAAAAAACCATTACCAAACGCAAAAAAACTAAGAAAACCTATAAATGATTTTTTAAGATTTTTGCCTCCCAACAAGTATGTATAAATGGATCTAGTAATATTCAAATCCTTGACACACGAAACTCAACAAAGTAAAAAAAAACCCGTAACTGAACGCAAAAAATAGAGAAAAATACTGAAATGGTCTTATTCAAAGTTTCTACCTCTTTGACATGAATGTCTAAATGGATGTTTAAATCTTTAAATCCTTGACACATAGGAAATCTGCAAAGCTAATGAAAAAAACCCCATTCGACAAAAAACCCAAAAAAACTTAGAAATAGTTTTTTTAGATTTTCTGCCACTCTGCCGCAGATGTTTAAAAGGATCTATAAATCTTCAAATCCTTGACACACATGAACTTTTGAATTCAAAGAAAAAAATTGATTACTAACCGCAAAAAAGAACAAAATCCCAAAAAGGTGTTTTTAGATTCTTTTCCTCCACAGCATGAGATGTCTAAATGGATTTATAAATCCTCGACACACTTGAACTTTACAAAGTTGAAGAAAAAACACACTACTGCATGCAAAAAACACAAAAAAACTCATAAATGGTTTTTTATCATATTTTTTGCCTTAGTGGCACAAATGGCTAAATGGATCTATAAATATTTAAATCCTCGACACACCTGGAACTCTATAAAGCTGAATAAAAACACCCATTACCCAACACAAAAAACATAGAAATGGTATTTTAAAGATTTTTTTCTCTCCAAAACAAATCACTAAATGGATCTATAAATCTTTAAATCCTTGACACACAAAAACTTTGCAAAGCAGACGAAAAAACCCATTACCAAACGTAAAAAACCCAGAAATAGTTTTTTAAAGATTTTCTACCTCCCCAACATGAATGTCTAAGTGGATCTATAAATCTTCAAATCCTTAAACACACAGGAAATTTGTAATGCCGAAGAAAAAAAACCCATTACCAAATGCCAAAACCAGAAAAACCAAGAAATTATTTTTGATATATTTTTTCGCCTCCCCTCCACGGATGTCTAAATGAATTTATAAATTTTCAAATCCTTGACACACAAGAACTCTGCAAAGTTGGAAAAAAATACCCATTACGAACGCAAAAAACCTAGAAATGTTTTTTCATATTTTCTACTTTCCCAACATGAGATGTCTAAATAGATTTATAAATATTCAAATATTTGACACACAAGAACTCGCAAAGCCAAATAAAAACACATTTCGAAGTTAAAAAACCTAGAAAAACCCGGAAATGGTTTTTCAGATTTTCTGCCTCCCCGGCACGGATGTCTAAATATATCTATAAATCATCAAATCCTCGACACAAAGGAACTTTACAATGTCGAATAAAAAAACTCATTATCGAACGTAAAAAACACAAAAATGTTTTTTTTTACGATTTCTACCTCCCTACAAGGATGTCTAAATGGATCTATAAATTTTTAAATCCTCGACACGTAAGAACTCTATAAATCTAAAGAAAAAAACCCTTTACATAACACAAAAAACCTAGAAAAACCCATAAATGATTTTTTTGGATTTTTTGCCTCCCTGACAAGAATGTCTAAAGGGATCTATAAATCTTCAAATCCTCGACACACAGGAACTCTACAAAGCCAAATAAATAACCCATTATCGAATGCGATAACGAGAAAAATCCAGAAAAAAAAATAAAATTACCTCCCCAGATACGGATGTATAAATGGATCTATAAATCTTCAAATCTTCGACACATAAGAACTCTACAAAGTTGAATATAAAAACCATTATCGAACGCAAAAAAGCATGAAAAACCCATGAATGTTTTTTTCACATTTTCTACCTCCTTGGCATGGATGTATAAATGGATCTATAAATTTTAAATCCTCGACACGAAACTCTACAAAGTTGAAAAAAACCATTACCAAACGCTGAAAAACCTAGAAAATCCTAGAAATATTTTTTTTTCTTTTGATTTTATGCCTCCACAACACGGATGTCTAAATGGATCTATAAATATTGAAATCCTCAACACACGTAAACTCACTAAATGTGAAAAAATGCATTACCAAATGCAAAAAACCCAGAAATGTTTTTTTGAACTTTTCTACCTCCCCGACATGAATGTATAAATGGATCTATAAATCTTCAAATCCTTGAAACACAGGAACTCTACAAATCCGAAGGAAAAAACCATTACCGAACGTAAAAAACCTAGAAAAACCTCAAAAGTAGTTTTTTCATATTTTTTTCCTCTCTTACATGGAGGTCTAAATGGATCTATAAATCTTCAAATCCTCAATAGACAGAAAATTTGCAAAATCAAGAAGAAAAATGCATTACCGAATGTAAAAGACCCATATTTTCTACCTCCTTAGCACATATGTTTAAATAAATGTATAAATCTTCAAGTTCTCGACACACACAAACTCGAAAAATAGAAGAAACAAACTATTACTGAACATAAAAAACACAAAAACCAAGAAATGATTTTTTTTCATATTTTCTACCACACTGAAACGGATATGTAAATGGATCTATAAATCTTCAAATCCTCGGACACATAGGAATAATGCAAAGCTAAAGAAAAAAACCCATTACTAAATATAAAAAACATAGAAAAACCCACAAATAATTTTTTTCTTCATATCTTCGCCTCCTCGGCATGAACGTCTAAATGGATCTATAAATTTTTAAATCCTCAACAAGCAAGACCTCTCAGTAAATGCAAAGAAAAAAACCCATTACCAAATGCAAAAAACCCAGAAATAGTTTTTTTCAAATTTTCTACCTCCCCTACATAGATATCTAAATCTTTAAATCCTCGACACACATGAACTTTGCAAAGAAGAAGAAAAAACCATTACCGAATGTAAAATTCCAAGAAAAACTCATAAATGTTTTTTTCTTCAAATTTTCTACCTCTCCAACACGGATATCTAAATGGATATATAAATCTTCAAATCCTCAACACACAAGAACTTTGTAAATTCAAAGAAAAAACCTTATTACTGAATGTAAAAAACCCATAAATTGTTTTATTCATATTTTTCTCGCCTCCCCAACATGGATGTCTAAATGGATCTATAAAGTTTCAAATCCTCGACACATACGAACTCTATAAAGGTGAAAAAAACCCATTACAAAAGTAAAAACCTAGAAATGGTTTTTGTCATGTTTTATGCCTCCTCGACATGGGTGTCAAAATGGTTCTATAAATCTTTAAATCCTTGACATGAAGGAACTCTACAAATCTGAAGAAAAAATCCATTACCGAACACGAATAACCTAGAATTTTTTGTTTTTTTTATAGATTTTCTACCTCACCCAGTAGGATGTTTCAATTTATCTAAAAATATTTAAATTTTAAACACAAATATAATCTGTAAAGCTAAAGAAAAAACCACATTATCAAACATAGAAAACCCAGAAATAGTTTTTTTTTAATTTTCCACCTCCCAAGCATGCAGATGTCTACTGGATCTATAAATTGTCAAATTTTCAACATAGAAGAACTTTGTAAAACCAAAGAAAAAACCCATTACCAAACGTAAAAAAGCTAGACAAACCCATAGATAATTTTTTTTTATATTTTCTGCCTCCTCGACATGGATGTCTAAATGGATATATAAATATTCAAATCCTTGAAACACATGAAATCTTAAAAGTCAAAGAAAAAAAAACCCATTACTGAACAGAAAAAAATTAGAAAAACGAATAAATTGTTTTTCTTTCAGATTTTCTACCTCCCCAACATAGATGTCTAAATGGATATCTAAACCTTCAAATTCTTGACACAAAGGAACTCTGCAAAGATGAAGAAAAAAATCCATTACCGAACGTAAAACACCTAGAAAACACCAAGAAATGGGTTTTTATTGATATTCTACCTCCCTAACACGGATGTCTAAATGGATATATGAGTCTTCAAATCCTTGACATAGAGAAACTCTACAAAGTCGAAAAAATTAAATCGCTACCAATGGAAAAAAACCCAAAAAACCTAGAAATGGTTTTTTTTCAGATTTTCTACCTCCTTGGCATGGATGTCTAAATGGATCAATAAATATTCAAATCTTCGACATACAGAACTCTTCAAAGTGAAGAAAAAAACCCATTACCGAACGTAAAATACCTAGAAAAACCCTGAAATGGTTTTTTTATATTTTCACCCTCCTCGCACAAATGTCTAAATGGATCTATAAATGTTGCATTCCTTGACACGAAGGATCTCTACAAATCCGAAGAAAAAAACCCATTAAAAAACCTAAAAAATGGTTTTTTAAAGATTTTCTTCATCACCACCACGAGATGTCTAAATGGATCTATAAATATTGAAATCCTCGACACAGAAATTCTAAAGATCTGAAGAAATAAATTCATTACTAAATGTAAAAAACCTAAAAATTGTTTTTTCATATTTTCTACCACCCCAGACGGATGTCTACATGGATCTATAAATATTTAAATCTTCGACACACAAGAACTTTGTATATATAAAGAAAAAAAACCATCACCGAATGAAAAACATGAGGATAAATCTAGAAATGGTTTTTTAAGATTTTCTCGCCTCTCCCATACATGGATGTCTAAAACGAAATTTTCAAATCCTCAACACACATGAGAACTCGTCAAAGCTAAAGGAAAAAAATCCATTATCGAATGCAAAAACCCAGAAAAACAAAGAAATGGTTTTTTCTAGATTTTTGCCTCCCAAGCATGGATGTCTAAATGGATTTCTAAAAACTAGGAAAACCAAGAAATGGTTTTTTTATGGATTTTCGCCTCCCCGGCACATATGTATAAATGGATCTCTAAATTTTCAAATCGTCCAAACATTGAAAGTCTACAAATATGAATTAAAAACCCAAAAATAGTTTTTTTGGATTTTCTACCTCCCTGACATGGATTTCTAAATGGATCTATAAATCTTCAAATCTGCAACACATAGGAACTCTGCAGAGTCAAACAAAAAAACCTAGAAAAACCCAAATTTTTTTTTTTTTTCAATTTTCCACCTCCCCAACATGGATGTATAAGTAGATTTATAAAACTTAAAATTCTTGACACACGTAAACTATATAAAGCCGAAAAAAAACCATTACGAATGCAAAAAAATCCATAAAAACTCATAAATGTTTTTTTCAAATTTTCTCGCCTCCCCAACACGGATGTTTAAATGGATCTAAAAATATTCCAATCCTTGACATATAAGAACTCTATAAAGCCAAAGAAAAAAACCCATTACCAAACGTAAAAATCCGTAAATGGTTTTTTTGGTTATTCTCGCCTCCTCGGAATAGGATGTCTAAATGGATCTATAAATCTTGCAATCCTCAACACACACCAACTCTCTAAAGCTGAAGATAAAAACCCATTACCAAATGTTAAAACCCAAAAAAAAACCCAAAATGTATTTTTAAAAATTTTTCGCCTCCCGACACGAATATCTAAATATATCTATAAATTTATAAATCCTCAACACATAGGGACTCGTAAAGCCGAAGAAAAAAACACACATTCGAACGTAAAGACCCAAGTAAAACCGTAGAAATGGTTTTTTAAAGATTTTCATCCTCCTCGGCACTAATGTCTAAATGGATCTATAATTCTTCAAATCCTCGACACACAGGAACTCTATAAATCCAAAGAAAAAAACTCATTACTAAACGCAAAATACATAGAAAACACCCAGAAATGGTTTTTTTTTCAGATTTTCTACCTTCATGGCATAAATGTTTAGATGGATATTAATCATCAAATCCTCGACACATAGGAAATCTATAAATATGAAGTAAAAAACCCATTACCAAATGCAAAAACCCGTAAAACTGAAAAAAAAATCATATTTTATGCCTCCCAAAGACAAGATGTCTAAATGGATCTATAAATTTTCAAATCCTCGACACACAAGAAATCTGCAAAACTGAAGAAAAAAACCCATTACTGAATGCAAAAAACCTAGAAATAGTTTTTTTTAGATTTTCTGCCTCCCTTGCATGGACGTCTAAATGGATCTATAAATCTTCAAATTCTCGACACACTAGAACTCTTTAAAGATGAAGAAAAACCCATTAATGAAAGCAAAAACTAGAAATTGGTTTTTTCTTATTTTTTGCCTCGCCCAAAGATAGATGTCTAAAATGATCTATAAATTTTCAAATCCTTGACACATAGGAACTCTTCAAAACTAAAGAAAAAAATCCATTACCGAATGCAAACAACCCAGAAAAACAAAGAAATAGTTTTTTCTAGATTTTCTACCTCCTCGGCATGGATGTTTAAATGGATTTATAAATCTTCAAATCCTTGACACACTAGAAATTTGAAAACCTGAAGAAAAAAATCATTACCGAATGCAAAAAAACCAGAAAAACCAAGAAATGGTTTTTTACAGATTTTATGCCTCCTCACCACGAATGTCAAAATGGATCTATAAATTTTCAAATCCTCAAAATGTAGGAAGTATAAAAATCTGAAATAAAAACCCCATTATCGAACGTAAAAACCCCAAAAACCCCATAAATGGTTTTTTAGATTCTCCGCCTCCCCTAACACGGATGATCTATAAATATTTTAATTCGCAACACACACGGGAACTCTGTAAAGTCGAAAAAAAATCCAGAAAAACCCAGAAATTATTTTTTTTTCAGATTTTCTACCTCCCCAACATGGATGTCTAAATGGATCTATAAAACTTCAAATTCTCGACACACAAAAACTCTGCAAAGTTGAAAAAACCCCATTACCGAACGTAAAAAACCTAGAAAAACTCATAAATATTTTTTTTTTTAAGAATTTATACATCCCCAACATGAATGTCTTAATGGATCTATAAATCTTCTAATCCTTGACACAAATGATCTCTATAAAGCTGAAGAAAAAACCCATTAGCGAATGCAAAAGACCTAGAAAACCTAGAAATAGTTTGTTTGTTTTTTTTTTCCAGATTTTCAACCTCCTTGGCATGGATGTCTAAACGGATCTATAATTCTTCAAATCCCTGACACACAGGAACTCTATAAATCCGAAGAAAAAAACTCATTACCAAATACAAAAAACCTAGAGAAAACCTAGAAATGGTTTTTTTTCAATTTTTTTACCTCCCAAAGACAAATGTTTAGATGGATATAAATCTTCAAATCCTCCACAGATAAGAACTCAAAGCCAAAAAAAAACCGATTACTGAAAACAAAAACCCGAAAACCCGAGAATTTTTTCATATTTTCTAGCTCTGAGGCACGTATGTTTAAATGGATTTATAAATATTCAAACCCTTGATGAAAGGAAATCTGCAAAACCAAAGAAAAAAAACCATTACCGAATGAAAAAAACCTAGAAAAAACCTAAAAATAGTTTTTTTTTCAGATTTTATGTCTCCCTCTCACGAACATCTAAATGGATCTATAAATATTCAAATACTCGACACACAAGAACTATACAAATCTAAAAAATAACCCATTACCAAAGGAAAAAAAATCAGTAATTATTTGCTTTAGATTTTTTGCCTCCTGCCAAGAAGGATGTCTAAATAGATCTATAAATATTCAAATCTTTGACATAGAGGAACTCTGTAAAGTTGAAGAAAAAAACCCATTCCGAATGTAAAACACCCAAAATGGTTTTTTTCAAATTTTATGCCTCCCTAGCATAGATGTATAAATGGATCTATAAATCCTTAAATCCTCGACAAATAGGAACTCTCTAATGTGAAGAAAAATCGTTCACCGAATGCAAAAAAACCCATAAATTGTTTTTTTTTTCATATTTTTCTGTCTCTCGACACGAGATGTCTAAATGGATCTATAAATCTTCAAATCCAAGAAACATGGGAACTCTACAAAGCAAGAGAAAAAATCCCATTACCAAATGCACAAAATGTAGAAATGGTTTTTTTATATTTTTTTCCTTCCCGACATGGATGTCTAAATAGATTTATAAATCTTCAAAACTTCGACACACGGGAACTCGCAAAGTAGTGAAAAGAACACATTATCGAATGCGAGAAAACCTAGAAAACATTTTTTTAGATTTTATTTCTCCTTGGCATGAATGTCTAAATAGATACATAAATATTCAAATCCTCGACATACAGAACTCTACAAAGTCGATGAAAAAATAATTACCGAACGTAAAAAACCTTGAAAAACCTAGAAATTATTTTTCTCAAATTTTCTGCCTCCCAGGCACGAATGTCTAAAAGGATCTATAAATTTATAAATCATCAACACACAGGCAGTCTTCAAAGCTAAATTAAAAAACACATTACAAAACGTAAAAAACCTAAAAAAACTAACAATTGGTTTTTTTTAGATTTTTTGACTCTCCAGCACGGATGTCTAAATGGATCTATAAATATTCAAATTTTCAAAACATAGGAACTCTCTAAAGCCGAATTAAAAAAACCCATTATCAAAGGTAAGAAACCTAGAAAAAAATGTGGAAATTGTTTTCCTCCCACAGCATGGATGTCTAAATGGATCTATAAATCTTCAAATCCTAAACACAGAGGAACTCTACAAAACTAAAAAAAAAACCATTACCGAACGCAAAAAAATGAGAATTTTTTTTTACACATTTTCTTCCTCTCCCGCACGGATGATTATAAATGGATCTATAAATATTCAAATTCTCGACACACAGGAACCGTACATAAAGTCAAGAGAAAAACACATTATCAACGCAAAAGACCTAGAAAAACCTAGAAATAGTTTTTTTTTCCATATTTTCAGCCTCCTTGTCATGGATATCTAAATGGATCTATAAATATTTAAATCCTCGACACATATGACTCTCCAAAGCCTAAGAAAAAAATTAATTACAAAATGCTAAAAACCCGAGAAAAACCTAGAAATAGTTTTTTTCCAAATTTTCGCCTCACCGCATGGGCGTATAAATGGAACTATAAATCTTCAAATCCTTGACACACATGAACTCTATAAAGCCAAAGAAAACAAAACATTACCAAACGTAAAAAAAAATCAGAAATTTTTTTTTTTCCATATTTTCTATCTCCCTAGCACTGATGTCTAAAATGATTTATAAATCTTCAAATCCTCGACACAGGAACTCTACAAAGCTGGAGAAAAAAACCCATTACTGAATGTGAAAAACCCAAAAGTAGTTTTTTTTTTCATATTTTCTACCCCTTCAAACGCATGTCAAAATGGATCTAACAATCTGTTAATCCTCGATACATAGGAACTCTGCAAAGTTGAAGAAAAAAACCCATTACCGAATACAAAAACCCCGAAATGGTTTTTTTCATATTTTGCCTCTCGGCATGAATTTCTAAATGGATCTATAAATCTTCAAATCCTTGACATATAAGAAATTTGAAAAACTGAAGAAAAAACCCATTCTTGAACTCAAAAACCCAGAAAAGGTTTTTTTTATTATTGTTGCCTCATGGCATGTATGTCTAAATGAATCTATACTTCTTTAAATCCTTGAAACACTAGAAATTTGTAAAGCCAAAGAAAAATTCCATTACCAAACACAAAAAAACCTTGAAATGGTTTTCTTTCGATTTTTTGTCTCCCCATCATAGATGTCTAAATGGATATGTAAATCTTCAAATCCTCAACATGCGGGAACTCTGTAAAGGTGAAAAACCATTACCAAATGCAAAAAACCTAGGAATGGTTTTTTTTAGACTTTATGCTTCCCGACACTGATTTCTAAATGGATCTATAAATCTTAAAATCCTTGACACACAAGAACTCTTTAAAGACAAAAAAACCATTACGAACGTAAAAAATCAAGAAAAACCTAGAAATCATTTTTTTCCATATTTTACGCCTCCCGACAAAGATATCACAAGAACTCTATAAAGCTAAAGAAAAAAATTCATTACTAAACTTAAAAACCTAAAAAACCTAAGTAGTTTTTTTTTCAGATTTTCTGCCTCCCCTCACACGGATGTCTAGATGGATCTATAAATTTTCAAATCCTCGATGTACTAAAACTCTACAAATCCAAAGAAAAAAACACAATACGAATGCAAAAAAACCATAAATGGTTTTTATTTATTTTCTACCTCCCACAAGCAGATGTTTGAATGGATCTATAAGTCTAATCTAATTGACACACAAGAATTTTGCAAAGCCGAATAAAAAAACCCATTCAAGTAAAAAAACCGAAATAATTTTTTTAAACCTCACGAGATTTTTCTATAAATCTTTTCGACACAAATAAACTCTACAAAGCGGAAGCCTATTCCGAACGTAGAAAACAATAAAACCATGAAATTCTACTTTTCTATGGATCTACATGAATCTATAAATTCAAATTCTCAATACACAGAACTCTATAAATCTGAAAAATAAACCCTTTACCAAAGTAAAAACGAAGACAAACCCATAAATAATTTTTTCTTCATTCTACACGGCATGGAATTTTAAATGAATCTATAAATAAAACCTTGAGACAGGAAAAAACCTTGAGACATAGGAAATCTTCAAATCCGAAGAAAAAAACCCATTACCGAATGCAAAAATTAAAAATGAAGAAATGTTTTTTCAAATTTTTACCTCCTAACAGATGTTTTAATGGATATCTAAATATTTAAATCTTTGACACCCATGAACTTAGCAATCCAGAAGAAAAAAACCCATTACCAAACGTAAAAAATCTTTGAAAAACCCGAATTGTTTTTATGGATTATCTTCCTCCATAAATCGATCTCTAAATCTTTAAATCCTTGGCACACAGAACTCTACAAAATTGAAGAAAAAACCCATTCTCGAACGCAAAACCTAGAAAAATTTAGAAATGATTTTTAAAAAATTTTCAAATGGATCTAAATGGATCTATAAAAATCTTCAAATCCTCAACACACAGAACTCTCCAAAGTGGAAGAAAATAAATCCCTTTAAACATAAAAAACGAGAAAACCCATAAATGATTTTTTTTGACGTCCCCTGGAACGGATTTTTAAATGGATCTACAAATACTCAAATCCTTGATATGAAAGAACTCTATAAAGCTGAATAAAAACCCATTAACGAACGCAAAAATCCAAAAATGGTTTAATAAAAATTTATACCTCCTCGACACGGATTTCTAAATTGTTCTATAAATCTTCAAATCCTCGACACATAGAAACTCTTCAAAGCTAAAGAATAAAACCTATTACCGAACACAAAAACTAAGAAATTGTTTTTTCCATGTTTTCTACCTACCCAAACACATATGTCTACATGGATCTATAAATCTTCAAATCCTTGAAAAATAGTAACTACGAAAAGTGAAGAAAAAACCCATTACCAAACGTAAAAAACCAAGATAAATACGAAATGATCTTTTTAAGATTTTCTACCTACCTGACACATATGTCAAAATGGATGTATAAATCTTCAAATCCTCGACATATAGGAACTCTTCAAAGATGAATTAAAAATCTATTACCAAATGCTAAAAACCTAGAAAACCAAGAAATGTTTTTTTATAAATTTTTTACCTCCCCGACACGGATGTAAAAATGGATATCTAAATCTAAAAATCCTCGACACATAGGAAATCTACAAAGCTAAAGAAAAAACAAATACGAATGCAAAAACTAGAAAAAACCCGAAATGATTATTTACGGATTTTTACCTCTCTAAAGCACAAATGTCTAAATGGATCTCTAAATCTTCAAATCTTTGAAACACATGAACTCTATAAAGCTGAATAAAAAAACCCATTACTGAAAGTAAAAAATCCAGGAAAACAAAGAAATGGTTTTGTCCATATTTTTATCTCTCCCAACATGGATGTCTAAATGGATCTATAAATCTTCAAATCCTCGACACACGGGAACTCTACAAAGCCGAGGGAAAAAACCCACTAGTGAACACAAAAAACTTAGAATTTTTTTTTTTCTTCAGATTTTCTACCTCCCCGACATGGATGTCTAAATGGATCTATAAATATTCAAATCCTCGACACACAGGAACTCTACAAAGGTGAAAAAATATATTACCAAATGCAAAAAACCTAGAAATAGTTTTTTTTTCAGATTTTATGCCTCCCTATTATGGATGTTTAAATGGATCTATAAATCCTCAAATCCTCGACACACAACAAATCTCTAAAGCTAAAGAAAAAAACCCATTACCGAATGCAAAAATCCTAAAAAAAAATTCAAAATTTTCTACCTCCCTAGAACGGATGTCTAAATGGATCTATAAATCTTCAAATCCTCGACACAAACGAACTCTGTAAAGGCGAAGAAAAACCCATTACTGAAATTTAAAAACCTAGATATAGTTTTTTTCATATTTTATGCCTCCCGACACGAGATGTGAAAATGGATCTATAAATATTCAAATCCTTGACATGAAGGAACTTTACAAAGCTGAAGAAAAAAACCCATTACCGAACGCAAATAACCTAGAAATGGTATTTTTTAGATTTTCTACCTCCTCGGAAGGATGTTTCAATTTATTTAAAAATATTTAAATCTTCAAGACAAATATACTCTATAAAGTCGAAGAAAAAACACATTACCGAACACGGAAAACCCATAAATAGTTTTTTCTTTTATAGATTTTCTACCTCACTAGCACGGATGTCTACATGGATCTATAAATTGTCAAATTCTCGACACACGAAGAAAATCTATAAAGCCAAAGAAAAAAACCATTACCCAACGCAAAAAACCCATTAATGGTTTTTTTTTAATTTTCTGTCTCCACGACATGGATGTTTAAATGGATATATAAATATTCAAATCCTCCACACACAAGAACTCGTAAAGCTAAAGAAAGAAAACCCATTACCGAACGCAAAAAAACTAGAATTAGTTTTTTTTTAATTTTTCCTCTCCATCATGGATGTCAAAATCAATCTATAAATATTTAAATCCTTGACACACATGACCTCTACAAAGCTAAAGAAAAAAACTCATAATTGAAATCAAAAAATCCAAAAAAGCCCAAAATGGTTTTTTTTCTCAAAATTCTGCCTCCCAAGCACATATGTCTAAATGGATCTATAAATATTCAAATCCTCGACACAATGGAACTCTTTAAAGCTGAAGAAAAAAACCCATTAGCGAACACAAAAAACCTAGAAATGGTTTTTTTCAAATTTTTTGTATCCTTGGTAGGGATGTCTAAATGAATATATAAATCTTCAAATCCTCAACATGAAGGAACTTTGTAAAAGTGAAGAAAAAAATCCAAATCCAGAATAACACGAAATGGTTTTTTTTTTTTTCAGATTTTCTACCTCTCAGTATAGATATCTAAATGGATGTATAAATATTCAAATCCTCAACTCACAAGAACTTTGCAAAGCTAAAGAAAAAAACCCATTCGAACGCAAAAGACCTAGAAAAACCTAGAAAGGGTTTTTTTCATATTTTCCACCTCCCTAGAATGGATGTCTAAATAGATATATCAATCTTTAAATCCTTAACACATAGAAACTCTACAAAGCCAAAAAAAAAAAAATTCATTACCAATTGCAAAAAATCTAGAAAAAACCTAGAAAAACCCAAAAATGGGTTTTTTTTTTTCAGATTTTTCTGTCTCCCTAGCACAGATGTCTAAATTGATCTACAAATGTTCAAATCCTCAATACACATGGAACTATACAAAGTAGAAGAAAACATCCATTTACCAAATGTAAAAACCCGAGAAAAATCTTGAAAATAGATTTTTGTCAAATTTTCTACCTCTTTGGCATGGATGTTTAAATGGATCTATAAAATTTCTAATCCTCGACACGAGAGGAACTTTGAAAAGCCAAAGAAAAAAACCCATTCTCGAACATAGAAAACATAGAAATAGTTTTTTTCAAATTTTGTGTCTACCTGGTATAGATGTCTAAATAGATCTATATATTCTCAAATCCTTGACACACAAGAACTCTCAAAGCTGAAAAAAATAATTCATTACCAAACAAAAATACCCACAAATTGTTTTATTTCAAATTTTCGCCTCGTGGCACGAGATGTCTAAATGGATCTATAAATCTTCAAATCATGGACAGAAAGGAATTTTGTAAAGTCGAAGAAAAAAATCCATTACCGAATGCAAAGAATATTAATTAGTGTATTTATTTATTGTTTATATGGTTATATTTAATCATAACCATCTTATTTTTTGTATTCAAACAATACGGGTTCTGTTATATTGTTTTAACAATATAATTGTTTGATTGTATTTAATATTGGTTATGTTTCTTGGATTACCTTTTTGGAAGCTTGTGTGAAATGGTTTGTTGTTGCATATGCGTAACATATCTCCTTGAATGTATTCAGTTGTACAATACCTATAAGGATTGCAACGCATAACGATGTAATTTGGTTGATTGAGTTTAATATAATTTATCAGGCTTCCATCCATGTTGCTTAATTTACATTTGGTACCAGAGTGAATTGAAGCTCTGGTAAGGTTAGAGAAGATTACAGATGGAGGATAATTTGTGGAGAAGAAATATGCATCAATAGAGAGCCAATGTTGTCTTCTGCAGCTTCTCAAAACCCCTTGAAAACTCACAACCTCTTGTGTGTTCTCTAGGTAAACGGAAAGCAAAAAAAAATCCGTGGTGCTCTCTGTACTAGGAAAAATTTCTTCAGGAGAATTTTTTGGTTTATAAAAATCAATTTTAAAAAAACAAAATTCCCCAGTAGTAATTTTGTCTCTAATTTAGAAGGGAAATATAGTCTATTCTAAAATAGTAAACTACTAGTTTTGGAGAACTACACCCTATCACCGAACACTCTGATAAGAGCTAACCGAGTTGAAGATTTCACCGACCTAAGGCTATTTCATCGAGTTGCATTAGTATTGTAACCGAGTCTTTCAAATTACTGAGTCACAGATCGAGCTATGGAGTATTGGTGTCTTGACGAGATGGTGTCTTGTTATATTAGCATTTGAAACCATGTTTCAAAGAGTCACCTTCAACACACTGATCTAAGTTTATCATTTCATTAGCAAATTAGACCGAGCTCTCCTCTAGTCGATTTGTATCTCCATGATCAAGCATTACATTCCACATCGGTGAGTCATTCCATTCTACACACGGTCCCTACAACCTATGTTCAAATATAAAACGAAGGATTAAAATCAATCTCCTAATCATTCAAATCTCACACAGTCGATTACATAAAACAGAGGAAAACATTTGAAAAAATAAGGTAGCCTCGGCGACCCTACACAAGAAGTAACGCGGTGAGATCAAACATAGTGATAAAGTATCAAACAAAATGGCAAACAAAGAAAGCAGCAGTTGAGGCATCTATCTCCTCCATACACACGACCTACACAAAATGGAAAACAAAAAAATGGGGACATCATCCACTAAGGAGAAAAAAATATGAAATACCTCAGTTCCACTTTCTACGTAGGATAAACCTTAATTTTCCCTCCACTCAGCTACATCCATGTGGATCCCAAACACTGCCATGTAGGCCTCCCTCCGAGCCACATTGAATTCTATAAGGTGAGTCAAATTTCATCCTTTTTAAATTCAATTTGTTTCAATCTCTTATCAAATAGCACAAGCGGCTGGGTTGGATAAGTGGAAATGACTTGGTAGTGGGAAGTGCATGGTTCGACTCCCACCCCAAAACCATTTTTTAAACCAATTTGATTTTAGTGGAAAATCTAGAGAAACCACTAAGATTGGAGGTGAATTTGGTAGAAAAACAATCTCTAAACAACATAGTTATAACTAAACAACCTACTAATATTTTAGCGAGAAAACCCTAATATAGGGAAAAATATTTTTTTCTCCTAATAGACCTATTTTTTTTGCTTCGGGCATTCTATTTACCAAAGGAGGTGTACCCACAAATTCCATTTTTGGCTAGTTTTACAATGTTTTGGTGTTGTGGGTCATTTTGGGCTCTGGAGGCCATCGGGGCCCACAAAACAAAAATATTTTTCCTGTCATTCAAGTTTTTCTAAATTTTTGAGTGTAATTAAATGCTTCAGTATATTGTACTAATTTGCAGGTTGCCATAGTCAACCGCAAATATTGTAACTACTTAGAAATTGGTAGAGAGTTGTAATCAAAAATAGTAAAAATTGGTTCTAAAACACTCACGAGATCCTAGATCTCATTCGCAACATTTAGTATATACAAAGTGCCTCTGGGAAGCACTTACGGGTAAAGTCGTCACAACTACTACTACACTTAATGCCTAATATAGCTGTAACAACATCTTCTAGGCATCGACCCTTTAAATCGACAGGAGTAATAAGGTCACAGTGCACACACTATGAGCCATCCCATCTGTTTATGAATGATTGCATGACATAAATTCAAACTGAGAAATTATCTAAGTATATAGCAAAGTTATGCACGCATATGAGGATATTTCTTAGAGCCGGTGTCAATAATCACATAGACTCCTTTCAGTACTATCTTGGTACCACTTATTGAATTCTTTTATGTACGTTAATGCCTCTTTCACATACCATCGGGTATATAGAAAGGGCGAGCTTCTTCCATGTACCACCGGGTATATCGGAAGGGCACGTATATAAAAAGGTTTGGTATATTGAATTGATGGTATATAGATTGGGAGACCTTATACTTGGAGTGATAAGAGACAAACATTTTCAAGTGATTTCAGCAAAATGGGCACCAATACCCCCAAATTTTTTCTTCTAGATTCACAACTACTTAGAGGAAACAAATATGCTACATGTAAGACTAAAATGAAGACACAACTTGAGTTTGAAGAGATTTGGACTGCTATCAATGGTACTTTGACTAGATCAACTACTGATACAACACAAAAAGTGGAAATTTGATAAAGTAGATCAAAAGGCCAAACTCATCATCTTATTTGGAGTTTCTGACGATGTGTAACCCCTCATTCAAGATGCCAAAATAGCTAAAGAAGCATGGGATAAATTACACACAGTATATGAATCCAAAAGTAAGAATGTCATACTAAATTTGTAGAGTCAGTTACACACACTGAAGTTCAAGTAGAATGAGAAAATTGAAGCTTTCTTAAGAAGAGTTGCAGAGTTGAGGGCTTCACTTCTAGCCCTAGGAGAAGTGGTCACAGATGATGCTCTCATTCCCATTGTTCTAAGAGCACTCCCCTCTTCTTACCACATTTTTGTCACAACACTAAATGTGTCAGATACGACAGTTAGTTTTAACAAGTTGGTAAACCTACCGCAACAAGAGGAATCCATGTATAATAAGGATGATAAAGAGGAGCAAGCACTTTCTTCACATCAAAAATGGAAAGGAAAAGGTAAAGGAAAACCTAACTCATATCAAAAGTCCCAACATCACAATTAGTATCATGGGGAAAATAACAAAAGAAGCAATGTCTAATTGTAAAAGAGGACATGAGTTGAAATATTGTTGGTATAATACATACAAAAAAGGTTCATCAAGTAATTCTCAACCTTAACACAACAAAAATCTCATACAAGGGACACACAAACTATAATCAAGGGTAGAAAAAGGGTAACTGGAAAAGTAGACCCCATTAACAAGGAAATATTGTTAAACAAGAAGAATATTCAGATAATGAAGACTTCTTGTACACTGCTTGATCAAGTGAACCATCCACGTCATCTAGAGATGTCTAGTATGTTGATTTGGGATCCACTCAACACATTACTTGCCACAGAGACTGGTTTGCCTCAACGAGGGACACGCCTTCGAAAAACAATGTTTTTTTATTTAGGTGATGATTCTTAATATATAGTTCAGGGGATTGGGAACATTTATCTACCCCTTGGTTCACACAATTATAGACTATCTGATGTCTTATATGTCCCTAAGTTGACAAATAATTTGCTTTTAGTCAGTCAAATCCTTGATCATAACCTAAAAATTGAATTGATACTCATTTCGGTAAGAAAACATATTTAATTTGAGATAAATCATGAGGCTCAAAAATAGTTACAAAAGCCTCCCATGTGGGACGCATGTTCCAGCTTGATTTTTTCCATAGAGATGATCAGACACTTGTGGCTAAGAACTCTACCTTAGCACGCATAGTTGTGGCAACGGATACTTGGTCATGTTAGTTTCAAGTATCTCGAGATACTTCACTGGCGCAATATGGTACATGGGCTACCACCTCCTCAGAAGAATACAAACAAGTGTCCTCACTACCTAACATGAAAACAACATAGAGAATTGTTCCATAAGAGTGCATATCGAGCTCATGGTAAGCTTGATCTAGTTCATACCGATATTTGTGGTTTGATGCAACCAAGTCATTCTAGATTTCAGTACTTCATGCTATGTGTTGATGACTATTCAAGAAAAATGTGGATTTTTTTGTCTTTGCAAGAAAAGTGAAGCTTTTGAAACTTTCAAGAAGTTCAAAGTAGCAGTTGAGAATAAAATTAGTCGTCACATTAAAAATCTCCTCTCAGATCAAGGGGGAATTCACCAGTAATGAGTTCAAATACTACCTACAAACTCATGGGATTCATTGACAAATGCCTCCTCCACACACACCGCAACAGAATGGTGTTGTTGAGAGAAGAAATCGTACTATCATGGAAATGGTGCAATGCATGATCGATGACTCTAGACTTGCAAATACATTTTGGGTAGAAGTAGCAAAGACAACAGTGTATTTGTTGAATAGATTTCCCATAATTTCTCTTGATGGAGTAACACCACAAGAAGCATGGTCAAAGTAGAAACCATCTATTGCACACCTTAGAGTATTCAGGTGTAAAGGAAATATGCACATACCCAAGAAAAACATAAAGAAATTGGACATGAAGTCACAAAAATCATCTTCATTGGGTACAGTGAAGAGACTCTTAGGTATAGATTGATGGATCCAAAGACTAGAAAAGTCTACACCAGTAGAGATATTGAGTTTTTGAGAAGAAGGAAATAGAGTCTCCTTCTCCAAACTCACCTAATGTAGATTCTTCACCAGTTGTAAAAATTGAAGCTAATTTTCCCATAGATGAGGAAAGTGATGATGGGGATGATGGTGTTGATCTGATAGAACCATGACCCATGAGAACAGTTCAGCGTATGCCCAAGTGGTGTACTAGCACATTACGAGATGCAAGAATGGATAATCCACTGGATACATCCACCCTTGGACTATGGAATCACATAAAAGCAAGAGAAGAAGTGAACTTTGCTTTTATGAGTAGAGTTATTGAGTCTGATGAGCCCTTTACCATCCAGGAAAGATTCCATGGACTCTGAATATCAGTCAATAATGAAAAATAACACTTGGCATCTTGTCAATCTTCTACCAAGGAAGAAACCCATTGGATGTGGATGGATATTCAAAAAAAGTAAAAAGCAGATGAGATAGTGGACAAGTATAAAGCAAGACTTTTAGAAAAGGGGTATGCACAAAAAGAAGACATTGACTATGAGGAGACATTTTCTCCCACATCTAAGATCAAGATGATTAGGATGATCTTTTCTCTAGCTGCACAGTTTGGTTGGAAATTCCATCAGATGGACGTAAAAAGTGCCTTCCTAAATGGAGATTTACAAGAAGAAGTCTACATGACTCAACCTAAGGGATATGTTTTACCTAGTCAAGAAGCAAAGGTATGTAAAATCAGGAAATATCTGTATGGTCTCAAACAGGTACCCCGGGCATGATACATCAAAATTGATGAGCATTTCATACAACATGGATTTGTTAGAAATCCATACGATATGAATCTTTACCTCAAAAGGAAAGGGGGGGAGATTGTTTTTGTTGTCTATGTTGATGGTCTAGTCATCACTGGCAGTTCAGTGAGGATGATCGATGCAACGAAGAAAGATCTTAATCGATCATTTGACATGAAAGATTTCGGGATAATGCACTATTTTCTTAGATTGTAAGTATGGCAGAAAGAAAATCACATTTTTTTTCTCAGATGAAATATACTAAGATGACGGTCGAGAAATTCAGGATGATGGATTACACACCAATTTCTACACCTATAGAGAATAGATTGCAGTTATCTCATTCAGATCCATATCCTGAGGTAAATGCCACTCTGTATCAACAGTTGATTAGGAGTCTCATTTACCTAACCTACACTAGACCAGATATCAGCTTTTTAGTGAGCTATCTTTCCGGAGTTCATGCAAGAACCCAAAGTGTGTCATTGGAAAGCGGAAGGCACATCTTGAGGTATCTCAAAGGATCAATATATATTACCAAACTCACAAATCCCATAAATAAGTTTTTTCAGATTTTATGCCTCCCTAGCATGGATGTCTAAATGGATCTATAAAGATTCAAATCCTTAACACAAATGAACTTTGTAAAGTCAAGACAAAAACTCATTCATCGAACGTAAAAATATTAAATTTGTTTATTATAAGTTCTACCTCTTGGGCATGGATGTCTAAATGGATCTATGAATCTTCAAACACTCGAAAGATAGGAACTTTGGAAAGCTAAAGAAAAAAACTCATTACCAAACACAATAAACCTAGAAATAGTTTTTATAATATTTTCTACCTCCCTGACATGGGTATCTAAATGGATCTATAAATCTTTAAATCCTCGACACAAAAGAACTTTGCAAAGCCAAAGAAAAAAAGTTTTCCCAAATGTAAAAAACCATGAAATTATTTTTTAAAGATTTTCCACCTCCCCCATGGATGTTTGAATGGATCTATAAATATCCAGATCCTCAACACACAAGAACTCTATAAATCCTACGAAAAAACCATTACCGAACACAAAAAACAAAGAAAAACCTAGAAATAGTTTTTTCAAATTTTTTACCTTCATGGTATAGATGTCTAAATGGATCTATTAATTTTCAAATCCTCAAGACACATGAACTTTGTAAAGCCAAAGAAAAACTCAATACCGAAAATAAAAAATTCATGAAAAACCTAGAAATGGTTTGTTTCAAATTTTCCGCCTCCCTTGCACGTATGTCTAAATGGATATATAAATCTTCAAATCCTCGACACAAAGGACCTTTGCAAAGACGAAGAAAAATAAAATTACCAAACATAGATGTCTAAATGGATCTATTAATCTTCAAATCCTCAACACACAAAAGTTCTCGCAATGTCAAGAAAAAAATTAACTAACACCAAAAACAAATAAAAACCCACAAATATTTTTTTTTTCAAATTTTTCGCCACCCGACACGACTTTATAAATGGATTAATAAATCTTAAAATCCTTGATAGACAAGAAATTTGCAAAGTTGAAGAAAAAAACACATTACGAGAATGTAAAAACCGAGAAATGGTTTGTTTTCGATTTTTTAACTTCCCGACACCGATGTCTAAATGGATCTATAAATCTTCAATTCCATAACACATAAGAGCTCTGCAAAGCCGAAGAAAAAAACCCATTACCGAGCAAAAAACTAGGAAAAACCAAGAAAGGTTTTTCTTTTAGATTTTCTACATCCCTAGCAAGGATGTTTAAATGGATCTATAAATATTCAAATCCTCGAAACACAAGAACTCAGTAATGTCGAAGAAAAAAAATTACTTAACACAAAAAACCCAGAAAAACTCAGAAATGGTTTTTTTAATTTTTTTTCCTCCCGAGACGAATGTCTAAATGGACCTATAAATATTCAAATCCTCGACACACAAGAACTCTACAAAGCCAAAGAAAAAACCTATTACCGAGCGCAAAAAATCTAGAAAAACCTAGAAATGATTTTTTTTATAGATTTTCTGCCTCCTCATCACGGATGTGTAAATGGATCTATAAATCATCAAATCCTCGACACACAATAACTTTGAAAAGTTGAAGAAAAAAGTTCTTACCAAACACAAAAACCTAGAAATGGTTTTTTTAAAGATTTTTTGCCTCCCTAACACAGATGTCCAAATGGATCTATAAATCTTCAAATCCTCGATGTCTGGGAACTCTACAAAGCTGAAGAAAAAAAACCCATTACCGAACGTAAAAAATCTAGAGAAGCCCAGATATGGTTTTTTCATATTTTTTTCCTCCCCAACATAGATGTTTAAATGAATCTATAAATCTTCAAATCTAAAAAAACCCATTACCAAATGTAAAAGACCTAGAAAAACCCGAGAAATGGATTTTTTCATATTTTCTACCTCTTTAACACGAGATGTCTAAATAGATCTATAAATCTTCAAAACCTCGACACACAAGAACTTTGCAAAGCCGAAGAAAAAATCCATTAACGAACGCAAAAAACCCATAAATATTTTTTTTTCAGATTTCATCCTCCCAAAGACTAATGTCTAAACGGATCTATATATTTTCAAATCCTTGACACACAGAAATTTACAAAGCCAAAGGAAAAATATCATTACCGAATGTATAAAAACCCATAAATGGTTTTTCCCATATTTTCTCCCTCTCTAAATGGATCTATAAATATTAAAATCCTTGAAATACAAGAACTCGCAAAGCCAAGGTAACAAACCCATTCTTGTCACGTAAAAAAAATTGAGAAAGGTTTTTTTTTCAAATTTTCTACCTCCCGGAACTAAGATGTCTAAATGGATCTATAAATATTCAAATCCTTGATAGATAGAAACTCTACAAAGCCAAAGTAAAACACCCATTACCAAACGAAAAAAACCTAGAAAAACCCTAAAATGTTTTTTTTCTTCACATTTTCATCCTCCATGAGACGAATGTCTAAATGGATCTATAAATCTTAAAATCCTCGACACAGAGGAACTATGCAAAGTTGAAGAAAAAAACCCATAACCGAATGCTAAAAACCTAGAAAAATCTATAAATGGTTTGTTTAAAGAATTTATGCCTCCTTGGAATGGATGTCTAAATGGATCTAAAAATCTTCATATCCTCAACACACAGAACTCTACAAAGCCAAAGAAAAAAACCAATCAAAGAACACAAAAATAAAGAAATTATTATTTTTTCATTTTTTCCTCCCTCACACCGATGTCTAAATGTATCTATAAATCTTCAAATCTTGGACACATAGGATTTCTACAAATCTACATAAAATAACCCATTACCTGAACATTCTATAAATCTTTCAAATCCTCACATCATAGGAACTATGCAAAGACGAAGTAAAACCCATTTCTAAATGCAAAAATCTAGAAAAACCCAAAAATGGTTGTCTTTAGATTTTCTGCCTCCCGAATGGATGTTTGAATGGATCATTAAATCTTCAAATCCTTGACACATAGAAACTCTACAAGGCAAAAGAAAATAAAACCCACAACTAAATGCAAAAACCTAGAAATAGTTTTTTTGATTTTCTCGCCTCCCTACACGAGATGTCTAAATGTATCTATAAATCCTCAAATGCTTGACACACATGAACTCTACAAAGATGAAGAAAAAAAAACTTTAGTGATTGCAAAAAAACTCTGGGAGCATATGTCTAAATGTTTTTATAAATTTTCAAATCCTCAACACATAGGAACTATGCAAAGACGAAATAAAAAAACCCATTTCTAAATGTAAAAACTCTAGAAAACCCCAAAAATGGTTTTCTTTAGATTTTCTACCTCCCTAGAACGAACGCTGAATGGATCATTAAATATTCAAATCTTCAACACACAGAATTCTATAAAGTCAAGAAAAAAACCCATAACTAAATGTAAAAAACCCTGAAAAACCTAGAAATGGTTTTTTTAGATTTCTGCCTCCCAGGAAAGGAAGACTAAATGTATCTATAAATCCTCAAATCCTCGACACACATGAACTCTACAAAGCTGAAGAAAAAATCACTTTTGATTGCAAAAAAACCCTAAAAACAAATTTGCATGGATCTATAAATCTTTAAATCCTCGACACATAGGAACTCTACAAAGCCGAAGAAAAAACCACATTTCGAACATTAAAAACTTAGAAAAACCCAGAAATAGTTTTTTTTTAGAATCTATGCCTCTCTGACAAAGAGACGTCTAAATGGATCTCAGTAAATATTCAAATCCTCGACACACAGGATCTTTGCAAATTTGAAAAAATAACCCATTACCGAAGGATAAAAATTAATAATTGTTTGGTTCATATTTTTTGCCTCCCCAAAGAAGGATGTCTAAATGGATCTATAAATCTTTAAATCCTCGACACATAGGAACTCTGCAAAGCTGAAGAAAAAAACCCATTACCGAATGTAAAAAACCCAGAAATGGTTTTTTTAAAGATTTTCTACCTCCTCGACATGAATGTGTAAATGTATCTATAAATCTTTAAATTCTCGACAAACAAGAACTCTCTAATGCCGAAGAAAAACCCATTTCCGAATGTACAAAACCTAGATTTTTTTTTATAGATTTTTTTGTCTCTCCGACACAATGTCTAAATGGATATATAAATCTTAAACTCTTAAACACATAGGAACTCTACAATGCAAAAGAAAAAAATCCCATTACGGAATGCACAAAATGCGAGAAATGGTTTATTTGATATTTTCTCTGCCTTCTTGGCATGGATGTCTAAATGGATCTATAAATCTTCAAAACATTGACACACAAGAACTCTCCAAAGCTAAAGAAAAACCCATTACTAAATGCAAAAACCTCTCAAATTTTTTTTTCCAAATTTTAATTTTTCGCCTCCCGGCATGAATGTCTAAATGGATATATAAATAATCGAATACTCAACATATAGGAACTCTGCAAAGATGAAGGAAAAACTAATTATTAAACACAAAAAAACTGAAAAACCCATAAATTATGTTTCTCAAATTTTCTACCTCCCAAGCACGGATGTTTGAAAAGATCTATAAATCCTTGACACATAGGAAGTCTTCAAAGCTGAAATTAAAAACACATTACCAAACGTAAAAACCCAATAAAAACTAAGAATTACATTTTTTTAAATTTTTTTCCTCTCCAGCACGGATGTCTAAATGGATCTATAAATGTTCAAATCCTCAACAAATTGGAACTCTCTCAAGCCGAAGAAAAAAATTCATTACCAAATGTAAAAAACCCAGAAAAGGTTTTTTTGAAATTTTCTCGCCTCCCTAACACGAGATGTCTAAATAGATCTATAAATCTTAAAATCCTAGACACACAAAAACTCTACAAAGCTAAAGAAAAAAACCCATTACCAAATGTAAAAAACCTAAAAAACCTTTTTTCATATTTTCTTCCTCTCCAGAATGAATGTCTAAATGGATCTATAAATCTTAAAATTCTCGACACACAAGAACTCTACAAAGCCGATGAAAAAAACACATTATCCGGTGCAAAAAAGACCCAGAAAAACCTAGAAATGGTTTTTTTTTAATTTTCTTCCTCCCTGGCATGGATGTCTAAATGGATCTATAAATCTTTAAATCCTCAAAATGCAGGATCTCTCCAAAGCTAAAGAAAAAAACTAATTACCAAATGCCAAAATCCCAAAAGTAGTTTCTTTTTTTTTTTTTTTTAGATTTTCTACGTAGCCGACTTGAGTGTCTAAATGGATCTTTAAATCTTCAAAGCCATGACACACAAGATCTATAAAAGCTAAAAAGAAACACATTACCGAATGCGAAAAACCTAGAAATACTTTTTTCAGATTTTTTCCTCCCGGCATGGATGTCTTAATCAATTTATAAATCTTCAAATCCTCAACACACATGAACACCGTAAAGCCCGAAAAATAACCCATTACCGAACATAAAAACTTAGATTTTGTTTTTCAGATTTTTGCCTCCCAACACCGACATCTAAATGGATCTATAAATCTTCAAATCCTTAACACATAGGAACTGTGGAAAGCTAAAGGAAAACCCATTACCGAATGCAAAAAACACTGAAATGATTTTTGTTTCAGATTTTCTGCTCCTCTGACACACATTTTAAAATTGATCCATCAATATTTTAATCCTCGATACACAGGAACTCTAGAAAGTCAATGAAAAAAACCAATTACCGAATGTAAAAACCCAAAAATGGTTATTTTCTTTAGATTTTCTGCCTCCCTAGCATGAATGTCTAAATGGATATATAAATATTCAATTTCTCGACACACAATAACTTTGTAAATCTGAAGAAAAAAACCATTACTAAACTCAAAAACCCAAAAAAAGTTTTTTTCTAGATTTTCTGCCTCCCCAAGACAAATGTCTAAATGGATCTATAAATCTTGAAATCCTTGACACACAGGAACTCTGTAAAGATGAAAAAACCCATAACCAAACATAAAAACCCTAGAAATGGTTTTTTTTTCATATTTTATACTTCCCCGACATAAATGTCTAAATGGATCTATAAATCTTCAAATACTTAACACAAAGGAACTCTATAAAGCCGACGAAAAAAACCCATTACCGAACATAAAAACTAAGAAAAACCCAGAAATTATTATTTTTCTCAAATTAACTACCTCCCCTAACATGGATATCTATATGGATTTATAAATCTTCAAATCCTCAACACACATGAACTCTGTAAAGCCAAAGAAAAAAACCATTACCAAATGTAAAAACCCAAAAAAACTAGAATTTTTTTTTTCAAATTTTCTACCTCCCTAGCACGGATGTTTAAATGGATCTATAAATTTTTAAATCCTCGATGTATAGGAACTTTGCAAGTCCAAAGAAAAAAACCCATTACCGAATGCAAAAAACCTAGAAATGGTTTTTTTCATATTTTCTACCTCTCCGACATAGATATTTAAATGGATCTATAAATATTCAAGTCCTCAACACGCAGAAACTCAGTAAATCTAAATAAAATAACCCATTACCAAATGTAAAAAACATTGAAATGGTTTTTTTATATTTTTTTCCTCCCTAACATGGATGTCTAAACGGATCTATAAATCTTCAAATCCTTGACACAAAGAAACTCGCAAAAGACAAATAATTTTTTTACCAAACGCAGAAAACCTAGGAAAACCATAAAAATTTCTTTTTCCAATTTCTACCTTCCAGTAAAGTAAGTATGTCTACATAGATCTATAAATCGTCAAATTCTCAAGACACGGGAACTCAAATTTGAAAAATAAACCCTTTACTAAACGCAAAAAACCAAGGCAAACCCATAAATGGTTATTTTTTTCTTATTTTCTACCTCCCAGTGGCCCTGGATGTTTAAATGAATCTATAAATCTTCAAAACCTTGAGACGAGAAAATATTCAAATCCAAATTAAAAAAACCCATTACCGAATGCAAAAATCTTGAAAAACTAAGAAATGTTTTTTTCAAATTTTCTACCTCCTTGACACTCGATTTTTTAATGGATATCTACATCTTAAAATCCTTCGACACACATGAACTCGGTAAATCTAAAGAAAAAAACCATTACCAAACGTTAAAAATCCCAAAAAACCCAAAAAAATATTTATGGATTCTCTTCCTACATGGCATGGATGTCTAAATAAATCTTTAAATATTAAAATCCTCAACCCACAAGAACTTTGTAAATCGAAGAAAAAAACCCTTTCTTGAATGTAAAAACCCCAAAAAATCCAGAAATAGTTTTTTTCATATTTTGCATCCTTGACACGGATGTCTAAAAGGATCTATAAAAATTTTCAAATCCTTGACACACAGGAACTTTTCAAAGTCAAAGAAAAAAATCCATTTCAGAACGCAAAAAAATCAAGAAATAGGTTTTTTTTAAGATTCTACCTCTGTGGCATGGATGAGTAAATGGATATCTAAATCTTCAAATCCTCGACACAAAGCAACTCTATAAAGTGAAGAAAACAAACCCATTACCAAACATAAAAACACGTAAAAACCCTGATTTTTTTTTTTTCAAATTTTATGCCTCCTCAAAGACAAATGTCTACATGGATCTATAAATCTTCAAATCCGTTTACATATAGTTACTCCGTAGAACCAAAAAAAACCCATTACCAAACTCAAAAATCCCAGAAATGGCTTTTTTTTAGATTTTATGGCTCCTGGCATGGATGTCTAAATGGATATATAAAGCTTCAAATCCTTGACACAAATGAACTCTGCAAAGTTGAAGACAAAAATCATTATCGAACACAACGAAAAACACAGAATTTATTTTTTAGAAGTTCTATCTCCGGGAATGGATGTCTAAATGGATCTATGAAACTTCAAACCCTCGAAAGATAGGAACTTCACAAATCCAAAGAAGAAAAACCATTACCAAACGCAATAAACCCGAAATGGTTTTTTTCATATTTTCTACATCCCTAACATGGATATCGAAATGGATCTATAAATCTTCAAATCCTCGACACCCAAGAACTTTACAAAACCAAAGAAAAAAACTACTACCGAATGTAAAAGACCATGAAATTATATTTTAAAATTTTTCGTCTTCCCGGAATGGATATCTGAATGGATCTATAAATATCTAAATGCTCGACACATATGAACTCTTTAAATCCTAAGAAAAACCCATTACCGAACACAAAAAACCAAGAAAACCCTAGAAACAGTTTTTTTCAAATATTTTACCTCCCTAAAGTACTGAGATGTCTAAATGGATCTATAAATTTTCAAATCCTCGAGACACATGAAATCTACAAAGTCAAGAAAAAAACCCAATACGAAAGCAAAAAAATCATGGAAAACCCAAAAATGGTTTGTTTCATATTTTGTCTCCCTTGCACGTATTTCTAAATGGATATATAAGTTTTCAAATCCACAACACACATGGACCTTAGCAAAGCCGAAGAACAAACTCATTCATCGAACGTAAAAACCCGGAAAAATGTAGAAATGGTTTTTTTCAGATTTCCTCCTCCCCCCGGCATGGATATCTAAATAGATCTATAAATCTTTAAATCTTCAACACAAAGGAAATTTGCAAAGCCGAAGAAAAAACCTATAAAATGAATGTAAAAAACCTAGAAAACCCAAAATGGTTTTTTTCTTATTTTCTTCCTCCCCGCATACATGTCTAAATGGATCTATTAATCTTCAAATCCTCAACACACAAAATTTCTACAAATTCGAAGAAAAAAGAAAATTACCAAACACAAAAAACCCATAAAAACCCACAAATATTTTTTTTATTCAGATTTTCAACCTCCCCAGCACGACTGTATAAATGGATCTATAAATCTTCAAATCCTCGATAGAAAGGATCTCTCAAAGTTAAAGAAAAAAACACATTCCCAAACGTAAAAACCCGAAAAACCAAAAATGGTTTTTTGTCAAATTTTCTACCTTCTCAAGCACATATGTCTAAATGGATCTATAAATCTTCAAATCCACGAAAGATAGGAACTCGCAAACTTGAAGATAAAAACCCATTACCGAACACAAAAACTAGAAAAAACTAAGAAATGTTTTTTTACAGATTTTCTCATCCCTAGCAAGGATGTTTAAATGGATCTATAAATCTTCAAATTCTCGACACACACGTAAACTCTGCAGTGTCGAAGTAAAAAAACTAATTCTTCGAACACAATAAAACCCGAGAAAAACTTAAAAATAGTTTTTTTATTTTATTTTCTACCTCCCAAAGACGAATGTCTAATTGGATCTATAAATCTTTAAATCCTTGACACACAGTGAACTCGCTTAAGCAAAGCCAAATAAAAAAACCCATTATGAACACAAAAATTTAGAAAAGCCTAGAAATAGTTTTATTCATATTTTCTACCTTATCGGCATGGATGTGTAAATGGATCTATAAATCATTAGATCATCGACACATAGGAACTTTGCAAAGTCGAAGAAAAAAACTCATTTCCGAACACAAAAACTCAAAAATAGTTTTTTTCAAATTTTCGCCTCCCCAACACGGATGTCTAAATGGATCTATAAATCATCAAATCCTTGACACAAAAGAACTCTAGAAATCCAAAGAAAAAAACTCATTGCGAACGTAAAAAACCTAGAGAAACCCGGATATGGTTTTTTTTTTTCCGATTTTCTTCCTCCCTGGCATGGATGTCTAAATGGATCTATAAATCTCCAAATCCCCAACACATAGAAAATTTTCAAAGCCGAAAAAAAACCCATTACGGAACACAAAAGTCCCAGAAATGGATTTTTTCATATTTATGCCTCTTTGACACGTATATTTAAATGGATCTATAAATCTTCAAAACCTCGACACAAAAGAAATCTATAAAGCCAAAGAAAAAAACCCATTACTAAACGTAAAAAAACAAGAAATGGTTTTAGTTTTCATATTTTATGCCTCCCCAATACTAATGTCTATAAGGATCTATAAATCTTCAAATACTCGACACACAGAAATCAGAAGTCAAGGAAAAACTCATTACCGAACGTAAAATGCCGAGTAAATGGTTTTTTTCATATTGTCTCCCTCCCTGACACAAATTTCTAAATGGATCTATAAATCTTAAAATCCTTGAAATACATGAACTCGCAAAGCCAAATGAATAAACTCATTACCATACGCCAAAACCGAGAAATGGTTTTTTTTTCATATTTTCAACCTCCTTGGCACGAATGTCTAAATGGATTTATAAATCTTCAAATCCTCGATAGATAAGAACTCTGCAAAGCCAAAGAAAAAACCCATTACTGAACGAAAAAAAAACCCAGAAAAACCCTAAAATGGTTTTTTTTAGATTTTTAACCTCTCGTGACACGAATGCCCGAATGGATCTATAAATCTTCAAATATTTGACATAGAGGAACTATGCAAAGCCAAAGAAAAAAACCCATTATCGAATGCTAAAAACCTATAGAAATTAAAATGGTTTGTTTAAATATTTTCTTCCTCCCGGAATGGATGTCTAAATGGATCTAAAATGTTCAAATCCTTTAACACACAGAACTCTAAAAAGCCAAAAAAAAAAAAACCAATTAAAGAACGCAAAAAATAAAGAAATTATTTTTTTATAGATTTTTTGCCTCCTTGGCACATATGTTTAAATGCATCTATAAATTTTCAAATCCACGACACATAAGAACTTTGCAAAGACGAAGGAAAAAAACCCATTACCGAACGCAAAAAACTCGAAATGGTTTTTTAGAATTTTATGCTTCCCGGCACAAATATCCAAATACATTTATAAATTTAAAAATCTTCAACACACAGAACTATAAAGTCGAAGAAAAATATCTATTACCGAATGCAAAAACCCATAATTTTTTTCCAATTTTTTTCTTCCCCGCACAAATGTCTAAATAGATCTATAAAAATTCAAATCCTTGACACACCCGATCTCTGCAAAGTCAAGAAAAAATCCTATTACTAAGCACGAAAAACCCAGAAATAGTTTTTTTTTCAGATATTCTTCCTCATTGACCCAAATTTTTAAATGGATCTATAAATCTTCAAATCCTCAATACATAGGAAACTGGAAAACCGAAGAAAAAAACCCATCATCGAACACAAAAACCTAGAAAAACCAAGAAATATTTTTTTTATATTTTTTCCTTCTCGGAACAGATGTCTAAATGGATCTATAAATCTTCAAATCCTAGACACAGAATTCTACAAAGATAAAGAAAATAACCCATTACCGAATGTAAAAAACTCAAAAAAACCTAGAAATGGGTTTTTCAGATTTTTTGCCTCCTCGGCATAGATGTATAAATGTATCTATAAATCATAAAATTTGTGACACACAGAACTCGCAAAGATAAATAGATAACCCATTATCGAATGTAAAAAACCTAAAAAAACCGTAAATGGTTTTATCGATTTTCTTTCTCCCTGGTGTGGATGTCTAAATGCATCTATAAATATTTAAATCCTTGAAAAATAAAACCTCTCGCAAGTTCAAAGAAAAAAACCCATTACTAAACGTAAAAAACCTAGAAAAACCAAGAAATGGTTTTTTTCATATTTTCTACCTCCCTGGCATGGATGTGTAAATGGATCTATTAAAAACCCATTACTAATTACCAAACGCAAAAACCTAGATTTTCTACCTCGTCATTTCGATGTTTAAATGGATATATAAATCATCAAATCTTTGACACACATGGTTTTTGTAAAGCCAAAGAAAAAAACTCATTTCGAATGCAAAAACTCGTAAATTATTTCTTTCATATTTTTTCCACCTCGACAAGGATGTTTAAATGGATCTATAAATGTTCAAATCCTCGATACACACAAGAACTCTACAAAACCAAAGAAAAGATCACATTACCAAACAAAAAAACCCGGAAAGACTTAGAATTTTTTTTTCGTATTTTCTACCTCCCAGCACGAGATGTTTAAAGGGATCTATAAATCTTCAAATCCTCGACACATCGAAACTCTACAAATTTGAAAAAAATCATTACAAAGCGCAAAAATCTAGAAATGTTTTTTTTTCATATTTTCTCGCCTCCCTTACATGAATGTCTAAATTGATCTATAAATCTTTAAATCATGCACACGAGGTAATCTACAAAGCCAAAGAAAGAAACCCATTCTGGACGTAAAAAACCTTGAAAACCCTAGAAATGGTTTTTTTTTTTTTCGATTTTTCCTGCCTCCACGACACAGATGTCTAAATGGATCTATAAATATTCAAATCCTCAACACACAGGAACTCTGCAAAGCCAAAGAAAAACCCATTACCGAATGCAAAAATTAAGAAAATTCTAAAAATAATTTTTTAAAGATTTTTTGCCTCCCAAACGGATGTCTAAATGGATCTATAAATCTTCAAATCCTCGACTCACAGGAACTCTACAAAGTGAAGAAAAAAACTCATTACCGAATGCAAATAAACCCATAAATAGTTTTTTTTTAGATTTTTGCCTCCTCCTCGCATGGATGTCTAAATGGATCTATAAATCTTCAAATCCTCAAAACATAAGAACTGTGCAAAGCTGAAGAAAAAACCCATTACCAAATGAAAAAACCCAAAACAATTTTTGTTACTATTTTTTACCTCCCTAAACAGATGTCTAAATGGATCGATAAATATTCAAATCCTTGACACATAGGAACTCTGCAAAGCCAAAGAAAAACACCCATTACCAAACATAAAAAACCTACGGCAATGTAGAAATAGTTTTTTTTTAGATTTTCTTCCCGCTTTGCACAAATGTCTAAATGGATCAAAAAATTTCAAATCCTCGACACGGAAGAACTCTACAAAGCTTTAAAAACCCATTACCAAATGCAAAAAAATTGAAATTATTTTTTTATGATTTTTTTCTCCCACGAGATGTTTAAATGGATCTCTAAATCTTAAAATCCTGGCACACAGGGAACTCGCAGATCCGAAGAAAAAAACCTATTACCAAACACAAAAATCCTAGAAAAACCAGAATCTTTTTTTTTTAGACTTTCTCGCCTCACCAACACGGATGTCTAAATGGATTTATATATCTTCAAATCCTCGACATATAGGAACTATGCAAAGCCAAAGAAAAAAACCCATTTCGAAATAAAAACCCATAAAACCCGAAATGGTTTTTCTCATATTTTTGTCTCCCAAAACGGATGTCTAAATCAATCTATGATTCTTCAAATCCTCGACACACAGAACTCGCAAAACCAAAGAAAATAACCAATACCAAATGAATAAAACATGGAAAAAACCAAAAATTATTTATTTAAAATATTTTTTCAGCCCAACACGGATGTCTAAATGGACCTATAAATCTTCAAGTTCTTGACACACAATAATTCTAAAAATCCAAAGAAAAAAACCCATTACCAAATGTAAAAAATAACAAAAAACTTAAAAAATGGTTCTTTTGAGATTTTTTTCCTCCCGACATGGATGTCTAAATGGATCTATAAATATTTAAATCCTATACACATAAGAACTCAGTAAAGCTGAAAAAAACACATTACCGAACAAAAAATCCCAAAAATCCTAGAAATTATTTTTTCCTATTTTATGTCTCCTTGGAACAGATGTGGAAATGGACCTATAAATCTTTAACACACATGGGAACTCTACAAAGCCAAAGAAAAAAATCATTACCAAACGTAAAAAACCAAGAAAAGCCTTGAAATGGTTTTTTTTTTCAGATTTTCCACCTCCCTGGCATGGATGTCTAAATGGATCTATATATCTTCAAATCCTTGACACACAAGAAATCTGCAAAGCCGAAGAAAAAAACCATTACCGAACGTAAAAAACTTAGAAATGGTTTATATTTCAGAATTTATGTTTCCCCACACAAATGTCTAAATGGATCTATAAATATTCATATCCTCGACACACCAGAACTCTGCAAAGTAGAAGAAAAAACCCATTACCAAATGCAAAAAAATTAAAAACACCCAAAAATAATTTTTTTCAATTTTTTACCTCCCGACATGGATGTCTAAATGGATTTATAAAATCTTTAAATTTTTGATACACATGAGCTCTACAAAGGAAAAGAAAGAAACCCATTACCAAATGAAAAAACCTAGAAAAACCCATACATGGTTTTTATTAAGATTTTCTGCCTCCCACACACGAATGTCTAAATGGATATAAAACCCTTTAAATCCTTGGCACCTAGAAACTCTACAAATCCAATTAAAAAATCTCATTACCAAACATAAAAAGCCCAAAAAAATGGTTTTATTATGATTTTTTCCTCCCCAACATGAATGTCTAAATGGTTCTATAAATCTTTAAATCGTTGACACACAAGAACTTTACAAAGACAATAAAATTACTCGTTACGAACGTAAAAAACCCAAAAGTGGTTTTTTTTTACTTTCAACCTCCCTGGCATGGATGTGTAAATGGATCTCGTAAATATTCAAATCATTGACACACGGGAACTCTAAAAAGGTAAAGGAAAAAACCCATTACCAAACGCAAAAAACCCAGTAATGGTTTTTTGCAGATTTTTTACCTCCCCGGCATAGATGTCTAAATGGATCTATAAATCTTCAAATCCTCTACACGTAGGAACTCAGTAAAAATGAAGAAAAAAACACATTACCGAACACAAAAAATGTTGAAATGGTTTTTTTTTTCAAATTTTCTACCTCCCCGGAACGGATGTCTAAATGGGTCTATAAATCATCAAATCCTAAAAACACAAGAAATCTTTAAAGCCAAAGAAAAACTATTCTCGAATGCAAAAAAAATCCGAGAAATGGTTTTTTTACGATTTAATGCCTCCCCGACACGAGATATATTAATGGATCTATAAATCTTCAGATCCTTTACACAGAATTCTACAAAACCGAAGAAAAACCAATTACCGAATGAATAAAATGTAGAAAACCCCGAAATAGTTTTTTTCAGATTTTCTTCCTCCTTGACATGAATTTCTAAATGGATCTATAAACCTTCAAATCCTCGACACACAGGAAGTATGAAAAATTGAGCAAAATACCCATTACCGAACGTAAACAAACGAAAAACCCGTAAATGGTTTTTTTCATATTTTCTTCCCCGACACAAATTTCTAAATGGATCTATAAATCTTCAAATCCTCAACACACGGGAACTCGCAAAGCCGAAGAAAAACATCCATTATCGAGTACAAAAACACAAAAATACCAGCAAGAGTTTTTTCGTATTTTCTTCCTCCCCCACACAGATGTTGAAATGGATCTATAAATCCTCTACACAGAGGATCTTTACAAAGCCGAAGACAAAAAAACCCATTATCGAACACAAAAACATAGATTTTTTTTTAGATTTTCTACCTCCTCAAGACGGATGTCTAAATGGATCTATAAATCTTAAAATCCTCAAAACATAGGAACTCTTGAAAGGCAAAGAAAAAAACCATTTTCGAACACAAAAACCTAGAATTATTTTTTATAAATTTTTGCATTTCTCCCAAAGACGGATATATAAATGGATATATAAATCTTCAAATCCTCGACTCACAGGAACTCTTCAAAGCGAAAAAAACCTATTACCGAATGGAAAATACATATAAATGTTTTTTTAATATTTTTGTCTCCCAGCATGGATGTCTAAATGGATCTATAAATCTTCAAATCGACGACACAGAACTATGTAAATCAAGAAAAAACCCATTACCGAACGCTTGAAAAAAATATAGAAAAACCCAAAAATGTTTTTTTTTTTTCATATTTTCTTTCTCCTAGCACGGATGTCTAAAAGTATCTATAAATCTTCAAATCCTCGACACCTAGAAAAACCCTGTAAATAATTTTTTCAGATATTTTGTCTCCCCAATATGGATGTCTTTATGGATTTATAAATCTTTAAATCCTTGACACATAGAAACTCTACAAAGACAAACAAAAAAACCCTTTAATGAACGCAAAATATCCAAAACAACCTAGAAATGGTTTTTTTTCAAGTTTTCTACATCCCCGACACAAATGTCTAAATAGATCTATAAATCTTCAAATCCTCGACACACAAAAACTCTACAACACCAAAGAAAAAAACCCATTACCGTACGTAAAAACCCTTGAAAAACCCGGAAATGGTTTCGTTAAGATTTTCCACCTCCCCGACACGTAAATCTGAATGGATCTATAAATAGTTGAATCCGTGACATAGGAACTCTATACTGATCGAAAAAATTTTTTTCTTACCGATCAAAAAAAAACCTAGAAATGGTTTTTTTTTCAGATTTTCTACCTCCCGACACAAATGTCTAAATGAATCTATAAATATTCAAATCCTCGACACACAGAACTCGCAAAGATGATTAAAAATTGCATTACCGAATGCAAACAAACCTAGAAAATCCCGAATATGGTTTTTTAAGATTTTCGCCTCACTTTGGCATGGATGTCTAACTAGATATATGAATCCTTAACACAAAGAAACTATTCAAACCTAGAAAAAAAAACTCATTATCAAACGCAAGAAACCCGAAATAGTTTTTTTCATATTTTTCGCCTTCCCTGGCATGGATGTCTAAATAGATCTATAAATATTCAAATCCTTGACACATAGGACTTTGCAAATCTAAAGAAAAAAACCCATTATCAAACAAAAAAAAAAAAACCTAGAAATGGCTTTTTTCAGATTTTCTTGTCTCCCAAAGCATGGATGTCTAAATGGATCTATAAATCTTCAAATCCTTGACACATAGGAACTCTGTAAATCCAAAGAAAAAAACCCACCACCGAATGCAAAAATCAAGAAAAACCAAAAATTATTTTTAAAAAAAAATTTGTACCTCCTAGGCACTGAGATGTTTTAATGTATTTATAAATCTTCAAATCCTCGACATACAGGAACTACAAAGCCAAAGAAAAAACCCACTACCTAATGTAAAAACCAATAAAAAATTAGAAATGGTTTTTTTTTTTCTACCTCCCTGGCATGGATGTTTTAATGTATTTATAAATCTTCAAAACCTCAACACACAAGAACTCGAAAATCGAAGAAAGAAACTCATTACCGAATGTAAAAATGCAAAAAAACTAGAAATTGTTTTTTTCAGATCTTCTACCTCCCCGACATGGATGTCTAAATGGATCTATAAATCTTCAAAATCCTCGAAACATTGCAAATCCGTTGAACAAAACCATTATCGAATGCAAAAACTTAGAAATAGTTTTTTTCAAATTTTTTACCTTCCCAACACATATGTCGAAATGGTTCTATAAATTTTCAAATCCTCAACACATATGAACTATGCAAAGATGAAGTAAAAACTCATTTCTAAATGCAAAAACCTAGAAAAACCCGTAAACAGCTTTTATTTCTAGATTTTTCACCACCCAGAATGGATGTCCGAATGGATCATTAAATCTTCAAATCCTTAACACACAGGAACTTTGTAAAGACAAAGAAAAAAAAACAATAATTGAATGCAAAAATCGAGAAAAACCTAGAAGTGGTTTTTTCTCTAGATTTTATGCCTCCCCAACACCGATGTCTAAATATAGCTATAAATCCTCAAATCTTCGACACACATAAACTCTACAAATCCGAAGAAAAAAACACTTTACCGATTGCCAAAAACCGGAAAAACCCATTTAAATGGATATATAAATCTTAAAAGCCTTGTCACATAGGAACTCTATAAAGCCGAAGAAAAAAACTCATTTCTAAACGTAAAAAACTCAAAAAACCTAGAAATAGTTTTTTTTAGAATTTTTGCCTCCCCGACATAGACATCTAAATGGATCTATAAATATTCAAATCCTCGACACACAGGATCTCTGCAAAGCCGAAAAAATAACCCATTATTGAAGGAGAAAAACTTAGTAATGGTTTGTTTTAGATTTTGTACCTCCCCGATAAGGATGTCTAAATGGATCTATAAATTTCAAATCCTCGAAACATAAGAAATTTGCAAACCCAAAGAAAAAAACCCATAACCGAATGTTAAACACCTAGAAATGTTTTTATTTTATTTTCTACCTCCCAAAGACGGATTTGTAAAGGGATATATAAATATTTAAATTCTCGACAAACAGAACACTCTAATGCCAAAGAAAAAAATCCATTACCGAATGCAAAAAACCTAGAATTTTTTTTTTTAGATATTATGTCTCTTCGATAGAAATTTCTAAATGGATCTATAAATCTTCAAATCCTCAACACACAGAACTCTACAAAGCAGAAGAAAAAAATCCCATTACCGAATGCACAAAACATAGAAATGGTTTATTTCATATTTTATGTCTCCCCGACATGGATGTCTAAATGGATCTATAAATATTCAAAACCTCGACACACAAGAACTCTGCAAATCCGAAGAAAAACCCATTAATGAACGCAAAACCTCTAATTTTTTTTTTTTTTTCAGATTTTCTCGCATCCCTAGCATGAATGTCTACATGGATATATAAATATTCAAATCCTCGACATTTAGGAACTCAAATCTGAAGAAAAAACCAATTACTAAACACAAAAACCCTAAAAATCCCAGAAATTATTTTTCTTAGATTTTTTGCCTCTCAGCACTGGGATGTCTAAAAGGATCTATAAATCCTTGACACACGGGAAGTCTTCAAAGCTGAAATTAAAAATGCATTACCGAACGTAAAAACTAAGAAAAACTAAGAATTGGTTTTTTCAAATTTTCTGCCTCTCCAACACAGATGTCTAAATGGATCTATAAACTTTCAAATCCTCGACACATAGGAACTCTCTAAAGCCAAAGAAAAAAACTCATTACCAAAAGCAAAAAATCTAGAATTTGTTTTTTTAGAAAATTTACGCCTCCCCATCACGAATATCTAAATAGATATATAAATCTTAAAATCCTAGACACATAGTAATCGCAAAGCTAAATAAAAAAACCCATTACCGAAAAAAAACCTAGAAAAACCTTTTTTTCATATTTTCTTCCTCTCCAAAGATGAGATGTCTAAATGGATCTATAAATCTTCAAATTCTCGACACACAAGAACTCGCAAAGCCGAAAAAAAAAACACATTCTCGAACGCAGAAGACCCATAAAACCTAGAAATAGGTTTTTTTGATTTTCTGCATCCCCAACATGAGATGTCTAAATGGATGTATAAATTTTCAAATCCTCGACACATAGGATCTCTCCAAAGCCGAAAAAAAAACTAATTACTTAATGACAAAAACCCGAAATAGTTTTTTTCTAGATTTTATGCCTCCCCCAAATGGGTGTCTAAATGGATCTCTAAATCTTCAAATCACGACACATATGATCTCTAAAAGTTGAAAAAAACCCATTACCGAATGTGAAAAATTCAGAAATGATTTTTTTGGTTTTCTACCTCCTCGGCATGAATGTCTTAATGGATTTATAAATCATCAAATCCTCGACACACACGAACTCAGTAAAGCCAAAATAAAAACCTATTACCGAACATAAAAACTCATATTTTTTTCATATTTTCTACCTCCATAACACGGAGATGTCTAAATAGATCTATAAATCTTCAAATCCTCAATACACAGGAACTCTACAAAGCCGAAAAAAAAACCCATTACCGAATGCAAAAAACCTAGAAAAAGAATGGGTTTTTTTCAGATTTTCTGCCCCTCGGCATGCATGTCTAAATGGATCTATCAATCTTTTAATCCTCAATACATATAAACTTTGAAAAACCGAAGAAAAAAATGCATTACCAAATGCAAATACCTAGAAATGGTTTTTTTTTCAGATTTTCTACCTCCTCGTGATGAATGTCTAAATGGATCTATAAATCTACAAATCCTCAACACACAAGAACTTTGAAAATCTGAAGAAAAAACCCATTATTGAACTCAAAATCCTAGAAAAAAGGTTTTTTTTAGATTTTCTGCCTCCCCCACACAGATGTCTAAATGGATTTATACATCTTCAAATCCTCGACACACCAAAACTTTGCAAAGGTGAATAAAAAACCCATTACCAAACGTAAAAACCTTGAAAGGGTTTTCTTTCATATTTTTTCCTCCCTATCATAGATGTCTAAATGGATCTATACATCTTGAAATCCTCGGACACACATGAAATCAGAAAAGATGAAAAAAACCCGTTACCAAACATTCAAAACATAGAAATGGTTTTTTTTCCATATTTTACGCTTCCATGACACAAATGTCTAAATGGATCTATAAATATTCAAATACTTGACACACAGAAACTCTAAAAATCCAAAGAAAAAAACTCATTACCGAACACAAAAACAAAGAAAAACCTAAAAAAAAAATTTTCATATTATCTACCTCCCTGAAATGGATATCTATATGGATTTATAAATCTTCAAATCCTCAACACATAGGAACTCTACAAAGCTGAAGAAAAAAATTCATTAACGTAAAAAAGCCCAAAAAAAACCCATAATTTTTTTAAAGATTTTATGCCTCCCTGACACATGTCTAAATGGATCTATAAATTTCAAATCCTCGATGCACAAGAACTCTGTAAAGCCAAAGAAAAAAACTCATTACCGAACGCAGAAAACCCCAAAGTAAAACCATAAAATGATTTTTTTCCAGATTTTCTACCTCCCCATCAAGTATGTTTACATGGATCTATAAATCGTCAAATTCTTAACACAAAGGAACTCGTCAAAGCCGAAAAATAATTGCTTTACCAAATGTAAAAACCAAGACAAACTTGTAAATTGTTTTTTTCTTATTTCCGCCTTCTCGGCATGGATGCTTAAATGGGTCTATAAATCTTCAAATCCTCGAGACACAAATACTCTTCAAATCCAAAGAAAAAAACCCATTACCGAACGTAAAAAACCTAGAAAAAACAAGAAAATTTTTTTCTCAAATTTTCTACCTCCCGACACATATGTCTTAATGGATATCTAAATCTTCAAATCCTTGACACACAGAACTCTACAAAGTGAAGAAAAATCCATCATCGAACGTAAAAACTCGAAAAAACCGAAATAGTTTTTTTGGATTTTCTATCTCCCTAAGCATGGATGTCTAAATAGATCTATAAATCTTCAAATCTACAACACACAAAATCCAAAGAAAAATCCCTTTACTCAATGCAAAAATCCCAGAAAAAATCAGAAATTTTTTTTTCTAATTTTTTGCATCCCCGATACGGATGTCTATAAGGATCTATAAATTTTCAAATCCTTGACATACAGGAACTATTCAAAGCTGAAGAAAAACATCCATTACCGAATGTAAAAAACCTAGAAAAATCAAGAATTTTTTTTTTAAAATTTATTGCCTCCTCGGCACGGATGAGTAAATGGATATCTAAATATTAAAATCCTTGACACAAAGAAACTCTGCAAAGCCAAAAAAAAACCCATTACGGACATAAAATAACCAGAAAAACTCGAAAATGACTATTTACAAATTTTTTGCCTCTTTGGCATGGATGTATAAATGGATCTCTAAATCTTCAAATCCTCGAAAAATAGAAATTCTACAAAGCCGAACAAAAAAAACCATTACCGAATGTAAAAAACTCAGAAAAACACAGAAATGGTTTTTTTAGATTTTTTACCTCCGTGACACGAGATGTCTAAATGGATCTATAAATATTCAAATCCTTAAGACATAGAAAATTTGTAAAGCCGAAGAAAAAAACCCATTACCGAACGTAAAAAACACTAAAAACCCAGAAATGGTTTTTTTCATATTTTTCTACCTCCCCTTCATGGATGTCTAAATGGATCTATAAACCTTCAAATCCTTGACACACAGAACCTTGTAAAGTTGAAGAAAAAAATCCATTACCTGTAAAAAACTCAAAACCCGTAAATGTTTTTTAAATATTTTACGCCTCCCAAAGACGGATGTCTAAATATATTTATACGTTTTCCAAACCTCGACACACATGAACGTTGTAAAGTTGAAGAAAAAACCCATTTTCGAATGCAAAAAAACCATAAAAATTCACAAATGGTTTTTTCTTCATATTTTTCCTCCCGGCATGGATGTCTAAATAGATCTATAAATCTTCAAATCCTCAACACATGGGAACTCTATAAAGCTGAAGAAAAAAACCCATTACCGAACCTAAAAACCCAAGAAATTGTGTTTTTAATATTTTCGGCTCCCTGAAATGGATGTTTAAATGGATTTATAAATTCCAATCCTCGATACAAAGGATCTCTCAGTAAAAGTGAAGAAAAAAACCCGAGAAAACCCCATAAATGAATTTTTCAAATTTTCTACCTCCTCGGCATGATTTCTAAATAGATCTATAATATTCAAATCCCCGAGCATAGAAGAAGTCTATAAAACTAAAAAAACCATTATCAAATGTGTTATCTATATTCCATAGCAAGGAGGATTCCTACATTTTCAAAGCCCATTCAGATTCGAATATTTGCCAATGGAAAAGACTTAGCCAAATCACAAAGAAAACAATAGGCTCGCTTACGATGCCAAGTATTCAACCGACACAACTTCAAGTGTCAAAGGAGGGAATAAAATCTCGAAATCCCACGAAGTTTCCACTTGGAGGTAACTATAAAGGTCCCACCCAAAAGTGCGTTTTTACATTACATGCAACAGGGTCCTTTACTTGCCCAAAGGAACAAAATGATGTTCTCATGGATGATGCCAAGTGTCAGCACACCACATTCCCAAAACCTTGAGGAAAATAATAAATCTTAAGGATGTGCGGGCCTTCCACGTGGATCTTGCAACAAATGGACTCCAAGTTCGAAGCAGGTCACAAAAGGTGACAAGCCATGTATCACGTATGAGTGATTATGAGACTTATCTACAAGTTTTAAATGCTCAAGACTTTTTAAAAGGATCGAAGTAAAGGGTCATTTGGCTTGTCACTTCAGTAACAAAGTTAATGCATAGTCCGTGTGAAGAGTGTTAACCTACAAATACTCAAGTTATTCACCTGCATTCAAAGGGTCATTCCAATAGAATGACAAAACACACGCCACTTGAATCATGATCCTGGGAACTAATGCACAAAGGGATTGGAATATTTGGTTATGTAATAAAGAGCCGAAGGGATGTTCCTCAAAAGGTGAGTCCATTTCAAAAGAGTCGGTCACAAAATAGTTAAAGATGCATTAAATAGGCATGGCTCTCACTCTTCAAAAAGGGCATATAATGGGAAAGCGTGAGAAAGATCTCTAAAAATTTGTTCATGTCACTTCACTCCATTTATCATAATTAAAAGTAGTTGGAAAGGAGTAAAGGATGGCTTCTTATCTCCTCCTCCTACATATATTATAATCAACATAAAAAAAAGATATAAAGAGAGTCACCAGTTTTCTTCTCTGCCTCAATCCCTCTTCGTAAAATACATAGGCCTCGAAGCTCCAACATTCTTCTTGGGTGTTGTAATAGCAATCTTGCCTCTTTTCTATTGTAATACTCTGCACAATTTTTTGGATTAATATAATATTCCCTGTGGTGCATGTTTTCCATCCTTAGCATATCTTTTTTGTCTCTGATTGCCTTTATTTTCATATAGAAATTGTGCATCTCTACAATGTTATTACTATCTTTAAAGTTGTGCTAAAGTAGTTTGAGGTATTGTTCTATTTGATCTTCTCTAGCTTGCGATGTAATTTTTCCACCCTTTTCACGTTCACCATTTTCCCTTTTTCAAACAGTTGTGTTCTCGATTGATTTCTTGGAAGGCTCGTTTGACACATCACCCCAGCTTAAAATTAAAGTTTTATTTCACTTTTCTAACCCTCATCTCACACTACAGAGAAGAACTAGCTTCTTTAAAATATGGAGGTCTCCTTAGGGTGCACATCCCACTAACCTAAGGTTTCCCATGACTCTAACGGTCTGATCCGCCGAGGATGAACATCAACATAACGTAAAAAACCTAGAAAAGCCTAGAAATGGTTTTTTTAAGATTTTATGACTCCCCGGCATGGATGTCTAAATGGATCTATAAATCTTCAAATCCTCAAAACACGGGTACTCTACAAAGATGAATAAAAAACTAATTACCGAATGCAAAAAACCTAGAAATGGTTTTTTTAAATTGTCTTCCTCCCCGACACGAATGTCTAAATGGATCTATAAATCTTCAAATACTCGACACAAAGGATCTATGCAAAGTCGAAGAAAAAACTAATTACCAAATGCAAAAACCCAAAATAGTTTTATTTCAAATTTTCTACCTCCTCGACACGGGCGTCTAAATGGATCTATAAATCTTCCTCAACACACAGGATCTCTAAAAGTTGGAAAAAAAACCATTACCAAATGTGAAAACCCCAAAAAAAAAAATATTTAGATTTTCTATCTCCTGGAACATATGTCTAAATGAATTTATAAATCTTCAAATCCTCGACACACACAGAACTCTATAAAGTCAAGAAAAAAAAATCATTGCCGAATGTTAAAAACTCATAAATTGTTTTTTTTAGATTTTTTGCCTCCCTAATATAGATGTCTCAATGGATATATAAATCTTCAAATCCTCGACACACAGTGACTCTATAAAATTGAGGAAAAAACCCATTACTGAATGCAAAAAACCCAAAAATAATTTTTTAAAGATTTTTGCCCTCTAAGTATGGATGTATAAATGGATCTATAAATCTTTTAATCCTCGATACACATGAACTCTACAAAGCTGAAGAAAAAAAACCAATTACTAAATGCAAAAACCCAGAAATGGTTTTCTTTTCATATTTTTTGCCTTCTCGGCATGGATTTCTAAATGGATCTATAAATCTTCAAATCCTCAATACAAAAGAACTTTGCAAATCTGAAGAAAAATCACATTACCGAACGAAAAAACCCAGAAAAGGTTTTTTTTAATATTCCCGGCACGAGATGTCTAAATGGATCTCTAAATCTTCAAATCCTTAATGCACAGGAACTCCACAAAGCCGAAGAAAAAAACCCATTATCGAACACAAAAACCCAGAAAAACCCAAAAATTATTTTTAAGATATTCCACCTCCAAAACATGGATGTCTAAATGGATCTATAAATCTTCAAATCCTTAACAAAGGAGGTTTGAAAAGCCGAATAAAAACCTATTATTGAAAACAAAAATCTATAAAAACCCAGAAATATTTTTTTTTCCAAATTTTTTGTCTCCCGACATGGATGTCTAAATGGATCTCTAAATCTTCAAATCCTCAACACACTGGGAACTCTACAAAGCCAAAAACTATTTCCAAACGTAAAAAAGCCAAAAAAAACCGAAACATGGTTTTTTTTTTAGATTTTTGGCCTCCCCAACATGGATGTCTAAATGGATCTATAAATCTTCAAATCCTTGACACACAGGAACTCTCTAAACCCGAAGAAAAAAATTAATTACCGAATGCAAAAGACCCATAAATTATTTTTTTTCAAAATTTCTTCCTCCCTAGAACGGATGTCTAAATGGATATATAAATATTCAAATCCTTTACACACTGCAACTCTACAAAGCTGAAGGCAATAACACATTAATGAATGCAAAAAACCCATAAAAACCCATAAATAGTTTTTTTCATATTTTTTGCCTCTCCTGCAGGGATGTCTAAATGGATCTATAAATCATCAAATCCTCAACACACAGGAACTCTGCAAAGCCATAAAAGAAAATCCATTACTAAATGAAAAATACCCAAAAAACCAAAAAATGGTATTTTTCTCGATTTTCTGCCTCCCCGACATGGATGTCTAAATCGATCTATAAATCTTCAAATCTTCGACACATAGGAACTCTACAAAGCTGAAGAAAAAAATCCATTACCAAACGCAAAAATCTCAAATATGGTTTTTTTCATCTAATACCTCCCCGACACGGTTGTCTAAATGGATCTATAAATCTTTGAATCCTCGACATAGAGAAACTATGTAGATCGAAGAAAAAAACCCATTATCGAATGTAAAAAACTAGAAATGGTTTTTTCCATTTTTTACCCCAACACAAATGTCTAATGGATCTATAAATCTTCAAATCCTCAACACACAAGAACTCTACAAAGCTGAAAAAAAAACCCATTACCAAATGTAAAAACCCAAAAAAACCCATGAATGGTTTTTCATATTTTTGTCTCCCGCAATGGAAGTCTAAATGGATATATAAATCTTCAAATCCTTGACACACAGAAACTCTTCAACTCCAGAAGAAAAAATCCGTTACCAAACTCAAAAAACCCATATATGGTTTTTTTCAGATTTTATACCTCCCAAAGCATGGATATCTAAATGGATTTATAAATCTACAAATCCTCAACAAACTGGAACTCTAGAAAGCCGAAGAAAAAACCTATTATCAAATGTAAAAAACCTATAAAAACCCAAAAATATTTTTTTCATATTTTCTGCCTCCCCACAATGGATGTCGAAATGGATCTATAAATTTTCAAATTTTCGACACACAAGAACTCTTCAAAGCCTAAGAAAAAACACATTACAGAATGAAAAAACCCATAAAATCCTAGAAATGGTTTTTTTAAATTCTCTACCTCCCTAGAACATATGTCGTAATAGATCCATAACCTCGACACATAGGAACTCAAAAAAGCTGAAAAACCCATTACCGAACATAAAAACCCCAAAAATGGTTTTTTAAAATATTTTCTACCTCTTTGGCATAGATGTTTAAATGGATCTATACACCTTCAAATCCTCAACACACAAAAAATGTGCAAATCCAAAGAAAAAAACCCATTACCGAACAGAAAAAATCCACGAAAGCGTTTTTTTCAGATTTTCTATCTCCCCGACACGAATTTCTAAATGGATATATAAATCTTCAAATCCTCAACATACAGGGAAATCTATAAATCCTAAGGAAAAAAAACATTACTGAATGCAAGAAAACCTAGAAAAACCCATAAATGGTTTTTTTCTGTTATTTTACCTCCCCAAAGATGAGATGTTTAAATGGATCTATAAAACTTGAATCCTCAACACATATGAACTCTACAAATCCAAAGAAAAAAGTCGTTAGTGAATGCGAAAAACCCAAAAATTATTTTTTTCCAAGTTTTTGCCTCCCTAAGACACGGATGTCTAAATCAATCTATAATTCTTCAAATCCTCGACAAACAAGAACTCTACAAAGCCGAAAAAAAAAACCCATTACCGAATGTGAAAAACCTAGAAATGGTTTTTTTTATTTGTTTCCTCCCTTACATGGATGTCTAAATGGCTCAATAAATTTTTAAATCCTCGACACACAAGAACTCTATAAAGCTGAAGAAAAAGACCCATTACCGAATGCAAAAAACTTAGAAAAACTCAAAATTGGTTTTTTTCATATTTTCTGCTCCCGACACAGATGTCTAAATGGATGTATAAATATTCAAATCCTCGACATTCAGGAACTCTGCAAAGCCAAAAAAAAACCCCTCACTGAATGTCAAAAACCCATAAATAGATTTTTTTCTTCAAATTTTCTACCTCACCGGAATAGATGTATAAATGGATCTATAAATCTTCAAATCTTTAACACAAAGGAACCCTGCAAAGTCAAAGAATTAAACCCTTTTCCGAACGTAAAAAACCGAAATTATTTTTTTTTCAGATTTTCTGTCTCCCCAGTACAAATTTCTAAATGAATCTTTAAATCTTGAAATCCTTGACACACATGTTCTCTACAAAGACATAGAAAAAAACACATTAATCGTAAAAACCTAGGTTTTTTTTCTCCATTTTCGCCTTCTCGACACGGATCTCTAAATAGATTTATAGATAATCAAATCCTTAAAAAACCTAGAATTTTTTTTTTTTTCAGATTTTTTACTTCCTCGGGATGGATGTCTTAATGGATCTATAAATCTTCAAATCCACGACACTTAGAACTCGCAAAGCTAAAGAAAAAAATACATTACCGAATGCAAAAAAACCTAGAAAAACCCATCAATGGTTTTATTTCAAATTTTCTACCTCCTTGACACAGATGTCTAAATGGATCTATAAATCTTCAAATCCTCAACACACATAGGAACTATGCAAAGATGAAGTAAAGAAAAACCCATGAACGAATGCAAAACACCCAGAAAAACTAAGAAATAGATTTTTTCAAATTTTATTCCTACTCGTCGTGGATGTCTAAATGGATCGTTAAATATTCAAATCCTTGACACATAAGAACTTTGCAAATCCGAAGAAAAAAACACATTATCGAACGTAAAACCCGTAAAAGGTTTTTTTCAGATTTTCTACCTCCTCAAAACAGATGTCTAAATGGATCTATACATCTTCAAATCCTCAACACACCGGCACTCTGCAAAGTCAAGAAAACAACCCATTACCAAACACAAAAAATTAGGAAAATCCTAAATCATTTTTTTTTTGATTTTTTCGCATCCCCGACATGGATATCTACATGGATCTATAAATCTTCAAATCCTCAACACACAAGAACCTTACAAATCCAAAGAAAAAAACCATTACAAAACGGAAAAAACCCAAAAATAGAAATTTTTTTTTTTCAGATTTTCTATCTCCCCGACACGAATGTCTAAATGGATTTCTAAATTTTATAATCCTTGACGCATAGGAAATCTGTAAAACCGAAGAAAAAAACCCATTACCAAACACAAAAAACACAAAAATGGTTATTTTCATATTTTCAACCTTCCTAAGACATATGTTTTAATGGATCTATAAATCTTCAAATCCCCGACATGTAGGAACTCTAAAAAGTCTGGAAAAAAATTACCGCACGTAAAAAACACTAAAATTGTTTTTTAGATTTTTCTTTCTCCCGAAAAAAATTTCTAAATGGATCTATAAATCATCAAATCCTCGACACAAATAAACTCGCAAAGCCAAATAAAAAAACCCATTACCGAACGCGTAAAAACCTAGGAAACCATGAAATATTTTTTTTAGATTTTCTACCTCCCGAGAAGTATGTCTACATGGATCTATAAATATTCAAATTCTCGACACATAGGAACTCTGTAAAGCTGAAAAAAACCCTTTACCAAACATAAAAAACCAAGACAAACCCATAAATGGTTTTTTTATTTTTTCCTCCCGTGATCGATGTCCGAATGGATCTATAAATCTTCAAATCCTCAACACACAGGAAATTTTTAAAGCCAAAGAAAAAAACTCATTACCAAACGTAAAAAATCAAGAAAAACCAAGAAATGGTTTATTCATATTTTCTATCCCTATGACACAAATGTCTTAATGGATATCTAACTCTTTAAATCCTTGACACACATGAACTCTACAAAGTTGAAGAAAAAAACTTATTACCGAGTGTAAAAATTGAGAAAAACCCAAAACAATTATGGATTCTCTTCCTCCACAAACATGGATTTCTAAATAGATCTCTAAATCTTCAAATCCTTGACACAAAGGAATTTTACAAAACTGAAGAAAAAAACCCATTATTGAACGTTAAAAACTAAGAAAAACCTAGAAATTGTTTTTTCTGATTTTTCGCCTCCCCAGCATGGATGTCTAAATGGATCTATAAAAATATTTAAATCCTCAACACATAAGAACTCTCCAAAGCTGAAGAAAAAAATCCCTTTACCGAACATAAAAAACCAAAAAAACCAAGAAATGGTTTTTACCAGATTTTTTGCCTCCCCGCACGAATGTCTAAATGGATCTATAAATATTCAAATTATCCATATGCAAGAACTCAGTAAAGTGAAGAAAAACTCATTACCAAACACCACCAACCCGAAATGGTTTATTACAGAATTTCGCCTCCCTAACACGTATGTCTAAATTGATCTATAAATCTTCAAATCCTTGACTCACAAAAATCTACAAAGCCAAAGAATAAAACCCATTACCAAACACAAAAATACATATTTTTTTTTTTTTTTTTAGGTTTTCTACCTCCCCGACACAAATATATACATGGATCTATAAATCTTCAAATCCTTGACAAACGAGAACTTTGAAAATCCATTACCAAACGTAAAAAACCAACATAAATACATAAATAGTTTTTTTATCAAATTTTTTGCCTTCCCGGCATAAATGTCTAAATGGATCTATAAATATTCAAATCCTCAACATACAAGAACTCTTAAAATCTGAAGAAAAAAATCTATTATTGAATGTGAAAAAACCCAAAAAAACAAAGAAATCCTTTTTTCAAAAATTACGCCTCCCGAAGGCAAATGTGTAAATGGATATCTAAATCTTAAAATCCTTGACGCACATGAACTCTACAAATCCAAACAAAAACCCATTACCGAACGCAAAAAAATAGAAAACCCTAGAAATAGTTATTTACGGATTTTTACCTCTCTAAAGCATAGATGTCTAAATGAATCTCTAAATCTTCAAATCCTCGAAACAAAGGAACTCTAAAAATCGAAGAAAAAACCCAGTAACCAAAACAAAAAAACAAAAATAGTTTTTTTTAGATTTTTTAGCCTCCTTGACATGGATCTCTAAATGGATATATAAATCTTCAAATCCTAGACACATAAGAACTCTCCAAAGTCAAAGATAAAAAACCATTACCAAACGTAAAAACCTAGAAATGTTTTTTTTGCATATTTTCTTCCTCCCCGACATGGATGTCTAAATGGATCTATAAATATTCAAATCCTCAACACACGACTCTACAAAGCCGAAAAATGCATTACCCAATGTAAAAAAACCAAAAACTTCATAAATGGTTTTTTTCAGATTTTTACCTCCCTCGCAAAGAATTCTAAATGGATCTATAAATCTTCAAATCCTTGACACACAGGAACTCTCTAAAGATGAAGAAAAACCCATTACCAAATGTAAAAAACCTAAAAATTATTATTTTCATATTTTCTACCTCCCTAGAATGGATGTCTAAATGGATAAATAAATCTTCAAATCCTTGACACACAGGAACTCTGCAATTCCAAAGGAAAAAACCCATTAACGAACACAAAAAACCTAGAAAAACCCGTAAATAGTTTTTTTTCATATATTCTAAGTCTTTGCACAGATGTCTAAATGGATTTATAAATCTTCAAATCCTCGATACATAGAACTCTACAAAACCAAAGAAAAAAACCCATTACCGAAAACAAAAGACCTGAAAAAACTCAGAAATGATTTATTTCAGATTTTCTATCTTCCCGGCATGGATGTCTAAATGGATCTATAAATCTTCAAATCCTCATAACACAGAACTCGAAAAGCCGAATAAAAAAACCCATTATAAAAAAAAAAAATCCATAAAAACCCAAAAATAATTTTTGTAAGATTTTTGCCTCCCCAACATGGATGTCTTAATTGATCTATAAATCTTCAAATCCTCAACACACAATAAGTCTCGCAAAGTGAACAAAAAAACCATTAATGAAAATAAAAACCTAGAAATTAATTTTTTTAATTTTTTCAGATTTTATGCCTTTTCAAAGCACATATGTCTAAATGGATCTATAAATATTTGAATCCTTGACACATAGGAAATTTGCAAAGGCGAAGAAAAAACCCATTACTGAACGTGAAAAACTCGAAATGGTTTTTTTCCATATTTTGCCGCATCGGCACAAATGTCTAAATCAATCTATAAATCTTCAAATCCTTGACACATGGAATCTGCAAACACAACGAAAAAAACCCAAAGATCGAATGTAAAAAACTCAAAAAAACCCAGAAATTATTTTTTTCGGATATTTGGTCTCTACAACACGAATTTCTAAATGGATCTATAAATCTTTAAATCCTCGACACACAGGAACTTCTCATAACCAAAGAAAAAAACCCATTATCGAATATAAAAAACCTAAAAACCCATAAATGTTTTCTTTTTTAGATTTTCTACCTCCTTGGCACATATTTCTAAATGTATCTATAAATCTTCCAATCTTTACACACAGGAACTCTACAAAGCGGAAGAAAAAAATACCCATTACCAAACGCAAAAAACCCTAAAAAGGTTTGTTTTCAGATGTTTCGCATCTTTAGCACAAAGTCTAAATAGATCTATAAATATTTAAATCCTCGACACACAAGAACTCTAAAAAGTGAAGAAGAAAATTTTATTACCGAACACAAAAACCTAGAAAAACCTAGAAATGGTTTTTTTCCTATTTTCTTCCTCCCGACACATATGTCTAAATGGATACATAAATCTTCAAATCTTCGACACACATGAACTCTGCAAAGATGAAGAATAAAACCCTTATCGAACATAAAAAACCGAGAAATGGTTTTATTTTTTTTTTTCAAATTTTCTTCCTCCCGACACGGATGTGTAAATGGATCTATAAATATTAAAATTATCAACACATAGGAACTTTGTAAATACAAAGACAAAAACCCATTACGAAACATAAAAAAACCTAAAAATGGTTTTTTTAGACTTTTGACCTCCCCGCTATGGATATCTAAATGGATCTATAATTTTTCAAATCATTAACACTTAGGAACTCTATAAAGTGAAGAAAAAAACCCATTACCAAACGCAAAAAACCAAAAAAACCCGAAATGGTTTTTTTCGGATATTTTACCTCCCAAAGACATGAGTTGTCTAAATAGATCTATAAATATTCAAATCCTTGACACATAAGAACTCTGTAAAGTAGAAGAAACAAAACCCATTACCATATGCAAAAAAACTAGAAATGGTTTTTATTAATTTTTTTCGTCTCAAAGCATGGATGTCAAAATCAATCTACAAATCTTCAAATCCATGACACACATGAATTCTGCAAAGTGAAGGAAAAAACCCATTACTTAACGCAAAAAAATCAAGAAAATACCAAAAATAGTTTTTTTTTCAGATTTTCTACCTCCCTGAAACAAATGTCTAAATGGATCTATAAATATTCAAATCTTCGACACATTGGAACCCTTTAAATCCGAAGAAAAGACCCATTACCAAAGGCAAAAAAACCTAGAATACGTTTTTTCAAAAAATTTGTCTCCTTGGTACGACTGTCTAAATGAATCTATAAATATTCGAATCTCAACATACAAGAACTCTGTAAAGCTCAAGGAAAAAAACAAAACCCAGAAAAACCACAAACATGTTTTTTTTTCAGATTTTAATTGTCTCTCGACAATGGATATCTAAATGGATGTATAAATATTCAAATCCTTGATACACAGGAACTCTATAAAGCCGAAGAAAAAAACCCATTACCGAACGCAAAAGACCAAGAAATGGTTTTTCTTGATTTTTTCTGTCTCTCTCAAGCACGAGATGTCTAAATAGATTTGAGAATCAAAATATATAAATCTTCAAATCTTTAAATCCTTGACACACATTTGGAACTCTAAAGTCAAGAAGAAAACCCATTACCAAATGTAAAAACCTAAAAAACCTAGAAATGTTTTTTTATAGATTTTCTGTCTCCGACACGAGATGTCTAAATGGATCTATAATCTTCAAATCCTCGATACATAGGAACTCTACAAATTCAAATAAAAAAATTCATTACTAGACGCATAAAACCTAGAAAAAACATATAAATGGTGGTGTTTTTCCTAATTTTCTATCTCTCGCATGCATGTTTAAATGGATCTATAAATATTCAATTCCTCAATACACAGGAACTCTAAAAAACTGAAGAAAAAACCCATTACTGAACACAAAAAACATAGAAATGGTTTTTCCATATTTTTCGCCTCCTCGGTACATATGTCTAAATAGATCTATAGTTCTTCAAATCCTCGACACACGGGAACTTTATAAAGTGAAGAAAAAAATACATTACTAAACGAAAAAACCCATAAATAATTTTATTTCAGATTTTCTACCTCCCTGGCAAGGATGTCTAAATAGATCTATAAATCTTCAAATCCTCGACAGAAAGGAACTCTACAAAGCCAAAGAAAAAACCCATTACTGAACATAAAAAACATAAAAAAAACCTAGAAATGATTTTTTAGATTTTATGCCTCCCTGACACGGATGTCTAAATGGATCCATAAATCTTCAAATCCTCAACACAAGAAATCTATAAAGCTGAAGAAGAAAAATCATTAACGAACGCAAAAAACTCTTAAAAACCCTTAAATATATTTTTTTGTTAGAGTCGGCATTTACCTTAGTTCATATTCACCTAGACACTTTAATTACCTTTATTGTTTTTATCCTTGTCCACTTATGTGTGTGGATATTTTTTTTTATTTATTTAGATATTAGGGGATATTATCTAGTTGTTAAGTATAGTTCTTTTCTTGATTTATGGTATTGACTAGATCTTCGATGTTTAGTTCTCTCCTTAATCTTTGGTCTTGACTAGTTCTTTCTTTGACTAGTTATTTCCTTGATTTATGGCTTTATCTATGACCTTGAATGGTTCTTAGATTTGTATTTGTTGCCTATATAAACAAGGCTCATTCTCATTGTATTTCATTGATTTCCATAATAATATATGATATTCTTTGCTCATTTCTTGAAAAAGGTTTATGTAAAGTTATTCGACAAATTACTTTCATCTTCTTCGATCGTGGTATTTGATTATCATCCGAGTTCTTGGCTTCTTACTACGACACTGGTTATCATTCTTTTTATTTTTCAGATTTGTTGACTCCTAACATAGATGTCTTAATCGATCTATAAATCTTCAAATCCTTGACACACCGAAACTTTGTAAAGCCGAAGAAAAAAACCCATTAACGAACGCAAAAAACCTAGAAAAACCTGAAAATGGTTTTTTTCAGATTTTCTGCCTCCCCGACACAGATGTCTAAATGGATCTATAAATATTGAAATCCTCAACACACAATAACTCTGCAAAGTCGAAAAGAAAAACCCATTACTGAACACAAAAAACTAAGAAAAACTAAGAAATGTTTTTTTTTCATATTTTTTGCATCCACGACATGGATGTTTAAATGTATCTATAAATATTCAAATCCTTGACACATAAGAATTCTATATTTCCAAAGAAAAAAACTCATTATCAAATGCAAAAACCTAGAAAAACTCAAAAATTATTTTTTTAAATTTTTCGCCTCCCAATGAAGGATGTCTAAATGACTCTATAAATCTTCAAATCCTTAACACACGGGGAACTCGCAAAGCCAAAGGAAAAAACCATTACCGAACACAAAAATCCCAGAAAAACCTAGAAATGATTTTTTTCAATTTTTTTGCCTCCTCGCACGGTTGTTTAAATGGATCTTAAAATTTTTAAATCCTCGACATCAAGAACTCTGCAAAGTTGAAGAAAAAACCCATTACCGAACACGAGAAAATCCAGAAATTTTTTTTTTTTTCAGAGTTTCTACCTCCCGTAACGAATGTCTAGATGGATCTTTAAATATTCAAATCCTTGACATACAGAAATCTACAAATCTAGGGAAAAAAACTCATTCGAATGCAAAAAAAGCAAAAACCCCTGAAATAATTTTTTTCAAATTTTTAGCTTCCCAAAATGAATGTCTAAATGGATCTAAAAATATTCAAATCCTTGAAACACATGAACTATACAAAGCTGAAGAAAAATACCCATTACCGAATGCAAAAACCGAGAAATTGTTTTTTTTTTCTCATATTTTTTGTCTTCCTAACATGGATGTCTAAATGGATCTATAAATCTTCAAATAGGAACTCGGCAAAGCCAAAGGAAAAAACCTATTACCAAACGTAAAAGACCTAGAAATAGTTTTTTTAGATTTTCTATCTCCCTAATACGAGTGTCTAAATAGATCTATAAATCTTCATATTTGTATATCCTCGACACACAAGAACTCAAAAGCTGAAAAAAAAACCATTACCGAATGTAAAAACCTAAAAATAGTTTTTTTTTTTTTGATTTTCTATTTTCCCGACACAGATGTCTAAATGAATCTTCAAATCCTTGATACACAGGAACTCTACAAAGCCGAAGAAAAAAACCATTATTGAACGCATAAAACCCAGAAATTGTGGTTTTTTTCCTAATTTTCTATCTCTCTTGCCTGAGATGTTAAAATGGATCTATAAATCTTTAATTCCTAGACACACAAGAAATATGAAAAAAGCGAAAAAAACCCATTACTTGAATGTAATAACATAGAAATATTTTTTATTTTTAGATTTTCTCGCCTCCCCGGTATAGATGTCTAAATAGATCTATAGTTCTTCAAATCCTCGACACACAAGAACTCATAAAGTGAATAAAAAAATACATCGTGAATGCAAAAAACCCAGAAATAGTTTTATTTCAGATTTTCTGCCTCCCTACAACATTTGTCTAAATGGATCTATAAATCATCAAATCCTTGACACATTAGAAGCCTTTGAAGCCAAAGAAAACAACCATTACCGAAGGTTAAAAAACCTAGAAATTGTTTTTTTCAAATATTTTGTCTCCACAGTATGGATGTCTAAATGAATATATAAATATTCAAATCCTCGACACATAGGAACTCTATAAAGTGAAGAAAAATAACCAAAACCTAGAAAAAACAAAGAAATGATTTTTTTTTAGATTTACGCCTCCCGAGCATGGATGTCTAAATGGATGTATAAATCTTCAAATCCTCGACACACAAGAACTCTATAAAGTTGAAGAAAAAACCCATTACCGAACGTAAAAGACCTAGAAATGGTTTTTTTTCAGATTTTTTGTCTCCTGCATGAGATGTCTAAATAGATTTATAAATATTCAAATATTTAAATCCTCGATACACTGGAACTTTGCAAAGTCGAAGAAAAAAACCCATTACCTAATGTAAAATCCTAAAAAACCCGAGAAATGTTTTTTTTTTTCCAGCATTTTACTGTCTCCCGACAAAGATGTCTAAATGGATCTATAATCTTCAAATCCTCTATACGTATGAACTCTACAAATCTGAATAAAATCCATACTAAACACATAAAACCCGGAAAAAACAGAAATGGGGTTTTTTTTTCCTAATTTTCTATCTCTCTGGCACATATGTTTAAATGGATGTATAAATATTCAATTCCTCGACACACAACAACTCGAAAAGCTGAAGAAAAAACCCATTATTCGAAGGTAAAAACATAGAAATGGTTTTTTTCATATTTTCTTCCTCCACGGTACATATATGTCCGAATAGATCTATAGTTCTTTAAATCCTTGACACATGGGAACTCTGCAAAGAGCGAAGAAAACATTACATTATCGAATGCAAAAACCCAAAAATAGTTTTATTTTAGATTTTTACCTCCCAGCACGGATGTCTAAATGGATCTATAAATCTTCAAATCCTCGACAGAAAGGAACTCGCAAAGCCGACAAAAAAACCCATTACCAAATGTAAAAAACCCAAAAAAAATCCAGACATGGTTTTTCTTAGATTTTTTGCCTCCCTGACACGGATGTCTAAATGGATCCATAAATATTGAAATCCTCGACACAGAAATCTATAAAATCGAAGAAAAAACACATTACCAAATGCGAGAAAACTCAAAAAAACCCTTAAATACATTTTTTTGTTAGAGTAGGTATTTACCTTAGCTCATGTTCACCTAGGCACTTTATTTACCTTTATTGTATTTATCCTCATTCACTTATGTGTGTGGATATTTTCTTTTTATTTATTTAGCTATTAGGGGGATATTATCTAGTTGTTATGTATAGTTCTTTCCTTGATCTATGATATTGACTAGTTCTTTCCTTGATTTATCGTTTGATCTACGACCTTGACTGGTTCTTAGATTTTTATTTGTTGCCTATATAAAAAGGCTCATTCTCATTGTATTTCATTGATTTCCATAATAATATATGATATTTTTGCTCATTTCTTTAAAAAGGTTTATGTAAACTTATTACGATTTAATTACTTTCATCTTATTGATCGTGGTTTTGATTATCATTTGAGTTATTAGCTTACTTATGACTCAAGTTATCGTTCCTTTCATTTTTTAGATATTTTGACTCCCTGACATAGATGTCTAAATCAATCTATAAATCTTCAAATCCTCGACACATAGGACCTTTGTAACGCCGAAGAAAAAACCATTAACGAACGTAAAAAACCCGAGAAAAACACAAAAATGTTTTTTTAGATTTTCGCCTCCCGGCATAGATGTCTAAATGGATCTATAAATCTTTGAATCCTCAACACACAAAAATTCAGCAAAGTGAAGAAAAACCCATTCTTGAACATAAAAAACTAGGAAAAACCAAGAAATGTTTTTTTTCTAGATTTTTTGCATCCCCGCACGGATGTTTAAATGTATCTATGAATATTCAAATCCTTGACACATAGGAATTCTATATTGCCAAAGAAAAAACTCATTACCGAATGTAAGAAAACTTAGAAAAACCCAAAAATTGTTGTTTCAAATTTTCTTCCTCCTAGTAATGATGTCTAAATGGATCTATAAATATTCAAATCCTCAACACACAAGAACTCTACAAAGCCAAAGAAAAAAACCCATTACCGAACACAAAAAATCCCAGAAAAACCCAAAAATGATTTTTAATTTTTTTTTTACCTCCTTGGCACTGATGTCTAAATGGATCTAAAAATCTTCAAATCCTCGACAAACAAGAACTCTGCAAATTCAAATAAAATAACCCATTACCAAACACAAAAACCGAAATGTTTTTTTTTAATATTTTCTACCTCCCCGTAACGGATGTCTAGATGGATCTTTAAATCTTCAAATCCTCGACACATAGGAAATTTACAAAGTTGAGGAAAAAAACTCATTACCGAATGTAAAAATAGCAAACAAAACCTGAAATGGTATTTTTTTTTCAGATTTTTAGCCTCCCCGAAACAAACGTCTAAATGGATCTAAAAATATTCAAAACCTCAACACACATGAACTGTGCAAAGTTGAAGAAAAAAGCCCATTACCGAACGTAAAAAACCTAGAAATTTTTTTTTTCTCATATTTTTTGCCTTCCTAACATGGATGTCTAAATTGATCTATAAATCTTCAAATCCTCAACACAAAGGAACTCAGCAAAGCCGAAGGAAAAAACCCATTACTGAACGTAAATTACCCTAAAATGATTTTTTTCAGATTATCTGTCTCCGTGGCATAGATTTCTAAATAGATCTATAAATCTTTATATCTATAAATCCTCGACATACAGGAACTCGCAAAGTCAAGAAAAAAACCCATTATCGAATGCAAAAACCTAAAAAACCCGAATTGTTTTTTTTTTTTTCACATTTTCTGTCTCCATGACATAGATGTCTAAATGGATCAAAAATCTTCAAATCTTTGATACACGGGAACTCTACAAAGCCGAAGGAAAAATCCATTTCGAACGCATAAAACCAAGAAAAAAACCTAGAAATGGTAGTTTTTTTCCTAATTTTCTATCTCTCCGACACACATGTTTAAATGGATCTATAAATATTTAATTCCTCGACACACAGGAACTCTAAAAATCAAGAAAAAACCCATTACTTGAACATAAAAAACATAGAAATGGTTTTTTTTTCAGATTTTCTACCTCCTCGTACATATGTCTAAATAGATCTATAGTTCTTCAAATCCTCGACACACAAGAACTCGACAAAGCCGAAGAAAAAATACATTAATGAACGTAAAAAACCCATAAATAGTTTTATTTCATATTTTCTGCCTCCCTAGCATAGATGTCTAAATGGATTTATAAATCTTCAAATCCTCAATAGAAAGGAACTCTGCAAAGCTGAAGAAGAAAAATCTAGTACCGAACGTAAAAAACCTAACAAAACCAAGAATTAGTTTTTTTAGATTTTCTACCTCCCGACATGGATGTCTAAATGGATCCATAAATCTTCACATCCTCAACATAATAAATTTGTAAATCCAAAGAAAAAAGCCATTACCAAACGTAGAAAACCTAGAAAAAACCCCGAATATTTTTGTTAGAGCAAGTATTTACCTTAGCTCATGTTGACCTAGGCACTTTATTTACCTTTATTGTATTTATCCTCACCCACTTATGTATGTGGATATTTTCTTTTTATTTATTTAGATATCAGTGATATTATCTAGTTGTTAGGTATAATTCTTTCCTTGATCTAAGGCTTGATCTATGATAGTGAGTGGTTCTTAGATTTTTATTTGTTTCTATATAAAAAGGCTCATTCTCATTATATTTCATTGATTTCCATAATAATATATGATATTGTTACTCATTTCGTAAAAAGGTTTATGTAAACTTATTCTAACGAATTACTTTCATCTTATTGATCGTGGTGTTTGATTATCATCCGAGTTCTTGGCTTGATATGACCTGCTTATCATTCCTTTTATTTTTTAGATTTTTTGACTCCAGGACATAGATTTCTAAATCGATCTATAAATTTTCAAATCTTCGACACACATGGGAACTTTGAAAAGTGAAGAAAAAACCCATTAGCGAATGCAAAAACCTAGAAAAACACAAAAATGGTTTTTTAGATTTTCTACCTCCCAAAGCCATGAGATGTCTAAATGGAACTATAAATCTTCAAATCCTCAACACACCGGAATTGAGCAAAGCCGAAGAGAAAAACCCATTACGAAACAAAAAACTAGGAAAAACCAAGAAATGTTTTTTTTTCATATTTTTGCATCCCCTGGCATGGATGTTTAAATGTATCTATAAATATTCAAATCCTTGACACATAAGAATTCTATATTTCCAAAGAAAAAAACTCATTATCAAATGCAAAAACCTAGAAAAACTCAAAATTGTTTTTTCAAATTTTCGCCTCCCAAAGAAGGATGTCTAAATGGCTCTATAAATCTTCAAATCCTTGACACATAGGAACTCTGCAAAGCCAAAGAAAAAAACCAATTACCGAACACAAAAAATCTAAAAAAACCCAAAAATAATTTTTTTCAAAATTTTTGCCTCCTTAGCACGGATGTCTAAATGGATCTAAAAATCTTCAAATCCTTGACAAACAAGAACTCTAGAAAGTCGAAGAAAAACCCATTCTCGAACACAAAAAAAGCAAGAAATGTTTTTTTTCTTCATATTTTCTACCTCCCCATAGTGGATGTCTAGATGGATCTTTAAATCTTCAAATCCTCAACACACAGGAAATCTACAAAGTTGAGGAAAAAAATTCATTACCGAACGAAAAACAACCAAACAAAACCCGAAATAGTTTTTTTCTTGATTTTCAGCCTCCCGAAACGAATGTCTAAATGGATCTAAAAATATTCAAATCCTCGACACAAATGAACGTGTAAAGTTGAAGAAAAAAATCCCATTACCAAATGTAAAAAACCTAGAAATTATTTTTTTCTCATATTTTTCGCCTTCCTAACACGGATGTTTAAATGGATCTATAAATCTTCAAATCCTCGACACAAAGGAACTCAAAAAAGTCGAAGGAAAAAAACCATTACCGAAGGCAAAATACCCGAAATGATTTTTTCAGATTATCATCTCTGTGGCATGGATTTCTAAATAGATCTATAAATCTTCATATCTCTAAATCCTCGATATATAAGAACTTTGCAAAGCCGAAGAAAAAAAACCCATTACCGAATGTAAAAACCTAAAAAAACCTGAAATATATTTTTTAGATTTTTGTCTCCCCACATAGATGTCTAAATGGATCAACAAATCTTCAAATCCTCGATATACAGGAACTCTACAAAGCCAAAGAAAAAATCCATTCTTCGAACACATAAAACAAAGAAAAAACACAGAAATGGTGGTTTTTGTCCTAATTTTCTATCTCTCCGATACACATGTTTAAATGGATCTATAAATCTTTAATTCCTCGACACACGGGAACTCGAAACCAAATAAAAACCCATTATCGAATGTAAAAAAACATAGAAATGTTTTTTTTTCAGATTTTTGCCTCCTCGGTACATATGTCTAAATAGATCTATAGTTCTTCAAATCCTCGACACACAAGAACTCTACAAAGTGAAGAAAAAAATACATTATCGAAGGTAAAAAACCCCAGAAATAGTTTTATTTCATATTTTATGCCTCCCTGGAATGGATGTCTAAATGGATTTATAAATTTTCAAATTCTCAACAGAAAGGAACTCTGCAAAGCTGAAGAAAAAAAACCAAGTACCGAATGTAAAAAACCCAACAAAACCTAGAATTAGTTTTTTTCGATTTTCTACCTCCCTGACATAGATGTCTAAATGGATCCATAAATCTTCACATCCTCGACACACGAAATCTACAAATCCAAAGAAAATAATGCATTACCAAACACAAAAACCTAGAAAAACCCTGAAATATTTTTTTTTGTTAGAGTAGGTATTTACCTTAGCTCATGTTCACCTAGGCACTTTATTTACCTTTATTGTATTTATTCTCACCCACTTATGTGTGTGGATATTTTATTTTATTTATTTAGATATTAGGGGATATTATCTAGTTTTTAGGTATAATTCTTTCCTTGATCTATGATATTGACTAGTTCTTTCCTTGATTTATGGTATTAACTAGATCTTTGATGTCTATTTCTCTTCTTAATCTTTTGTATTTAATAGTTCTTTTCTTCATTTATGGCTTGATCTACGAAAACCTTGACTAGTTCTTAGATTTTTATTTGTTGTCTATATAAAGAAGGCTCATTCTCATTATATTTCATTGATTTCCATAATAATATATGATATTGTTTCTCATTTCTTTAAAAAAGTTTATGTAAACTTATTCGACAAATTATTTACATCTTATTGATCGTGGTGTTTGATTAGCATTTGAGTTCTTGGCTTGTTACGACACGGTTATTCCATTCCTTTTATTTTTAGATTTTTTGACTCCGACATAGATTTCTAATTCTATCTATAAATCTTCAAATCCTCGACACACAAGAACTCTGTAAAACTGAAGAAAAAAATCTATTAACGAACACAAGAAACCCGAGAAAAACACAAAAAATGGTTTTTTTTTTTTTTTTTTTTTTTTTTTTTTTTTGATTTTCTGCGTCCCCGACATAGATGTCTAAATGGATCTATTAATTTTAAAATCCTCAACATATAGGAACTCTGCAAAGATGAAGAGAAAAACCCATTACTGAACACAAAAAACTAGGAAAAACCAAGTAATGTTTTTTTACAATTCTTTTGCATCCCCGACACAAATGTTTAAATGAATTTATAAATCTTTAAATCCTTGACACACAGGAATTCTATATTGCTGAAGAAAAAAAATCATTACTGAACATAAAAAACCTAGAAAAACAAAAAAATTATTTTTTCAGATTTTTCGCCTCCCAACAAGGATGTCTAAATGACTCTATAAATATTCAAATCCTCGACACACAAGAACTCTACAAAGCAAAAGAAAAAAACCCATTACTGAACTCAAAAATCTAAAAAACCCCAGAAAGGATTTGTTTCAAAAATTTTACCTCCTTCACATGGATGTCTAAATGGATCTAAATATTTTCAAATCCTCGACAAACAAGAACTCTACAAAGTAAAAAAAAAAAACCATTACTGAACACAAAACCCAAATTTTATTTTATTTTATTTTTTCAGATTTTCAACCTCTCCATAACAAATGTCTAGATGGATATTTAAATCTTCAAATCCTCAACACACGGAAATCTACAAAGACGAGGAAAAAAACTCATTACGAACGTAAAAATGGTAAAAACCCCCGAAATGGTTTTTTCCATATTTTCATCCTCCCCGACGTGAATGTCTAAATGGATATAAAATATTCAAATCTTTGACACACATGAATTGTGCAAAGTCAAGAAGAAAACCCATTACCAAACACCAAAAACCTAGAAATTGTTTTTTCCTCATATTTTTTGCCTTCCTAATACGGATGTATAAATGGATCTATAAATCTTCAAATCCTTGACACATAGGAACTCGGCAAAGTCGAAGGAAAAAACTTGTTACAGAACACAAAAAACTCAAAAAAACCCAAAAATGTGTTTTTTCAAATTTTATGCCTCCCAAAGCACAAATCTTTAAATGGATTTATAAATTTTAAAATCCTCAAAAAAAAATAGGAACTCTAAAAAGTCGAAGAAAAAAACCTATTACCGAATGCTAAATGGAAAAAACCCATAAAACCTAAGCAATTTTTTTTTTTTCGATTATTTACCTCCCCGACATGATTTCTAAATAGATATATAAATCTTCAAATCCTCAACACATAGGAGCTCTACAAAGCCAAAGAAAAAATCCCATTACCGAATACAAAAACCTTAGAAAAACCCGTAAATGGTTTTTTTCGCATTTTCTCCTCCCCCGGCACGGATCTCTACATGGGTCTATAAATATTCAAATCCTCAACAATAGGAATTCTACAAAGGTGAAGGAAAAAACCCATTACCGAACGTAAAACACCTAGAAAAACCAAGAATTTTTTTCATTTTTTTGCCTCCTCGACATGGATGTTTAAATGGATATATAAATCTTCAAATCATCAACACATAGGAAGCTATGCAAAGCCAAAGAAAATAACCCATTACCGAACAAAAAAAAAAACCATAAATGGGTTTTTTTCGATTTTTTGTTTGCTCGACACGGATGTATAAATGGACCTATAAATCTTAAAATCTTTGACACGGGAAATATATAAAACTAAATAAAAATGTATTATTGAATGCAAAAAAACTAAATAAACCCTAAAATGGTTTTTTTCATATTTTTTACTCCCTTGGCATGAATGTTTAAATGGATCTATAAATCTTCAAATCCTCGACACACATAAGTTCTATAAATCCAAAGAAAAAAACCTTTATTAAACACAAAAACCCAGAAAAAACCCCACAAATGGTTTTTTTCCAAATTTTTTGTCTCCCCAACATGGAGGTCTAAATGGATCTATAAATCTTCAAATCCTCGACATACATGAACTCCGCAAAGCCGAAGAAAAAACCCATTACCAAACACAAAAAACTTAGAAATGGATTTTTTTCAAATTTTCTCGCCTCCTCGACATGAATGCATAAATGTATCTATAAATATTTAAATCCTCGACACATGGAAACTCTGCAAAGCAGAAGAAAAAAACCCATTACGGAAAAATAAAAACTAGGAAAAACTCAGAAATATTTTTTTCAAAATTTTTACATCATCGACTTGGATGTCTAAATGGATCTATAAATCTTCAAATTCTCGACACATAGGAACTTTACAAAGTTGAAGAAAAAAACCCTTTATCGAATGCAAAAACCTAAAAAATATAGAAATAGTTTTGTAAAGATTTTGTACGTCCCTGACATGAATGTCAAAATAGATCTATAAATCTTCAAATCCTTAACACATAGGACCTCATCAAAGCCAAAGAAAAAAAAAACCATTACTAAACTCAAAAAAGTCATACATGGCTTTTTTCAGATTTTTTTTTCCTCCCCGCACAAATGTCTAAATGGTCTATAAATATTCAAATCCTCGACACACTAGAACTCTGCAAAGACAAAGAAATTTTTTTATTACCAAACTTAAAAAACCTAAAATGGTTTTTTTCAAATTTTTACCTCCCTGTCACAAATATCTAAATGGATTTATTAATCATCAAATCCTCGACACATAGGAATTCTGCAACGTTGAAAAAAAAACCCATTACGGAACACAAAAAAAAATAGAAATGTTTTTTTTAGATTTTCTGCCTCCTTGGCGAGGATGTCTAAATAGATCATTAAATCTTCAAAACCTTGACACACAAGAACTCTACAAAGCCAAAGAAATAAAACCATTAGTGAACATAAAATACCAAGAAAAAAAGAGAAATTGTTTTTTTTAGATTTTTTTGCCTTCTCGGCACGGATGTCTAAATGGATTTATAAATCTTCAAATCATCGACACACAGAACTCTACAACGCCAAAGTAACAAATTCATTACCAAACGCAAAAACCTAGAAATGGTTTTTTTCAAATTTTCTACCTCCCCGGAATAGATGTTTAAATGGATATATAAATCTTCAAATCCTCGATGACATGAACTCTAAAAGGCTAAAAAAAAAAACCATTACCGAACGCAAAAAACCCAAAAAAACCTAGAAATGGTTTTATAAAGAATTTTTTTCACCTTGACATGGATGTCAAATGGATCTATAAATCTTCAAATCCTCAACACATAAGAACTCTAAAAAACCAACAAAAAAATCCATTACCAAATGTAAAAACCAGAAATAGTTTTTTTTTCATATTTTCCGCTTCTCTGGCACGGATGTCTAAATGGATCTATAAATCTTCAAACCATCGACACACGGTGTGCTCGCAAATTCAAAGAAAAAAACCCATTACCAAACACAAAAAATCTAGAAATGGTTTTTTCTATATTTTCTGCCTCTCTCACACATGAATGTCTAAATGGATATATAAATTTTCAAATCCTCGACACATAGGAAATCTAAAAATTTGAAGAAAAAACTCATTACCGAACATAAAAAAAAAAAAAACAGAAAAAGTTTTTGTAAAGATTTTATGCCTCCCCAAAGCATGGATTTATAAATGGATCTATAAATCTTCAAATCCTCGACACAGAGGAACTCTCATAATCTGAAGAAAAAAACTAATTACCGAACTTAAAAAACCTAGAAATGGCTTTTTTCTGATTTTTTACCTTACCAGCATGGATGTCTAAATGGATATATAAATCTTCAAATCATTGACACAAAGGAACTCTAAAAAGATGAAGAAAAAAACCCATTACCGAATGTAAAAAATCTAGAAATAGTTTTTTTTTTAGAGTTTTTGCCTCCTCGACACAAATGTCTAAATGGATCTATAAATCTTCAAATCCTCGACACATAGGAACTCTGCAAAGAAAATGAAAAAAATACATTACCAAACTCAATAAACCCAGAAAAACCCATAAATGGTTTTTTTCATATTTTCTACCTTTGCCCACATCATGGAAATCTAAATGTATCTATAAATCTTCAAATCCTCGAGATAGAGAATCATTGCAAAACGAAAAAAATCCCAATACCAAACCTTAAAAACCAAAAAATAAATTATTTTATTTTCATATTTTATGTATCTCCAAAGCACATGAGATGTATATATGGATCTATAATTATTTTCAAATCCTCGACACACAAAGAACTCTGCAAAGCCGAAAAAAACCCATTCTTCGAACATGAAAAACCATGAGAAAAAATTATTTTTTAGATTTTCTCCTTCCCTCGCACGGATTTCTAAATGGATCCATAAATCTTGAAATCCTAGAGACATATGAACTCTACAAAGTGAAAGAAACAAATCTATTACCGAATGTAAAAACTCAGAAAAAATCCAGAAATGGTTTTTTTTTTCATATTTTTTGCCTCCCCATCACGTATATATAAATCTTCAAATCCTCGACACATAGGCACTTGTGAAAGCCAAAGAAAAAAAACCATTACCGAACAGAAAAACCAAAAATGGTTTTTTTCAAATTTTTTTCCTCTTTTGCATGGATGTCTAAATCGATCTATAAATATTCAAATCCTGAAACACAAAAATTTGCAAAGTCGAAGAAACAATCCCTTTACTGAATGTAAAAATCCAAGAAAAACCTAGAAATAGTTTTTTTAGATTTTCTACATCCCCGACACGGATGTCTAAATGGATCTATAAATCTTCAAATCCTTGACACACAGAAACTTTGCAAAGCCGAGGAAAAAAACCCATTACCGAACACAAAAAATCCATTTTTTCTTCATATTTTATGCATCCCCGACACAGATGTCTAAATGGATCTATAAATCTTCAAATCCTCAAAAAACTGGAAATCTACAACTTCGAAGAAAAAACCCATTACCAAATGAAAAAAACTGAGAAAAACCCCAAAATAGTTTTTTTCGATTTTTACATCCCTAACACGGATGTCTAAATGGATCTATAAATCTTCAAATCCTCGACACACATGATATCGAAAAGCCAAAGAAAAAAGCCATTACGGAACAAAAAAACCTTAACTAAAAACCCATAAATGAGTTTTTTTCAGATTTTCTACCTCTCCCACATTTAATGTCTAAATGGAACTATAAATCTTCAAATCCTCGACACACAGGAACTCTATAAAGGTGAAGAAAAAAACACATTACTAAATGTAAAAAACCCATAAATGGTTTTTTAGTTTTTTTTCATTTGCCTCCATGACATGAGATGTTTATATGAATCTAAAAATTTCAAATCCGACACATAGAACTCTACAAAGTCAAAGAAAAAAACCCATTAAATAACGCAAAAACCCATAAAAACCCAAAATTAGTTTTTTTCATATTTTCTCCCTCTCCAAGACATGGATGTTTAAATGGATCTATAAATATTCAAATCCTTAACACATAGAACTTTGCAAAGTTGAAGAAATAAACTCATTAACGAATGCAAAAGACCTTAAAAATCCATTCGAAATGGTTTTTTTTTTTCATATTTTCAGTCTCCTTAGCATAGATGTCTAAATGGATCTATAAATCTTCAAATCCTCGACACATAGGAACTCTACAAAGTTGAAGAAAAAATCCATTAATCAACGTAAAAAACCTAGAAAAACCAAAAAAAAATGGATATTCTGACTACATGAAATAGATATCTAAATGGATTTATAAATCTTCAAATCCTCGACACACCAGAACTATGCAAAGCCAAAAAAAACTCCTTACCAAATAAAAAAACCGTAAATGGTATTTTTTTATTAAATATTGCCTCCTCGCAGGATGTCTAAATGGATACATAAATCTTTTAAACCTCAATACGCATACATTCTGCAAAGCTAAAGAAAAAAACCCATATCGAACACAAAAACCCAAAAGTGGTTTTTTTTTAGTTTCTTCCTCCCAAACACGGATGTCTAAATGAATCTTTAAATTTTTAAATCCTCAACACACAAGAACTCGCAAAGCCAAAGAAAAAAATCATTTACCAAAGTAAAAACCAAGAATTTCTAGAAATGGTTTTTAATTTTACGCCTCCTCGCACAAATGTCTAAATGGATCTATAAATCTTCAAATCCTCGATACATAGGAACTTTGAAAAATGGAAGAAAAAAACCCATTACCAAACACAAAAAACCTATAAAAACCAAGAAATGGTTTTTTTCTTCATATTTTCTACCTCCCAACACAAATGGATCTATAAATTTATCCCTGGGGTGTACATTCAATGATCTTTTTGAAGAAATAAAGGATGGATCCGTAAATGCGGTTTTGTATTGATTACCGCCATTACACGAACAAGGTAATGATAAAAAATTGTTATCCTCTTCCTTGTATTGATGACTTATTTGATAAGATGAAGGGAGCCACATTTTCTATAATATGATCTTAAGTCGGGATACCATAGATGGAATGTTTGAGGATTTTGGAGGTAAACATTCATAAGACCACCTTAACACGAGATATGGGCACTATGAGTTCACATGATGGTGTCTTTTGGGTCGATCTTAATGCCCCCAAGCAGTTGTTCATGAGTTTGATGAATGGGGTATTTAGGACCTTCTTAGATCAATTCATGCTCTGAATATTCCTAGATGAATTCAAATTGATATACTCATGTAAAACTCTGTGAGGAAACAAAGGACACCTTTTCCAGGGTTCTTCAATGTCTTCAGAGCAAAAAACTAAGAAATGAAAACTTGGAGACGTGTGCATTCTCTCGTTAGAGGTACAATATTTTGGCCATATCATTTTGGGGAAGGTATAACACAGATATCCTTCCAAAATTAGAGCCATTATGGATTGGCCAAACACCCACTAAAGTGACGATTTTGCACTTTCATGGGATTAAAGGATACTACAAGATATTTATACTGGGACTTCTCTTAAAAGATTCTGGCATAAAGACCCTATCACTTCCCTTAAGAGGAAAGGGAAGAAATTTCTCTGGTTAAACGAGATGCGAGTAGGCCTTCAAGACCGAAGGAGTACCTCACTACAACACCTATCCTAAATTTGATAAGAATGGATCCATAGGGTGATTTCTTTGTTTACACAGAGTTTTCTTTCAAGCAGGGCTTAGAGGTGTGTTATCACATGAGAGAAGAGTAGTGGCCTTTGAGTTCTTGCAATGTCTCAAAGATCACAAGATTAATTATCTAACCCATGATCTTGAGCTTGTGGCATTTGTGCATGAGAATGGGGAAGATGAAGAAACTTTTTTTTGGAAGGAGATTCACACTTAGAACTCTCATTTGAGTCTTTGCCACCTCTTCACACCTCCCCAAAGAACTCTCATCAAGCGTTAGATGGAGTTACTTTTTGAGTATAACATGGAGATTGAGCATGAAAGGGGAAGGAGAATGTGGTAGTAGATCTCTCACAGACGGAGACATGTGGCTATGGCCACTTCGGTGAGCACAAATTTATGGAGCATGATTCTTCAAATTTTTTGCCTTCCTCTTGATGAGCTTTTACATGGGTTCGAGAGATCGAGTCACAAAGACCCCTTGAGGGAAAGTATGATGGTTTTGTTGTTGCAAATCAGTAGCACCCCTGGATGCAAATCAGGTTTCTAAGTTGATGTTTCAGGCATCCAGTGTGATTGCACAACATTGAAACCTCTCTCCAAGTGTGGGACTTGTAAAATGAGAGAGGAATCTCTAGATTAGAGGCTGGTTCCTCAAACTCCTATGATCAAATCTGTTATTTACACAATTGCAGAGGTTTGAATCCTAATCCTACTCTAAATTCCAAGGAGACAGAGATAGAAAGTGTAAAAATTGAAACTAAACTAATAGGTGATACACTAAAGGAGTGGTGAACACTTCTTGTTCATGCAAATTGACACAATTTCATAAAATGCAACATGAAACATCATACACAGGTTGATAAGATGCAATTAGAGGTCTGAAATGAAGCAAGACAATACAAACAAAGGATTGAAAATTGATCACAGAGTCTACACTGTCATTTTCACTATCAAAATCCTTGCATTTGCAACATCAAAGAGGTAGAAACCTGTTACAATCATGAAGAAGGTCTGATACTTGCAAAAATCACTTGTTGAAGGTGAAAAAAGAAGCTTGTTATCCAAAAAAATGTTCAACCTCAAAAATGAGCCAAATCGGCTTTTTACAATGCATGGGTCGAGCCCAAAAGAGAGAAAACATGTAAAAACATGGAATCCATTCCCCATTGAATGAAGATGCATTAAAAAAGCATGGGCATCCTTACGGACCCATGCCCCGACATTTTTGGCCATCTTTGAAGAAGAATGTGACCCATTTTGCATTAAACCTGGTTATTGAAACGTCATTTTGGCCATTACCACGTGGCGAGGTTTTCTTAATTTTATCTCTCAAAACTCAACCAAAATGCAAAATTTACCCCCAAAATCATGTAGAGAATTTCACCATCTTTCCATTGATATAAATAACGTGAAAATCGAGCTCTGGATCGAAAGATATGGCGATTTGAAAATTTAGGGGCAAAAATAGGCCAAAATCGGATCGACGGGCAAAAGTTTGAATTTTTACCCATTTGGTCTTTGGAATTTTTTTCAAATTTTCCCCGTGCTCTGCCACTCCAGGTGCCATGTGGTGGCTTCCTATTGGCCGTGGGCCTTTCAGGGGAAATTTTTTCCCAAAAACTCCGCCGAGCCATAACTTCAAAAATGCATGGAGTTAGGAGGAAAACTTTACCTTTTCGGAAAGCTGAGAAAGAGCTCTATCCAATGGTGTCATTTCTAGAAGGTTTTGAGTGCCTGAAAAGTAAAATATTATGACTGAGGCACAAGAGAGGAAAAAAATGAGAGGAGTTAGCCAAAAAAATGAGTAGGGCACATTTTTGGATAACAATTTTGGTGACTCGGAGGGTCATCCTCTCTTGGATGAAGTTACTAGTTGCTCAAGCAATCCATTGGGTATGGAGTCATTGAATTCTCTGTTTGATACCCCAACCTGACTAGAAACTACAAGGAGGAAGATGGAATATCCCGATGGAGCAAGGCCTGCAAACACATCTCCAGGAACAGCAAGCTTGTGCCAAAGCACTTAGGGAAAGAAAAACTAATCTACAGCAAAAAAATGTGCACAAGCACTTGGAGGAATGAAAAACCTAAACTAATATGTACAGGGTGAAGCATTTCCTTCAGTAGCAATGCTTCAGATGGATTCCATTGACTGGAATCTACAGTTCTTCACCATCCAATGAAGACAACTGGAAAGCATTGTTGTCCTTACACTTTGTGACCATGTATGGGCCACTCCAAATGGCATCAAATTTTGAATGCCTTCCTAGTTTTTCTCTATCCACATCCCATTTTAACACTAGATCTCCAACTTGGAAATATCTACTCTTGGCCTTCCTATCAAAGGTATTCTTGATCAAAGTGTGATCCTTCTCCATTGCTTGGGATGCCTGATCTCTGATCTCTTGGAGCTCCATCATTTCTGCATATCTCACCTCCATGGGCCCAAACTCTAGCAACTCTAACTGCTTCATGAGTTCTAATGTTGGCAACTCAAGTGACATGGGCAAGATTGCCTCTCTTCCATAAAAAAGCTTGAATGGAGAGTTACATGTGGATCTCTTGGGAGTTATCCTATCATCCCATAAGGCTGATTTCAGTTTGGTATGCCAAGACCTCTGATTCTCATCAAGAGTCCTCCTAATGATCCTCAACAAGTTCTTGTTTGTAGATTCATCCTGGCCATTACCCTGAGGGTAGTAGTTTGATGAAGTACTTAGGTAGATCCCGTTCTTGACAGCCCACTCAGTCACCTTGGATCTAATGAATGTTAATGCATTATCTGAGATTATTGTAGCAGGTATGCCAAATCTAGTTACTATCCCCTCATAGAAGTCTAAGATGCTAGACTCATTTGCTTCCTTGAGTGCTACTGCTTCAGTCCACTTGGTGAAGTAGTCTGTGGCTATCAAAATCCACTTATGCCCTTGGCTTGAATTGGGATTAATGACTCCAATGAAGTCCAAAACCCATTGCATGAATGGCTGGTCAACTGAAATTGGATGCAATGGAAGGGCAGCAAGCCTCTCTTTACCTATGAAGAATGCACAATTCTTGCACCTTTTGATCCACGCAAAGCAATCACTGAAAATCTTGGGCCAATAATAATCAGCCTTCATGATTTTTAGAGCTATCACTCTTGGTGCAAAATGACCACCAGCTGGTCCACCATGGAACTCTTCCAACACCCTATGAATCTGATTTGTGATAATGCATCTCTCAAAGAACACTCCATTCACATCTTTCTTGAACAAAACACCGTCTACTATGGCATATGGGACAGCCTGCAATCTAAAGTGTCTTCTTTGGGTTTTGTTCATCTCTGGAGGGCATAGGCTTGTGCTTAGGAAGTGCATTATACCTTGGGTCCAGCAAGGAGTGGGGACAACATTATCCTCTTCTTGAGTGCTACCTTACACATGGCTGTCTTGAACTATTAAAACAACCTCTTCTTTATTGCATACTCCTTTTTGCTTGCCCAAAATCAGCTACTCACACAATCCTTTTCCTCTTACCAGCTTGGTGACCTTGATCTCAATGTCATACTCCATGACATGAGTGATCCAACCTACCCTTTTCTCATTCAAATCCTTGTTGAGGAGGAAGTCCTTTACTCCCGCATGAGAGACCAATAACTGAACCTTGTTGTTTGAGACTAGATGCTTGAATTTCTTTAAGATTCGATTCATCGCAAGTACATGCTTCTCAATAAAAGAATATCTCACCTCATAGTCATCTAGGCTTTGGCTGAAGAAAGCAATTGGCTGCTCATCATTGTCCTTGTTCTGTTGTACCAAAATGGCAGAAATGGTATCATTACCCCCAAATTCATAGAGGATGAAATCCTTCGAGAAGTCGGGGTTGATGAGAGTTGGTGCTTGAGAGATGGCTTCTTTGATTTCTTCAAAACTCTCCTTGCCTTCTGTTGTCCATTTGAAATCCATGCTTTTCTTCAACATCTTGGTGATAGGTTTGATAAGGGCTGCAAAATCTGGGACAAACCTCCGAACAAAATTTATTCTCCCCAAGAAACTCTGAAGTGCCTTCTTGTGGCTTGGCAATGGTAGTGCTCTTATGGCTTCAACTCTCTCTGGATCAATTGCTAATCCTTCTTTGGAGACAATATGGCCAAGGAGCTTTCCTTCATGTGCTAGGAAGATACACTTCTTAGGATTCAAAGACACTCCAAATCTCCTACACCTTTGGAAGACTTGTCTCAAATGAGAGAGGTGGTCTGCTACATTCTTTGAAAAAATAGTGATATCATCAAGATATATTAGCACCATGTTGTTAATCAAACCTTTGAATGCCATGTCCATTGCTCTTTGGAAGGTAGCTCCAGCGTTGGACAGCCCAAATGGCATTTTCTTGTATGCATAAGTTCCCCATTTGGTTGTGAAGGCTGTCTTGAACTGATCTTCTTCCTTCACCATAATCTGATTATACCCTGAGTAGCCATCAAGCAATGAAAAACTTTTGGATCCAAAGAACAACTTGTAAAATCTGCTCCATAGAAGGAAGTGGGTAATGGTCCTTGAGAGATGCTCTATTCAAATCTCTAAAATCAACGCAAAATCTGATCTCTCCACTCTTCTTTCTCGATTTGGAACTAAGTTGGAAACAAAACTAGAATGCTTGATTGGGAATATGATTCTTGACTCAATCAACTTGTTCAATTCCTTCCTCATGAGAGGTTCCATGTGTGGATTAACGGCCTTTGTTTCGCCTGATGGGCTTAGTATTTGGATCCAACTCAATGGTGTGCTGAGATAAATTGGAATTGAAACCTTTCAAATCTTCGTAGCTCCAAGCAAACACATCAGGGAACTCTTGACACAGCTGTGTGAACTCATACCTTTCTTGTTTAGTTGTCATATTTCCAATTTGTAATGGTTTATTCTCTTCCACCAAGATGGATACTGAATCTTCTCTCTTGACCTGAATGTTTGCTTTCTCTTTCCTAAACTGATCATTGGGATTGAAAATGGACTCCAAAGTGATAATTCCCTTGGGTAGCTTGTTAGTTCTCAGCTGTACCACTTGGTCACCATATTGTTGTTCCAATTTTTCCTGATTTTTAGCTGAGAACTCAACTTCTTCTTGTAAGAAATGGATGATTTGCTGGTCATTCTCAAACACTTGCCAACTTACATTGTTATCCGGCACTGAAGGCCTCACAATCACATGGATGTTTGGTTGTACCTTGTCCTTTTGAATGCTTTCCATAATATCAAAGGTTGCCCCAACTACTACAAGCCTGTCAGCAGCTTGGTTTTCTTTTCTAGGAATGGATTTTATGATAAAGCCCTCAAAATCTTCAATGAGGTCCCACAACCTGTTCTTGTAGCACTTGAGTAGATCATTCTTGACAGCATGTTGCCCCTTAACTTGGTTAACAATCAACTCACTGTCACCAAAGACTTGCAAGTTCTTTATTCCTCTCTTGATTGCCCAATGCGCATCCTTGCACCAAGGCTTCATATTTAGCAGTGTTATTAGAGCATGCAAACTGAAATCTAAAAGCTGAATAATACTTAACTCCTTGAGGTGAAACCAGCATGGATCCCCCTCCTACACCTTATCTACTCCTTGATCCATCAAAAAACAATTGCTATACCTCATTGTCATCTTTGTGGTTTGGCTTCGTGATGCTAGGAATAGGCTGATTTTCTTCATGTATGCAATAGACTCCCAACTCAGATTCTTCTATTTCTTGATAAGGATCAAAAGCATGCACCTTTCTTGCCCATTCATCAAGAGTTAAATCTGGGATGCTTCCAACCTTGGTGTCAGCTTCATCGGTGGTTGGATGATCTTCTTGATCAAATCTTTGAACAATTGGCATTAATCGACTTGGAGTGTAAGGCTCAATGTGAAAGTTTGTAATAGGTTTAGACCTGATTGTGGCTTTGGTTCCATATCTTGTCCTGAATAGCATGTGTGACCAATCAGTAGACAAATATCCTCCAATCTTGGCTGTGAAATCTCTTGACAAACATAGGGCAAAGAGTGACGGAAGGTCTATAAGCGATACATCTTGTAAAACAACAACATTTGGACATGCATGCAAGGTAAGACTCAAGTTTCTAATGACCCCAACTATTGTTACTACTATCCCATCCAACTACACTACCCCTTTGGATATGGTTTCATATTGAAGTCCTAGCTAATCAGCTATTTGCTTGGGCATCACTGAGCTACTTGCCCCGAGAATCAATCATGCAATCTTGCACCAATTGGTTTCAATGATTAATGAGACATAAAAGGAGGGGGCTTTAACATTTTACTTCTTGCTATCCTCCATGATTCCCTTCAGGCTAGGCAGCATTTGTGAGCACCTTCTCTTGCATTTGGACTTGTTGATTTGAAGTTGGCTAGTCCTTCATGGCAGCTTGTAGCAAATCTCTCTAGCCTGGGATAGATAGGGATTCCCACATTGATATATCTACATTTGTCTTCTTCATCTGATCAATGATACTAAATGGTGATGAAGGATCTCTTTGCTATCCCTTGGTTTGCATATTCATCCCTTGCATGTGGGCAGCAACAATCGGTATTTGAGTTGGTCTAGGAGCTTTTCTTGGCTGTAACATCCCCATTTTAAGATACTAGAACAAGGGAATTTTTTTTTTTGTGATAACGTTCTCTGTTATGAATTATAAAATTCAAACACACGTTCAAGTTTTAATAATTGTTCTCTGCCCAAACAACATAGTTTGGATCACACAATTTCTTTTTAAAACTAATGTTCCCTGTTCACATATTTACAATATGGAACACACATTCAATGCCATTCAATCCTATAATAGATTCTATATGCTACTGTAAATGACTCGAGGAACTGCCGATCTTCCATTTTCATGGCTCGGAGTTTCAACGATCCTTCATTTCATGACTCAAAGCAACAACCGATCCTTCATGTTCGTTTATACATAGTATATTATATATACCAGTTCTCTTAACCGTTTAGGTTATCGAAGTGATCCATTTAAGAAGCCTATCTCGAATATACATTACTAATATTCATCTGACATCCTGCATCTTAAATTAAGTGATAAGGACAACGCAACCAGCACTTGCGATACTTTGGCCAAAGATTTTCACATGCTTTGCATGATCATATTCTTGGATGTGATACACATCAATGGAATACGTCCTTCACTTCACTTCACCTGTTATCTAGAATGGTCTTTCCTGGTTCCTACCAGTCCTCTCGATTTAAGGTCAGATTTAAACTTCCAATTTCCAACTAGTAATATGAACGAATATAGGAAGGCACTCACGGTAACTAAAGATACGCAGACATACGGTGTCGTTCCCCACGACTCCGTGTGTCTAGTTATCTTTAGTATCCCGGAGTCACTCCGTATACCTGATCATACTCCTATTCCCTACCAAGAACTTCACATTCAACCTATGTATTCTTGATGTTTTAATTCGGGAGGGCATTGCAATATATCAGCTGCAACATTGTGTCGTCATGAAAACCCCGTCTTCATGAAGACACCTTCTTTATAGTTGGCATATGTCAATGTCCTACATGAATCCTCCGATCGAGAAAACACATCCTGCTCAAGTGTTTGGATATGATCTTAATAATTAAAAATCAACTTTCAACAACCATGCTGATCCCTTTATCCTCGTTCCGTTACAGTTGTATATAGCTAAGAGAGACTAAATCCGTCCTTTAGCTTGCTATGCATCTTCTCCTTCGTGCCGAAGGGCTGCATTTCTCTACTTGGTTCTCTTCTTAATCATTGGATTAAGCAGCCCGTTACCGACGGACGTGATAAGTTTAACCTATTAAACTTTAACCAAGATTTTCCCAACTGTAACTAAATTCAAAATTCTAGCTTATTAGACGTCATTTAAACGAGGTCTAATTCCCAATAAATGTATTCATTTATTTTCCTTAACATTACATAGTTAAGGTCCATTAGTTATGGATATACTTATCGCATATCCCTTATTCTGAATTTAATACACGAGGTTATTGATGGAGTTCGAAAGCGAAGTTCGATTACTCCGAAGTTAATTGATATTCCTTAGCTTCCAAGCTAATCCTGAATACCTATCAGTTATGGAATCATATTCTTCCTAATCCTTTTTAATGTCAATTAAGAATTCATCTTTACCCAAGTATGAACTAATTGCACATTTCAACTTAAAAGTTGCATTTAGGTAAGAGTAGATATCGGTTCCTTTTTAACATCCATCCAAGGACAATTAAATAAATCCAAATCAAGAAATAACATTATATTTCCAATATAATCAACAATATCAAACTGATATAATTATTAAAATATCACACTTGTATTTGTATTCATCAATTCATGTCATAATCCATACATTTTCCAATCCAACTGAATGGACATTGTTTACATAAAACATCATTACAACTCATAGATAGAAGAATATACTTTCTTCTTTTCACAATTCCTCGAAGAGGAATAAAAGTAAACAAATACAATTCATCTTCAACCAATCAAGAAGCATCAGAAAATAGCCATGTCTTCATTCTAATCAAATTCCATCTGTAAAATGATTTGCACGGGTCAGTTCAATGAACTGAGCATATTAAGCACTTATCATTAAAATGAGGTGCTTCAACTAACTGTCTCAATAAAAGAACCCTGCTTTTATGAAACGACAGTAAGACATCAATCAAGAAATAGGCACAAAAGAAAGATCAGCATAACAACTAAACCATCAAAATATCATCACAATCAGCCAAAGAACTGCTGTCCCATTTTCCACATAACCGTTGCAAGTTCCAAATTGCAGTATTTGAAAAGTTTAGAAATACAAGTAACATACTGCTGATATAACATATTGTTATCCTTTCCACACCTTTCATTAATAATAAATGCAAAGGATGAAACTAACTGAAACGTAAACCCATTACCTTCCTTTCAGTTCATGCATCATATTAGATTCCAAGCAATCAAGCACAGACAAGAAAGCGAACAGCAATGCATATAGTTGCTCATATCTAAGCACTACAAAATTCGTTAATAACGATTACAAATTTTCAACTGTATGAAAGAAGAAAAGATCATTTTCCAAGTCATTCATCCACATTACTATCTCCTTCCTCATGACTGTCCTAAAAATGGAATCCAAACGAGACACAAATCAAGATAACAGTTCAGAGTGAAACTTATAAAATCCATTCGGAATTCACTTCCCGCAGCAAGAATAATTTCATTCATAATCAGGCTTTAAATGAAAACAAGGAAGAATTTATCGTCCTTATCAATACTTCATTTAAATCAAGCTCATATGCATATCCAAGACAGGTTAGTATATCATCGTATTTATCATAGATCAATTAGTACAAGGATGCATACTATATATTTACCGTACTAGAAGAAACCATAATTCTTTCACTGTATGGTAAACCAGATAAACAGTTATACAATCATGCAATCAATTATTCGCATGATTTTCTAATTCTATGAACGCATTCCGTTCAAAATAAAATTTATTCTTTCTTTGTTACCTACAAGCAAGACAAATCATAATGCGGTGAGACTTCAATGCTATTTCCGAATTCAAACAACAAAAGAGAAGAATTCGTTCTTTAACTATTCAAATAAGAAATTGACCATTTTCTTCAACTCAATAATTTTTCATGCCGGTTTCATTTCTTCTAAATGACTGTGCAAAATCAGAGACCACAAGAAACATTCAATTATTTCATTTGTACAGAAACTCAAGACTCAGAACAATTTAAATGTCACTGTCCTCTCTACCAACTTGAACTTGTAAAGTTCAATGACTACTTGGTTTTACCAAATCAAAACAAATGACATTTAGAAGAAGAACTCCTCACCAATAATTAATTCTACGAATCCATTTTTCTATTCACAATGATGTACAGAACCCAAAAATGTGATTTTTCATCCAATAATACCCTTATTATTAAAAGCCGCATAGGATAACAGATGCACAACAAAGTATAATCAAAACAGGTCCAACAGCAAGACAACTTCCCAAGCATTTCCTTCTTTGCACAGCAATCCAAGTAAAATGCATTTTCACAAAGACAATCAGAACTAAAAGGTCGAACAACATGAATGAAACACAACAAATCATCTAACCCCTTTAGCAAGAATCAACATGATTTATTTAATGCACAGAATACAAGTCCATCTCGTTTTCACGACTACGATCGAGCCGTATGATCAAGTCGTTTCCATACAACACAACACAACCAACCTTTCATCACGCAGTAAGAAGGATTTGTAATCATTCATATGTTCAGAAGAGAAAACAATTTCTTTTCCAGCTTCCACGATTACTCAAAATCGTATTCGTCCATTTACATTAAAGAAGAAACACAGCAATAATTGTATTACTAGCATATCCTTCTAACCGAGTCCGCATTGTTCAGATAGAACTCGAAAACCCATCTCTTAAAGTTCAAAAAGAAATGCTATTTCCTTTCAATCCCAAAAGCAGAAAGAAAAAGAAAAGTCTTATTTCTTTTAAGCAAGAAAAAGAAAGAAACAACAAAAACGTGTTACCATTTCTTCCCTCAAATCAAATTCATATGCTCATACAAAACCCAATGTTGTATTCATCATAATCAAACACAGCAGAAAGAGAAAGGATCTATTTCCTTTTTAAAAGAAATTTCAGTATAGAAACGACCTCATGCAACTCGTACATCCTGTACAATTGTATCACAAAAGACCATATAACAAAAGAACATTCTCATAGCAGTGAAAACAACCCACACAATTTGTTCAGTAATTCCTACTCCAATTCATGCAAAGACATATCAACACAATAGCAAGAAACGATTCTAGTCATATCATTTCAAACAAGTACAGAAAAATCGAATAAACCCAAAACCCAAGAGCAGGGTTGTTTTAATGATACGTTTAAACAAAGCAAGTATTTTTAAAGAGAAGGGCTTAACATGCCCGATATTTCTTTTCCAAAATTGAAGAAAACTACGTTTGTCGAAGATATTTCCTTCCATGGTGACAACAACAATTTCCCAACAATCCTTTCCTCTTGGAGTTCAACAACATGACCTCCAATTTCCCAAAGAAAAGTTGATAAATCCAAAGAAGCTGGTTCGATTGAACCAAACAAAAAAACCAAATGCGAGAGCAACTTTGCAAAGTCCGAATCCACACAATGAAAAATTAGATTTCCCTCATACGCTTTCCAAGGCGAGCTGGTCGTGAGGACCAAGAGAATTTAATGCATTAAAGGCTCTGCCTTTTCCTAATTTCCCACGCCACTGCCAACTTGAGTTGGCAAACTCCAAATTTCAAATTTCCCATGCAAAACCAAATTTGGTTCCATCTCCAAATAGATACCTCTCGCCACTTACTGTCTCCGCCAAATTGGTGGTGCTGTCCACGTATGGAATCCCCAATAAATGCCATTGAATACCCCTTCATCCTTATCCTCTCCCTCTAAGGGTCTGCGCGTCCCCTTTAGGTTAGGATTAGTTTAGGATGTATATTAGTGTTCAACCTAGGTCATAGTTTAGTCTTAGGTTATTAGGACTTAGGTCTATTTCCCTCTTTTTTGTAATTTAAAAAAATCCACTTAGGATAGTAGTTTAGGATGTATGATATAACTTAGGATTAGCTTAGGATTTAATTCCTACTAACCACTAACACTAATCAACCTCCATCCAGTCTTCCAACTGACACTCACGTTAATGCTCTGCAGGACGTTCCGTCCTTTGGATCACATGCCAAGGCCACCCGTGTTCAGGCATTTCCTGCCCCACGAGGTCTCAAGTTCAACAGACAGGGTTCAAAAATCAAACCTTTGTCATGGGCATTTACGTGCCAGCTTCTCATACCTGTAATTAGGCGCTGCACATTCATATCAACCTCCGGTTCGGTTCAAGAGTAAATCGACACAGAAATCACAAGAAGACCACAAGCATACTTTGGATCAATGAAATTGATTCAAGGTGTGTTGTCAATCAGCAAAGAGAGTTTAGCAAGTATACGACAATTTGTCGTCACATCAACAAACACACAAGCAACAATAAGCTGCATTGTGTCTATGCAATAAATCACAGCATGCAAGAATCCAAGTTAGCAACACATTCTCTTAAGATCAGAACATATCTTAACATGTTTGCCTTCATTTCAGCGGTTATAATAGTATGAAAAATATTCACCAAGATAACTTACAAAATCAGAGTGTTACATTCTTCCCTCCTTAAAGAATCATCGTCCCGATGATTAGATTAAACAAATCAAGGAGTTCTAGGACAAAGTTCAGTTATTGTCCTTTTATTCATAAGTTCATACCAAAAATAGATTCACTCTTAAAAACAGTGTTTTAAGCCAACTATACAATAGACTAATAATTGTCTAAATTTGGTAGAATTATCAGTTCCTCGAATTTCAAATTCGATTAAACAGATGTGGAAAAGTAGATCTCATTTCTTTGAGATTTTCCCAAGTTGCACTTTCTTCGCTGAACTGGTCCCACTGGACCTTACACTAGTTCACTTTGCGATTTCTCAAGTACAACTGGTGATTTCCCAGCACTCGAATGGGCTTAACCACGATTATTCCTGGGTCTTGGACCTGCAAGGAATTCCAATTTAGCACATGTGATAAATCTGTCACGTATTTCTTAAGCAAAGAAATATGAAAAACATCATGCATTTGAGACAAAGCAGGAGGTAATGCTAGATGATAAGCTACAGGGTTGATTATTTCAACAATTTCAAAAGGTCCCACGTAATGTGGCGACAACTTGGCAGCCTTGCCAAAAGTTATTGAGCTCTTTTTTGGCTTCACCCGAAGAAAGACCTTCTCTCCCAGTGTATAATGCCTGTCAACCCGCTTCAAGTCTGCATAGCTCTTTTGCCTATTGGCGGCCTCCTTTAGATGTTCCCGAATCATTTTGATTTGTTGTTCCATTTCCATAAGGATTTCTAGCCCAATTACCTCTCTGTCCTCAACGCTGTCCCAGCTGACAGGGGTTCTGCATTTTCTTCCATACAATGCTTCAAAGGGCACCATTTTTAAAGAGGCATGATAGGTGTTATTGTAAGCAAATTCTACCAGCGGAAGGTATTCCTCCCATTTATACTGCTGGTCCATGCAATACATCCTTAACATGTCCTCTAAAACCTGATTAACTCTCTCAGTCTGTCCATCCGTTTCCGGATGATATGCAGAACTGAAGTTCAATTTAGTCCCCAAGGCCACATTAAGCATTTGCCAAAACCTTGATGTCATCCTCGGATCTCTGTCCGATATGATTAATTCGGTATTCCATGCAATCTGAAGATTTCGTGTACCAATCTTCTTACTAGCACTGGTGCATCGTCCTTCAAATTACCAGCAATGAAGTGTGCCACTTTGGTCAATTTGTTGACTACAACTAGGATAATGTCATGCTTATTTCTTGACATAGGCAATCCTTGAATGAAATCCATTGTTATCACTTGCCATTTATACTGTGGAATACTGTGGGGATACAATAATCCTATGGGGTGCATATGTTCCGCCTTAACACGCTGACATTCCAAGCAGTGTGTTACAAATTCTACCACATCCTTTTTCATTCCCTTCCAGAAATATTGCTGCTTAAGATCAACAAGCATTTTCATAATGCCAGGGTGTCCAGAAAAAGGTGAATTATGAAATTCAGTTAACAATTTCCTTCTTAAGTCATTTGCCTCAGGTATATATACCCCTGTTTTGAACCTCGAATTCCTTCATTATCAAAACAGAATCCCTTATACGACATCCTGTAGTCATGCAGCAGAAGTGCTTGTTTTGACTTCTTTGGAAATAAGGATCTGTTTCAAGGCATCTTTCACCTCATTCTTAAAGCGTGTTAAGCGTTATAAGAGCAGAGATATGCTTCCTTCGACTTAGAGCATCTGCTACTCTATTTTCCTTGCCTTTGATGTAGCTTATATCAAAATCATCCGAGATAGAAATTATAACCATCTTCGTTGCCTTGCATTCAAATTTGGCATAGTAAAAATAGACTTCAGCCCCAGATGGTCTATTTTTAACTCGAAAGGCTTGCCTAAAAGGTAATGCCTCCACATTTGAAGTGCATGAACAATGGCAGCGAGCTCAAGATCATGTGGAGCATAGTTCTGTTCATGTAACTTAAGCTTTCTGCTTTCATAAGTGATGACATGGTTATTCTGTAATAGAATACCTCCAAGGCCTTCTCCTGAGGTGTCCGTTACAACCATAAAATCTCCATTTGGATCAGGTACAGTCAAAATAGGTGCTGTAGTTAACTGTTCCTTTAAATTCTTAAAGGCAGATTCACATTTGTCTGTCCAGACAAATTTCTTATCCTTCTTTTGCAGCGAAGTGATTGGGGCAGCAATTTTTGAAAAGTCCTTAACGAACTTTCGATAATATCCAGCCAAGCCCATGAAGCTCCTCACTTCATGCACATTCTTAGGCGCAGGCCACTCAGTTATAGCTGTGATCTTTGAAGGGTCAACAGCTATCCCATTCTTGCTTATAACGTGTCCCAAATAATGCACCTCTGCATCATAAAAGGAACATTTGGACAGTTTGCCATACAACTTCCTCTTTCTTAAGATTTCCAGCACTATCCTTAGATGTTCTTGGTGCTCTTCGACATTTTTAGAGTATATAAGAATATCGTCCAAGAATACAAGCACAAACTTGTCTAAGTATTCTTGAAAAATATTGTTCATTAGATTCATGAAGGCGGCAGGCGCATTAGTCAACCCAAAAGGTAACACCGTGAACTCATAATGCCCGTACCTCGTTCTAAAAGTTGTTTTATGAATATCTTCTTCCTTTATTCTCAGCTGATGATACCCATGATCGAAGATCTATTTTTGAATAAACTGATGCTCCTCGCATCTGATTGAACAAATCATCAATCCTAGGAAGTGGGTATCAATTTTTAATAGTTGCTTTGTTCAGCATTCTGTAATCAATGCATAGCCTCAATGTGCCATCCTTTTTCTTTACAAAAATTACCGGCGCTCCCCAAGGTGAGATGCTCGGTCTTATCAGTCCCTTAGTCAGAAGTTCTTGTAACTAAGCCTTTAGCTCTACCAACTCAATGGTAGTCATTCTATAAGGTGCCTTAGATATGGGTTCAGTTCCTGGTTTGATTTCTATTGCAAAGTCAAACTCACGTTTGGGTGGAAGACCTGGCAATTCCTCCGGAAACACATCACGGAAATCCCTCAACAATGGATATCTTTCCATGAAATCATTATCTTCCTCCGCATTTTCTGTCACTTTTACTGCATACAAAGTGCAGCCTCTATTTTTAGCCCTTTTTAGTTGCATAGCCGTCAGTTTCCTGACTGCAACTTCCCATTTTACACCTTGAATGACTGCTGCTTTCTGCAGGTCATCGAAGCAACAGATTTGTTTTTCATAATAGTCGACCTTTGCCTTATGTTCAGCCAACCAGTTAACTCCAATAATGATATCATATGATCCTAGAGGAGTGACATACAAGTCAACTTCGGTGGAGAAACTAGGCAGATCAAGAATTGCCCCAAAAAGGTACATTTCGACTGTATGGACAAGCATTATTCCCATAATGCACTGTCCATGTTTTATCCATTCTTTTGGCCTTTCTTTTTAATTTCATAGCAAGTTTAGCAGAAATAAAGCATTCTGTAGCTCCAGTATCAAAAAGTATGACTACAGGTGTACCGAATAACTTACCCGTAACTTCTATGGGCACCACTTGCTTTTCAGCTTGTCTGTTAACCATTGCAGCGTGTATCCTATGCTGCTGACCACGATCATCCTTCTTCAGAGGACAGTGATTCGCATAGTGGTCCTTTCCACAGTTGAAGCATCCTCCAACTGGCCCTTTTCTAGGCTCAAATTTGTTACCAGCCTTGAAGTTATCATTCTGGCTTCCATAGGACTTCTGTCCAATGCCATTAACTTTTGTGAAGCTGTTCCACACACTATTTACAGGTCTATTCATCACAGGTTTCTTGTTGTTATCTACAACAATTTTGTTTTTCACACCAAACCTTTTCCAAGGTCCCCTTTTTGGTGCAAGAGACGAAGAAGTATTGGGAATTTTCTTCCTTATCTCTTCCCCGTGGAGCAGATATTGCCCGCAATTTTGTTCCTATCTCGATTGTCTTTTGACAACTCCATCCATGGTGGTTGGGCCATGGACATCCACTTCGCCACCAATGATGGGATTTAGTACCATTATGAATTTCTGTATTCTGAACTTCTCATCAGCTTGGTACTACGGCACATACTTAAGGAGTTTAGTAAACCCTTCCCAGTATTCCGTCACCGACAGCCTTCCTTGTGACCAGTTCTGAAATTCAGTCATTTTCTTATCAAAATAGAGTTGAGGCAGCCATCGTTGCCTAAAATAACCCTTAAATTGATCCCAAGTTATGTCTGATTCGACAATATTCAGCTCAACCTTATGGTTGTCCCACCATGATGATGCTTCATGAGAAAGCTGATATGCTCCCCATATCACTTTAGTCTCTTCGGAGAAGTTTCTTATTGCAAAGTATTTCTCCATTTCACTGAGCCAGTTCTCAGCTCCGTCCCCAAGAGTTGTTGCATCAAACTTTGAGGACTTATTCTCTTTATATCATTTGTAAGTTCAGCTGCTAATCTTGCCCTTTTATTTTCAGGGGGATTAGGAGCAATTACATTATTATCATCAACACCCGGATTCCCTCCGTTGATGTTGTCCACAGGAGGCAGCTGATCATTTATTTCAGCTTCATCCTCCTCCTCTTCATTGCCCATTGACTGCTATTCCAGAACAGTCAAACGATCCCTCGTATCAAGTAGGGCAGCAAGGATTTCATCCAGCTTTTGAGCAGTTGCTACTTCTCCACCCTGTAATGGGTTATTCGCAGCATTCCCTCTTGTTCTGACCATTTTCTGTTCAATAAGAAAATGTAAACCTTATTAATATCGTGGACTCATTAGGTCCAAGAGCTACAACCTTCAGCTCTGATACCAAGATGTAACATCCCCATTTTAAGATACTAGAACAAGGGAATTTTTTTTTTTTTTTTATAACGTTCTTTGTTATGAATTATAAAATTCAAACACACGTTCAAGTTTTAATAATTGTTCTCTGCCCAAACAACACAGTTTGGATCACACAATTTCTTTTTAAAACTAATGTTCCTTGTTCGCATATTTACAATATGGAACACACATTCAATGTCATTCAATCCTATAACAGATTCTATATGTTGCTGTAAATGACTCGAGGAACTGCCGATCTTCCATTTTCATGGCTCGGAGTTTCAACGATCCTTCATTTCATGACTCGGCAACAACCGATCCTTCATGTTCGTTTATGCATAGTATATTATATATACCAGTTCTCTTAACCGTTTCCGGTTATCGAAGTGATCCATTTAAGAAGCCTATCTGAATATCTGTTACTGATATTCATCTGACATCCTGCATCTTAAATTAAGTGATAAGGACAATGCAACCAGCACTTGCGATACTTTGGCCAAAGATTTTCACATGCTTTGCATGATCATATTCCTGGATGTGATACACATCAACGGAATACGTCCTTCACTTCACTTCACCTGTTATCTAGAATGGTCTTTCCTGGTTCCTACCAGTCCTCTCGATTTAAGGTCAGATTTAAACTTCCAATTTCCAACTAGTAATATGAACGAATATAGGAAGGCACTCCTGGTAACTAAAGATACGCAGACATACGGTGTCGTTCCCCACGACTCCATGTGTCTAGTTATCTTTAGTATCCTGAGTCACTCCGTATACCTGATCATACTCCTATCCCCTGCCAAGAACTTCACATTCAGCCTATGTATTCTTGATGTTTTAATTCGGGAGGGCATTGCAATATGTCAGCTGCAACATTGTGTCATCATGAAGACCCCGTCTTCATGAAGACACCTTGTTGTAGCTGGCGTATGTCAATGTCCTACGGAATCCTCCCATCGAGAGTACACATCCTGCTCAAGTGATTTGGATATGATCTTAATAATTAAAAATCAACTTTCAGCAACCATGCTGATCCCTTTATCCTCGTTCCCGTTACAGTTGTATATAGCTAAGAGAGACTAAATCCATCCTTTAGCTTGCTATGCATCTTCTCCTTCATGCCGAAGGGCTGCATTTCTCTACTTGGTTCTCTTCTTAATCATTGGATTAAGCAGCCCGTTACCGACGGACGTGATAAGTTTAACCTATTAAACTTAACCAAGATTTTCCCAACTGTAACTAAATTCAAAATTCTAGCTTATTAGACATCATTTAAATGAGGTCTAATTTCCAATAAATGTATTCATTTATTTTCCTTAACATTACATAGTTAAGGTCCATTAGTTATGGATATACTTATCCCATATCCTTTATTCTGAATTTAACACACGAGGTTATTGATGGAGTTCGAAAGTGAAGTTCGATTACTCGAAGTTAATTGATATTCCTTAGCTTCCAAGATAATCCCGAATACCTATCGTTATGGAATCATATTCTTCCTAATCCTTTTTAATGTCAATTAAGAATTCATCTTTACCCAAGTATGAACTAATTGCACATTTCAACTTAAAAGTTGCATTTAGGTAAGAGTAGATATCGGTTCCTTTTTAACAACCATCCAAGGACAATTAAATAAATCCAAATCAAGAAATAACATTATATTTCCAATTTAGTCAACAATATCAAACTGATATAATTATTAAAATATCACTCTTGTATTTGTATTCATCAATTTAGGTCATAATCCATACATTTTCCAATCCAACTGAATGGACATTGTTTACATAAAACATCATTACAACTCATAGATAGAAGAATATACTTTCTTCTTTTCACAATTCCTCGAAGAGGAATAAAAGTAAACAAATACAATTCATCTTCAACCAATCAAGAAGCATCAGAAAACAGCCATGTCTTCATTCTAATCAAATTCCATCTGCAAAATGATTTACACGGGTCAGTTCAATGAACTGAGCATATTAAGCACTTATCATTAAAATGAGGTGCTTCAACTAACTGTCTCAATAAAAGAACCCTGCTTTTATGAAACGACAGTAAGACATCAATCAAGAAATAGGCACAAAAGCAAGATCAGCATAACAACTGAACCATCAAAATATCATCACAATCAGCCAAAGAACTGCTGTCCCATTTTCCACATAACCGTTGCAAGTTCCAAATTGCAGTATTTGAAAAGTTTAGAAATACAAGTAACATACTGCTGATATAACATACTGTTATCCTTTCCACACCTTTCATTAATAATAAATGCAAAGGATGAAACTAACTGAAACGTAAACCCATTACCTTCCTTTCAGTTCATGCATCATATTAGATTCCAAGCAATCAAGCACAGACAAGAAAGCGAACAGCAATGCATATAGTTGCTCATATCTAAGCACTACAAAATTCGTTAATAATGATTACAAATTTTCAACTGTATGAAAGAAGAAAAGATCATTTTCCAAGTCATTCATCCACATTACTATCTCCTTCCTCATGACTGTCCTAAAAATGGAATCCAAACGAGACACAAATCAAGATAACAGTTCAGAGTGAAACTTACAAAATCCATTCGGAATTCACTTTCCGGCAGCAAGAATAATTTCATTCATAATCAGGCTTTAAATGAAAACAAGGAAGAATTTATCGTCCTTATCAATACTTCATTTAAATCAAGCTCATATGCATATCCAAGATAGGTTAGTATATCATCGTATTTATCATAGATCAATTAGTACAAGGATGCATACTATATATTTACCGTACTAGAAGAAACCATAATTCTTTCACTGTATGGTAAACAGATAAACAGTTATACAATCATGCAATCAATTATTCACATGATTTTCTAATTCTATGAATGCATTCCGTTCAAAATAAAATTTATTCATTGTTGTTACCTACAGCAAGACCAATCATAATGCACAGTAAGACTTCAATGCTATTTCCAGAATTCAAACAACAAAAGAGAAGAATTCGTTCTTTAACTATTCAAATAAGAAATTGACCATTTTCTTCAACTCAATAATTTTTCATGCCGGTTTCATTTCTTCTAAATGACTGTGCAAAATCAAAGACCACAAGAAACATTCAATTATTTCATTTGTATAGGAAACTCAACACTCGGGAACAATTTAAATGTCACTGTCCTCTCTACCAACTGAACTTGTAAAGTTCAATAAACCACCTGACTACTAGTTTTACCAAATCAAAATAAGCAGATGTAGAAGAAGAACTCCTCACCAATAATTAATTCTACCCGAATCCATTTTTCTATTCACAATGATGTACAGAACCCAAAAATGTGATTTTTCATCCAATAATACCCTTATTATTAAAAGCCGCATAGGATAACAGATGCACAACAAAGTATAATCAAAAAGGTCCAACAAAGAAGACAACTTCCCAAGCATTTCCTTCTTGCACAAGTAATCCAAGTAAAATGCATTTTCACAAAGACAATCGAACTAAAACGTCAAACAACATGAATGAAACACAACAAATCATCTAACCCCTTCAGCAAGAATCAACATGATTTATTTAATGCACAGAATACAAGTCCAGCTCATTTTCACGACTACAGTCCGAGCCGTATGATCAAGTCGTTTCCATACAACACAGCACAACCAACCTTTCATCATAGCAAGAAGGATTTGTAATCATTCATATGTTCGAAGAAAACAATTTCTTTTCCACTTCCATGATTACTCAAAATCGTATTCGTCCATTTACATTAAAGAAGAAACACAACAATAATTGTATTACCAGCATATCCTTCTAACCGAGTCCGCATTGTTCAGATAGAACTCGAAAACCCATCTCTTAAAGTTCAAAAAGAAATGCTATTTCCTTTCAATCCCGAAACAGCAGAAAGAAAAAGAAAAGTCTTATTTCTTTTAAGCAAGAAAAAGAAAGAAACAGCAAAAACGTGTTACCATTTCTTCCCTCAAATCAAATTCGTATGCTCATACTTCATCATAATTAAACACAGAAAAAGAGAAAGGATCTATTTCCTTTTTAAAAGAAATTTTAGTATAGAAACAACCTCATGCAACTCGTACATCCTGCATACAATTGTATCACAAAAGACCATATAACAAAAGAACATTCTCACAAAGAAAGTGAAAACAACCCACACACAGCAGTTTCGTAATTCCTACTTCAATTCATGCAAAGACAGATCAACACAATAGCAAGAAACGATTCCACTCATATCATTTCAAACAAGTACAGAAAAATCGAATAAACCCAAAACCCAAGAGCAGGGTTGTTTTAATGAGACGTTTAAACAAAGCAAGTATTTTTAAAGAGAAGGGCTTAACATGCCTGAAATTTCTTTTCCAAAACTCGAAGAAAACTGCGTTTGCCGAAGATATTTCCTTCCACGGCGGCAAGAAGAACTTCCCAACAATCCTTTCCTCTTCGAGCTCAACAATGCCTCCAATTTCCCAAAGAACAATTGATAAATCCAAAGAACTGTTCGAGTAGAACCAAACAAAAAAACCAAATGCAGAGCAACTTTGCAAAGTCCGAATCGACACAATGAAAAATCAAATTTCCCTCATACACTTTCCAAGGCGAGCTGGTCGCGAGGACCAAGAGAATTTAATGCATTAAAGGCTCTGCCTTTTCCTAATTTCCCACGCCACTGCCAACTTGAGTTGGCGAACTCCAAATTTCAAATTTCCCATGCAAAACCAAATTTGGTTCCATCTCCAAATAGATACCTCCGCCACTTACCTGCCCCGCCAAACTGGCGCTGTCCACGTATGGACTCCCCAATAAATGCCATTGAATACCCCTTCATCCTTATCCTCTCCCTCCAAGGGTCTGCGCGTCCCCTTTAGGTTAGGATTAGTTTAGGTTGTATATTAGTGTTCACCTAGGTCATAGTTTAGTTTTAGGTTATTAGGACTTAGGTTTATTTCTCTCTTTTTTTGTAATTTAAAAATCCACTTAGGATAGTAGTTTAGGATGCATGATAGAACTTAGGATTAGCTTAGGATTTAATTCCTACTAACCACTAACACTAATCAACCTCCATCCAGTCTTCCAACTGACACTCACGTTAATGCTCTGCAGGACGTTCCGTCCTTTGGATCACATGCCAAGGCCACCCGTGTTCAGGCATTTCCCACCTTACGAGGTCTCAAGTTTCAACAAGACAGGTTCAAGAATCAAACCTTTGTCATGGGCATTTACGTGCCGACTTATCATACCTGTAATTAAAGTATTGCACATTCATATCAAACTTCGGTTCGGTTCAAGAGTAAATCGACACAGAAATCACAAGAAGACCACAGCATACTTTGGATCAATGAAATTGATTCAAGGTGTGTTGTCAATCAGCAAAGAGAGTTTAGCAAGTATACGACAATTTTTCGTCACATCAGCAAACACACAAGCACAATAACTGCTGTCCTATGCAATAAATTACAGCATGCAAGAATCCAAGTTAGCAACACATTCTCTTAAGATCAGAACATATCTTAACATGTTTGCCTTCATTTCAGCAGTTATAATAGTATGAAAAATATTCACCAAGATAACTTACAAAATCAGGGTGTTACATTCTTCCCTCCTTAAAGAATCATCGTCCCGATGATCAGATTAAACAAATCAAGGAGTTCCTAGGACAAAGTTCAGTTATTGTCCTTTCATTCATAAGTTCATACCAAAAACAGATTCACTCTTAAAAACAGCGTTTTAAGACAACTGTACAATAGACTAATAATTGTCTAAATTTGGTAGAATTATCAGTTCCTCGAATTTCAAATTCGATTAAACAGATGTGGAAAAGTAGATCTCATTTCTTCGAGATTTTCCCAAGTTGCACTTTTTCTTATTTGAACTAGTCCCCTTTGGACGTTACACTAGTGATCTTTGAAGGGTCAACAGCCTATCCCATTCTTGCTTATAACGTGTCCCAAATAATGCACCTCTGCATCATAAAAGGAACATTTAGACAGGTTTGCATACAACTTCCTCTTTCTTAAGATTTCCAAAGACTATCCTTAGATGTTCTTGGTGCTCTTTGACATTTTTAGAGTATATAAGAATATCATCCAAGAATACAAGCACAAACTTGTCTAAGTATTCTTGAAAAATATTGTTCATTAGATTCATGAAGGCGGCAGGCGCATTAGTCAACCCAAAAGGTAACACCGTGAACTCATAATGCCCGTACCTCATTCTAAAAGCTGTTTTATGAATATCTTCTTCCTTTATTCTCAGTTGATGATACCCTGATCGAAGATCTATTTTTGAATAAACTGATGCTCCTCGCATCTGATTAAACAAATCATCAATCCTAGGAAGTGGGTATCGATTTTTAATAGTTGCTTTGTTCAAGATCTCGTAATCAATGCACTGACCTCAATGTGCCGTCCTTTTTCTTTACAAAAATTCTTGGCCACCAAGGTGAGATGCTCGGTCTTATCGGTCCCTTAGTCGGGAAGTTCTTGTAATCGAGCCTTTAGCTCTACCAACTCAATGGTAGTCATTCTATAAGGTGCCTTAGATATGGGTTTAGTTCTAGTTTGATTTCTATTGCAAAGTCAAACTCACGTTTGGAGTGGAAGACACTGCAATTCCTCGAAAATACATCAGTGGAAATCCCTCAACAATGGATATCTTTCCATGAAATCATTATCTTCCTCCGCATTTTCTGTCACTTTTACTGCATACAAAGTGCGGCCTCTTTTTTAGTCCTTTTTAGTTGCATAGCCGTCGGTTTCGATTCTGACTTCCCATTTACACCTTGAATGATCTGCTTTCTGCAGGTCATTGAAAGCAACAGATTTGTTTTTCATAATAGTCGACCTTTGCCTTATGTTCAACCAACCAGTTAACTCTAATAATGATATCATATGATCCTAGAGGAGTGACATACAAGTCAACTTCGGTGGAGAAACTAGGCAGATCAAGAATTGCCCCAAAAAGGTACATTTCAATCAGTATGGACAGCATTATTCCCATAATGCAATTTGTCCATGTTTTATCCATTCTTTTGGCCTTTCTTTTTAATTTCATAGCAAGTTTAGCAGAAATAAAGAATTTCAGTAGCTCCAAAGATCAAAAAGTATGACTACTGGTGTGTACCGAATAACTTACCCAGTAACTTCTATGGGCACCACTTGCTTTTCAAGGCTTGACATGCATTAACCATTACATTACAGCGTGTATCCTATCTTTGTTGCCGCGATCATCCTTCTTGAGAGGACATTGATTCGCATAGTGGTCCTTTCCACGGTTGAAGCATCCTCCAACCTGGCCCTTTTCTAGGCTCAAATTTGTTACCGGCCTTGAAGTTATTATCATTCGGCTTCCATAGGACTTGTCCCATGCCATTAACTTTTGTGAAGTTGTTCGCACGCTATTTACTGTGTCTGTTCATCACGAGGTTTCTTGTTGTTATATACAACAATTTTGTTTTTCATACCAAACCTTTTCCAAGGTCCCCTTTTTGGTGCAAGAGACGAAGAAGAATTGGGAATTTTCTTCCTTATCTCTTCCCTCGTGAGAGATATTGCCCGCAATTTCTGCTCTATCTCGATTGTCTTTTTGACAACTCCATCCATGGTGGTTGGGCCATGGACATCCACTTCGCCACCAATGATGGGATTTAGTACCATTATGAATTTCGTATTACGAACTTCTCATCACTTGGTACTACGGCACATACTTAAGGAGTTTAGTAAACCCTTCCCAAGATTCCGTCACCGACGACCTTCCTTGTGACCAATCTTCTGAAATTCAGTCATTTTCCTATCAAAATAGAGTTGAGGCAGCCATCGTTGCCTAAAATAACCCTTAAATTGATCCCAAGTTATGTCTGATTCGACAATATTCAGCTCAACCTTATGGTTGTCCCACCATGATGATGCTTCATGAGAAAGCTGATATGCTCCCCATATCGCTTTAGTCTCTTTGAGAAGTTTCTTATTACAAAGTATTTCTCCATTTCACTGAGCCAGTTCTCAGCTCCATCCCCAAGAGTTGTTCCATCAAACTTTGGAGGACTTATTCTCTTTATATCATTTGTAAGTTCAGCTGCTAATCTTGCCCTTTTATTTTCAGGGGGATTAGGAGCAATTACATTATTATCATCAACACTGGATTCCCTCTGTTGATATTGTCCCAGGAGGAGGCAACTGATCATTTATTTCAGCTTCATCCTCCTCCTCTTCATTGCCCATTGATTTCGCTGTTCCGAGCAGTCAAACAATCCTCGTATCAAGTAAAGGGGGAAGGATTTCATCCACTTTTGAGCAATTGCTTACTTCTCCACCCTATAACGGGTTATTCGTAGCATTCCCTCTTGTTCGACCATTTTTTGTTCAATAAGAAAATGTAAACCTTATTAATATCGTGGACTCATTAAGTCCAAGAGGTATTCTGAACAACCTTTAGCTCGATACCAAGATGTAACATCCCCATTTTAAGATACTAGAACAAGGGAAATTTTTTTTTTTTTTTTTGATAACGTTCTTTGTTATGAATTATAAAATTCAAACACAAGTTCAAGTTTTAATAATTGTTTCTCTGCCCAAACAAACACGGTTTGGATCACACAATTTCTTTTAAAACTAATGTTCCTTGTTCGCATATTTACAATATGGAACACACATTCAATGTCATTCAATCCTATAATGATTCTATATGTTGCTGTAAATGACTCGAGGAACTGCCGATCTTCCATTTTCATGGCTCGGAGTTTCAATGATCCTTCATTTCATGAATCGGCAACAACCGATCCTTCATGTTCGTTTATGCATAGTATATTATATATACCAGTTCTCTTAACCATTTCCAGTTATCGAAGTGATCCATTTAAGAAGCCTATCTGAATATCTGTTACTGATATTCATCTGACATCCTGCATCTTAAATTAAGTGATAAGGACAATGCAACCAGCACTTGCGATACTTTGGCCAAAGATTTTCACATGCTTTGCATGATCATATTCCTGGATGTGATACACATCAATGGAATACGTCCTTCACTTCACTTCACCTGTTATCTAGAATGGTCTTTCCTGGTTCCTACCAGTCCTCTCGATTTAAGGTCAGATTTAAACTTCCAATTTCCAACTAGTAATATGAACGAATATAGGAAGGCACTCCTGGTAACTAAAGATACGCAGACATACGGTGTCGTTCCCCATGACTCCATGTGTCTAGTTATCTTTAGTATCCCGGAGTCACTCCGTATACGTGATCATACTCCTATCCCCTGCCAAGAACTTCACATTCAGCCTATGTATTCTTGATGTTTTAATTCGGGAGGGCATTGTAATATGTCAGCTATGCAACATTGTGTCGTCATGAAGACCCCGTCTTCATGAAGACACCTTGCTGTAGCTGGCGTATGTCAATGTCCTATGAAATCCTCCCATCGAGAGTACACATCCTGCTCAAGTGATTTGGATATGATCTTAATAATTAAGAATCAACTTTCAGCAACCATGTTGATCCCTTTATCCTCATTCCGTTACAGTTGTATATAGCTAAGAGAGACTAAATCCGTCCTTTAGCTTGCTATGCATCTTCTCCTTCATGCCGAAGGGCTGTATTTCTCTACTTGGTTCTCTTCTTAATCATTGGATTAAGCAGCCTGTTACCGACGGACGTGATAAGTTTAACCTATTAAACTTTAACCAAGATTTTCCCAACTGTAACTAAATTCAAAATTCTAGCTTTTTAGACGTCATTTAAACGAGGTCTAATTCCCAATAAATGTATTCATTTATTTTCCTTAACATTACATAGTTAAGGTCCATTAGTTATGGATATACTTATCCCATATCCCTTATTCTGAATTTAACACACGAGGTTATTGATGGAGTTCGAAAGTGAAGTTCGATTACTCCGAAGTTAATTGATATTCCTTAGCTTCCAAGCTAATCCTGAATACCTATCAGTTATGGAATCATATTCTTCCTAATCCTTTTTAATGTCAATTAAGAATTCATCTTTACCCAAGTATGAACTAATTGCACATTTCAACTTAAATGTTGCATTTAGGTAAGAGTAGATATCAGTTCCTTTTTAACATCCATCCAAGGACAATTAAATAAATCCAAATCAAGAAATAACATTATATTTCCAATTTAGTCAACAATATCAAACTGATATAATTATTAAAATATCACTCTTGTATTTGTATTCATCAATTCATGTCATAATCCATACATTTGCCAATCCAACTGAATGGACATTGTTTACATAAAACATCATTACAACTCATAGATAGAAGAATATACTTTCTTCTTTTCACAATTCCTCGAAGAGGAATAAAAGTAAACAAATACAATTCATCTTCAACCAATCAAGAAGCATCAGAAAATAGCCATGTCTTCATTCTAATCAAATTCCATCTGCAAAATGATTTGCACGGGTCAGTTCAATGAACTGAGCATATTAAGCACTTATCATTAAAATGAGGTGCTTCAACTAACTGTCTCAATAAAAGAACCCTGCTTTTATGAAACGACAGTAAGACATCAATCAAGAAATAGGCACAAAAGAAAGATCAGCATAATTTGAACCATCAAAATATCATCACAATCAGCCAAAGAACTCTTTGTCCCATTTTCCACATAACCGTTGCAAGTTCCAAATTGCAGTATTTGAAAAGTTTAGAAATACAAGTAACATACTGCTGATATAACATACTGTTATCCTTTCCACACCTTTCATTAATAATAAATGCAAAGGTTGAAACTAACTGAAACGTAAACCCATTACCTTCCTTTCAGTTCATGCATCATATTAGATTCCAAGCAATCAAGCACAGATAAGAAAGCGAACAGCAATGCATATAGTTGCTCATATCTAAGCACTACAAAATTCGTTAATAACGATTACAAATTTTCAACTGTATGAAAGAAGAAAAGATCATTTTCCAAGTCATTCATCCACATTACTATCTCCTTCCTCATGACTATCCTAAAAATGGAATCCAAACGAGACACAAATCAAGATAACAGTTCAGAGTGAAACTTACAAAATCCATTCGGAATTCACTTCCTAAGCAAAGAAGAATAATTTCATTCATAATCGGGCTTTAAATGAAAACAAGAAGAATTTATCGTCCTTATCAATAATTCATTTAAATCAAGCTCATATGCATATCAAGACAGTTAGTATATCATCGTATTTATCATAGATCAATTAGTACAAGGATGCATACTATATATTTACCGTACTAGAAGAAACCATAATTCTTTCACTATATGGTAAACCAGATAAACAATTATACAATCATGCAATCAATTATTCACATGATTTTCTAATTCTATGAACGCATTCCGTTCAAAATAAAATTTATTCTTTCTTTGTTAACTACAACAGAAGACAAATCATAATGCACAGTAGACTTCAATGCTATTTCCGAATTCAAACAACAAAAGAGAAGAATTCGTTCTTTAACTATTCAAATAAGAAATTGACCATTTTCTTCAACTCAATAATTTTTCATGCCGGTTTCATTTCTTCTAAATGATGTGAAAATCAAAGACCACAAGAAACATTCAATTATTTCATTTGTACAGAAACTCGGCACTCGGGAACAATTTAAATGTCACTTTGTCCTCTCTACCAACCGAACTTGTAAAGTTCAATAAACCATCCGACTACTAGTTTTACCAAATCAAAATAGCAGACAGAAGAAGAACTCCTCACCAATAATTAATTCTACCCGAATCCATTTTTCTATTCACAATGATGTCTGAGAACCCAAAAATGTGATTTTTCATCCAATAATACCCTTATTATTAAAAGCCGCATAGGATAATGAGATGCACAACAAAGTATAATCAAAACAGGTCCAACAAAGAAGACAACTTCCCAAGCATTTCCTTCTTTTGATAATCCAAGTAAAATGCATTTTCACAAAGACAATCAGAACTAAAAGGTCGAAGGCATGAATGAAACACAACAAATCATCTAACCCCTTCAAAGAAGAATCAACATGATTTATTTAATGCACTGAGAATACAAGTCCATCTCATTTTCACGACTACGATGCATGCCGTATGATCAAGTCGTTTCCATACAACACAACACAACCAACCTTTCATCACAGCAAGAAGGACTGTAATCATTCATATGTTCAGAAGAGAAAACAATTTCTTTTCCAGCTTCCACGATTGCTCAAAATCGTATTTGTCCATTTACATAAAAGAAGAAACACAACAATAATTGTTTTACCAGCATATCCTTCTAACCGAGTCCGCATTGCTCAGATAGAACTCACAAACCCATCTCTTAAAGATCAAAAGAAATGCTATTTCTTTTCAACGAAACAGCAGAAAGAAAAAGAAAAGTCTTATTTCTTTTAAGCGAGAAAAAGAAAGAAACAGCAAAAACGTGTTACCATTTCTTCCCTCAAACCCAATTCGTATGCTCATACTTCATCATAATCAAACACAGCAGAAAGAGAAAGGAACTATTTCCTTTTTAAAAGAAATTTCAGTATAGAAACGACCTCATGCAACTCGTACATCCTGTACAATTGTATCACAAAAGACCATATAACAAAAGAACATTCTCACAGCAGTGAAAACAACCCACACAGCAGTTTCGTAATTCCTACTCCAATTCATGCAAAGACAGATCAACACAACAGCTAGAAACGATTCCACTCATATCATTTCAAACAAGTACAGAAAAATCGAATAAACCCAAAACCCAAGAGCAGGGTTGTTTTAATGAGACGTTTAAACAAAGCAAGTATTTTTAAAGAGAAGGGCTTAACATGCCTGAAATTTCTTTTCCAAAACTCGAAGAAAACTGCGTTTGCCGAAGATATTTCCTTCCACGGCGACAGCAAGAACTTCCCAACAATCCTTTCCTCTTCAGGCTCAGCAACAGCCTCCAATTTCCCAAAGAACAGTGATAAATCCAAAGAACTGGTTCGACTGAACCAAACAAAAAAACCAAATGCAGAGCAACTTTGCAAAGTCGAATCCACACAATGAAAAATGAGATTTCCCTCATACACTTTCCAAGGCAAGCTGGTCGCGAGGACCAAGAGAATTTAATGCATTAAAGGCTCTGCCTTTTCCTAATTTCCCACGCCACTGCCAACTTGAGTTGGCGAACTCCAAATTTCAAATTTCCCATGCAAAACCAAATTTGGTTCCATCTCCAAATAGATACCTCCGCCACTTACCTGCCCCGCCAAACTGGCGCTGTCCACGTATGGACTCCCCAATAAATGCCATTGAATACCCCTTCATCCTTATCCTCTCCCTCCAAGGGTCTACGCGTCCCCTTTAGGTTAGGATTAGTTTAGGTTGTATATTAGTGTTCACCTAGGTCATAGTTTAGTTTTAGGTTATTAGGACTTAGGTCTATTTCCCTCTTTTTGTAATTTAAAAAAAATCCACTTAGGATAGTAGTTTAGGATGTATGATATAACTTAGGATTAGCTTAGGATTTAATTCCTACTAACCACTAACACTAATCAACCTCCATCCAGTCTTCCAACTGACACTCACGTTAATGTTGTGCAGGGACGTCCGTCTTTTGGATCACATGCCAAGGCCACCCGTGTTCATGCATTTCCCGCTTACGAGGTCTCAAGTTCGATAGTACAGGGTTCAAGAATCGAACCTTTGTCGTTGGCATTTACGTGCCAGCTGCTCATACCTGCAATCAGGTGTTGCACATTCATATCAACCTCGGTTCGGTTCAAGAGTAAATCGACAAAGAAATCACAAGAAGACCACAGCATACTTTGGATCAATGAAATTGATTCAAGGTGTGCTATCAATCAGCAAAGAGAGTTTAGCAAGTATACGACAATTTGTCATCACATCAGCAAACACACAAGCACAATAACTGCTGTCCTATGCAATAAATTACAGCATGCAAGAATCCAAGTTAGCAACACATTCTCTTAAGATCAGAACATATCTTAACATGTTTGCCTTCATTTCAGCAGTTATAATAGTATGAAAAATATTCACCAAGATAACTTACAAAATCAGGGTGTTACATTGGCTGCCCTTGTGCATTTACAATGGATTTTGTTTGCCAACCATTTGTGGAGCCATAAAAGGTTATGGATTGGTTAGAGCTAATAGTTGTTCTTCACCCAAATACCTTCTTTTTGACCTTGTGTTGGCTGCAACACCTTGAGAGACTGTTTGATTTATGCCACAAAAATCCTCTACCGCAGTTCACAAGTGTGGTGTCATTTGGAGCTGATTCTTTGTTGGAATGTTTCTTGTTGTTGGTTGTTTCCTTGAATGCCCTCACCCTCCACACCAGTAGTTGTCACCATTAATGCTTTATTCAAGGCACCGTTGAAGCACATAGATTGGTTGTGAGGTTCATTGCATGGAAAACACCAATCATACTCTGAGCAACATTGTTTTGTGTTGTTACCAATGCCTTAGAGGCAGATATAGCATTTGGATTATAGGGCTGAAATGGTGCATTGGCGGGAGGCCTTGCTTGATTTAGATTTGCAGCTGAATTGGGTGGTCTATGAAGTTTATATGGCTGCCTGTTATGCTAAGCTTGAGGCTGGAAGGAAGGTCTAAAACTTTGGGCTTGTTGCCTCTTGAGAGTAACCAGCTCATTACCTAAATTTTACAATTTCTTCATGACTTCTTGAAACTCATTTGGGGCACTTGGAGATGAAGTAGAAGCTTCATTTGAACTCTGATTTCTAGGAGTGGGAGAAGGAGCCAAATTAGGTGCTTGATTAGTGTTTGGGCTCTCTAAACTTGGAAACAATGGCATGGGAGGTCTAGGGGCTAGTTTGTCAGCTTGGATCAAACAATTTTCAGCCCTAATGGCAATGCTATAAGCCATAGGGATAGTTATGCCTCCCATGGACTGAATCAACATAGAAATATCAGAATTTAGAGCTTTGAGATAGTAAAGAAAAGCACCTTCTGCTGTTGGCCTGACTGCCACTAGAATTCTCTCCCAAGTCCTTTGAAATCTGAAATTAAAATCAGTCAGCTGCTCATTGGGAGCTCTTTTGATAGTTGTCAGCTGCTCCAAAAGGGACAAGTTGTCTCCCTTTTCCCCAAACTGCTCATGGAGGGCTATACATAGCTGATTCCAATTTTGAATAGAACCTGAGGCAAGACTCCTGAACCATTGCAAAGCTTTCCCTTTGAATGAAGATGCCAGCGGTTTTGACAAAGAACTTGCATCTCATTGATCTCATGGATTACACAAATGTTAGCAATATCCTTAACATGATCACGGTGAGGTCTAATTTTCTCCGGTGAAGTATGGAATGTTCTTCAATGCGCAATGGGATTGGATTTTGTGCATTGAGAGCAAGTGGGCTGCACTTTGCCAGTGTAATTGACATAGGGGTTGTTTTGTGCCATTCTAATTGGTTTTAGAACCCTTGTTGTGAATGAAAGGCCTACCAAGTGGAGGAGTTGAGAGAGTTATGTTTGGTGGAGATGGAGACCTTTGGATTCTCCTCCCACTTTACCTTATTCTTGGAGATAACTATAGATATTCAAATAACACCTCTTCCTCTCTAGCTCTTGACCTTGTGTTGATTCTTCTCATGAGTTTTCAGGTCTGCACTACAAAACCAGCTGATTCTTCCCCTTGGAGTCACCAGATGTGTAATTTATAGCTCTTTTAAGCAAGAAAATTGCAGTAGATGCACATCAACTTTGCTGCAATGAAAATGAGACCTCTAAGGTCCCACCAGGCGTGCCAAAACTGTTGTTGCAAATCAGCAACACCCCTGGATGCAAATCAGGTTTCTAAGTTGATGTTTTAGGCATCCAGTGTGATTGCACAACATTGAAACCTCTCTCCAAGTGTGGGACTTGTAAAATGAGAGAGGAATCTCCAGATTAGAGGCTGGTTCCTCAAACTCCTCTGATCAGATCTGTTATTTACACAATTGCAGAGGTTTGAATCCTAATCCTACTCTAAATTCCAAGGAGACAGAGATAGAAAGTGTAAAAATTGAAACTAAACTAATAGGTGATACACCAAAGGAGTGGTGAACACTTCTTGTTCATGCAAATTGACACAATTTCATAAAATGCAACATGAAACATCATACACAGGCTGATAAGATGCAATTAGAGGTCTGAAATGAAGCAAGACAATACAAACAAAGGACTGAAAATTGATCACAGAGTCTGCACTGTCATTTTTCACTGTCAAAATCCTTGCATTTGCAACATCAAAGAGGCAGAAACTTGTTACAATCATGAAGAAGGTCTGATACTTGTAAAAATCACTTGTTGAAGGTGAAAGAAGAAGCTTGCTATCCAAAAAAATGTTCAACCTCAAAAAATGAGCCAAATCTAGCTTTTACAATGCATGGGTCGAGCCCAGGAGAGAGAAAACATGTAAAACATGGAAGCCATTCCCCATTGAATGAAGATGCATTAAAACAGCATGGGTGTCCTTATAGACCCATGCCCTGACATTTTTGGCCATGCTAAAGAAGAATGCGACCCATTTTGCATTAAAACTAGTTGTTGAAATGTCATTTCTGGCCATTACCACGTGCCAGAGGTGTTTCTTGATTTTCTCTCTCAAAACCCAACCAAAATACAAAATTGACCTTGGAATCATGTAGATAATTTCACCAGCTTTTCATTTATATAAAGAACATGAAAATCTGAGCTCTGGATTGAAAGATATGGCGATTTGAAAATTTAGGGCAAAAATAGGCCAAAATCGGATCGACGGGCAAAAGTTTGAATTTTTACCTGTTTGGTCTTTGGAATTTTTTCAAATTTTCCTCATGCTCTACCACTCCGGGTGCCACGTGGTGGCTTCCTATTGGCCGTGGGCCTTTCAGCGGAAAATTTTTCCAAAAACTCGCCGAGCCATAACTTCAAAAATACATGGAGTTAGGAGGAAAACTTTACCTTTACGGAAAGTGAGAAAGAGCTCTATCCAATGGTGTCATTTTCGAGAAGGTTTTGAGTGCCTAAAAAAGCAAAATATTATGACTGAGGCACAAGAGAGGAAAAAAATGAGAGGAGTTAGCCATAGAAAATGAGCAAGGGCACATTTTGGATAACAGAGTTTTCATTAGATACGAGATGGTCTTCTCGGGCACGAGAGGCCGGATATATGTTCTTAAAGATGGAGGCTTGAGGTAGGACATCTTGGTAGAGGCACATCATGCACCCTATTCAGCCCATCCGGGGTGAAGAAGATGCATGCCAACTTGAGATAGATGTACCATTGGAGAGGACTTTGTTGAGACATGGCCCATTCGTGTCATGATATTTAGAGTGTCAAAGAGTTAAGGCCGAACATCAGCATCAAAGTAAGCCTTCTTTATCCTCATGTTATACTAGAATGGAAGTGGGACACCATTTCCATGGATTTAATTGTTGGGCTATTGATGTTGAGACATCACCATGATGCCATTATGGTCAAAGTTGAAAAATTGAAAAAGTGTCTCACTTTTCTCTTGTGAAAACCACTTATACTGCTAGAGTAGTTACACGGGTATGCTTAGATGAGATTGTCAAGTTGCACAAGATTTTGCGGAAGATCATTTGTGACTTATTGCTAATCTATCAAGCAGGAATCTATGCAAATCTACACTATTCTAACTTTCAGGGGTTTGGGATCTCATCCCAGTAGAGGTAGTTCCAACAATGAACAGAAAGGTGGGAAGGAAGGAATAGAGGAGGATAGATCTAAAGGAAGAAAAGAAATGAATTCCAAGATGGAAAGGTTAGAAGGTTTATGCTTTGAGCTGGTAGTAAACAAAGCCAAACTTACTTGCATAAACAATTAAAGCAATACTGATGAACATATGACAATAGTAGGAATGAATCCAATAGAATAAAAACATAGATCTAACTTAAGAAAGATCTTATGCAAATAACACATACATTAAGCACAAAGTCTGAACATATGTATTAATATTTCTTCTGTTACAAGAAAACACAAAGTCTTTCTCTCCTCACTTCTCTTTTCATACAAAAAATGTCCACCTTGAATACAACAAGTATTCAAGTATTTATAGAAGGAGAAGAGGAAAGAAGACAAAAGCAAACCAACTACTTACAAAATATCTTACAAGATATTTACAAAATATCTAAAAAGTCAAAAGTTGACTTTGGGCAAGTTTTTGGATGGCAACATCCCATGGTGCAACATGGATGATGTCATCATGTATGCCAACATGCTTTTTAAACATTTTACAAAAATGATCAATGCATACATGAGAGGAGAAACTACTCCTCATCATCCCTTTGTTCAAACTTGGTGTCTTGCTTTTGATCAGGAGAGTCGATGTGACACTGCGCTTGATATTCCATAAACTTGTTGATCATTGCTTGAAGTTGATCATGATTGGACCTTTAAAATGGTCACAATGACTTCACAAGTTTCTTTCTCATTCTTGAGCTTGTCAGGTAACTCGGTGAAAGTTTCGCATGCATCGATCAAAAAAGCCAATGAAGTCACGGTAGGCAAGAGGTTATTGATTGACTCTCGGTCGAAAGTGACCTCTGGTGCCAAACCTTGAGTGATGATAGCCTTGAAGTGCTGGAATGTATCATCTGCTTCCCTCAAGTTATACGATTCACTGAGCATCCTGGAGACATTTTTGTAACTATCTGCTCCATGTTGTATCGTGTGTCAGGGCTTCATCTTTGATTTTATCTATTCTCTCAGGATATATTCCATTTGATCAACCTGGTAATCTAAAGTGATGAGAGCTTTGTTATGTGCATGTGGGTGATCGATAACGCCGACCTTCAATAGGTCGTCAGCTGAGTAGTTAACCATGGTTTGGAAATGTTTCATGCTACAACCTGGCGTTATCAACTCTTCAGAGAGGGCACTTGCTACTGCTTGTAGCTCCTTATTTTCTTGAGTTATATCCTGATAGAGCAATGTGAATTTCCCAATCATTTCTTCACCATCTCTGAGGATTCACTCGATCTAGGATGATATTGTTGTGCCTTGTTCACCAATCTTAACATATTCATTTATTTTCTCTTGACTAGGAACTTGAATGGGTTGGCGGTGGCAGTTATTGGAGGAGCATTGCCCATTTTCTGCAATGCTTGTAGGAGATGTTTGTTTTGTTCCTTGAGTATTCTTTTCTCCTCTTTTGCTTCTTGGAGCTTCTTGCAGAGAGCATCCATAGTAGACAAGGCTTCCCCTTGTAGGCTTTTAGATGAGGTCCCCATTGTGACTTGAGTCACTGTGAAGTCTATGGGAGACAGATCCTCCTTTTTCTTGGTGGGATCAGGTAAGCTATCTCCATGACTCTCTCCTGAAGTGCTTTTAGAAAAGTGAGTTATCACTTTCTGCTTCTTAGTTCCCTTCTTCGGAATGATGGAGAAATCCATGGCCATAATGGGAACTTTCCTCTTATGCTGACTCAGGTGGTCAGAAATCCAACCAGGACTTATGGGAGTGGGAGTAGAGGAAATAGAAGAAGAAATGGGAGTGAGAGGGGGAGCAACTATAGAGGCCTCAGGGAAGTGTGTTGAAACACTCGGTGGTGGCATTGACAAGGAGTCAATGCACTACTGCTTATGGGGCTTGAGAGTTACTACAGGAGAAGAGAAGGACATGGAAATGGAAGGGATCTGTAATTGGATGGAGGGAATATTGGGTGACAGATCCATGAGAGAGGAGAAGATGGAAGAGGTGGGAGATGGAAGGGAGGAAGGGAGAGGAGAAGACACATCCATAGGAATAGATGCTTGAATGACAGGAGGAGGAGAAGAAATGGAAGAAGGAACACTGGGTACCTCTGTAGTTGTAGTTGTGATAACATCCTGGGTGGATGTATCCATTGAAACCTCTATTGTTTCTTCTTTACCTAGAGACACCAGGTCAACTACTTGCTTCTCAGAAGTAGAAGGAAGGCCTTTAGGAGTTTCTTCTTGTCTGCTTGATTTCCCTCCTTGTCTTTTCCTTTTCCTTTTCCTTTCGGCACATAAGGGCGGTCTTGGAGGTGCTACTCTAGAAGGAGAAGTAGTGAAATCAACTCGAGGTAGGTGAGACCATTCTGTTTGCACCAATGTTTGGTGTGCTACAATGTGGGCTTAACCCTTTCTGAATGGTTTTGGTGCTTTGGCTCTGTCGATCTCCACGAATGGCCAATCGTCCCCATCTATGTCAAGGTAAACCTGATCAATTTCTTGATCAGTCTCTTGGAATTCCTTTGGGACAATGACAAATGCCATAGTGGTGGATGATCTCCTCTAGAGCCAGTCGGGAGTGATCCTTTCACCTGATGTCTATCTCATGTGTCAGGTTGATCCAAATGTCCTCGATCTCGGGAACATGGATGGGATCAATTTTTTCCTTTGGGAGGTAACTCTGACAGTCGAAGGTCGGCCTTGTTGGGAAGTTGTGTTTAAATTTAAGCAAGCTCTAGCTCAAGCATACATCTCCTGTGCTTTGGTAAGTGTGGGGTAGGTGTATCGGCCAACTGTAAGGGGGAATGGGTTCCTCCTTTCTTTCTTTTCATGCACTTCTCATGATAAGTGATTAGCTACCTTGATAATTCCAGAGGATCAGCTTTGGCCCTACAAACCTTGGCAGCTTCGTTGGTTCTCCCTCAAAATTCACAGCTCTGAGGTATGTGAATGTGGGGAATTGTGTGAACAACGCTCCCCATTTCTTTGTAGCAGCAATCACACTTGGCTGAGTCGACCATGTCTCATGTTTGGCCTCAGCAAGCAGATTACCTCATAGAAGAAGGCATCATTAATTTTAGAGAACTGGGAGATGCGTTGGCCTCGAGCCTTAGCTCTAGGTAGAACTCATATATCTTGACTTGGGGCCATACCCCATTTCGAGCTAACCCTGTGAAATCCCTTTTTGACGCTGCACATGATATATACAACGTAGGAATTCATGTAGAACTTCCTAGTTGTTAGAACTTGTTGAAGCTGCTGGGAGATGGTGTCACTTTGATGATTTCACCCTAGCCAAAATGTTGATCAGGTGCATTCTTGCTCATGGTCTCAGGTATCTCAGCATCCACTTGTGGAAATAATGGGCATCAGGGAGCCCAAATACTTTTTAAGAAGGTGATTGTATCACTCAACTCCTCATTGAAGTCACTACGGTGGATGGTTTGTGGCCATCTACTCACCGGCTTCTTGTTCTTTAGATAAAGCTCGTTCATCATCTGCATGCATTTATCCTCATTATCATCCCAGGTCTTCTTGTAGTCTTCGATACTTATTTCTACATATTTCTGTGATGAGGAATGCCCAGGATCATTTCAAAGTGATGAGTTGTGAGGTCGATGATCATCTTGTGTTCTTTTTTTGACACATCTAGTGTCTTTGTTATAGCATCGAGAAACCAACATGATAAACTCATTATTTACGGCACTTACTGGAAGCCTAGCTGCAAAGTGCAATCCATTGCCTACTAATTTGTTCATCCATGGGCCACTGCTTGCCTGGTGGTCCTTGCCCAAAAGTCATCCATGTCAATATGACCTAGCTCAGAGTCTCTGATGTCAAGGCTACACTCTGCATATGAGTCAGGCATTCTGACTCTCTGATACTTATACTTCATCTCTTGTTTTGATTGCTTAGCTTTAGCTTTAGCTTTAGCTTTAGCTTTAGTTGGTTTCTTGCTTGATGAAGACATATGTGAGCTCAAGGATGGATGTTGTTGTTCTGTAAGAAGAATCAAGGAGGTCCAACATAGAAGATCCATGTCAACCATCATGTTATTCATAATGAAAGCTTGAAGAATGAAGAATGAGCAATTATAAGGCTTAGGGGCAAGGCACTTAGAGTTTAACAACAAGATGCTTAAAATTGGGCGCACTTTTTTATTGCTAGGTGCACTTGGGAAGATGTCGACATGAAAAAAGTTGCCAATGTTGACATGAGAAAAGTTGTGCCAAGTTTAGAAAGGGTGCAATTTTGAGAGGTGTTGCATGAAAATTTTTAGCACCAAGGATAAAGCATGGGGCATGGATTTACAGCATGCAACATGTTATGTTGATGTTAAGGAAGTTGTGCCTGTGCCTTAGGAACAATCTGCTTTGGCTAGGCACATAAAAATTTTTGTGTTGCATGTGTTTAAAGTGTGAACCAAGTGCACAATTTGGAAATATGTTGTAAGGAAAATCGTGTGCGAGGGAAAAAGTGTGTGGTGTGGATCAGCGGCACACAACATCTTATGTTGATGTTTGTGAAGTGTGCACTGCGCCCTAAAAACTTCTAAGTGTTTCTTTTTTAAGCTGGGCGTGGAAAAAGGTTGTGTTATATTGGTTAAAGTGCGCAAGCATAACTTTGGGAGGTGTAACATGAAAAAATAGTGCCAATGGTTTTCAACAGTTTGATAATTTTGGAAATTTCTTGATTTCTTTTCCTCTCTCTTTTGGATTTGTCAGATGGCAAAGAGAGGGTTTGTTTGGAAAGGAAACAAGCAGGAAAGATGGGTTTTTTGGTTTCTTCAGAGGTAGGGGTCTTCAGATTTGTAGATCTGGAAGGAGAGGCAAAAAGGGCTTTGTTGGTTTGATAATTTTGTTAGGTGTGTTTCTTTAGATTTTATCTTTTTACACCAACCTAATACCTAATACAAAAAAAAAAAAACAACAAGGAGAGGAGCCACTTACCCAGATTTATAAAAGATGAAGAATGACGTGGGGTCCACAAGCTCGAAAAAATGGCACGTGGGGGTGAAAAGGATGGCTGACAGGTGCAGAGAAAATACCTTTCACAATTTTCAATTCATGAAAATGATAGGTGTCGGGTGCATATTTATAGAAAAACTGGCATTTATTACCTCACCAACTTCTTTTGGCATGATTTTGGGAGTGTCGACATGAGGAAAAGTGTGCCTTAGTGAAAATTTTATTGACGTCGACACAACATTTTCAGCCTTAGTGCACATTTTTAGAAAAAAATTTAGAGCACATTTCGGATGTCAACACAACATTTCCAGTGCCAAAGGGTGTTTAAAGGGGTGCAATGTTTTGGATGTTGACATAACAATTTCTGCGCCTAAGGATTTTAAAGGTGGGTGATTTTAGGATGTCGACATGAATGAAATGACACCTTGTTCAAAAAGGTGCATTTTTGAGAGTGTCGACATGCAACTTTCTGCGTGCGAAGGATAAGTAGAAAATGGCTAAGTCTTGAAACAATTTGATTTTTGAAAGGGAGTTTGGGCCATTTTGAACGTTATCAAAACTTTCTAGGGGCCAAAACAAAATTTTTGGTATAGTTACTAAATTGCCCTTGTCAATTTTGTAGGATAATAGTTGGCTCTTTCTGGGGACTATCTTTGAGTGAAACTTAAGGGTAGAGAATCCCATATTTTCATGTGCCTATCCATTGGGTTACAGAGAGTCAAAAACAAGGGTGACCAAAAGGGGAACAAAAAGAAAGGGAACACACAAAAATAAAAAAACACACATGATGAAAGCAAACACAAAAAAGCAAAAAAAAAGCTGTTAAAAGAGAGCAAGCTCTACTTCCTGAAGATCTTCAGGTGTTGCCCACTATAGGGAAGCGGGAGCTCGGTTCCATCAGATATGAGAGATAGAAACTATTCTCTCATTGAGCTGCTTGATTTTGTATGGCCCTCTCCAAAGAGAGTCAAACTTCCCATGCATACCTTTCGGTTCTCTTCGTTTGTCCCACAGAAGAACAAGATCTCCCACTTGAAAATCTCTCTGCTTAGCTTTCTTGTTGAACAACCTCTTAACTTGATTCTTGATGTTGGTGATCTTTTCGACCACTTTCACTCACTTTTCTTCAAGTTTCGTTAGGTACATAATCCTCTTTTCAAGAGAATTCTGAAAAGTTTCATCTTAATTGCTCGAGCCAAGCACAAAGCGAGGAAGTTTACGTAGAGATAGGGATTTCAGCATCGATCCCATATAACACCTGGAAAGGTGACATGCTGAGAGACCTCTTTGGAGTGATACGATCCACCCAAAGCATCATACTAATGATTTGTGCAGGACCATTGGTTTTCATCAACTAGCTTCCGTATGATAGTCACCAGGTTCTTGTTGTTGGATTTTGCTGACCATTTCCTTGAGGATAATAATCAGAAGCATGAGCCAAGGTTATTCCATATCCATAACAAAAACCAATTACTTCCCATGAAGAGAAGTTAGAAGCGTTATCAACAACGATTTTATGTGGAATGCCAAATCTCACAATAATATTCTCTTTGATGAAGTTGTAAACAACTTCAGAAGTGGCATGCTTGACAGGTATGGCCTCCACCCATTTTGTGAAGTAATCCATTGTTGTTAGGATGTAACTATGTCAACACTCGATTGAGGATTGAGTGCTCCAATGAAATCAATTCCCCATTGTTTGAATGGTTCATCGATGATGACGGGCCTGAGGGGAAACATGCCAACTTTGGTTTGCCAATGAACTGTTGGCAAAGTTCACATTTTGCTACCCAGGTGGTTGTATCTTGAAATAGCGTTGGCTAGTAGTACCTGGCCGAATGATTTTATGTGTTGTCATGGATGAGGAGAAGTGACCACTGTAGGTTGAGTCATGAAAACTCTCAACAATTTTACCTTGTGGCTTATCAACACATCGTAGAAAAACACCATCAATTCCACGTTTGTACAATCCATCATCCCATATGACATATCTTGTGGCTCTGAGCTTCACCATTCACTTTTCCTTTGTGGTTAGGTGAGTTGGGCACTTGCCATAGGTGAGAAAGAATGTGATGTCAGAATACCATTCGTCGTTGGTTGACGAAAATAGAACCATGGGCAAAGAATCCACTTTCTCAGTTCATTTTGTTCTCCATCAATGTGATCAACTTTCTCTTCAGGTACCTTGAGTCTTTATTTTCAGCCATTAGCTGACACAGGCCCTTACCTCTTACCAACTTAGTTGGTTTGATGTCTAGATCATATTCTTGGACCTTTGCGATCCAATTCCCTCGTAAGCTCCCTAACTCCTGTTGAGTCAGGATAGACTTAATAGCCATGTCAAGAACCAACACTATTGTATGAGAATTCAGAATATAGTAGCGGAAGTTTTGACTACTTTTACCATGGAAAAGGCATGCTTTTCCAATTGTGACATCTTCAGTTCATGAGGCTTAAGAGGAGAGCTCATGAAAGCAATCGGGGATTCAATATCTTTGGAGTTCTTTTGCATCAAGATAGCTGATATAGTATGCGCAGATGCATAACTGTACATGATGAAGTCTTTGTTGAAGTCAGGACACACCAGAATAGGAGTGTGAGCGATGGAGGTTTTTATGTCTTTGAATGATGTCTGCCTTCCTCACTCCATCAGAATGTTTGGGACCCTTTCATCATATTAGATATATGATGAGTCTTCTCAGCAAAATCAGGAACAAAGCGTCTAAGAAAATTTACCTTTCGAAGAAAGAGTGAACACCAGTCTTGCTTGTAGGAAAAGTAAGGCTCTGAATAGCCTTGACCCTTTTGACATCTATCTTAGTTCCTTCTCTGTTGATGACATGTCCTAGCAGCTTTCCTTTGGTGACCCCAAAAATTGACTTCTTGGGATTTAGTGAAATCCGTGCTCTCGGCATCTGATCAAGACTTGTTCAAATGATCGTAGTGATCACTTCATCTTTTGGAGAACACGGTCAGGTCATCTAGGTAAACTATGATGACTTTTCCCATCATACCTTTGAATGTAAAGTCCATTGCTCGTTGGAAGGTGGCACGGCGTTGATCAAACCGAATGACATTTTTTGTAGGTGAAGGTACCCAAGGAGTGGTGAATGTTGTTTTGAACTGATCTTAGGCGTGACTTGAATTTGATTGTAACCTGAAAAACCATCAAGCATAGACAACATTTCTGAACCGGTTACTACCTGTAGCACTTGATCCATTATCGGCAGTGGATAGTTATCTTTTAAGGATGACTGGTTCAAGTTGTGAAAGTCACGCATATGCGTATCTCACCATTTCTTCTTCCGCACAGGCACAATATTTGTAACCCGGGTATTGTGATGAATTGGAAAAATAATTCTTGCATCAGCATCTTCTAAATTTCAGCTGGATGGTACCTGAGATTTTGGGGTTGTAATGCCTTTGCTTTTGATGGAAAGGCTTGACATCGTCCTTGAGCGGATGTCATGTCGAATGTCCTTTGGCTTGAAAGACTTTAGATCAACATAAGACCATGCTAACACATCCATGTACTTTTTAGCAACTTAACGAATTTTCACTTTTCCTCGGGCGTACAACACTTCTTGATATTCATGAACGAGGATGTTCCACAGTACCCAGATTGATGGATTCAGTTTCGGAGAAGAGGAAGGATCATCCTATCACTTTTTCTTGACAAAATGGTCATGATTATCAAATAATCATTCTAAGGAAACCAAACCTTTAGGAATCTTATTTCCTTTGAGTTGTATCACTGTATCTTTTTCAGATTCATGTGCTTGACCGGTGAGAGACTCACGACACGTAGAAGTTGATCCATCGAAATGAAGTTCTTTGAAATTGTCAACTTTCTCCAAAAAGGTGATAAGTTGGTTGTCATCATTGAACACTTGCTAGTGTTGTGAATTATCTGGCACACTTGGGTGAAAAACCACCTCAATGGTATATGTATCTATTTTTAACCCTAGGTGAGGGAGCATGAGAGAGGCTGAGATGGCCAATGAATCAGCCATGTCATTTTGAGCTCGTGGAACTGCTTTGATTGAGAAAGTGTCAAACTCTTGATGTTATCCCATATTGCATTGCGGTAGTGTCTGAGCCGGTCATTCTTTACTTGATATATCCCTTTTACCTGATTGACAATTAGCTCAGCATCACCTTGCACTCTTAGATTCTTGATTCCTTTCTCTTTTGCAGCTTGCATGCCAAGTAACAAGGATTCATACTCGGTAGTATTATTGTATTGAAGAACTACAACTTGAAAGAAAAAGGAAAATCTCCTCTTCAGGAGATATTAGAACAGCTCAACACCGCATCCACTTGTCATGCATAACTGCCATCAAACTGCAATGTCCATACTTTGTTGAGATCCTCCTTTTGGATGAGAATGTCCATTCTATCTGAGTCGGTGGACAGGAAGTAGTTCCCCATCCCTGATGATTCGAAAAGAATCTGAGCCTTAGGGTCATCAGAGTTGGTGACTAGATATTTCTTTTGTGACTCTGGTTCCAACGTCTGCATCACCCCTTTGATAGGAATCCTGGCTTTGGACCAGTCCATATGAATTTCCCCACCAACTTCTTTACAAAATCTCCTCCCTAGCAATATCCGTATGCTGCTGGAATATCAGCTACGAGAATAGTCATTTTTACCCTTTTCTCAAGGAAATTCCATGAATGCAAACTACGCATCCTTGATCTGACCAATCAATGGTACTTGTTTGGTTTCCATGGAGTAGCATCTGCCAAAAGGTTTAGTAAGTGTGAGGCCCAAAGCATGGGTGACCTTTGTTGGCATAACATTATCAGAAGCTCTAGAATCAATTATACAGTTACTTAGTTTATGACCATTGATCAGGAGAGATAGGTAAAAAGGTTCAATTTTCCCGATGCGTGGAAGTTGAGGCAATGTTTACGTGAGACGTAGGAGGAATGGGAAGAATTCCTTTTGGGGAAATGGGAGGAGGGATGACGATACTGGCTTTGGATATACTTAGTTAATCTTATAAGTTGCTCTGGGTTGGACTGAAGGTACTCAACTTCAGACATCTGGATCTTGGTCTTTTTGGCGTGATCAATTATATCGAATGTGACCAAGGGTTGCGCTAATGAAGGAATGAGTCCTTCATTTCACATTTGTGGAGGAGGATTATTGGTCTTTATGGGACTGGAGGAAGGCTGAATTGGAGGAGAAACAAGAGGAAAATATTTCTTTACAAAAGGTTTAATAGGAGGTTGAGTAGGAAGGGGATTACCTCTTTTAGCGATCGTTGGAGGAGGAGTTACCACAGCCTTTTCCTTTTTTTTTTTTCAGCAGCAACCTTTGCTTCTTTTCCTTGCGAGTGAGTGAAAACTACGTATGATTGTCCACTCGCATACCCTTGGGTACCCTCTTCTTCATCAGATTCCTCATCTTCAAATTCCATATACCCAATAGTAGAGTCAGTCCAGTCGGTTCACCGACATCTTGATCATCTTTGCCTTGTGACGAAGGTTCTTCGTAATTTGGATCATCTTCTTGATTTCAACCAAAGCATTAACTAGAGGGGCTTCAATTGCTAACCTTGGAGAAGTAGTAGGAAAAACGTGGCCTTTGGGGGGTGTTGTTGGGAGTGAAGTTTCCTCGTGGGATATCCGGTATGGAGTAGTAGATGATGTTTGAGCCAATTGCTTCTTTAATGAGAGCAAGTCATTCGCCATCTTTTGGAATGTTGGATCTGATGAGGTAGCTTGAGAAGAAGTTGAAGCCTTTGATTTTGATGGCTCTCATCTTAACTCACTGGATATAAGAAGGTTGTCTTCTATCGAATGGCCATAGCTTGAGCAAGAACCAAGGTGGGTATTTGTTCTGTAAAAGTAAGAAACTTACTTTTGAACTCATGGTGTTCAAGAAGAAACACTTTTGATTCTCTAATGTTGGCATCATGGCAAGCAAGTGGCACATGGTTGATAGTGAATTGAATCGGGTGATAAAATCATGCATGGTTTCATTGGTCTCCTTCTTCATGTGAGTGATTTGTGATAATAACGCAAATGCATCTTTTGAAGGTTTGTATCTATCTTCAAATGCAGTCCACAATGTGGCCAATTGGTGATGGATCCGGTGGTAAGTAAATGTTGGAACCATTCTGCTGCAGGCCCTTGCAAGGTCTCCAGAAAGAGACGTACGATACATCCTCATGAGTCACATCCAGAATGTTGCATGACATAATAAATGTGCATATATATGCATGTCGTGCTTTGATTTCCGCTCCCATCAAATTTCAAGGAAATTTTTGTGATTTCCGTGAGGGAGGGGGTTGACTGGATGTGGTAGTGCTAGAGGACCCATGGCGTTTCCCCATGGTATAGGTAGATTTGCTGCCATTTGAAAAGTAGGAAAAAGAACGTGAGTAGGGAGTGTGGTTCCACTTAGCAAAAGAGCACTGCAAGTTGATGTTGAGGCACCTTGTGAAATCCGGCTCTTTGTGGAGGTGAGGCACTTCTTGCTGATCGATCCATTGAGCTTAGTGATGCGAATCATGCTGGAGTGATACTGAAATTGTGCCTTCGAAGTAGATCAAAAATTGGATCAACTTCCCCATGAGCTCTTCTACTACGAGTAAATGGTTCACCCGCCAGTGTACCCATTCAGATCTGCAACAATTAGGAGCAGATTTACAATAATCTTTTTGTTTATACTTGCTGATTTTCTGATTTTTTGGCAAAAATCAGCAGCATGTACTTTTTCAATATTTAATTTTACCCTTTTAATTTTAATAACAACCGATTGTGGTTTTCTGACAAAGATTAATAAGGATAAAAAGTGGGTCAATTTAGAAAGCTGATTTTGGATCTTTGACCTGAATTTTGCAAGGTTTTGAAAATAACATAAAATGTCAGAATCTCAGATCTACTGAAATATACAAGTTTTTGTAAAAACTCAGTGAACTAAAAGTTTCTATCTGGTCCAGATCTATGGATTTGTATAAGGAAATTTTAGTTTTGATCACTTATGCAAAAATTTTAATTTTTAACAAAGAGTTAAAATTTGCAATCTGGTAGTGATTTTTTTAGTTTTTAGTTATTTCCTTAGTTCGATCCCTAGTAGAGTCCAAAAAAAAATTGTTGGTCTAAAAAACTATCGGTTAGGTAGGTCATGGGGAAACAAGCCAATAGTGTGCAGGGCATAGCCCCTCTTTGAGACAACAAAGTGAAACTGGTTTATTGCTAATCTATCAAGCAGGAATCTATGTAAATCTACACTATTCTAACTTCAAGGGGTTTGGGATCTCATCCCAGTAGAGGTAGTTCAACAATGAACAGAAAGGTAGGAGGAAGGAATGGAGGAGGGTAGATCTGAAGGAAGAAAAGAAATGAATTCCAAGATGGAAAGGTCAGAAGGTTTATGCTTTGGGTTGGTAGTAAACAGAGCCAAACTTACTTGCATAAACAATTAAAGCAATATTGATGAACATATGACAATAGTAGGAATGAATCCAACAGAATAAAAACATAGATCTAACTTAAGAAAGATCTGATGCAAATAACACATACATTAAGCACAAAGTCTGAACATATGTATTAATATTTCTTCTGTTACAAGAAAACACAAAGTCTTTCTCTCCTCACTTCTCTTTTCATATAAAAAAATGTCCACCTTGAATACAACAAGTATTCAAGTATTTATAGAAGGAGAAGAGGAAAGAAGACAAAAGCAAACCAACCACTTACAAAATATCTTACAAGATATTTACAAAATATCTAAAAAGTCAAAAGTTGACTTTGGGCAAGTTTTGGATGGCAACATCCCATGGTGCAACATGGATGATGTCATCATGTATGCCAACATGCTTTTTAAATATTTTACAAAAATGATCAAATCATACACGAGAGGAGAAACTACTCCTCATCATCCTTTGTTCAAACTTGGTGTCTTGCTTTTGATCAGGAGAGTCGATGTGACACTACGCTCGATATTCCATAAACTTGTTGATCATCACTTGAAGTTGATCATGATCTGGACCTTTAAAATGGTCACCAATGACTTCACAAGTTTCTTTCTCATTCTTGAGCTTGTCAGGTAACTCGGTGAAAGTTTCACATGCATCGATCAAAAAAGCCAATGAAATTGCAGCAAGCCAAGAGGTTATTGATTGACTCTCGGTCGAAAGTGACCTCTGGTGCCAAACCTTGAGTGATGATAGCCTTGAAGCACTGGAATGTATCATCTGCTTCCCTCAAGTTATACGATTCACTGAGCATCCCTAGAGACATTTTGTAACTATCTGCTCCATGTTGTATCGTGCGTCCAGGGCTTCATCTTTGATTTTATCTATTCTCTCAGGATATATTCCATTTGATCAACCCGGTAATCTAAAGTGATGAGAGCTTTGTTATGTGCATGTGGGTGATCGATAACTCGACCTTCAATAGGTCGTTAGCTGAGTAGTTAACCATGGTTTGGAATGTTTCATGCTGCAACTTGGTGTTATCAACTCTTCAGAGAGGGCACTTGCTACTACTTGTAGCTCCTTATTTTCTTGAGTTATATCCTGATAGAGCAATGTGAATTTCCCAATCATTTCTTCACCATCTCTGAGGATTCACTTGATCCAGGATGATATTGTTGTGCCTTGTTCACCAATCTTAACATATTCATTTATTTTCTCTTGACTGGGAACTTGAATGGGTTCGGCGGCAGTCACTGGAGGAGCGTTGCCCATTTTTTGCAATGCTTGTAGGAGATGTTTGTTTTGTTCTTGAGTATTCTTTTCTCCTCTTTTTCTTCTTGGAGCTTCTTGTAGAGAGCATCCACTGAACAGACAAGGCTTCCCCTTGTAGGCTTTCAGATGAGGTCCCCATTGTGACTTGAGTCACTATGAAGTCTGTGGGAGACAGATCTTCCTTTTTCTTGGTGGGGTCGGGTAAGCTATCTCCATGACTCTCTCCCCGAAGTGCTTTTAGAAAAGTGAGTTATCACTTTCTACTTCTTGGTTCCCTTCTTTGGAATGATGGAGAAATCCATGGCTGCAATGGGAACCTTTCTCTTATGTTGACTCAGGTGGTCAGAAATCCAACCAGGACTTATGGGAGTGGGAGTAGAGGAAATAGAAGAAGAAGGAGAGTGAGAGGGGAGAAACTATAGAGGCCTCAGGGAAGTGTGTTGAAACACTCGGTGGTGGCATTGATAAGGAGTCAATGCCTTTGCTTTGCTTATGGGGGGAGTCACTACGGGGAGAGAGAGAAGGACATGGAAATGGAAGGGATCTATAATTGGATGGAGGGAATATTGGGTGACAGATCCATGAGAGAGGAGAAGATGGAAGAGGTGGGAGATGGAAGGGAGGAAGGGAGAGGAGAAGACACATCCATAGGAATAGATGCTTGAATGACGAGGAGGAGGAGAAGAAATGGAAGAAGGAACATGGGTACCTCTATAGTTGTAGTTGTGATAACATCCTGGGTGGATGTATCCATTGAAACCTCTGTTGTTTCTTCTTTACCTAGAGACACCGGGTAATTACTTAGTAGGAGGAAGTAGAAGGAAGGCCTTTGAGTTTCTTCTTGTCTACTTGATTCACCCTCCTTGTCTTTTCCTTTTCCTTTCGGCACATGGGCGGTCTTGGAGGTGCTCTGCCTGAAGGAGAAGTAGTGAAATCAACTCGAGGTAGGTGAGACCATTTTATTTGCACCAATGTTTGGTGCATTGCAATGTGGGCTTAACCCTTTCTGAATGGTTTTCGGTGCTTTGGCTCTATCGATCTCTGCATGAATGCCAATCGTCCCCATCTGTGTCAAGGTAAACCTGATCAATTTCTTGATCAGTCTCTTGGAATTCCTTTGGGACAATGGCAATGCCATAGTGGATGATCTCCTCCAGAGCCAGTCGGGAGTGATCCTTTTCCTGATGTCTATCTCATGTGTCAGGTCGATCCAAATGTCCTCGATCTCGGGAACATGGATGGGATCAATTTTTTCCTTTGGGAGGAAACTCGGCAGTCGAAGGTCGGCCTTGTTGGGAAGTTGTGTTTCAAATTTAGCAACTCTAGCTCAACATACATCTCTCATGCTTTGGTAAGTGTGGGGTAGGTGTATCGGCCAACTATAAGGGGGAATGGGGTTCCTCCTTTCTTTCTTTTCATACACTTCTCATGATAAGTGATTAGCTGCCTTGACAATTCTAGCGAGGATCACTTTGGCCCTACAAACCTTGGTAGCTTGTTGGTTCTCCCTCAAAATTCATAGCTCTGAGGTATGTGAATGTGGGGAATTGTGTGAACAATGCTCCCCATTTCTTTGTAGCAGCAATCACACTCGGGCTGGTCAACCGTGTCTCATGTTTGGCCTCAAGCAAGCAGATTACCTCATAGAAGAAGGCATCATTAATTTTAGAGAACTGGGAGATGCTGGCCTCGAGCCTTAGCTCTAGGTAGAACTCATATATCTTGACTTGGGGCCATACCCCATTTTGAGCTAACCCTGTGAAATCCCTTTCTGACGCAAGCAACGTATACAACGTAGGAATTCATGTAGAACTTCCTAGTTGTTAGAACTTGTTGAAGCTGTTGGGAGATGGTGTCACTGATGATTTCACCCTAGCCAAAATGTTGATCAGGTGCATTCTTGCTCATGGTCTCCAGGTATCTCAGCATCCACTTGTGGAAATAATGGGCATCAGGGAGCCCAAATACTCTATTTAAGAAGGTGATTGTATCACTCAACTCCTCATTGAAGTCACTACGGTGGATGGTTTGTGGCCATCTACTCACCGGCTTCTTGTTCTTTAGATAAAGCTCATTCATCATCTGCATGCATTTATCCTCATTATCATCCCAGGTCTTCTTGCATTCTTGATACTTATTTCTACATATGCTGTGATGAGGAATGCCTAGGATCATTCAAAGTGATGAGATGTGAGGTCGATGATCATCTTGTGTTCTTTGTCTTCGACACATCTAGTGTCTTTGTTATAGCATCGAGCAAACCAACATGATGAAACTCATTATTTACGGCACTTACTAGAAGCCCAGCTGCAAAGTGTAATCCACTGCCTACTAATTTATTCATCCATGGGCCACTGCTTGCCTAGGTGGTCCTTGCCCAAAAGTCATCCATGTCAATATGACCCAACTCAGAGTCTCTGATGTCAAGGTTGCACTCTACATATGAGTCAGGCATTCTGACTCTCTGATACTTATACTTCATCTCTTGTTCCGATTGCTTAGCTTTAGCTTTAGCTTTAGTTGGTTTCTTGCTTGATGAAGACATATGTGAGCTCAAGGATGGATGTTGTTGTTCTACAAGAAGAATCAAGGAGGTCCAACATAGAAGAGCCATGTCAACCGTCATGTTATTCATAATGAAAGCTTGTAGAATGAAGAACGAGCAATTATAAGGCTTAGTAAGGCAGAGGCGCAAGTTCACGAGGGCTTAAAATTGTTGGGCACACTTTTTGGGAGAGGCTTTTTATTTTTTGCAAGTTAGGCGCACTTGGGAAGATGTCAACATGAAAAAATTTGTGCCCAATGTTGACATGAGAAAAGTTGCGCCAAGTTTAGAAAGGGCACAATTTTGAGAGGTGTTGCATGAAAAGTTTTAGTGCAAGGATAAAGCACGGGCACGGATTTATAGCATACAACATGTTATGTTGATGTTAAGGAGAATTTGCGCCGCCTTAGGAAAAATACTTTGGCTAGGCGCATAAAAAAATTTGTTGCATGTGTTTAAAGTGTGCTAAAGCACAATTTGGAAAGATGTTGAAAGGAAAATCAGTGCGCAAGGGAAAAAGCATGTGGTGCGGATCAGCGGCACACAACATCTTATGTTGATGTTGTGCAAGTGGCGCCTATGCCCACAAAAACTGCTAAGTGTTCTTTTAACTAGGCGCGGAAAAAGGTTGTGTTATATTGGCGTAAAGTGTGCCAAGCGCAACTTTGGGAGGTGTAACACGAAAAAACAGCGTGCCAATGGTTTCAATAGTTTGATAATTTTGGCAATTTCTTGATTTCTCTTCCTCTCTCTTTTGGATTTGTCAGATGGCAAAGAGAGGGTTTGTTTTGGCAAGGAAACAAGCAGGGAAAGGTGGGTTTTTGGTTTCTTCAGAGGTAGGGGTCTTCAGATTTGTAGATCTAGAAGGAGAGGCAAAAGGGCTTCAGTTGGTTTGATAATTTTGTTAGGTGTGTTTCTTTAGATTTTATCTTTTTACACCAACCCTAATACCTAACACAACAAAAACAAAAACAACAAGGAGAGGAGCCACTTACCAGATTTATAAAAGATGAAGAACGATGTGGGGTCCACAAGCTTGAAAAATGGCATGCGGGGGTGACAAGGATGGCTGACAGGCAGAGAAAATACCTTTCACAATTTTCAATTCATGAAAATGATAGGTGTCAGGCACATATTTATAGAAAAACTCACATTTATGACCTCACCAACTTCTTTTGGCACGATTTTCAGAGCGTCGACATGAGGAAAAGTGTGCCTTAACGTAAATTTATTGATGTCGACACAACATTTCAGCGCTTAGGAAAAATGTTTAGCACACATTTCCGGATGTCAACACAACATTTCCAGTGCTAAAGGGTGTTTAAAGGGGCGCAACATTTAGGATGTTGACATAATAATTTCTTTGCCTAAGGATTTTAAAGGTGGGCACGATTTTTAGGATGTCGACATGAATGAAATGACACCTTGTTCAAAAAGGCACATTTTGAGAGTGTTGACACGCAACTTTAGCTGTCTTTGAAGGATAAGCAGAAAATGGCTAAGTCCCGAAACAATTTGATTTTTTGAAAGGGAGTTTTGGGCCATTTCAAATGTTATCAAACTTTCCTAGGGACCAAAACAGATTTTTTGGTATAGTTATCTTGGAGTTTATCAGCCCTTTGGCATACCGTCTAGCGTTGTCACCTAGCTTGTCTCGCATACATGATATTTTTCATGTTTCGGTTCTCGGGAGTAATATTCCAGATCCTTCTCATGTGTTAGATTGGACATCATTGTAGGTGTAGGATCGGGGCGGGTGATGGTGGATCCCATTCACATCCTAGATTGTAGGACCACGGGATTTCAAGGCAAAGAGGTTGATCGAGGTTCGGGTGTAGTGGGATAGATATGATGAGACTACAACTACATGGGAGGATGGTACCTTATTACGAGTGCATTTTCCACATTTATTCTAGTGACTTCCAGGAGGAAGTCGAGTCTAAGGGGAGGGGGATGTAGTGCCCACTTCCCTTTGACACCATTTTGATGCTTATTTTGATATGGTTGATTCATTATAGACATTATTATGTTTTGATTTAGTATGATGTTATACATTTGATCATGGATTATTGTTGATCTTGATTTCGATATGATACATGATGATGATTATTAGAGACACTCATATGTGGATGATGACATACTATTTGACATGGATGTTTTATGGATGTTGTTTAGACATGTGATTTTGGATATTATGATTAGATCTAGAAAATGGATATCATACGATGATGACATAGTTGTTGATATAAATTATATGTGATAATGTTAAATCCCCTCGATGTTGTGATTCACATACTTGATGATTTTGTGATTTTATTTGTATAATATTGGATGTGTTGATATGGCCACGAGGCTGAAGGAGGTATTTTTATTTTGTAGGTTAAATATATCACAACAAAACATCGGGGATCGAAGACCAACCACAATGGAATTCTAGGTGAATTCGACAAGGTCACCATGGCAACTTGTTTTATTGTGTTGTGTGTTGTTTTGTTAGGGATTCCCATGGGGGGGATTACCTTTATATGTGACCATGGGTATTGTGTATTTTATTAATGTGGTTAATTTTTATTATTGTTGTATGTATTTTATTAGTGATGTGTCCCTTCTTTTAATTAATTAAAATGTGGTAGATTAATGTGAGAAATCATATGGTTAAAATTTAAATAAATTAAATTGGGATATGGGAAAGTAATAATGGAAGTTGTTGGTTCCTTGTATTAATTATGTAAGAGATGTGTAAATTTGTGTAAGAGTTATGTAAGTCAGTTTTTGAGTATGAAACACTCCACCTCCTTGGAAATTGAATTTGTCCTTGGAAGCTATTTTTGGAGGCTTGTGGGACAAGTAAACCTTGTCCCATACCTCTAAATTCAATTTACCAACCATACTTATGGTTGGAGGGGTGATTTTAGACTTTTATAATGCATTTTATTAATCAGGTTGCAAGTTTTGATTACACTCTCTTACATTTTATTTAATTTACTGATCCTTTGGGGTGTGGGCTTTTTGAAGTGTGTAAGTAAATTGTCATATTTTCACCCACCTCATTATTGTGCTTAGGAGAATGAATTTTTTTCTTTTGTGTTTGAATTTGAGGATGTATGATGTGGCATCCTACATGGATCCACATCATCCTCTTCTCTTCCCTCTTTTATAAAATTTAAACTCTTTGCTTGTTTTAGGTTGTTGAATCTTTTTGCATACTTGCTTGGGGCACATTTTTCTTGTGTTTGGAGCTCTTGATTTTGGAAGGAGTTTGTAGAAACCTTGCATGCTTGGAGATTTTTGTTTTAGGACTACATTTTGGGAATTGAAGCTTGTTGTTTGGGAACAAAAGCTACCATGGAGAGGTAGGAGTTTAACCTTTCTTTCATGCTGTTATTTTCTTGTTGTGTTGGGTGAATGGTGAATGTTGTTATGCTTTGTTTGGCTAGTTGGGTAGACTACCATAGGGATGGTGTAGGAGAAGGCTATGGGGAATCCATGTGGGGGCATAAGGGAATGCCTTTGGCATTAGAAATTTTAGGAGGAGTTTGGGTTTGGGATCCACCATGGAAAAGAAATAGCTTACATTTCTTACTTTGTGGGGGCATAAAGAAATATGTGGGGGCATTAGGAGGGATTTTGGGGGCATAAGGATGTGTGTGTGATGAATTATTTTGGTGGTTTATTCTCGGTGGATGCCCAATTCCCATTCGAGAGGCATAAACAGCTTCCCCATAGACCTTGCTCCTTTGGCGTGCATGATCAAGCCCGATTTTTGTTTTGATTATTTTCAAATATAGTTATAAATTGTTGTTTTTGTTTAGACTGTGTTTTTATATGAGTTATGCACGTTGAAAGAATGTTGTGTGTTGTGGAAGCCATTGTTTCCATGGGTTGAATCATACCTCTTATTGTATTTTGGTTGGGGCTCTGGGGCCAATGATGATGGAAGGTTTCTCATTTCATTGGATGTTTTGGTTGGGTGGAGAGTGTTGCCTTTCCCCCTCTTTTGTTGTGATTAAATTTGAAGAAAAAGAAGCTCACATGTTGCTGTTACGGAGCAAAGGAAAATGTAGTTTAACGGTCCCTTGTGAAACAAATTCACTTGAAATCCTTTCCCACTTGATGTGGATGAAATTGTAATATTTATATTGGTAAAGAAAGGATGTTTTAATTGGTTGTGAAAGTTGTACATTTGAAAGTGGAGGATAATTAAATTTTGTTTTGTTTATTAGAAAGAAATAGAATTCTGTTAATTGCATTCAAGGAATTAAAGAATGTAAAGATGTCTCTTTTTGGGAATTAATAAAGAATTGCAAGTTCATCTCTCATTTGCATTATTGTGTTGAGTTGGAATATCAAATTGTGATTGGAATCTCTGTTTAATTGTAAAGGAAATAAATACGTATGAAGGAAGTATATTACTTTGTCTCTTTTGGAAATATATTAAATTAGAAATCAGACCTTGCAAATTAGCTTTGAAATGATTTGTTATAAACAACTAAATGTATTAGAATATATCAAAAATGAAATGCCACACTTGAATGATAAAATTGATATACATATTTAAAAGAAATGGACGTCATTACAAAAATTAATACCGCCAAATAAATTCAATCAAAATGTGCGATTCGGACCGCACATAATAATCAACTTGAAAAAGATATAATTTAGCATGTTAAGACATCAATGAAATCAAATTGACAAAGAAAACTTAAGAAAACAATTTAAATATAGCAAAATTGAACCCAATCCCTTTCACAGTTGTTTTTTATCAATTATCGAAAAACGTGAATTGAAAATCAAACAAGCAAATCTACCTTCCTAAAACAATTTAAATCCTTCATAGAGTAATCCTCCATGTCTTTTGGCATGTTGAGTGAAGGAGATCAAATTGAGTGAAATTTATAAGTTGGAAATTACCAGCTTGCTATTTAAAATCCTATAGATCATTTTTGTAAAATAAACCCTTTAAACTATATCAAAAAGTAAAATTTATGATTCTTATGCAAAGAGGGCATTGAGAGCTTTCCAGAAAGTCCTCATTTTCCAAAACTGAGCTTTCTAGCTCAAGTTATGGCCCTCTAAAGTTTTCTTGCCTTGGGGAAAATTTGGGAAAATTTTCCCTGGCGGGCCCACGGCTACCTGAAAATTTCCCATTAATAATCCTTAGAATTTTTATTTTATTTTATTTAAATTCTTGGGAAAATTTGTTAACTTTTCTCCACCGGCCCCACTAATCGAGGCTTCCACATGTCCTCACGGGGTAGCGGTAGAGGCGTGGCATCTTTTTGTCCTTGGGGCCTTTTAAAATTTTTGGGAAAAATGTAATCTTTCTCCCCACCAGCCCGCGGCCAATCATAGGCTGCCACATGGCAGCATGGATCGATAGTAGAGGGGGTGAAACCCTCGTGACCTTTTTTTTTCCCTTTGAGATTTTTCTTTGGGAAAATTTACCTATTAACCTCCACGCCCGCATTCCCGCCATGCTTCGGTGATGACCCTTCCGCGGACACGCGGACCCGCGTGCCTAACTTTCCCCTTATCTCCCCTTCGGAGAAATTCACCAATTATCTCTACCACCCGCCTCTCCCTCTCCTTCATCCCCATGATGGCCTGTTGAGCACCACGTGTCCCTAGTGGACCCGTAGGCACGTGGGCATTATATTGATTTCTCTCCCTCTTGGGTGAAATGCCCCAAACTCTTCTGCCGCGCTCCACCATTCCCTCACACTCTCCCGCTTTGGATTAGGACCCAACATGTGTCTATGGTAGACCCATGGAGGTGCAGTGAAAATGAGAATTTTCTCTCATGCAAGGAAAAATTCCAAATACCACCCGCGATCCGCCAACCTGAGAAATGAGTCTTCTTCCTCGGTTGACACGTTTCCCCCTTGGGGAAAATTTGACCCCTAAGCTTCATGTTGGTCCATAACAGGAGTTCTACAAGGAGTTAGGAGGACTTATTTATATCACCGGAAAGGTGAGAAAATTTCCTATCCAATGGGAATGATTTAGGGAAATTTTTAATGTGTTTAGTGTGAGAAAAATCAAGTAAAACTCTGAGCCTGTTAGAGAATGGGTATGATGATATTTTAACCCTTGAATCTAGCTGAAACTTCTAACCCCGAAATTTGGACCTTGTGCGCCTCTGTAAAATTGATAATAAATGAAAAATATGTTCTAGTAATTTTATACTTGTTCAGAACTTGTTAGTGACAAATGTTGTCTTGCAACCTGGTTATAGACACTTCTAATTAAAAAAATTATTCCTTAATTTTCCTAACTAACCCTAGGTTGTTTCTTGGGTCTCAAGTGGGTTGTTTTAACTCGGCATCTCACTTGGTATCGAATAGTGGTTCAAAATCTTAGATCATTGGGCACACTAGAAAACTTGGGACATGGAACTTAAACCTATCACATTTTCTTTAAAATCTAGAAAAGACAAATTAATTTAGAAATTGTATATTGTAGTAAACATAGAGAATAAAAAGAAACTTAGAAAATGAGCTAAATCTCACTTTGGTCCGTGTAGGAGGTGTAGATGGAGCGAGAGAAACATTAACAGAGACTCATAATTACCACCACCACCACCACTGGATCAGGGTGTAACAACTATCCTACCCCAGATCTTGCAAACCCTTTAGGATGTCAATGCCACTCTACGTGGAGGATTAGGAGGAGGACATACAGCTCGTCGGGGTAGAGACCCTTCCATTGAGGGCCGTGTATCTCCTTGATCTAGTGAGGAGCATAGAGGAGAGAAATCCTATGTGGAGTCATCCCAGTAGAGTCACCACCGAGGGTCAAGTCGACAGAGTTCCAGAGCATAGAGAGAGGTCTCGGAGCCCTAGGCTTAGGGATGAGAGTGTAGAAAGACCTAGAGGCCGTCAGGCCACAACCAGTGCCGATCACATCATGGAGATCTGAAAGACCTAGAGGCCGTCAGGCCACAGCTGCAGATCACATCATGGAGATCTTAAATTTTTGGCCCACACATTACTCGGGTGATATGGGTGGATTTTAGGTAGAAGTCTAGCTAGTGAGCTTGAGCGATTGCTTCAACCTTTGTCCTTGTTATAGCAACACGAAAGCTCGTGTTGTGATCCATCTACTGAGGGATAGAGAAGGAGTATGGTGGAGGACAAAGGAGTAGAAGCTCCATGTAGATTCTAAGATAGTGACACCGGGAGCTATTCGAGGAGAGATTTAGGAGCAGGTATTTTTCACGTAGGTTCATACAATGAGAGGATTGATGAGTTCCATGACCTCCAATAGGAATCCCTTTCAAAGAGCAGTAGTATGAGAGTATATTTCTAGATCTACTCCAAAGTATGTTGAGTATATGAAGGATGAGTAGGTGCAGATTCACAAGTTTATTTGGGGCCTAAATTTAGATATTAGAGGTGCGGTGAGGATCCACTACACACAGACATTATTAAGGCCGTTGAAAAGGCCTATATTACAGAGGAAACTCTGGGGAGGACACAACGGGCTAGAGACCAAGTCCTGGAGCCACATACTGAGATGCAGGATGGTAAATCGAGGGGGTCGAGTACTCTTCCTCGTGGTGGCTGTGGTATAACACGGTCATCCTTTAGGCCACGTAATAGCAGCAACAAGAATAATCCCACCCACCTCATAGTCCTCCATACAAAGCTAATGCATAGAGAGGTCGGAGTATGAGGCCTCTTCCTAGGGCTCCCATCGGGACACATGGTGGACCTAGAACTCGGCCACAGGAGCTCACCAAGAGAGACCTCAGCAGACCATAGTTGGATCATCAAGGTCCACACCACAGACTTCCAGTGCACCTACTAGAGGTGCTATTCATTGGGGAGGATCAGGAGGATGTTTTGGTTATGGAGTTACTGGACACTTTTGGAGAGATTGCCCACATAACCCTAACAACCAGGGTAAGACGTAGATCTCAGAGCTAACTATTGGTGACATGGGACACAGCCATAGGATTTATGTAGTAGTTGAGAACCACCAGGTAGAGCATCAGAGCATAGTCATTGAGACCATAGGTAGTATTGGTGGTATTCCTACCTCAATATTGCTTGATTTTGGTTCTTCTAATTCTTTCATTGCACCATCCTTAGTAGAGTGATCCAAAGGTTGGTGGCGGTTAGGTAGGGTCTTATTTGGGATGCCGAGATGGTTTCAAGCCAATATCTCCGTAGGCTCCTTAGTTAAGGAGTGTGTACTAGATTTGGGACCTTTCACCACTACCTGCAAATCTTCGTATCCTTCCTTTGGGCTTGATGGAGTCATTTTGGGTATGGATTGGTTATCTCGCAAACAGGGCAGGATGGATTGTTATCACAAGACTATATCTTGTGTAGATGATTTGGAAGTTGATTTGGTGATTTCAAGGGTCAGGAGACCCATTTCTATTCGCACCATCTCCGCTATTCAGCTTAAGCGGTGTGTACGATGGGATTGTCATATGTATGTCATTATAGTTAGTGCATGATCCGAGGATGGATCTAGTGGACCATCGCTAGATGATCATTTCATCTTGAGAGATTTTTTAGATGTCTTTCCGGGGAGCTACTGGGGTTACCACCCCCACGTGAGATTTATTTTCATATAGATCTAGTTCCGAGAGAAGAGCCTATCTCATGAGCACCTTATCGGATGACCACCCCGCAGCTCGTGAGCTCAAGTTGTAGCTTGAGGGCCTTTTGGAGAAGGGCCTTATCCATCCTAGTATATCCCCTTAGGTGTGCAGTTGATCTTTGTGAAGAAGAAGGATGGATCCTTGTAGTTGTGTATTGAGTACCACAAGTGAACAAGGTAATGATCAAGAATCATTATCCTCGTCCTCATATTGATGACTTTTTTGATCGATGAAGGAGCCACAATTTTCTATTAGATTGATCTTAAGTCAAAGCTACTATCGGTTGAGGATTTTAGTGGCGGACATTCATAAGACCACCTTCTCGCATGAGATATGCACACTATGAGTTCACAAAGTGGTGTGTTTTTGGTTAGCGATGCCCCATAGTGTTCATGAGTTTGATGAATGGGGTATTTAGGACCTTCTTAGATCATTTCATGCTCATCTTCCTAGATGATTTATTGATATACTCACGTACGCGTGAGGAGCATGAGGGGAACCTTCACTAGGTTCTTCAGTGTCTTCGAGAGTAGTTGCTTTATGGGAACTTGGAGAAGTGTGCATTCTTTAAGATAGAGGTACAGTATTTGGGTCATATCATTTCTAGGGAAGGTATCGCAGTTGATCCTTCCAATATTAGAGCCATTATGGATTGACAAAGACCCACTACAAAGCAACCAAGGTGCGCAACTTCATGTGATTAGCAAGATACTACCGGAGATTTATTCAGGACTTCTCTTGGATTACGCACCCTATCACTTCCCTTCAGAGGAAAGGGAAGAAGTTTGTCTAGTTAGATAGATGCGAGCAGGCCTTCAGGACACTGGAGGAGTGCCTCACTATAAAACCTATCCTTGAGGCTTTGGATCAATGGGGTGATTTCTTTGTTTGCACGAGATGCTTCTTTATCGTGGCTTGGAGGTGTGTTGATGCAGGAGGGTAGAGTAGTGGACTTTGAGTCTCGCAAACTCAAATATCACAAGCTTAATTATTTGACCCATGATCTTGAGCTTGTGGCAATTGTGCATGCTTTGGTTAGATGGAGACACTTTCTTCTTGGCAAGAGATTCACACTCATGATAGATCATTTGAGTCTTCACCACCTCTTCACGTAGCCCAATATCAATGCTCATTAGCGGCATTGGATGGAGTTTATTTTTGAGTATGACATGGAGATCGAGCATGTGAAGGGGAAGGAGAATGTTGTAGTAGAGGCTCTCAGCAGACGGAGACATGTGGCTATGGCCACTTTAGTGAGCATAGATTTACGGAGCAATATTCTTTAGCAGCTTCCTCTTGATAGCTTGCACATTGTAGTACAAGAATAGATCAAGTCACAGAGACCCCTTGAGGGGAATTTTGATAGTTTTTCCTTAGATACGAGATGGTCTTCTCGGGCATAGAGGCTGGATATATGTTCCCAGAGATGGAGGCTCAAGGTAGGACATCTTGGTAGAGGCACATTGTGCACACTTTGAGCCCATCCTAGGGTGAAGAAGATGCACGCACATTAAGAAAGTTTTACCATTGGAGAGAAATTCATCGAGACATGGCCCGATTTGTGTCATAATGTTTAGAGTGCCAGAGAGTTAAGTCCGAGCATCAACATCCAGCAAGCCTTCTTTATCCTCATGCTATAAGTCGACCGTAGTTTCGATGTGGACATGAAGGTGTTCCTTTGTGTTAAGCCACACAAGAACCCTATCCATTATGGAAAAGTTTCTAAGTTAGATCCTAGATTCATGGGTTCTTTTGAGATCTTGGAGTGTATCGCCCTTTGGCCTATCGTCTAGCATTGCCACCCAAACTTGTCTCGTATACATGATATTTTTCATGTTTCGGTTCTCAATATATATATTGCAAACCTTTCTCATGTGTTAGATTGGACATCATTACAGGTGCATGATCGGGGTAGGTGATGGTGGAGCATGTTTGTATCCTCGATCACAAGACCTTGGGCCTCTAGGTAGAGAGGTTGATCGTGTTCGGGTGCAAGTGGGATAGATATGATGAGACTGCAGCTACATGGGAGGATGCTACTTCATTATGAGTTTGGTTTCCACATTTTTTCTAAAAACTTCCAGAGGAAATCGAGTCTAAGGGGAGGGTGATGTAGTGCCCACTTCCCTTTGACACCTGTTGATACTTATTTTGATATAGTTGATCACATTATGGACATTATTATGTTTTGATTTAGTATGTTGTTAGACATTTGATCATGGATTATTGTTGATCTTGATTTGGATATGATACATGATAATTATTATAGAAACTCATATGTGCATGATGATATACTGTTTCACATGGATGTTTTATGGGTGTTGTTCGGACATGTAATTTTGGATATTATGAGTAGATATAGAAAATTGATATTAGATGATGATGATATAGTTGTTGATATAAATTGTATGTTATAATGTTGAATTTGCTTGATGTTGTTGTGATTCACTTATTTAGATGATTTTGTGATTATATTTATATTCATTTTGGATGTTCGATATGGTCATGAGGCCGAAGGAGGTATTTCTATTTTACAGGTTAAATATCACAACAAACATCGGGGTATTGGAGACCAACCACAATGGAATTCTAGGTGAATTTGCAATGGTCACCATGACAACTTGTTTTATTGTGTTGTGTTTGTTATTGTTAGGGATTCCTGGGGAGGGGGATTACCTTTATATGTGACCATGGGTTTACATGTTTTATTAATGTGGTTAAATTTTATTTATTGGTTGTATGTATTTTATTAGTGATGTGTTCTTTTCTTTTATTTAATTAAATTGTGATAGAATAATGTGAGAAATCATATGGTTAAAATTTAAATAAATTAAATCTGGATATGGAAAAGTAATAATAGAAGTTGTTGGCTCTTTGTATTAAATATGTAAGGGATATGTAAGTTGTGAAAGAGTTGTGTAAGTAAGATTTTGAGGCTTGTGGGACAAGTAAAACTTGTCCCATACCTCTCAATTTAATTTACCAACCATACATATGGTTGGAGAGGTGATTTTAGACTTTTATAATGCATTTTAATTATCATGTTGCAAGTTTTGATTGCACTCTCTTACATTTTATTTAATTTGTAATCCTTTGGGGTGTGGGCTTTTTGGAGTGTGCAAGTAAATTGTCATATTTTCACCCACCTCTTTATTGTGCTTAGGAGAATGAAATTTTGTCTTTTGTGTTTGAATTTGAGGATGTGTGATGTGGCATCCTACATGGATCCACATCATCCTCTTCTCTTCCCTCTTTTATAAAATTCAAACTCTTTGCTTGTTTTGGGTTGTTGAATCTTTTTGCATACTTCCTTGGGGCACATTTTTCTTGTGTTTGGAGCTCTTGCTTTTGGAAGGAGTTTGGAGAAAACTTGCATGCTTAGAAATTGTTGTTTTAGGGACTGTGTTTTGGGCATTAAAGCTTGTTTTTGGGAACAAAAGCTACCATGGAGAGGTAGGAGTTTATCCTTTCTTTCATGTTGTTATTTTCTTGTTGTGATGTGTGAATGATGCATGTTTTGATTTATTTTTGGCTGGTTAGGTAGACTCGCCATAGGAATGGTGTAGGAGAAGGATATGGGTAATCCATGTGGGGGCATAAGGAATGCCATTGGCATCAGAATTTTGTGGAGGGATTTTTGGGTTTGGGATCCACCATGGAAAAGAAATAGTTTTCATTTCTTACTTTGTGGGGGTGTAAGTAAATATGTGGGGGCATAAGGAGGGATTGTGGGGGCATAAGGAAATGTGTAGTGAATTTAATTAGCATTTTGTAATAGGTGGATGCCCATTTCCCATTTGGGAGTAATAAGAAGCTTCCCCATAGACCTTGTTACTTTGGCTTGCATGATCAAGCCTAAGTTTTGTCTTGATTATTTTCAAATGCAGTTGTAAACTATTGTTTTTGTTTTGAACTATGCTTTATATTGAATTATGTATGTTGAAAGAATGTTGTGTGTCCCACCCACCTCATAGACCTCCACAGAGAGTTGATGCATAGATAGGTTAGAGTATGGGGCCTCCTCCTAGGGGTCCCATCAGGACACAGGGTGGACCTAGAGCTTAGTGAGCGGGAGCTTTCTAGCAGAGACCTCATAGCAGACCATAGCTAGATCATCAAGGTCCACACCACAGACTTCCAAGACACCTACTGGAGGTGCTACTCATTGGGGAGGATCACAAGGATGTTTTGGTTATGGAGTTACTTTGGACACTTTTGGAGAGATTTCCCACATAACCCTAACAACTGGGTAAGACACAGATCTCGAGCCGATGTTGGTGACATGGGATGTAGCCACAGGATTTATGTAGTAGTTTGGAACTGCCAGCAGAGCATCAAAGCACAATCATTGAGACCACATGTAGTATTGGTGGTATTCCTACCTCTATATTTTTTATTATAGTTCTTCCGATTCTTTCATTGCACCATATTTAGTAGAGCGATGCAAGCGGTGGCGATTAGGTAGTGTTCATGCTCATCTTCCTAGATGATATTTTGATATACTCACATATGCGTGAGGAGGATGAGTGGTAACTTCGTCAAGTTCTTTAGTGTCTTTGGGAGCAAAAAAATTACGGGAACTTGGAGAAGTGTGAATTCTTTCAGATAGAGGTATAGTATTTGGGTCATATCATTTCTGGGGAAGGTATCGCAATCAATCCTTCCAAGATTAGAGCCATTATGGATTAGCCAACACCCACTATAGTGACCGAGGTGCATATCTTCATGGGATTAGAAGGTTACTACAGGAGATTTATTGAGGACTTCTCTCGGATTGCACACCTTATTCAAGATAGATACGAGCGGGCCTTTAGGAAATTGAAGGAGTGCCTCACTATATCACCTATTCTTGTATTGTTGGATCCACAAGGTGAGTTCTTTTTTTACACAGATGCTTCGTTGGCAAGCCTTGGAGGTGTGTTGATGCAGGAGGGCAAAGTAGTGGCCTTTGAGTCTCATAAAATCAAGTATTACGAGCTTAATTATCCTACCCATGATCTTGAGCTTACGGTAATTGTGCATGCTTTGGTTATATGGAGACACTTTATTCTTGGCAGGAGATTTACACTCGGGATAGATCATTTGAGGCTTCACCACCTCTTCACGCAGCTCAATCTCAACACTCGTCAGCGGTGTTGGATGGAGTTGCTTTGTGAGTATGACATGGATATTGAGCATGTGAAGGGGAAGGAGAATGTGGTAGCATACGCCTCGGCCAGAGACAGAGACATGTGGCTATGGCCACTTCAAGTTGAGAAAAGATGTGCGGATCGGGATTCTTCAAAGCAGCCTTCCTCTTGACATCTTTTACATTGCATTACGAGCAGAGATCGAGTCACAGAGACCCTTTGAGGGGAATTTTGATGTTTTTCCTTAGAGACGGATGGTCTTCTCGGACATAGAGGCAAGATTTATGTTACCAGAGATGGAGGCTTGAGGTAGGACATCTTGTTAAAGGCACATCGTGTACCCTATTTAGCCTATCCAAATGTGAAGAAGATACACGCCACCTTGAGACAATTATACCATTGGAGAGGACTTCATCGAGATGTGGCCTAGTTTGTATCATGATGTTTAGAATTCCAAAGAGTTAAGGACGAGCATCAGCATCCAGAAGGCCTTCTTTCACCTCATGCTATACTAGAATAGAAGTGGGACACCATTTCCATGGATTTCATTGTTGGACTACCAATGTCGAGATATCACCATGATTCCATTATGGTCACAGTTGATAAATTGACAAAAGTGGCTCACTTTTCTCCTATGAAGACCACTTATACAGCTAGAGCAGTGGCTTGGGTATATTTGGATGAGATTGTCAAGTTGCACGGGATTTTGTAGAAGATAATTTGTGACTGTGATCCTTTGTTCACTTCAGATTCTGGACTACCATGCAAAGATCTCCTTGGGATGAGAATCAAATTCAGCATATCACCCCGAGAAAGATGGACATACCTGAGCGGGAGAATAAGATTTTAGAGGAAATGCTCAAGATGTATGTGATGGATCAGCAAGCTAAATGGGAGCAAAGACTGTACTTAGTGGAGTTTGCCTACAATAATAGTTTTCGAGTTCCATAGGCATGGCTCCTTTTCGGTCTTTGTATGGTAGAGAGTGCAGGACACCTCTTAGCATGGACAAAGTTAGAGGACGAGTATCTCTTAGACCAACTCTTGTACATGACATGGAGCAAAGAGGGTGGTGTTGATCGGATAGAGATTACAGGAGGCATAGGATGACAGACGTAAGAAGTATGTGAATCATCATAGGATCGATCGTAGTTTCTATGTGGGCATAAAAGTGTTCCTTCATGTCATGCCACACAAAAGCCCTATCCGTTATGTAAAATTTTCTAAGTTAGCTCCTAGATTCGTGGGTTATTTTGAGATCTTGGAGTGTATCGCCCTTTGGCCTATCGTCTAGCATTTCCACCCGCCTTGTCTTGCATACATGATGTTTTTCATGTTTCGGTTCTCATATATATATATATTACAAACCCTTCTCATGTGTTAGATTAGACATCATTTCAGGTGCATGATCGGGGAAGGTGATGGTGGAGCCCATTCGTATCCTAGATCACAAGACCCTAGGCCTTCAAGGAAGAGAGGTTGATCGAGGTTCGGGTGTAGTGGGACTGATATGATGAGACTCGCAGCAACATGGGAGGATGCTACTTCATTACGAGTTCCATTTCCACATTTGTTCTAGTAACTTTCATGAGGAAGTCGAGTCTAAGGGGAGGGAGATGTAGTGCCCACCTCCCTTTGACACTGTTGATACTTATTCTCGATGAGTTGATCACATTATGGACATTATTATGTTTTGATTTAGTATGTTGTTAGACATTTGATCGTGGATTATTGTTGATCTTGATTTCGATATGATACATGATAACTATTATAGACACTCATATGTGGATGATGATATACTATTTGACATGGATGTTTTATGGTGTTGTTTGGACATGTGATTTTCGATATTATGAGTAGATATAGAAAATTGATATTATATGATGATGATATAGTTGTTGATATAAATTGTATTGATAATGCTGAATTTCCTTAATGTTGTTGTGATTCACTTATTTAGATGATTTTGTAATTATATTTATATTCATTTTGGATGTTCTGATATGGCCATGAGTTGGAAGGATATATTTGTGTTTTGTAGGTTAAATATCACAACAAACATCGGGGATTAGATACCAACCACAATGGAATTCTAGGTAAATTCGACAAGGTCACCATGGCAACTTGTTTTATTGTGTTGTGTTTGTTGTTGTTAGGGATTCCCATGGAGGGGGATTACCTTTATATGTGACCATGGTTTTTACATTTTATTAATGTGGATAAATTTTATTTATTAGTTGTATGTATTTTATTAGTGATGTGTTATTTTCTTTTATTTAATTAAATTGTGATAGAATAATGTGAGAAAGCATATGGTTAAAATTTAAATAAATTAAATTGGGATATGGAAAAGTAATAATGGCAGTTGTTGGCTCTTTTTATTAAATATGAAAGGGATATTTAAGTTGTGTAAGAGTTGTGTAAGTCAGATTTTGGAGTATGAAACACTCCACCTCCATGAAAATTCGAATTTGTCCTTGGGAGCTGTTTTTGAGGCTTGTGGGACAAGTAAAACTTGTCACATAGCTCTTAATTTAATTTACCAACCATACTTATTGTTGGAGATTTAATTTTAGACTTTTACAATGCATTTTAATTATCATGTTGCAAGTTTTGATTGCACTCTCTTACATTTTATTTAATTTGTTGTCCTTTGGGGTGTGGGCTTTTTGGAGTGTGCGAGTAAATTGTCATATTTTCACCCACCTTTTATTGTGCTTGGGAGAATGGAATTTTGTCTTTTTGTTTGAATTTGAGGATGTGTGATGTGACATCCTATATGGATCCACATCATCCTCTTCTCTTCCCTCTTTTATAAAATTTAAACTCTTTGCTTGTTTTGGGTTGTTGAATCTTTTTGCATACTTCTTTGGGGCACATTTTTCTTGTGTTTGGAGCTCTTGCTTTTGGAAGGAGTTTGGAGAAACCTTGCATGATTGGATATTTCTTTTTGGGGACTATTTTTTGGGCATTGAAACTTGTTGATTGGGAACAAAAGCTACCATGGAGAGGTAGGAGTTTATCCTTTCTTTCATGCTATTATTTTCTTGTTGTGATGTGTGAATGATGCATGTTTTGATTTATTTGTTGGCTAGTTGGGTATAATGCCATAGGAATGGTGTAGGAGAAGGCTATGGGGAATCCATCTGGGGGCCATAAGGGAATTCCATTGGCATCATAATTTTGTTGAGGGAGTTTTTGTTTGGGATCCACCATGGAAAATAAATAGCTTGCATTTCTTACTTTTTGGGGGGCATAAAGAGGGATTATGGAGGGCATAAATAAATGTGTGGTGAATTTTATTGGTGGTTTGTAATAGGTGGATGCCTATTTCCCATTTGGGAGTCATAAGAAGCTTCCCCCATAGACTGTTCTCCTTTGGCTTGCATGATCAAGCCTGAGTTTTGTTTTAATTTTTTTCAAATGCAATTGTAAACTGTTGTTTTTGTGTTGAATTATGTTTTATATTGAATTATGCATGTTGATAGAATGGTGTGTGTTGTGGAAGCCATTTTTTTCCATGGGTTGAATTACACCTCTTATTGTATTTTGGTTGGGGCTTAGGGGCCAATGATAAAGGAAGGCTTCTCCTTTCATTGGATTTTTGGTTGGGTGGAGAGCGTTGCCTTTCCCCCACTTTTTTGTGATCAACTTGGAGAAAAAGGAAACTTGCATGTTGTTATTCTAGAGCAAAGGAAAATATAGTTTTGACAGTCCCTTGTGAAATATACTTCATTTATAACCTTTCCCACTTGAAGTGGATGAAATTGTAATATGTATTTTGTGAAGGAAAGCTGTATGTAATTGATTATGAAAGTGGATATTTGAATTGTGAAAGACATTTAAATTTTGTTCTATTTATTGGAAAGAAATAGAATTCTATTAATTGCATTCAAGGAATGAAAGAATGTAAAGATGTCTCTCTTTTTGAATTAATAAATAATTGCAAGTTCATCTCTCATTTGCATTGTTGTGTTGAGTTGGAATATCAAATTGTGATTGGAATCTCTGTTTAATTGTAAAGGAAAGAAATATGTATGAAGGAAGTATATTGCTTTGTCTCTTTTGGAAATATATTAAATTGGAAATCAAACCTTGAAAATTAGCTTTGAAATGATTTGTTATAAACAACTAAATGTATTAGAGTACATCAGAAATGAAATACCACACTTGAATGATAAAAATGATATACATATTTAAAAGAAATGGACCTCTGTTATAAAAATTAATACTGGCAAATAAATTCAATCAAAATGTACAGTTCAGACCTACACATAATAATCAACTTGAAAATGATATAATTTAGCATGTTAAGACATCAATGAACTCAAATTGACAAAGAAAACTTAAGAAAACAATTTAAACATAGAAAAATCAAACTCATTCCCCTTTCACAGTCATTTTCTGTCAATTGTCGGAAAAATGTGAATTAAAAATCAAACAAGCAAATTTATCTTCCTAAATACTTTAAATCCTTCCTAGAGTAATCCTCCATGACTATTTGGCATGTTGAGTGAACGAGGAGATCAAATTGAATCAAATTAATAAGTTTAAAATTAGAGCTGTTACTATTTAAAATCTTGAAGATCGTTTTTGTAAAATTTATCCTTTAAAATTAATCAAAAAGTAAAATTTATGATTTTTGTGCAAAGAGGGCATTGAGAGATTTCCAGAAAGTCTTTATTTGCTAAAACCGAGCTTTCTAGCTCAAGTTATGGTCTCAAGTGTTCTGTCTTGACGGGAAAATTTGAGAAAATTTTCCACTGAGTGAGCCTGCACCGAAAATTTCCCGTTAAAAATCCCGAGAATTTTTTTGAAAATTTTGTTTGGGAAATTTTTTGAAATTTCCTCTTCCAGCTCGTAGCCAATCAGAGGCTACCATGTGTCCTCACGGGGCAGCGACAGAGGTGCGACATCTTTTTGTCCTTAGGGCCTTTGAAATTTTTTGAGAAAAATGTTATCTTTCTCCCTGCTGGCCCGTGGCCAATCACAGGCTGCCACGTGGCAGCATGGGGTGACAACAGAGGGGGCGGAACCCTCGTGACATTTTTCCCTTTGAGGTTTTACTTTGGCAAAATTTCACTATTAATTTCCGTGCCCCTGCATCCCTGCCCTGCTTCGGTGATGACCCTTCCTGGACGCTTGCATCAAAGACACCTAACTTTCCCCTTATCTTTCCCTTTGGCAAAATTTCCCGATC